>CM053560.1:107318728-107347388 GCA_028646485.1 Cryptoprocta ferox | reverse complement strand
TCATTAAAATAAGCTTGAATGCCACATGCAAAACTTTTGAAGCAGAATCCTTAAAAATGGTCTAAATAAAATACTTCATATTCCTATAGAACACAGCAAGTATTCTGGCTATTGGAATTTTTGTTGTAATGGTTTGGAAGCAGCAGGACCAAATATTGTTTTAGAAGGCAGTAAATTGGGGTCCCACATAGCTCAAATATGACACGTGTGATTTGATGAAGGTAGAAGTTCACATTCAATCTGTATAATCTTCAGAAATAATGTAGGTTTTTGTGGGAAAACAGAGAAAGAGAAGCAGACACAGTGAAGCCTCCCAGTCCTTTGCTAAGGGGAACCAGACACCACAGCAGGCTGAAGGTTTCATTAGGTCAGTGTGGCTGGCAAGCCAGGCCCTCCCCCAAATCCGGCTCTCTGGGTTGTGAGAGGGGAATCCTGTGCATCCTTACACTTTACGGCCACATGAGCCGGGACATGACCATTCCTAGCCTGGAACCCCCTGGGATTCTGACCCAATCAAAAAGTCTGAGACAGTCACACTCCAGGGGAGCCAGGGAGGGGCCCTGTCAGTTTTCTTGACATTAGAGTCATGGGTCAGGGGATTGTTATCACTGTATCGCCTTCTCTACCTCTGCAGCTCATGGTAGCTCAGGCCTGTATTTCATCAACGATTCCCCTTGGGGTAGCCATGTTGGAAAAACAGAAGGGAATTCCCACCAACCTTCCCCTTCCCAATCCTCCCTACCCCCTCCCATGTTAGTTTCCTCTGACTGCTGTAACAAATTGCCATACGTTTAGTGACTTACCACACAAATTTATTATCTTATAGTCTGAGCCCAGAAGTCTGAGATGACTCTCGCCACATTAAAATCAAGATGTTGGCAGAACTGTCTTCCTTTCTAGAGTCTCTAGGGGTGAATACATTTTTTTTTCCTTTCCTAGCTTTTAGAGACCACGCACGTTCCTTGGTTCTGTATCATGCCCCTTCTGTCTTCAAAGCCAGAGTTAAGTGGTTGAAACATTTTTCTCACCCTGCATTGCTCTGATTCTGACCCCTCTGCCTCCTTCTTTTTCTTACAAGGATACTTGTGATTACAATGGGCTCACCTGGATAATCCAGTATCATCTCCTTATTTTAAGGTCAACTGATTAGCAACTTTACTTCCATCTGCAACCTTAATTCTCTTCCTCCACATCACCTAACATATGCACAGGTTCCCAGGATTAGGACATAGACATCTTTGGAGAGCCTTTATTCTGCTTACCACCGCTGTCCCCCAACACAGATAAACCCCACATGTCTGGTTAATTACAAAGATTAAACAAATCTTATGTTTCTAAGAAGTAAAAAGAAAAGAAAAAGAACAAAAAGGTGCATCGTGGGAGCTTCCTCAAATCTGCTTTGGGCAAGATGCCTGGTGAACAGGAAAAATATTGCTTTAATTCTTGGCATAAAACTTTACTAATGACATCCATTTTCTCTCTCCCTGCTGAAAAGATCATGGAAGCTACTCATGTAAATGTTTGTCTTTATTATAAAGGCTTCCAAATTCATGAAGAGAATGATGCCATCCCCCAGGACCTCACTCAGTCAGTCAGAATAAGGAGCTACTGACAAAGAGATTCAGGAAAATTCTTCCCATCCAGAAAGACCACCCTTTCTTAATCTTGAAAAAGTCACCCCTTTTGGGCAGCCAATTGGTTGTTTACAAGCACGTGTCTATAATGGCTGTGGTTTCCTCTGTGTTAAGCAACTAAAAGCTGGACTTTGATGCAAACACTCGTTAGAGCCCCTCTCTAGATTCCAGTGACACATATTGCCAGTCATAGAGCCATGCTGGATTTAGGCTGGGCACCTGAGGGTGTGTATTAGTAATCTGTTGCTGCCATAACAATTTATCACCAGCTGGTGGCTTAAAACAACGGAAATTTATTTCCTTATGGTTGCAGAGGCCAGAAATCCAAGATCAAAATGTCAGCAGGGATGTTTCCTTCTGGAGACTCTGAAGGAGAATTTGTTCCATGCCTCTCCCCTGGCTTCTGATGGCCATCGGTAATCCTGGGCATTCCTTGGGTTGTGGCTGCCTTATCCTCACATGGCCTTCTCCCCTGTGTCTTCTCCTCCTCTTATAAGGACACTTAGCAGTGGATTTAGGGCCCACCCAGTTACTCCTGGATGATCCTATATCTACATCCTTAACTCAGTTACATCTGTAAAGACCCTTTTTCTAAATAAGGTGACATTCACAGGCATGATGAATTAGGACTTGGACATTTTTGGAGGACCACAATTCAACCCATTACAGAACAGAATCTGGCCCCCAAGTGGCATTGGGTGGAGTCCCGCCACTGAACCGAAACCCTTCCCTCTAGTCGTAGTAAACTATTAAAGACCACCCCACAACATCACTGTATATCATCCCCTTTGCCATGTATACAATATTTTGTAGCCAGGAATGCCCTCTCATGTGCCTGGAAAATTCCTGGATCCCCAATATCCATCTCAAGGATCACCTTCTTTATAAGATCTTCTCTGGCCCAACTGTACACACAATACTGATCAAACTATCATTGTTCTTTTCTTCAACAAATCTTGTGTTTTTCTATTAAAGTATCTATTACAATTATCACTTAACACATCTGTTTCTCCTACTAGGTCATGAAAAACCTAAGGATTCAAAGATCTTCATGCTTGCTTACATGCATCCATTCATTCAACAAATATTTACCAAGAGCCTGCTATGCATTAAGCACATAAGAACAGCCAAGGAGAAGCACACACAACTAAGACATCTGAAAATGTGGGGACCCAACCTAACCCAGGTCTGGGAGACCAGAGAAATTTTCCTGAGGTTGTGGTGTCCTTTGAGCTGAGGGCTGAAAATGATGGTAAGAATTAACTAGAAAGGGGAGGAAAGAGTATCCCAGGCAGAGGGAATAACATTAGCAAAGATCCAGTGGTGAAAGTAACATAGCAAATTCAAGGGCCTGGAAGAAGTCAATTGTAGCTGGTGCAGGGCTGGGAGTTTCTGTAGTTACAAAATGAGGCTGGGGGTATAAGGGAATGTCAGAGCACATAAGACCTGTAGCACACAGCACACAGGACTTGTTAAAGTGTTTGGTCATCATGTATCTTTATGTTCCTGCTTAATCAGCATTGAGTGAATGAAGGAAAACTAACCATCATCCAGAGAGATCACACCAGCATATTTGTGCTTTTGCCATGTATGCAAAAACAAAATACATATTTAGCCTTTCAAACTGAACTTGTATCCAGCAGCAATTTGATTCAGAGTTGAAAGTCTAATTTCAAACAAAAATAACTCAGGTAGCCAGTATGTATTGCAAATTACCATCATAGTAAGATCTGTACAAATATGGAATTGGACTTGGTCCAAATCTAAGGTACTTACTTCTAACATGACAGAAAGACTACAACAAAATTAACAAAGAGTTTAAAATACCCACCCCAAGGAAGGAGGGCAAGCTTCAGCATTGATTGATCATTCTGGTCACAGACAGTGAGCTGCCTCAGTTGCCTGGGGAGTTTTTAAAAATACAGCTTGTTAAAGATAGAGATGTTCAAACCCACTCTAGATCCAGAGCGAAACATCCAGGGGTGCAGCTCAGGTTACCACCAAGTTGTCACCAAGCAACTCCCAAGCACACCAAAGTTTGAGGATCACTAACATAGTGACTTTTTTATTATGGCAAAATGTATCTAGTGATTTTTTATAGTAAAACATTAGTGGTGTTATTTATAGTGAATCTGGGGAAAAGGATGAGAACTAGGATATGAAATGAAGGCAGCAGTGGATACCAGAGGGTTGAAAGTACAGAGGGGAGTGGAGAAGGGAGAGGAAGTTTAGAGTCTTGAAATAAACAACACCGAAAGGACTGATTAGTACTTTTTAACCATCAGGTCTCCCTTGGCTTGGAGAAGATGCTTAGATGGCAGTGTAACTTAATGTTCTTAGTCTCCTAGCCCAATACCCAGAGAAATGCCACCTTGACACTTCTTCTTCCTCTTGATCACAAAGTGTGTTTACACCACTGAGACTCTGAGAAGTGATTGCACAGCCCAAGAGCCAGGGAGGAAACCAACCCAAGTCGCCCGAGTTAGCCCAGCCCTCCACACAGCTCGGGGAGAAGTAGTAGTCAATGCCGGAGGACAAACACCAGTTCTCCTGGGAGGCAGATGCTGTCTCTGACTAAGGATTTGGTCCTTAATAGTATCCACAGATTGCCCTGCATCCTGTAGGTGTGCTGCCTGGCCAGAGACTGATAGACCCTCCAGACAGCAGGAAATCAGTGGGACCTAGATGCCCAACAGGAACAAGGTGGAGGGTACACAGAAGCCTCCCATGGGACTGTCCCTGTAGGGTTCTTGGCTCTTGGCCAGCCCCTGGTGGAAAGATTTCATATTTCCAAACATCTCCCCAAATTATATTTTTTAACATATGAAAAACTTTAATAAAAAATGTAGATGCTTTCGTAGAGCCTGGTTATCTGGCCTGGGCTCCCCACAAAGAGGGGAGTCTATCTATAATCTGCTTGAAGCTACAGGGCAGAGAAGTCTGTGGAACATAAATGTTTGTTTCCATGGTGCTGGTAAGTGGAAAAGCCTTTAGCTCAAGGCTAAGGTCTGGGACAGGCTGTGGAAGAAGAGATCAGGGATGGCAACTAGGACCCCAATTTCTCCTCACTCTTTCCTACTTTCAAAATAAGGTCACATTATAAGTGGGATTCCAGTTCACAGACCAGCCTTCTTTTGGAGAAGTCATGCAAACAACTTCAAACAAGCTTAAGCCAAGCTTCAAACAAGCTTAAGCCAAGCTTAAGCTGTAAGCCAAGAAGAGACCTGGACTTTTCTCTCAAGCTCTGTGCTCTCCTACACCCTAAGGTTAAGGAACCAAAGTTTGTGAGGGGAAATGAAAAGTAGAGACAGGGCTCCTAGGTCATAGCTGTGGTAAGCCAAATAATGACCCCTAAAGATGTTTATACTCTAATCCCTGGAACCTGTGAATATGTTACATAATATGGCAAAAGCATCTTTGCATGTGTGATTAAGGTTACAGATCTCGAGACAGGAAGATTAGTCTGGATTATCCAGGTGGGCCCAATCTAATTGCAAGTACTCTTAAAAGCTGACAATCTTTCCAGGCTGAACTCAAAGAGATGCAATGGAAGAAGAGGCAGGAGAAAGTTAAAGTGGATTTACATGAGTTCATCTGAGCCACCACTGCTGCTTAAAGATGGAGAAAGGGGACCACAAGCCAAGGAATGCTGGCAGCTGCTAGAAGCTGAGAAGAGCCCTCAGATGACAGCCAACAAAAAGAGACCTCAGTTCTAGAACTGCATAGAGCTGAATTCTGCCAATAACCTAAATGAGCAAGGACACAGATTCTCCCCTAGAGCCTCCCCTGAGCCAGGAATGCAGCCTGCAGACACCTTGATTTTGACCCAGTAAGACAAGTATTGGACTTCTGCCTTACAGAATTGTGTGATAATAAGCAGATGTCATTTTAAGCTGCCAAATTTGTGGCAATTTGTTATAGCAGCAACAGAGCACTGATACCTCTCCCCTTGTAGCCCTAACAGAGAACAGAAAGTCAGTGGGTGCTAGGAACTGAGTGGGAGCCAACCTGGGCCTTTGGGTTTGTATCTGACTGGAACAGGTTGGGTGAAGATCTGCACCCATGTAGAGGTTGGCTCCTTATAAACCCTACAAGATAGGGATTTGGACAAGGTGAAAGTAGAATCAAAAGAAGATCACCAAACAGGGCAAACAGGGTTCAAGAAAAATGTTCTCTGATTCCATGGGCGGTCAGGTGGTCTTTCTCCTCTTCTGACTAGCTTGAGTGCATCACTGAAGGCTGCAATGGTGCAAGCCATGCCCACAGGGTTCTTTGTCAGCTCTCTGAAATTAGCCCTTGCTGGGACAGGGGACTGGAATTTGCCATGCACTGATGAAATCCCAGAATCCTTCCCTAGTCTTGGCATTCTTCCCATTTACTGGGGGTGGGTGGCAGGTAGGTGTCTTTATCCACCCCCAGAGATGTGAATGGCTCCTAGTCACTTGTTTCCAAGGGTGAGGGTGTGGTGGTCAGGGGAAGGAATCCCTACATTGGGACTCTAAGTTTAAACACAGGATGGAGCCAACTTGCATCTCTGGGGTGGGCACACAGCAGGCAGCTGCAGAGCATCCAGGGACGTACCTTCTCACCAACCACAGACTGGTGGAGACTAGGGGTCTCTGCAGCCAGGTCTGCTAACAGCACCTCTCTGTCTCCTTAGGTGTGTGCCTATAGGCCTGAGGGAGAAGGGCTTTCCCAGGAGATACAAGGAGGCTCACCTAAGCCCTCAGGAACCTGTGAGCCCCTGAGCCAGAGGGCAACCCCACCACCTGGAGTGCACACACTCTCAGAGTCAGCTCAGGCTCCCATGACGCCCCCTGCGCAGCTACTTATCAGGTGAAGGGGCTGAACAAACACCTAACACCAGGTGGCACATTTTTGAGAAGATAGGACTTCACCTATTTCTCAGTTCTCTGAAAATTGCACATTCAAAACCTCCTTACTCTGTCCCCAACCTCCCTCCCAGACATTCTCTTGCCTCTCTCCCTGCCATAGTCAATCACTTCATCTAGTGTGCCATGCACACTTATGACCTCTGATGTTGCTTAGCCAGACCTTTGTCTAGAATGCCCTTCCCTTTCTTGACAAAACAAATTCGGTCTTCAAAGTCCAGTTCAACCATCATCCTCTTTGGGATGCTTTCTTTAACTTTTCCTCATTTCCTACTCTAGCTTGAGCAGAATTGTTGCTTTGCCATTCAGAGTATTTATATTGCTTGGCATGGACCTCTCTTGTGTACACTTGTTGCAGAATAATGGTTTGAAATATTAACCAATGAACTGTACCCCCTCCACATTCTTTCCTTCAGCCCAGATTTCTTTCCCCACTTGAACTAAGCAGGTCATTATTTGTTGCCTAGGGAGAGGCTGACAAAGCAAAGGATCGAGTCAGTTCTCAGCCTCTGAGTTTCTTTTTTTTTTTTTTAATATAGTTTATTGTCATATTGGCTAACATACAGTGTGTACAGTGTGCTCTTGGTTTAGGGGGTAGATTCTCATGGTTGTTCACTTACATACAACACCCAGTGCTCATCCCAACAAGTGCCCTCCTCAATGCCCATCACCCATTTCCCCCTCTCACTCAACCCCATCAACCCTCAGTTCTCTGTATTTAAGAGTTCCTTATGGTTTACCTCCCTCCCTCTCTGTTTGTAACTATTTTTTCCCTTTTCCTTACCCCATGGTCTTCTGTTAAGTTTCTCAAGTTCAACATATGTGTGAAAATGTATGATATCTTTCTGGGCTGAAAGAAAGAATGAGGAGGGAGTACAGTTTTTCTCTGACTGACTTATTTCACTTAGCATAGTACCTTCCAGCTCCATCCATGTTGCTGCAAATGGCATGATTTCATTCTTTCTCATTGCCAAGTAGTATTCCATTGTATATATAAATCACATCTTCATTATCCATTTATCAATTGATGGACATTTAGGCTCTTTCCATAATTTGGCTATTGTTGAAAGTACTGCTATAAACATTGGAGTACATGTGCCCCTATGAATCAGCGTTCCTGTGTCCTTTGGATAAATTCCAAGTAGTGCTATTGCTAGGTTGTAGGGTATTTCTATTTTTAATTTTTTGAGGAACCTCCACACTGTTTTCCAGAGCAGCTGCACCAGTTTGCATTCCCATCAATAGTGCAAGAGGGTTCCTGTTTCTCCACATCCTCACCAACAACTGTTGTTTCCTGACTTGTTGATTTTAGAGCCATTCTGACCGGTGTGAGGTGGTATCTCAGTGTGGTTTTGATTTGTATTTCCCTGATGATGAATGATGTTGAGCATCTTTTCATGTGTCTGTTGGCTATCTGGAATGTCTTCTTTGGAAAAGTATCTATTCATGTCTTCTGCTCATTTCTTGACTGGACTGTTTGTTTTTCGGGTGTTGAGTTTGGCAAGTTCTTTATAGATTTTGGATACTAACCCCTTATCTGATATGTCATTTGCAAATACCTTTTCCCACTCCATCGGTTGACTTTTAGTTTTATTTCTTGTTTCCTTTGCAGTGCAGAAGATTTCTATCTTGACGAGGTCCCAATGGTTCATTTTGCTTTTAATTCCTTTGCCTTTGGAGATGTGTCGAGCAAGAAATTGCTGCGGCTGAGGTCAAAGAGGTTGTTGCCTGCTTTCTCCTCTAGGGTTTTGATGGTTTCTTGTCTCACATTTAGGTCTTTCATCCATTTTGACTTTATTTTTGTGTATGGTGTAAGAAAGTGGTCTAGTTTCATTCTTCTGCATGTTGCTGTCAAGTTCTCCCAGCACCGTTTGCTAAAGAGACTGTTTTTTCTCCATTGGATACTCTTTTATGCTTTGTCAAAGATTTGCTGGCCATACATTTGTGGGTCCAATTCTGGGCTCTCTATTCTATTGGTCTATGTGTCTGTTTTTGTGCCAATACCAGACTGTCTTGATGATACAGCTTTGTAGTAGAGGCTAAAGTCTGGGCTTTGGTTTTCTTTTATAATATTACTTTGGCTATTCGGAGGTCTTTTGTGGTTCCATACAAGTTTTAGGATTGTTTGTTCTAGCTTTGAGAAAAATGCTTGTGCAATTTTGATTGAGATTGCATTGAATGTATAGATTTCAGCCTCTGAGTTTCAAAACCCTAGTCACAAACTGTTATGGAAACAGTTTGGTTGCAGGAGAGATTTGGGGAAATTCACAATTTAAAGAATTTAAAGCTTCCTTTCCTTCCCTCCCCTCTTCCCCCCTACCCCTTTGGAGATTAGACCAGTGCCAGGATCAGTGCAGCAGCTTAATATCACAGTCTGTGATAATGGTGCCCCCTAGAGTTGTGTAGTGCAAATCCTATATGGCTGCGCATAGTGGCCTCAGCACCAGGCTCTTTCCCTAACTGTACTCACTCTCCCTAGCATCGAGGCCACTCTCCCATTCTTGCCGCCTCATAGACAGCTGTCATAGACACAGACAGCTGATGTACCCCTAGGTTTTACATCCATGTTCCAAGCAGAAAGAAGAGGGAAAGGCAATTTCCCTTAATGAGAATTTTTACTCAGCAAAGGATGCCTTTTGTATGGACTTCTGCCTAGATCTCATTGGCCAAAACTGTGTATGCAAGGAAGCCATTTCCAAACTCTCTAATAGGAAGGCAAGAGAGAAGTTCTTGAGTAGTCAGTTCCCATTGTCTGTCACAGAGAACATTTTAGTCAGGAGGCACAGCATGTGCAAAAGATCAAGAGTAGAGCATCCCTGCTATATTCCCAGGGCCTACAACAGTGCTGGAATATAGTAAGCACTCATCAGACACTTGCTGGGCGAATGAATGGAGAGAGGAAGTAAGAGCATAGCATGGTAGGTAGAAAGGCTATAAGAATTCAGAGTGGCTGTATGGTAGCATGCAAGAGAGGAAGCAGCAAGACAAGAAGCAAGAGGATTCCATGGAGCCAGAGCATGCAGGGCCCTTATGTTTGGATCTTTATCCAAAGATCAATGAAGAGCCTTTGAAGAATTGTCTGCAGGGGTGTAACTTGGTTTACATTTGTGTTGCAGGAAGATCATGTTGGCTGCAGAGAGGAACACATTTTGGAGTTAGATAAGACAAAAGATAAGGAGCCCATTGGAGACTACTGCAACATCCCAGCTAGAGAAAACGATAGGCTGGAAGAGTACGTTCGTAATACAGATGGAAAGAAGTGGTCAGAATCTAGAGATATCTTGGAGACAGAATTGACTGCACTTGGCAATGGAATGAACATGGGAGAAAAAGGAAAAGTCAAGGACAACTCTACAGTCTCTGGCTCAGGTTATTGAATCAGCAAGCATAGAAATAGGAGGTTTGAGTTGGTGGGGGGGTGAGGATAAATGCATTTTGGATATTATTCCACATCCTATTATGCACATACCCTAAGATCTGCTCATCCCCACCTGTTCCCCAGGCCTTAGTCATCTGTTCAATGGGGATTGCCCAATTGCAATCACTGGTGCCCGCTTGCCTCATCCCAAATCACATTGGTCTTGGAGCAATTCTCTTTAGCTATTTGAACTGCTTCTCATGCAGCCATAGCAAAGATACTCCTTATGTTGTAGACAGGTAGTGGACTTGAGTATCTTCACCACCAGCACCTTCTCTACATGTTCCAAAGGCAGCTGTCACAAATGGTTAATTCTGTTCCACACAGGTCCTGCAGCTTGTCAAGTAGGTTCCCAGGTGATGCTTCATCTCCAGTTCTTTGTATACCATGATGCACTGCAGCTTCCCTGCCTCATCCCACTTTGTCTGCATCAATAGATCCTTCAAGTTCCATCCTTCCTCAAACCTACTTGGCTGGATCCATTCTAGGCTATGGGTTCTCTGATCAATTTTAGGCTCAACTGAAACACCAAACTGGAAGCTTTTGGTTTGGATTCTCCAGTGAATGCCTGGAGGGGCCAGTTAACACAACCCAGAAATGTATGAGAGTTAATACTCAGACCTGACCTTTCATGGGGAAGTACAGGAGAAAGGAAGAAACCACCAGATAAATCTTTCTGTGTCTCCTACCCCAAAGGAGTGTTCCTAGGCATAGTTCTTCTATGCGTCCTATCTAGAAGACATTCCATGTGCCTAAGCAACTGTGCATTTTTTTAGTGAAGCAGTGGCTAGTTTGGTGTAGTGGTTTCCTAGGACCCCCATAACAAAGTACCTGGGGTGGCTTAAAACAGCATAAATCCACTGTCTCACAGTTCTGGAGGCCAGAAGACTAAAATGAAGATGTTGACAGGGCTGTGCTACCTCTTAGGCTCTAGGAGAGAATCATTCCTTGGTTCTTCTAGCATCTAGTAGCCCAAAGTATTCCTTGACTGGTGGAAGCATCACTACAATCTCTGTCTCTGTATTCATATGGCTTTCTCCCCCTATGTCTGTGTCTCTGTGTGTCCTTTCCTTTCATTTTAAGGGCCTCAAACATAATTGAATTTAAGGCCCACCTTATTCCAGTAAAAGTTTCCCTTAGGTAGATGCATCTGCAAAGACTTTATTTCCAAATAAGGTCCTATTCACAAGTACCAGGGGTTAGGATTTCAGCATATCTTTTTGAGGGACACAGTTCAACCTACAACACTGGGTAACATACCACCTTATATTTTGCTTCCTTCTTTCCCTTCCTCATTTACCTTTTTTCTCTCACTCTTTGCTACCCTGGAAGTATACCCCCTTAAAAAGCCATATCATATGCATTTTTGACTCAAGATATATTTTCTAATATCTCCATGCAAAGACTTCTTGAGTATGAGATATCCAAGCAGAGATATTTATCACATGGCTAAAATTGAAACACAGGGGAAAGATCTAGACTGGAAGAATAAATTACAGTGAATATCTGGCTTGTTCATTCTGTACTCCTCTCTCTTCTTCTGGTTATAGTACTTCACTTTGCTTTAAAAAGCTGTACTTCTACAATTCATTGTGTTCCTGAGGGACTGGCAATTACAGATCTCCACTACCACCTCAAACTCACTGACTAGTCCACTGAGTCAGCATGTGACTCCAGTTGGATTAACTAGAGCCCTTTCCTGGGAATGAAATAACAATATTGGGAGACAGAAGTTCTTTCTTTCCTCCCAAGTGGTTATCTAGGGTAATAAAACCTTGAGCCATCTACATCCACACCTCTGCCCCTACCCCCTCTACATAAGGAAACCTGTCTGCAATAGAAAAGAATGAGGACAACAGACCAAGAAACAGAGCCAGGGGAGAAAATGGAGGAAAGAGAGGCCTGACATCATCTGTGGTCCCTAGATCAAGAAATGCCCAAAGTCAATGCCACCTCTAGAGTCACCTGTTATGCTAGCCAAAAATTTCTCTTTATTTTTCCTTGAACCAGTGTGAATTGAGCTTCTTTCATTAGCGAACAAAAGTCCTCCCTGCATAAATGTCATCAAGATCTGATGCCAACAGAACAGATTAGATGCTGAAGTTATGTAGCCTAACAAGAGCAGAGGGAGTAGGGCAGAGTCTCTGAGAGCAGGAACATTTGAGCAACAATCAGAGAGCACATTAAAGAAGACTGAAGGGGAGCAGCCAGAGAGATAGGAAGAAAATAGGAGAGCAAGGTCATGGAAGCCAAAGGAGACTTGTAAGAAGGGAGTGGTCAATGGTGTGAGGTGGTGCTTAGAGATCAAATGAAAAAGAAATGGGAAGTGTCCACTGGGTTTGGCACCAGAACATCTTTGGTGATCTTGAGGAAAGCAGTCTCAGTGGACAAGAGAGGGTAGAAGTTTGATGATCAAATGTTGAGGAGTAAGCAAGGAATGTGGTATCTAAGTGTAGGAAACACTCAAGAAGTTTGGTTGTGAACGGGAGAAAAGAGATGGGATGACAGATGGACAGGACACAGCAGTATTAACAAAGGCTTTTTTTCTTAAGACAACAAAAACGAGCATATTGAAATGTTGATGGCAAGAGGCTGATGGAGAGGTAAAGATTGAGGCTGTAAGCGATGAAGGAGGAGTCACTGGGAAGGTGAGAGAGATTGGAATCTAGGACACAGACCACCATGGTAACAAGAGGGTAGGAGGAAAATACAGATGCAGGTTCAGACTGATCTGAGGTGCAAAGACAGGAATCCCTGTGAAGTGACAGCCAGAGGATTGCTGATAGTGGTAACAGGCAGGGGAATGGTGGGGTTGGAGGTTTGAGGACAAAACTGGAATGGCCTGTATGGAGAACAGGAAGCAGAAGGCTCTACAGAAACATAAAGGAATTATTAGACATTACTAAAAGGACTAGCTGGCTGGAGACCATATGTGTATAATGGCCCCAGTGCATGAAGGAGCAGTGCTCAGAGTGTCAGTGCAGGCATGAGGAAGGCAAATGTTTGAGCCCAAATGGAACTGGGGATTTCCAAGACTGTAGAACAACAGAGTAAAGGCTCCTAGAAAGCTGGGGTAGTGGGGAGGGAAGACAGGAAGAGACTGAGAGGGAGCCTCAGAGTGGAATGTCTAGGACCTTGGGAGGCTGGAAAACAGGGGCACAAGGGTGTGTGCTTGAGCACAGATCATTCATGCTGCCCATATCTGATACCAACCAGAGCCTACTACCTGCCCCATTGCCACCGTTTGTGATTTTGGTCTCTTGAACCAGATCATGAGTTCCTTGATATTCAGGGCCATTTGGCCATTGATGAGAGGTAGACAATAATATATAGGTAGGCGGCTGATGGATAGATGGATGGAAGGATGGATGAATGGATGGATGGATGGATGGGTGGATGGATGGATGGATGGATTGATAGATTTCCATTAGGAGAAATTTTCAATTCCTTTACCCATTAAGACTTGCCAGCTAGGAGTCCCCACTTTTATTGCCATTATACACAAGCACACAATACATGTTGTGCAGGGTGTGGGCTCCGTGGACGTGTGGCAAGATTCACCATTAATAATTCTAAAGCCATCTCAGCTTTGCTTTTCAACCAAGACTCCAGCCCCCTACACCTGTCCCCAGTCAGTGCCTATGACTCTGCCGGTGTCAGTGAGACCCTGTCAGACCGAGAGCCTGCCCCCCACTCTCTGGGGACTGAAACAGCAGGCTCCTCAGAGGTGACAGGCAGGATCATCAGCTGAGAGTGCTGCCCTGGCACTGTCTATGGGAAGCATAACTTGAGGGCTTTTGCCTTGCCCAAAGCCTGAGGACTAAGCTAAACAAACAGAATCAGAGGGCCTTGAGGATCCATTCGGACAGTCCATCTAGATGACTCAGTTCTTCAACCTGCCTGTGCTGCTCATTTTCCTTGGCAGAAGAGCTCCGATTCTCCCCATATTTCTCCCAAAGAAAGCAGAGCCAAGGAGACAATAACATCTGACAAAGCAAGATACAAGTTGCCTGCAAATGTTCCTCAACCATCCTTCCCAAGGAAATCAGCAGTGGACTCCAAATAACTTCATTAGACCCAGAGCAAGGCAGGAGCCTCTGAACTGATGATAGGATGGTAGGGAAAGAGGAGCAGAAAATGAGGGCTTTCTGGATCTCTTCTTGCCAGTCAGTGAAGGATACTCATGTTATTTTCAGCAAACCTGCCTGGATTAGAGGCCTCTAGAATATCAGCCCCCTGTCTAGCACCAGAAATGTGAGCATTTTCCACTGACACTTTCAAATCGTGATCCAACTTATAGAAGTGACTCCCAGAGACGGGTCTTGTGTGTCCTGGGCTAAGAGAGGCTTCCTTCCAGACCCTCAGGGAGGCTGTGACAAAGCAAGTGAGGAGAAAGAGGATTTCCTGTTTGTTTCAGACCGCCATGTTCTCACTGCCCAGCCAGCTGCCAGCCTAGGAGGGAGTATGTGTGGCCACTGCCCACTGCTGCCTGGTAGAGGGCTCCAGGCTGAGAACAGCTCCTCATTATTCCCTCTTTGCTGGCAGAAGAGGGGCTAAGCTGCCTCAGGAGCACAGGCAGGCCTTGTGTGGGGGCAGAGGCAGGCACTGGGGGGTGTGCGAAGGACAACCTCCCCTGTGATTGCCTATTTCCCGCTACTCTCTTCAGACTGGAGCCAGCCTCAGTCTTCACACTGAGCTGCTCTCACAAGATTGCTGGGGAATTGGTAACTCTGGCCTCAGCAGTGACAGAGAGCTGGGGGTCCGTAAGGATGACAGGCTCTGTGGCAGGGCCGGGGCTGGCTTCCAAGTGGACCTGGAGCTCTGGCCTGACACAGGAAAATTATTGAACAGATGTCACCTAAATGGGATTGTAAGGTAGCAAAAGTAGAAAAGGGGCAAGTGCCTCTTAGGGTTCAGGTATGTGTGCACGTGCAGAGGGAGGGGGATGAACACACGTAACCATGGGTGGTGAGATGAGGGCTGAGTTATGCAGAGGGGAGGCTCTGCGGAGGGCATGCTTCAGTGCACGATGGCCTATTGATTGCTGTGTGTTTCTCAGTCATCCAGCAGTTGTATTAGTCATCTGTACATAACAATGCTCTGTAACATGACCCCAAAACTCTGTGACTTAAATGAACAACATTCATCTTTCTATGGGTCAGGAACCCAGTCATAGCTTAGCTGTGGCTTTGAGTCTACCACAAAGTGACAAACAGGGTGTCAGACAGTCTACAGCCATCTCCAGGCCCAACTCACCTGACTATTGGCAGGAGTCAGTTCTTTGCCGGGTGGTAAACTGAGGGCCTCAGCTCTTCACTGGGTGTCATATGGAGGCCACCCCAGTACCTTGCCACACGTGCTTCCCCATAGGGCAGCTCACAACACAGCAGATGGGTTCCTCAGGGCAAGTGAGTCAAGACGAGAGAGAGAGATGAAAGGTACAGTCTTTTATAAGATAATCTCAGAAGTGACAGCCATCACTTCTGCCGTTCATGGGACCAGCCCACACTCAGGGGCAGGGGCTCCACAGAGGCACACCTACCAGGAGGTAGGGTCACTAGGGGCAGTTTCCGCTGGCCACAACCATTACAGATATCCTCCACTTTTTGAAAGTTCAGGTTATACCACTTCACTTTTACAAAAACACCTGCAACCTGCTTTCACTAACAGAAAACAGTCCAAAGAGGATTTTCACATTTTTTTTAAAAAAGGCAAAAAATGAAAATAGTGTCTGACATTTGCTTTGCAGTGAGGCAGTGGGGGCTCCAAGTATTGACAGTGGCCCCGCCAAGGCCCTTTCCCAGGAACTACACTCAGCACCCTGGTGTCAGGCTGCCAGAGCTCTGAGCTGTGTCCATGAGTGTCTGTGCTTTATCTCAATTTACAATGTGCTTCCATGAGTAAGCTGTGTCCTAAGGTATCAGAAAAGCCTAAGAGGGATTACTTTTGGGGTCTGGGAACACTTAAAAATATTTCCATATAAATTAACGGTAATTCTTTGTGTCACAGCATTTCGGCTACACAGGTTTTCATAGGACCGCTTCTTTTGGGTGGTGAGGGGGGACCTGTAATTCAGCAATTATTGAATGAGGACCTGCTTCGTACCAGTCAACGTGCTAAGCATGGAGGATAAAACAAAACTGTGACTGTCATTTGAAAATTACAGTCTGGCAGGTGAGGCATGTATTAATTAAAGAAACACAAATGAATGTCAACTTTCACTACAGAAAACTCCAAAAGGAGGCTGGGGCATGGCACATGGTGCTGTGAGGGCGTTTTACTAGGAGTCTGGGCCAGGGGCTCCCTGAGGAAGGGATGATTGAAATGTCAGCTAATGTCTCGGGGTGGGGGGACAGCCAGGAGCTAGTGGGGTGGTAAGAGATGGGAATGGCAGAAAAGCACAGCAGGGCCAAAGTGGTAGTGATGATGATGGTGGCAAGTGTAAATTTGTGTGTGTTCTGCACCTGGGTGAGCCTGTGTGTTTACACTGTGCAAGTGGATGTCTTAGGTACACAGCACTACTGGTGCACTTAAATTCTCCAGTGAAGGGACAGGAAGATGGCAGAGAGGACAGAACCTGAGCAGCGCTCTCTGAACTTTGAGAATTAGGTGTCTTTACTCTTCTCCCTGCTTCCCTCCCTCCCCATACCCTCTCTGTAAGGCTTCTTTAGGGAGTCATATATGTCCTCATAAAAAGCAAAAACCTGCTGATGCAGCCTAATGCATCATCTAGAAAAGTAAAGCTATTGGTGGGGAGGAGGCTGGCTCTGTCCCCGCCTCAGCCTGGAGGTCCATTCTGCAAACCAGCATCTCCCTTGTTAAATAGACAGCCTATTGATTGAGGTCAAAGTAACTTTTCATGGGTCCAGAGACAGGAAGGCAGGGCCCCTGTTGGAGGGAGGTGGGGGGAGCCTGAGTCAATGGGAAGAACAAGGTGGGGATAGGAAGAGAGTTGGGAGAGCCCCTGACCAGGACAAGGTCCCTCTGGGTTTCAAGAGAGCCAAGTGTGGAGGATGCTGAGGTGCCAGCAGGTTGCAGTGCATCATGTGGCCAGCCCCACACACCTATGTCTCAGGCTGATGAATCCCATGCATTGCTCGGCCATATGGAGACAAACCCAGACACATGAAAATCAGCAAAACTGAGCAAAAACATGCATGGTCCCTGTCCTAAGGGCATCTGAGGAGGAGGTCTTTCCTCCTTCCTACAGCATCTTGGTGGGCTACGGAAGCAAATTCTGTGTCTAGAATCCTGCCCCAACCCTTCAGCCCAAGACCCCCATTTATTCATGTCTTCATTCAGTCCATAAATATCTGCTCCTGTGTGCCAGGAACTGTATTAGGCTCTAGGGACACAGACATGGTTCCTGCCCTCATAGACCTTACAGTTTAAATAGCAAATAATCATCCAACAGTGATTCACATCACATCACCATGTAATGACAACAGTGAAAGTGACGTGAAGGAAAAACACACATAAGAGCTAGCATGGTTTGGAAAACACCATGGAGTCAGGGAAGGGGCTTCTGGTCTATATGTTGTCCTCCGGTTCCTGCTGAACACTGCAGAGCAACCAGGCCTGGGTGGGTGTCAGTCTTGGCCCCCACTCCATTCCTGTAACACTGTCCATTGGTGTGAACTGTGATCCATTTTCTCAGCAGATTAAGTGTACAGACTGTCTCTGACTTACGATGGTTCAACTTAATAACTTTTTACTTTATGATGGTACAAAAGCAATACAAAACAGCAGAAACTCTACTTTGAATTTTGGATTTGGATCTTTTCCCAGGCTAACGATAAGTGGTATCATACTCTCTCATGATACTGGCAACAAGCCCACACCTCCTGGTCAGCCCCACCATCACGAGGGTCAACAACACTTAAAACCATTCTATAACCATACAATCGTTACTTTTCTGTTTTTTACTTTCAACAAATTACATGATATATTCTATGCTGTATTATAAAATAGGCTTTGGTTAGATGACTTTGCCCAACTGTAATTAACTGTAAGTATTCTGAGCACATTTAAGGTAAGCTAGACTAAGCTGTGAAGCTTGGTAGGCTAGGTGCATTAAATGCATTTTCAACACAATATTTTCAACCTACACTAGATTTACTGGGATTTAATCACATCATAAGTAGAGGAAGATCTGTATAGTGATCTACTCCCTCATGGCACACTGTCATCTTTGCTATGGCTAGCCCCAGCAATCCTCTGAGATTGACCCCATCTCCATCCTGCACTGGCCCGGGGCTGTCCTTCTCATTGCCTCTGTCCCAGGGTCCCCTAGCAGCCATGCCAGTTTTCCATCATCAGATGCTTGCTTGGCCCCTCTCCAGTGGGACAGGAATATTTTCTTATACCCTTCACAAACCACTGAAAGTGAAGAAATCTCTAGGTGAGGTGGAATGAGAGGCTAATCCAGGTTTTCCCTACCTCAATATCCCACTGTTTATGTTCACAAAGTTTTAGAAGAAATGAGACAAAAGGCCCCTCAACCAAAACCTGTAGACATCACCTTACTCCAGTGATCAAGATTCGCATCTACCATTAATAAGACAGATTGACAGAACCTACCCTCGATATGATGCAGTGAGAAGGACACATCACTTCTGTTGTATTCTTGCCCAAAATGCATAATCTCAGTCCGGTCATAAGGAAACAGCAGAAAAACCCAAATTGAGGGACATTCTACAGATTCAACTGATAAGTATTTTTCAATGAAAGACAAAGATAGACTGAGAAATTGTCCCAGATTGGAAGAAACTACCTGACAACTAAATGCAATGTGGCATCCTGGATTGGGACATTGTTGGGAAAATTGGTGAAATTCATATAAAGTCTGTAGATTACTTAACAGTATTGTATCAGTGTTTTATTTCTTGGTTTCTCTAATTATCTTATGGTCCTGCAGCATGAGAACATTAGGGGAAGCTAGGTGGAGGGTATGTGGGAAATTTCTGTGCTTTATTTGTCTTCAATTTTTCTATAAATCTGAAATAATTTCAAGATAAAAGTTGAGGGGTTAACAAAAAGTACCTTCCCACCTCTGCATCTCCAAACCTATCCACAGTATGAGCCATGACACGGGAACTGAGATATGAGCCCCCAACACTGGTCCTCATCTCTTGCCTGAATTTTTCTCTCCTTCTGTGCTGTAACCTACTTTCTTCCCTGCTCAAACACCCACTTCCTGAGCTCAGGATCTTCAGAGTCAACACATGCTTTTTTCTCAACCACAAAGCCTGACTTTCGTAAATGAAAATTTTGCTTTTATGACCGTTATAATTCCCGTTGCTTTAAAGCAGTGGTTCTTAACCTTGGCTGCACTTTGTAGGGACCTGAAAAGTTCCCATTCCGGGAACTTCTGATTTGATTGGCCTGCTGGGGCTTAGTCTGGACACTAGGATCCTTAAAGCTCCCAGATAGTTCTATAGGCAGTTAGGGTCAAGGAAAAAATTCTTTGAAGAGTCCCATTTATGCATAGCAATGACTAGTTTTGTCTTAGCCAGTCCTGCCTTCCCCATGAAGAAATCTACACTTCAGCAACATTCATTGATTCAACATGTATTAGTTGAGTCCCTTCTATGTGCACTGTTCTAGGTGCTTGGGACATAGCAATGAACAAAATAGACAAAAATCCCTGCTTTGGAGAGCTGCCTTTCTAATGAGGAGAGACAGGCAAGAAACAATAACAACAACATGTAGTAAATCTCACAGTTCAAGTGAAAAGTGCAAAAGGAGAAGGGAAAAAAACAGGGTAAAGCACTCAGGAATGGAGAGAGGGCATCCAGCTAGACCTAATGGAGAAGGTGACATTGGAGAAAAGATTTGCAGGGCATGAGAGAGTGAGTCAACTCAAATTCCCAGAATAAAAACCATGGAGGGTATTTCACAATATTATCCTCTGTATGTATTTAGGAAAGAGAATCTACAGGACGATGATTGGACATTGACAGCAGAGAGGAGTGAGAAAAAGGATCCATCAAGGATGACTCTCCAAGTTCTTGCTCAAGCAACTGTGAATATTGGAGTTGTTCTTGGGGCACCTGGGTGGCTCAGTCAGTTGAGCATCCAACTCTTGGTTTCCACTCAGGTCACAGTTTGTGGGGTCAAGCCCCACATTGGGCTCTGCTCTTGACAGCATAGAGCCTACTTGGGATTCTCTCTCCCTCTCTCTCTGCCCCTCCCCAGCTTGCACATGCTTGCTCTCTGTCTCTATCTATCTATCTCACAGTAACTAAATAAACTTTTTTTTTTTAAGTTTAAAGTTGTCATTTGCTGTGCTGGGGACACTGAGACCTAGAGATGGAAGTTCAGAGTTATGTTGTGGACATGCCGGTGTGAGATGTTTACCAGACATCCAAGTGAACCAACAGATAGACTAGGGGGCCACCAACTATAGTCCACAGACCACATCTGTTTTTTACATTTTTAAGTGATTGGCAAAAATTAAAAGGAGAATAATATTTCCCAGCACATGAGAACTGTATAAAATTCTAATTTCAGTATCCATAAACCAAGTTTTATTGGAACACAGCCCTGCCTACTTGTTGTCATGCTGTCTATGGTTGTGTCTGCACTAAAATGGCAGAGCTGAGTAGTTGGAACAGACACCATTTAGCCCACAAAGCCTAAAATATTTACTATCTGGCCTGTTGCACAAAAATTTGCCACGCTTTAACACAGACAATTGGATCCATGAATCTGGAGCTCAGAAAACTCATTGAGGCTGAAGATACAGCACTGGGCATTGACAGCAGCTGGAGATATTTAAGTCATGGAAGTGGTTGAATTCAGAGACCAAATGTGGAATGAGATGGGAAAAGGCTTATTTTAGGCCCTGAAAAACCTGGACATATAAAGATTTGATGGAGGTGAAGGAGCCTGAAAAAGAGCCTAAGAAGGGGTAGCTAAGAGGTTGGATGAACATCCAGAGAATTCATACTATGGAAAAAAAGGAAGGAAAAAAAAGTAAGGAAGGAAGGAGAGAGAGAGAGAGAGAGAGAGAGAGAGAGAGAGAGAGAAAGAAAGAAAGAAAGAAAGGGAGGGAGGAAGGAAGGAAGGAAGGAAGGAAGGAAGGAAGAAAGAAAGAAAGAAAGAAAGAAAGAAAGAAAGAAAGAAAAAAAAAGAAAGAAAGAAAGAAAGAAGGAAAGAAGGAAAGAGAAAGTAATAAGAGAGACTGAGGGGTCAAAAGGTGAATGCTTCTGGGAAGCCAAATAATATGAGAATGGAAAGTGTCTAATGAATTTAGCAACAAGAAGGTAATTGGTGGCTATGGTGGGGCAATTTCAGCTGAGCAGAGAGAGGAGGCCAGATTGGAATGGGACAAAAAGAGGATGGTGAGGAAGTGGGGACATCATGTGAGGATAACTTTTCGGAGGACCTCAGCTGAGAAGGGGACTATGTCAGCCTATAGAGATAAAATGGTGGCTGGCAGTAGAAAGGTCAAGGTTTCATTTTTTGCCATTGTTGTTTTAACATCAGATTGATTGGAGGCTATTTGATTGGCAAAGGCAGAAGATGAAGCACAGGAGAGAATAGTTAAGGATGGAATGAAGTGGCCGGGCCCTGTGGAAGCTTACTGGCAGAAGCTGAAGAGCCTGTAAGCCCTACCTCGGTCCCTCCTCCATTGCTGTGAGCCCTTAGAAGTTGGGGGAACCAGCCCAGATCAGGAGACCCTTCACCTTACCTTTCACGTACAGCAGCTACAATGGAAAAGGGAGGCTCTCTGGAACCAGACAATGTAGCTTAAAATCCTGGCTGTGACTCTTAGTAACTGGAAGACCTTACCAAGAGACTCCTCAGAGTCTCTGTTTCCTTATCTCTAAAGTGGAGCTAAGCCTCCTTAGTTCACAAGACTGGTGAGGGTCAAGTGCAACAATGTCTGTACACTAGCCACAGTCTCTGACATATCAGTGTTAGGTTCCCTCCTCCCTGTTCCAAACCGCTCCAGCCAGCTATTTCCCAGACTCAGTCTTATTAAAAAAAAAAAAAAAAGGGAAAAGAATCTTGGACACAAACTTGACCTACATTCGGTGTCAAGTCTCTTGTCTTTCAGGAAGGAGCACATTCCAGGGATGTGCTCAGCCAGCTGGCTTGGACTCAGCCAAATGTGTTGCCTTGGAAGCTCTCAGCTAAGGAAGGATACTTCTTCCAGTCAGATGTTGGCATGAGCCCACTGGCCACCTGAACTCTGGAAGCTTTTGTCAAAAGAGGAATTTCTAGCCTGATCTGTCAGGGTTTGAGTTATGTAGCTGATTTTGTGGTGATATAGTGGTTGGGGGTTATCACCAGGGCACTAGCTTTTCACCTCTGGAGACCTTGCTGAGGGCAGGGCCAGCAGAAGATGGTTTCTCTTTTGATTACTGAGATCCCACAGAGATGGACAGTCCCCAGTACAAAGTAAGGTGTAGCCAAGATCAGAAAACATGGCCAATCTGATGAGAAGATTAAGAGCAATGTCCACCATTAAAACACTTATGGGGCCATCTGCACAGAACACCTGCCTCCTCCAGGCAGTATAACACAGAAACACCCTGTTCTAAGCGAGCATCATCTCTTCAATCTGCTGTGTAGAAAAGATAGAATGAATATATTTCCCTGGCATTTTCTTTTCAAAGCTGGTGAAATGGCCACACTGTTTGCTTTAGACATCAGGAAAGCAGTTCATCATTTTTCAGGACAAAAATCCTGTGAAAGGGACAGACCAGGTTGGTCTTTCATCATGAGACATCAGCTCAGCAGGCCAGGGAGGGAGAGGAAAACCATGTGTTCTGGGAAGTAAATCAAAGTATCCAAGTGGCCTTCTGCAATTATTTAAATTAAATATTATGTTACATTGAATGGAAGATATATAATTAATAAGGGTCCCCCACCTTTTTCATAGTCTTACTGAGCTGCAAAGAGATCATTGCCACAACAAACCTCTCCCGCAGTGCCCCAGATGATGAGTGTGTACTTGTCAGCTGGTGTGCATACGTGTGTGTGTGCAATGAGAATATGTGTCTGAATGTTTCTGAGGACTTACACCTTAGGAATCATTTGAGTATAAAAAGCCCACCCCAGCCCACTTAAGTAAAAGGGAATTAATTATAAGGAGTTGGAAACTGCTGTAACAGACAAGTTGGCCATTTTCCCCAACCTGTCTGAGTCTGTATCTTCTGATTGAACCAAACTGCCTCCCTCACCAACAGCCACAGCCCATCGGCCCAGAAGACCAAACTCATGCTGCATCAGTTGACTTCTTACTCCAAGAAATTTGGGATTAGGACACAGGCATGTGAATTTTACTAAATTGGTAGTGGTGTATCCAGAAGGACTTGTCTCAAAGACATGTCAATGTTTAAATTATGCCACACTTTGGAATGGTGGTTCCCAAACTTTTGCATGCCAAAGGATCACCTGGGGTGTTTGTTAATAATGTAGTTGCCTTGGCTCTCTTCCCAGAGATTTGGGGTTCTGAATTTTTAATAAATGCTCCAAGTGATTTGAGTACAGGTATTTCAGCCAGAGAGAAAAGAGAGGCAGATGAGAGATGAAAAAAACTTCACTGTCCCAGAGAGAAAAAGGAAGAAGGGAAGGCAAGCTGCCTGGGTTGAAGATGCCTTCTGGTTTCGGTTCCAGTCCCTCACAATGCCCTTCTGTCTGTCCTGCCATTGTGTTCTGCAGATTCCTCTGATTCTGAAGACACCCTAAGTTGGCTTCTGTTTCTTGCCACCAAAGAATCCCTAAAAGCACTTGTTCTTAATGGAGCCCAAGGGCAAGTGGCCAGCTGGTACAGTTAGCCATAGCTGGCCAGAGAAGGGGCAGGACCACCTGCTGCAAACATAGCCATCTTGACCCACCTCTTCAAGAGATACAGTGGCAGGTCCTTTCTACAAAGGGGTGTTGTCTGGCAAGATGCTCCAAACACATCTCCTGTAGTAAACAGTTCTGAGAGCGTGTGAGGGCCCGTGGGCATTCGCACGCCTGTGTGTGCATACATGTGCACAGCTCCGGTCTGTTTCATGTGAGGCCTGGGTATGGTACTTTCTCAGACACAAGAGTATAATTGTGAGTGGGTGTGTGTTACTGAATCAGTCTGTGCACGTGAGTGGGAGAGAACTAAGCCAAGCTGTAGTCTAGGTTATAATTGTCCACATTAGAGACTTGTTGACTGTATCTCTACATCTACCCATAATACGCCAGGATTATATTTAGAAATGAGCTTCTTAAAGAGGTATAACAGACAGCCTTGTTATTTGGGGTATGACAGGCAGGGGATACCATGTGGAAATGTACAAGGTGTGGGGCACCTGGGTGGCTTAGTCAGTTAAGCGTCAGACTTCTGCTCAGGTCATGATCTCACAGTTCGTGGTTTCAAGCTCCACGTGTCGGGCTCTGTGCTAACAGTTTAGAGCCTGAAGCCTGCTTTGGATTCTGTATCTCCCTCTCTCTCTGCCCCTTCCCTGCTCATGCTGTCTCTTAAAAATAAATAAATGTTAAAAAATTTTTTAAAGTACAAGGTGGCAAGAATTGTACTCATTACCTGGGGGCTAGGCAGAGACAGACACCAGGAATCTATAAGATCTACCCCAGATTTCCCAAGCAGGCAGCAGATCTCCATGGTGTACACATGCACATGCCAGCAGGTAACAAGGACACAATGTGCCTGTGAGAAGTCACCAGAGAGTTGAGAGCCCACTCAGTAATCAGAAGAGTTCCGGTACTGTCTCAAAAGGATGATTTCTATCTATCTTCGGGAGACTCTTGTAGCATCTTAAGGGCACTTCAGCATCTCTGAAAGTCACAATAGAATTCTCATCATACATCACAGCAAAAAACATAGAAGAAAACCTCTTCCCATAACCCCCCTAGCACTTCCATCTGCATATCTCTGATGTCACGATTACTATCTCATGCCATGTCATGTGGAGGATGCCCTCAGCCCCCCTCTCAGATCCCCTTTCCCAGTGCTGTGTGCACACTCCCCCAGCTTCTGTGTACTTTAGTGCTAATTATTTGCAGCTGTAACCTTCTTCAGACGCTTGCCCTTGGGCTCTGGAGCTGCTATGCACAAATCCACATATCCAGAGTTACAGGTCAGGGAGTTTATGTCTCATCCCCTTCCCACCTCCAGCAATGATTGGCTGGTACAAGATTACAAAGCCCACCTCTCTTGCCTGAGTAGCTGCAAACTCTCAGATGCAATTTATACTCCATGTCTCCCCAAGGGGTCAGGCAGAGGTTTGGACTTCAAATGAAATCCTTCCTTTCATTGGCTTCTTCCCCTTTTAATACTGCTTCCCCCACTCCCTCTCTGATTTCTCCTCGAAGCACTTAATAAATCACTTACACTCAAATCCTTGCCTCAGAGGCTGCTTCTGGGAGAATCCTCTTCTTAGTGTTCCAGCTCTGTCCACAGCCCCAGAAAAGGCAGTTCTGCAGAGCGTGGGACTTCACCTCCCTGTCCACAGCTAATTACACCAGGTGGACCCCTGATCCATGCACAGCAATTAAATTCTCAAAATGGAATAATCATCCTCCTTGTAAGAGATAAACCTGTAATATTCTTAGAAGAAACATAGGAGTAAATTTTCTTGACCTTGGGCTAGACAATGGTTTCTTAGGTTGTGTATTAGTCAGCTCGGGCTGCTACAACACAATATCATGGACTGGTTAGCTCAAACAACAGACATTTATTTCTCCCCATCGTTGAGTCTGGGAAGTCTAAGATCAAGATGCTAGCTGACTTGGTTCCTGGTTAGAGCCCTCTCCCAGGCTTGCAAACAGCTGAATTGTGTGTGTGTGTGTCCTCACATGAGGGAGAAAGAGAGAGACAGAGAGAGAGAGAGAGAGAGAGAGGGAGAGAGCTCTCAGGTGTCTCTTCTTATAAGGGCAGTAATCCCATCATGAGGAATACCACAGGAATACAAAGGATTATAAGAGAATATTATAAAAAATTATATGCCAACAAAATGGACAACGTAGAAGAAATAGATAAGTTCCTAGAAACATATAACCTACCAAAACTAAAGCAAGAAGAGGGGCGCATGGGTGGCTCAGCCGGCTACGCGACCGACTTCAGCTCAGGTCATGATCTCGCGGTTCGTGAGTTCAAGCCCTGCGTCTGGCTCTGGGCTGGCAGCTCAGAGCCTGAAGCCTGCTTCGGATTCTGGGTCTCCCTCTCTCTCTGCCCTCCCCTGCTCATGCTCTGTCTCTCTGTCTCTCAAAAATAAATAAATGTTAAAAAATTAAAAAAAAAAACTAAAGCAAGAAGAAATATAAAATTTAAGCAGCCTGATTACCAGCAAGGAAATTGAATCAGTAATCAAAATACTCCCAACAAACAAAAGTCCATGACCAGATGGCTTCACAGGTGAATCCTACCAAACATTTAAAGAAAAATTAATACCTATTCTTCTAAAACTATTCCAAAAAATAGAAGAAGGAAAGCTTTCAAATTCGTTCAATGAGGCCAGCATTACTCTGAGACCAAAACCAGATAAAGACAGCACACACACACACACACACACATACAAAAATACATATATATAAGCCAATATCTCTGATGCACATAAATTGAAAAATCCTCAACAAAATATTTGCAAACTGAATCCAATAGTATATTTAAAAACCATCCACCATGATAAAGTGGGATTTATTCCTGGATCATAAGGGTGGTTCAATATTTACAAGTCAAACTACACGTTACATTACATCACCAAGAGAAAGGATAAAAACGATATGATCATTTCAGTAGATGCAGAAAAAGCATTTGGCAAACAACATAAATTCATAATTTTTTAAAAACCCTCAACAAAGTAAGTTTAAGGGGAACATATCTCACCATAATTAAGGCCATCTATGAAAAAACCACAGCTAACATCATCCTAAGTGGTGAAAAATTAAGATTTTCCTCTAAGATCAGGAACAAGACAAGGATGTCCATTGTCACCACTTTTATTCAAAATAGTACTGGAAATCCTAGCCACAGCAATCAGACAAGAAAAATAAATAAAAAGATCCAAATTCATAAAGAAGAAGTAAAACTCACTATTTGCAGATGACATGATACTATAGATAGAAAACACATAAGACTCCACCAAAAAACTACCAGAACTGATTAATAAATTCAGTAATGTCTCAAGATACCAAATCAATATACAGAAATCCATTGCATTTCTATACACTAATATGAAGTAATAGAAAAAAAATTAAGAAAATAATCCCATTTGTAATTGCACCAAAAATAATAAACTACCTAGGAATAAAGTTAACCAAGGAGATTAAAGACCTGAAAGACTTTGAAAACTATAAAACATTGATGAAAGAAATTGAAGATGACACAGACAAATGGAAAGACATTCTATGATCATGAATTGGAAGAACAAACATTGAGGGGTACCTGGGTGGCTCAGTTGGTTAAGCATCCAACTTTGGCTCAGGTCATGATCTCACAGCTCATGAGTTTGAGCCCAGCATCGGGCTCTGTGCTGTCAGCTCAGAGCTTGGAGCCTGCTTCAGATTCTGTGTCTCCCTCTCTCTCTGCCCCTCTCCTGCTCATGCTCTGTCTCTCTCTCTCTCTGAAAAATATATAAACATTAAAAAAATTTTAAAGAACAAATATTGTTAAAATGTCCATACTATCCAAAAAAAATGCACAGATTTAATGCAATCTATCAAAATACCAATAGTATTTCTCACAGAACTAGAAAAAAAAATAATACTACCATTTGTATGGAACCACAGAAGACCCTGAATAGCCAAAGCAATCTTGAAAGAGAAAAACAAAACTGAAGGTATCACAATCCCAGATTTCAGGATAAAGTACAAAGCTTAATCAAAAAGCAGTAATAATACTGGCACAAAAATAGACACATAGATCAGTAGAACAGAATAGAGAGCCCACAATTATATAGTCAATGCATATTGGACAAAGGAGGCAAGAATATTCAAAGGGAAAGTCTCATCAGCAAATAGTATTGGGAAAACTAGATGGCTACATGCAAAATAATGAAATTGGACCACTTTCTCTCACCATACACAAAAATTCACTCAAAATGGATTAAAGATGTAAAGGTGAGATCTGAAACCACAAAAATCCTAGAAGAGAGTACAGGCGATTACTTCTCTGACATTGGCCATAGCAACATTTTTCTAGATATGTCTCCTAAGGAAAGAGAAACAAAAGCAGAAATAAAATATTGGGACTACATCAAAATAAGAACTTCTGCACAGCAAAAGAAACAAACAATAAAACTAAAACGCAACCTACAAAATGGGAGAGAGTGTTTGCAAATGATACATCTGATAAAGGGTTAGTATCCAAAATATATAAAGAACTTACACAACTCAACACTAAAAAAACAAGTAATTTAATTAAAAAATGAGCAGAAAACATGAGCAGACATTTCTCCAAAGACATACAGATGACCAACAAACAGACACATGAAAGATACTCAACATCAGTCATCATCAGGGAAATGCAAATCAGAACGACAAGAGACATCCCCGACCTGTCAGAATGGCTAAAATCAAAAACATAAGAAACAAGTATTGACAAGGTTGTGGAGAAAAATGAACTCTTGAGCACTATTGATGGGAATGCAAACGGATGCCCCCCTATGTTTATTGCAGCCTTATTTAAAATAGCTAAGTTATGGAAACAGCCCACATGTCTATCAATTGATAAATGGATAAAAAATGTGGTGTGATTAAAGAAATAGAAT
>CM053560.1:107164832-107301441 GCA_028646485.1 Cryptoprocta ferox | reverse complement strand
CCCAATGTTTATAACAACACTGTTGATGATAGCCAAAGTATGGAAAGAGCCCAAATGTCCATCGACAGATGAATGGATAAAGAAGATGTGGTATATATATATGATGGATTATTACTTAGCAATCAAAAATAATGAAATCTTGCCATTTGCAACTATGTGGATGGAACTAGAGGGTATTATGCTAAGCGAAATTAGAGAAAAACAAATATCAAATGACTTCACTCATATGAGAAATTTAAGATACAAAACAGACGAACATAAGGGAAGGGAAGCAAAAATAAAAACAGGGAGGGGGACAAAACATAAGAGACTTTTAAATATAGAGAACAAACAGAAGGTTGCTGGAGGGTTGTGGGAGCGGGGGATGGGCTAAATGGGTAAAGAGCATTAAGGAATCTACTCCTAAAATCATTGTTGCACTATATGCTAACTAACTTGGATGTAAATTTAAAAATAAAGTAATTAATTAATTAGGAAGGAAAGAAGGAAGGAAGGAAGGAAGGAAGGAAGGAAGGAAGGAAGGAAGGAAGGAAGGAAGGAAGGAAGGAAGGGAGGGAGGAAGGAAAGACCTCATTGAAGAAATCACCTTTTTAAGCCAAGTGGCATGCTCAATGATCTTATGTAACTGAGTTTCAATTATCCCAGAAGTGTTAATCCAGGTGCAGCAGGTGGTCTTAGCCACAGCACAGACATCTCCTTGCTCAATTAAAGATAATCTAGTGCTACCCTATTAACAAGAACAACAAACAACTTTTGCCAGAGAGTCTGAGGATTTGGGGGGGTGGGGTAGGCAGCTATCACTTTAGCAGAGGATTCTGCAATATTCTCAGGAGTTAAGGAGAGATTTCTGATTATATTCTTGTTTACATTCATTCCTAACCAGGGAAGTATGGCCCTGCCAAAGGAAGAAACTCCTAAGTTGTGGATGTCTCCTGGTAATTCCTTTCTAAGTCTAAGACAGTCAACCAATAAGGTAAGTTAGTCTGGGGGAAATTAAGGGCACAGCTAGATAACCTAAGAGGCATTGCCTGGTTATATGCTAACCATCTAGGCATTCATAGACCCAAGGAGAATGATAATCACCACAGACAAAGACAACCGTGTTGGTGCACAAATGATTCATGCTAAGGTGGCACTGTTAATAGACAGATGAGTTTTTATCACAAGTCCAGCAGCCTGAGAAGCAAAGGCTATCCTTTCCCCTTAGTAATGGCCTGGTAGATATGGATAATGCCATTATCTTTCCAGGCCAGAGTAAAGGAAAGAAAGGGAAGAAGAAAGGCTTTCATGTTCACTTAAAGTATGAAGTCTTCATCCAGCATCTTGGGTGAAAGCAGTCTATCTTGATGTCAGCTCTTTTCTTCTCTTCCTCATCAATTTGATGTGGAGGTCTCCAGCATTTGTACCAAAACCAAATGTCAAGGAGAGCCTTCTTTAGCAGTGAGATGTGTATCCAAGGATCAAGTTCCTAAAATTTGGCTGTTGTCTGGGTAGTGGGAAGGACCTGGTAGAGTACCTTTCAAGGAGATTGAAGGGGAGTCTTTGTTCTTAGGGATTCCAAATCAGGAAGGTAGAGGAATATTGGAAACATTATTTTGGAGATTTGTAGCCAAATTTTTTAAGGACACTAGATGAATTCAGGATCTAGTCCAGTTTACAAGTGCATAACAAAACCTCAAAGGCAATTAACGGATCAGAATCTAATATAGACAAAGATGCAAACATAATTTCTTCTCTCCACAATTAACTTCATTTTTTATCAAAGATAATTATAGTAAAACTAGTTTTTTTTAATTAAACCTGACTTAACTATTTTTTATTAAAATTTTTTGAATGTTTATATATACTTTTGAGAGAGAGAGAGACAGAGCACAAATGGGGGAGGAGCAGAGAGAGAGGGAGACACAGAATCCAAAGCAAGCTCCAGTCTCTGAGCTGCCGGCACAGAGCCCAACATGGGGCTCAAACTCACAAACTGTAAGATCATGACATGAGCTGAAGTAGGATGCTTAACCAACTGAGTCATCCAGGTGCCCCTTGATCTGATTATTTATGTTAGTGTAGCAAAGATAGTGACTGACCATATAAGCTCTTTTTAAGATTGCTTTGGTGGAACCTTGTAATCAAGGTACCGAGGCTGATTTTTCCAAGGGGTAAAATTTACATTGGCTCTGTAAAGTTAACCCTAGTTACTTAAAACTGTCTGGTCATATCTGAGTCTACATACATCTCTCTCAAATATAACATTCTAGTCAAAGCCTTGGTGGTATAACCAATATTTCACCGATATAGCACAATAATTGTGTCCTGTTACAAGAAGAACAAATTCTCACTGAACTTTTATATAAATAAGAACTTTTATATAAATAACTATATTACCATGAAAAGAAGACTCAAGAGTTTCCAAATTCTGGAAGGATAAGGTAGGGAGAAAAAGTAAATGTTTCATCTTTGCTTTAAAAATGTATATCTTATCAAATTATTGATAGCTCAAGAGAAAAAAGAGAAACCTTTTTTAAAATCTGGAAAAACAAGCAATGTTTCAAACAAGAAGTCATAAAAATTGTAATTATTCTCCCTAGTTTATTCAGTCCCATCTACTTTTTGTTCTACTTGAATCCAGTTTTTCCATTCATTGTAAAAATTCTTACCCAGTTCAGTTTTATGATCTTAAAGTTATAAGAATACTGTACTTGTGATCAGAAACTTGTACTGATAAATTGAAACTATCAGAAGCCTCCATGAATCTCCTTGAAGATGAAGCAGTTATGCAGGAACACTTCTGCAAAAATATCAGAGTAAAACAAAACTGTAAATTACAAAGGACTTTTTTAAATGTCCGTTTTTTGTTTGGTTTGGTGTTTTTTGAGAAAGAGAGGAGCAGGGGGGGGGCAGAGAGAAAGGGAAAGAGAGAATCCCAAGCAGGCTTCATGCCCATCACGGAGCCCACACAAGGTTCAGTCTCATAACCGTGAAACCATGACCCGAACAAAAATCAAAAGTTGGATGCTCAACTGACTGAGCCACCTAGGCACTCCTAAAATGTCCACTATTAAAGATCTTCGGATGGAATTGAAAGATCTAATGGAATTAAAAGGGAAATTTGGTTATTTTTGTGACACACAACATTTTAGGATAAAAACTGGAATTACATATGATAACAAAATAGAAATTCAGATATCCAGAATTTTACACAACTTCTGGAACAGCTATAATATACACTTTTATAAATACAACATAAAAAAGGCTTAGTAGTATTACCTTTTATTTGACAATGCCTCCCATGTAACTTAACATACCAAATACATCTAATTAGTTTAACATCTCTCTTTTTATAAGGAGAAAGAACAAATCTCTTGAGATGTTCTAGGGACCCTCCAAAACATCCCAAAGATATTTTGTAGTCAAAAAGTCTTCACTTAGAATTTGATTTTGGGGAAGTTGTCAAATATATCAGAGAGGTTTTAAAACAGTCAAAGATTATATTGTGAAGCAATACTTAGTTATCCATTTAACCACAGTGACAAAGATGTCACAAATACCGGAAGTTAAATGGTTGTTTTTTAAAATCCTTAGTAAGGAGAACACTGTTGCACTGCTGGTGGGAATGCAAACTGGTGCAGCCACTCTAGAAAACAGTATGGAAGTTCCTCAGAAAGTTAAAAATAGAACTATCCTATGATCCTGCGATTGCACCACTAGGTATTTACCGAAAGAATACAAAAATGCTGATTCAAAGGGATATATTTTTGATATATCAAAATACATGTTTGATGTTTATTACAGTACTATTTACAATAGCCAAATTATGGAAACAGCCTAACTGTCCACAACGGGTAAATGGATAAAGATGTGGTTTACACACACACACACACACACACACACGACTATTATTCAGCCATAAAAAAGAATGAAATCTTTTTGCAATGACATGAATGGAGCTAGAGAGTATTACGCTAAGCAAAATAAGTCAGAGAAAGACAAATACTATATTTCACTCATACATGGAATTTAAGAAACAAAACAAATGAGCAAAGGGAAGAACAAGAGAGAGAGGCAAATCAGGAAACAGGCTCTTGGGACTCTCAGTCGGTTAAGTATCTGACTAGATGCTCAGGTCATGATCTCGAGGTTCGTGAGTTCAAGCCCCATGTCGGGCTCTGAGTGCAGAGCCTTCTTGAGATTCTCTCTCTCCCCCTCTCTCTCTCTGCCCCTCCCTTGCTCACCTTCTCTAAATAAATAAATAAATAAATAAAACATTAAAAAAGAAAGAAAGAAAGAAAGAAGCAGACTCTTAATGACAGAGAACAAACTGATGGTTAGCAGAGGGGAGGTGGGCAGGGGGATGGCTTAAATAGATGATGGGGATTAAGAAGGGCACTTGCAATGCACACCCGGGTAGTGTATAGCAGCGTTGAATCACTACATTGTACACCTGAAACTAATATTACACCATATTTAAATTAACACTTTAAGAAAAAATAATAAATTTTTTAAAATCCTGAGCTCTTTTAATAGAGAAGATTCAGCTTTTTCAAGTAATCAAAGACTTGATAAAACCAACACAAGAAATTTTTTTGACAAAACATGGGATTCTTGTTTTGTAGGCAGATTTCTTTAAAAGGTAAAGAAAAATCTTTTACAACCTCTTATCAAGAACAGACCAATGGTCCAAGAAAACTTTGTCCTTTTAACAGAGAGAAAACCAAATTCTTATTTTGCACCAGCTTACTTTTCATATTAAAACCCATTTATTTAATTAAATTTATTCCAGTCTTAGGGGCTGCCTGGCTGGCTCAGTCAGTAGGGCATGTGCCTATTAATCTCGGGGTCGTGAGTTCAAGCCCCATGTGAGTTGGGTATAAAGCTTATTTAATTTTTAAAAATGTTACATTTATTACAGTCTTAGCCAGTCCTGACTACATATAAAATTCCTTTCTAAAGATTCGTTTTCCATAAACCTTCTACAACTTTTTAAATTTTGCCCTCTGTTTTTTTTTCCTCTTTGTCATTTGGAAATAACCAATCTCATTTTAGGACAAAATTTTTTTTCTTGACAAAATTTTTCTTCTCAATTCTTCATATCTTATTTTATCAAAACACATTCTATTTTGCTTATATGCAGAGTTGATTCCCTTATTATTTCTAGTGGCTTTAACTACTTATACTACATAGAATATGTAACCTTTGGAAACCTTAATTTCTAGTGAAAAATAAGAAGTAAGCAATTGTGAACTGTTACATTAGTATTCTTTATTTTGGCAAATTATTTCATAATTTTTAGAAACATACACTTAATGGGGCGCCGGGGTGGCTCAGTCGGTTGAGCGTCCAACTTCGGCTCAGGTCATGACCTCACAGTTGGTGGGTTCGAGCCCCGCATCAGGCTCTGTGCTAACACCTCAGAGCCTGGAGCCTGCTTCAGATTCTGTGTCTCCTTCTCTCTCTGCCCCTCCCCTGCTCATGATCTGTCTCTCTCCGTCTCTCAAAAATAAATACATGTTAAAAAAAATTTTTAAAAAGAAAGAAACATACACTTATTCACAGTACAATCTTTCAACATGCACACGTTTACTAACAGGCCCAAATATCCCCAGTTCTTCTAATAAGAAGTCAAAAGTAGATAAATCTATGTTCAGTAATTAATGTTTCATTATGTTATCTTATTCAGAAATTAGCTGCATAGTCAATGAATTTAACTTAACTCATCATTTAATCATTTAACTTAGCAAAACTTTAAGTTTTCAGGCTACCAAAAATATCTGAGGAAGCTATTTTTAAAATTTACCTAAATTTTTTATTCCTATTTACATCTATTTAATTTACTTGATCTTAATATGTTTAGGGGCACCTGGGTGGCTCAGTCAGTTGAGTATCCAACTTCAGCTCAGGTCATGATCTCACAGTTCATGGGTTCAGGCCCTGCGTAGGCTCTGTGCTGACAGCTCAGAGCCTGGAGCCTGCTTTGGATTCTGTGTCTGCCTCTCTCTCTCTGCCCCTCCCCCATTCGCACTCCGTCTCTCAAAAATAAATAAACATTAAAAAAATTTTTTAATATGTTTAGATTACCCACAAAAACTTCATGAGACATCAGACAAAGTCAGCCACTGTCCCAAACTTTTTTTTTCCTGACAAATTTTTAAAGACATAACATTAATTTGACCTTTTATAAGCCAAGGTAGAATAAAAGTTGCATGTCTGCATTATTTTTAATGTTGATAACTCTGAAGATATGTCTATTTTTATTAAACCAACAAGCTTTATTTTTTTAAGTTCATTTATTTATTGAGAGAGACAGAGACAGCCCAAGTTGGGGAGAGGCAGAGAGAAAGGAAAGAGAGAATCCTAAGCAGGTTTTCATTGCCAGGGCAGAGCCTGATGTAGAGCTCAAACCCACAAAGCCATGAGTTCATGACCTGAGCTGAAACCAAGATTTGGATGCTTAACTGACTAAGCCACCCAGGCGCCCCTAAACAAACTTTAAATTAGCTTTAATACCATATATTTTCCCTGAAATTCATTTGAGTTAGTTTCTATTACATTTTTGAGAATTTATATAAGCACTTAATTTTCTTTAAGCCAATTAAATAGGGCTCTCTCATAAATTATTTTTTGCAGTACCTTCTGGAGGTAGAAAATACTATCACACATCTAGAACCCATATATATAGACACACATGAACATGCAGACACAAACAGAGACCTTATAGTTTTTGTGACTAAAGCTTTTTATTACTAATATTTGTGGAGAAGACCCTTAAGATTTGTATTTGTCCTTCACAAGTAATCTTACGGAGGCTGTGGAGCAGTTTGTATTTTTTAAAATTCTTTTTCTTTAATGTTTATTTAATTTTGAAGGAGAGACAAAGCCTGAGCAGGGCAGAAGCAGAGAGAGAGCGAGACACAGAATCCAAATCAGGCTTCGCGTTCTGAGCTGTCAGCACAGAGCATGATACAGGGCTCAAACCCATGAGCTGTGAAATCATGAGCCGAGGTAGGATGCCCAACTGCCTGAGCCACCCAGGTACTCCTGTATTTTTTTTTAATAAATAAAAAATAGTCCCTACATCTCACCTTTTTCTTTTTTAGTCTTAGGAATAGGGGATGGTCTAGCTAAGAGTTCTCACAGGGATCAGATAGAAAGAATGCAAGTTCCTCCAAGAACTTTGGTTTCCCAAGGCCAATAAGCCTTTTGAGATAAAAGGGGAGGTTTGGGAATGGTCAAAAGAAATAAGTCAACTTTGAATTGCCTCTAAAGCCACATTTCTAGTTTTGCAGAGATTTGTGAGATAAGAACAGTTGCTCTGGATCCTTTAAAGAATTCAGCTGCACCTTCAATGATGTCATAGGTTGAGCGGCCCACCTAATTATGTTATCTGTTTCAGTAAATATTGTTATACAAAGGCTTCAGGTTTAAATTTAAAAAAAAAAATTTTTTTTTAAAGGGTTGCCTGAGTGGCTCAGTCGGTCAAGCATCTGACTTCGCTCAGGTCATAATCTCGCGTCGTGAGTTCAAGCCCCGCTTTGGGCTCTGTGCTGACAGCTCAGAGCCTGGATCCTGCTTCACATTCTGTGTCTCTCTCTCTCTCTCTCTGCCCCTCCCCCACTTATGCTCTGTCTCTCTCTGTCTCTCAAAAATGAATAAACGTTAAAAAAAATTAAAAAACAAAACAAAACCCTACAAAGGCTTCAGGTTTTCCTTTCTCTCTGGGCACATAGTTTCATTTTAGTTTAGGGGAAGAGGCCTAACAAAATTCCTATTAGTCTCTGAAATGTCAGCTTCTTATTTGGCTGACTGTTGACTACAGAGCTACTTAAAAATTTCTTTTAAATACCTTGTCAGTTCTCAGCCAAGACAAACAGCAAACATTTCTGGCAATATTGAATACTTCCTGCCTCGGATATAAGAGGGCTCCCCAAAAGGGTGCAAAAGATAATTTGTTTTTATCTTCCCCATTGGTATTATTGGCAGTGGTCTGGGAGAGCTGCCTCTGGGAAGAATCCTCACCTTTAAATGACTTCTGACAGTTTTTCCAGAATCCCATCTGTAGGTTCTGAGTGGGATTTGAAGCAGAGTGTAGCTTCAATATTTACCTGCATTTGGAAAGGGTTTTTTTTATTAATTTTAATTTTTGTTTCCCCTTGGCTGTTTAAGGGAATAATACAGTAGTTTACCAGAAAATTCCTCAAGGTCTTTTGAACTCTGGGTGGGATCCCTATGAGGGCCCTCCCTTAAAAGTAGATATGGGAGTGTCTGTGAGGCCTTGGTGGACTTTTATTTATGGTGTAAAGTTGATTCAAATAGGGGATTGCTAGAATGAGGGCTCAAATAAAGGAGGATGGAGAGGAGAAGTAGGAGTTGGGTCCATCTTATAGTTTTTTGTTTTAGGTAACTTTTGAGTCTTTACGCGTCCTTTGCAGTGAATCTTTAATTAAACTATTTTTGAATTTTGAAGCCTTTTGGGGGCTTCTGCATATCAATTAAAGTAGGCAAGTCATCCTGTTTGCTTAATTTGGGAACTGTTACTTCTTTCAAGTGCACTTCTCAAATGATCTTATCTTATTGAAATGCTTTCCATTATGGCCACTGTAATTCCCTGAGGGCTGGCAGCAGTTTGGGAAGACGTTTAGGCAGGGATGGGACTTTTAACCCACATTTCTGTACAGCCATCTCTGGCCTCAAGTGGGGTGTACCCCACATTTCTGTTTAGCTTTATTTTGGGGCCCCCAACCTGATGGCTAAGTTCTCAGGACACAAAACAACAACCTCATCTAATTTTAGGTTGTTTTTAGTAAGATTTTGCCATTTGTATAGATGTCTACAGCTTCTAGGACTACAGTTTTTGGACATAAAATGAGCAGGCAGGCTAAAAGGTGGCATGCTTAACCAGTTGGATTTTATTATTATTATTCTTTTGGGGTTTTTTTTAAGTTAAGGGTTTCAGTCTCTTGGAGCCAAACAAATACCTAAAAGGGATGTGCCCTTAACATACCAGCAGTAAACAAGAGATATTACTGCAGACTGGCCAAAAGAAGGATGTATATACCACCAGCAATTACCAGCATGAACTAAATGCAGTAAGTGAAGACTTAAGACTGGAACCGAGGAAAGAGACTCCAAATAACCAAGGAATTGCACGCTGAACCAAGGGCTAGGGACTCAGGTTTCAGCTTGAATGTCTATCAGTTCAAGCTGGCTCACTAAGCCTTAGACTGGAAAGCCAATTAGATTGGGAGCTCAATGAAAAGATAGTGGAGCTCAGAACCAAGAGGAATGGTGAGAAACAATGAGAAAGATAATGAACTGAAAAAGGGGTTCACCAGTACTACACCTGAGTTTTTCATTGTCCCCAAATGTCATCAAAAATTCACTTCAAAAAAAAAAAGTTCACTTCAGATCCCATACAAACAATTATGAGAGAAAATTATGAAAAACAATATGTCAACAAATTGGACAACCTAGAAGAAATGGATACATTCCTAGAAATGTACAAGCTACCAAAACTGAAACAGAAAGAAATAGAAAATTTGAACAGACCAATAACCAACCAGCATAGAAATTGAACCAGTTATCAAAAACTCCCAACTAACAGAAGTCCAGGACCAGATGCCTTCACAGGCAAATTCTACCAAGAAATACCTATTCTTCTCCAACTGTTCCAAAAAAATAGAAGAGGAAGGAAAACTTCCAAACTTATCCTATAAAGCATTACTCCGATACCAAAACTAGATAGAGATTCCATGAAAAAAGAGAACTATAGGCCAATATCCCTGATAAACATGGATGCAAAAATTCTCAATAAAATACTAGCAAATCAAATCCAATAATACATTTAAGAAATCATTCACCATGATCAAGTGAGATTTATTCCAGGGTTGCAAGTTGGTTCAATATTCACAAATCAATCAACATGATATATCACATTAATAAAAGAAAGGATAAGAACCATATGATCATTTCAATAGATGTAGGAAAAGCATTTGATGAAGTACAACATCCATTCATGATTAAGAAAACTCTCAACAAAGCAGGTTTAGAGGGAACATACCTCAACCTAATAAAGTCCATCTATGAAAAACCCATAGCTAATATCACCCTAAATTGGTAAAAACTGAGAGATTCTCCCCTGACATCAGCAAAACAGGGATGTCCACTCCCACCACATCTAATACTAGAAATCCTAGCCACCACCATCAGCCAACTAAAAGAAATAAAGGTCATCCAAATTGGCAAGGAAGAAGTCAAACTTTCATTATTTGCAGATGACATGATATTAAATACAGAAAACCCAAAAGACTCCACCAAGAAATCAATCCCATTTACAATTGTACCAAACACAGTAAGACATCTAGGAATAAACCTAACCAAAGAGGTAAAAGACCTATATTCTGAAAACTATAAAACACTGATAAAAGAAATTGAAGAGGACACAAAGAAATAGAAAGACATTCCATGCTCATGGATTGGAAGAACAAATAATGTTAAAATGTCTACCCAAAACAATCTACATACTTAATGCAATCCCTATCAAAATACCAACAGCATATTTCACAGAGCCAGAACAAATAATCCTCAAATTTATATGGAACCACAAAATACCCTGGATAGCCAAAGCAACCTTGAAAAAGAAAAACAAAACTGGAGGTATCACAATTCCAGACTTCAAGTTCCATTACAGGGATGCCTGGCTGGGCATGCAACAGTTGATCTCAGGATTGTTAGTTCGAGTCCCACATTGGGTGTAGAGATTACTTAGAAATAAAATATTTCTTAAGTTATATTACAAAGCCATAGTGATCAAAACAGTACGGTACTGGCACAAAAATAGTTGCATGGATCTATAGAACAGAATAGAAAGACCAGAAATGAACCCATAATTAACTAATCTTTGGCAAAGCAGGAAAGAATATCCAATGGGAGAAAGATAGTCTCTTCAACAAATGGTGTTGGGAAAACTGGACAGCAACATGCAAAAGAATGAAATTGGACAACTTTCTTACACCATACACAAAAATTAATTCAAAATGGATATAAGACCTAAATGTGAGACCTGAAACCATAAAAATCCTAGAGGAGAAAACAGGCAGTAACTTCTTAGATTGACATCAGCCATAGCAACTTCTTTCTGGATATGTCTCCTGCGGCAAGGGAAACAAAAGCAAAAATAAATTAATGGAACGTCATCAAAATAAAAAGCCTCTGCACAGTGAAGGAAAACAATCAACAAAGCTAAAACTCAACCTACAGGACGGGAGAAGATATTTGCAAGTGACATATCTGACAAAGGTGTGATAAAGGGTTAGTATCCAAAATATTATAAAACACAACACCCCAAACAATGAATAATCCAATTTAAAAATGGGCAGAAAACATGAATACACATTTTTCCAAAAACAACATACAGATAGCCAACAGATACATGAAAAGATGCTCAACATCACTGATCATCAGGGAAATACAAGCCAAAACTGCAATAAGATATCACCTCAAACCTGTCAGAATGGCTAAATCAAAAACACAAGAAACAATGGGTGCTGGTGAGGACATGGGGAAAGAGGAAACCTCTTGCAGTGTTGGTGGGAATGCAAACTGGTGCAGCCACTCTGGAAAACAGGATGGAGTTTCCTCAAAAAGTTAAAAATATAACTACCCTAAGATCCAGCAATTGCACCACTAATACAAAAATACTAATTCAAAGGGACACATGCACCCTAATGCTTATAGCAGCATTATCAACAATAGCCAGGTTATGTAATAGCCCAAGTGTCCATCAGCTGTTAAATGGATAAAGAAGACATGATATATATGCACAATGGAATATTATTCAGCCATAAAAAAGAATGAAATCTTGCCATTTGCAATGGCATGGATAGAGCTAGAGTGTATTATGCTAAGCAAAATAAGTTAGTCAGAGAAAGACAAATACCATATGATTTCACTCATATGTGGGATTTAAGAAATAAAACAAATGGGTAAAAGGAAAAGAAGAGAGAGAGGCAAACCTAGAAACAGGCTCTTAACTACAAAGAACAAACAGATGATTACCAGAGGGGAGGGGGTGAGGGAGATGGGTTAAATAGGTGATGGGGATTAAGGAGTGCACTTGTGATGAGCACCGGGTAATGTATGGAAGTATTGAATCACTGTATTGTACACTTGAAACTAATATTACACGATATGTTAACTAACTGGAATTTAAATAAAAACTTTTTTTAAAAAGTTCACTTCAGATCCCAGCAGGGCCATCGAATCTGTTAAACAACAAAAATTCAGCTGAGTACATTTAAAGATCAAATTGGCTTTATCCAAGGATTGATGAATTGGACAGCATCCCACCTAGCAAACAGTAAGAAGTTCTGCCAAGCTGTAGAAAAGGAAAGGTTTTTAAAGGCAGAAAGTGGACAGAAAAAGGACATTATTAGCAAGAATGCATTGTTTCAGGCAAGATCACCCTCTTGAGGGGAACAGAAGGATCTGTCAGACGGATTACCTCACTAGTGCTGACCAGGTAATTCCATGTTGACTGGTTAAAGGTTACATTTCTAGGGGGTTGAAACTGTAATTGGAGTTGGTATTAAGTCTTGGTTTGCTGACATGGTGTTTAGCACAAGTGATTCCATTTGGGGCCTGCTATTTCCTTTTTAACATTATAAAGCAATAAATTGAGTGTCTATCTCAAACTTTCTGGGAGTCAGGGAAAGATATAGGCAACGTGAAGACTGATAAGATAGAGGTGAGGCAACCAGCCACCAAAGAGATTTGGGGGTAAAGAGAAATGACAAAGGGGTGTTTGACTTTATTCTGTTTTGCAGTTTACAGGATTACCTCCCCATCCCATGGTTTCACCAACCGATCAGTAAAAGCTATATCACTTGCTAATGATGTGGGAGGTGACCAAATACTGAGTCCGGCTCCAGGGTGGACCTGGACAAGACTCAGTATGGGTTCTCACCTAGAGTTTAACGTGTTCCATTCAAAGGGCTGTCCTTTATTCTTAGATTATGTTCTTCCTATCTTTCATGAGGATGGAATGTTGTTTTCATGTCCTTACTTGAAAAAATATACATTTTAACCTAGTGTTAACCTAGTATTATCTCTTTTAAAGAAAACTTTTCTACTGGTCCTTGAAACCCTAACATCTGACCTGAAGCCACACTCTGAAGGTCCTGTGTCTCGCACAAATCTTACTGAGGTCAGATATGCCTCTTTGAATGGGAGTGACTCTCTTTCATAAAGCATCTGGCTGCTTCTGCATCAGCAGGTGCAGCTTTACTACTCACTGTGACATCAGGAAGGCCAGCGCAATCTTTCAATCAATGAAAACAGCCCTCACAAACAACAAATGAAGGTTTTAAGGACACTTTATACCCTTGGGCAAGCTTCTTGGTTTTTTCCTGAATAAGCATCAGACTTTGAGGCACACATAATTTAGTTTGATGTTCAATTCACAGTATCAAAATTTTTCCTCAGTCATACTTAAGTACTGGATAGTCTTTATTATGCATCATGAGGGAAAAAATCTTTTCATGGTCTTGTAATCTTTCTATATCCCTGTCATGAAGTTTGGTGGCCCTGATCACTCCTCATCCTACACACGTGTCTGTGTCCCCAGGCTCCACCTACTCCTGGGATCTCCTCCTCCCTCTCTGACTACACCCAGATGAAGTGTTTCCTGCACGGTCTGCCCTTGACTTTGTTCTCTCTCCTCACCAGAGGTCCTCAAAGTGTCATCTGGACCTGCATTCAAACCACCTCTTGTAGGTCTGAAGGGACTGGGAATAGGCCAGAGCTGGAGTTCAAGTAGACCTTAAATGACACAAAGCCACACCTGGTGACCACTCTCCCCCCACTAGATCAGACCAAGGTTTAGTGGGTGACCACTAGGATAGGGCTTCTAGTGACACATCGATCCTAGTTTTCCTGTCACAACCTTTTGGGAAGGCTCTTACCAGCCAAGATGTGCCATCCCCTCTGTTCTCCCCTCCCTTCTCTACAATCAGCAAGGTCATCTCTCTGCATGGTTGGCCTGGACCTTCACAGCTCTTAGGTATTTAGGCATCTCTACCCAAGTTCACCAGGAAGGAACATGTGGCCACACCTCTCTGTGTCTGCAGGCAGAGAATGAGCATGGGGTCAGGTGGGTCAACACTCACCAGTGATGACAGTTCTACCTCTCTCTCATTCTTGCCAACACTTGGTGTTACTCTCACCTTCTCTTTTGGCCAATAGACCATGTATGCAGTAATTTTTCATTGTTGTTCTAATTTGCATATCTTTGATTACTAATCTTCTCAAATACTCCTTAGCACAAAACAAAAAGTTTCCTACTTAATAAACTGTCTGGTCATTGTCCTTTGCCCATTGTTCAATGCACTTCATCTCAGCTGCTTGACTTGGCCCCAGAGGCCCTTGAGAAAGAAAAGCAGCCCAGCCCAGAGTTACCTCCACCCACAAAAACAGCTTCCATCGGAGGGAGCTGCAGCCCTCTTTGGACACTCTGCTTCCTGAACTTTCTCACCCACATGTGCTTAGAAAAGTAAGTAGCTCTAAGCCAGGATAAAGGAGGTGTAAGACCCAGAAGCGCAATGACCAAGATACTACATTAGGGAACAATTTGTCTGGTGGGTGGGCTTCCTGGGAGGAAAGAGGCCGAATTCCAGAGTTTTATTTAGCCCCTGTCAGGAAAGGCTTAAGGATTATTCTGGGAGACACCAAATTGGGAGTGGAAAGGGTTGTAGAAATGTCTTGAGTACCAAAGGCTTCTTGTGTCTGCAGAGGCCCCTTACCTATAGAATGAGGTAGATTATGGGAGGATACTCACCTCCCTACAAAATACAGACTATACTTCTCTTACCTGTGCTGGCAGGATTGAACCTTCAAAGATGGAGCTTCCCCACCAAGGAGGATCAGGGACTGTGAAGTCTTCCTCACTGAGCCCTTAGCTATTCCTCCGCACTTTGGGAGCACAAACAATGTGTGGGGGCAGATGTACATGTGTACAGACATGCCTCATTTTATTATGTTTGGCTTAATTATACTTTGCAGATATGACCATTTTTACAAATTGAAGGTTTGGGGCAACGCTATTGCCATTTTTCCAACACCATTTGCTCACTTCTGTCTCTGTGTCACATCTTGGTAACTCACAATATTCCAAACTTTCTCATTATTATTCTATTTGTTATGGTGATCTGCGGTCAGTGATTACAATTTGCTGAAAGCTCACATGATGGTTAGCATTTTTAACAATGAAGTATTTTTTAATTAAGGCATGTACATTCTCTTTTTAGACATAGTGCTATTACATGCTTAATAGATGACAGTATAGTGTAAACATAACTTTATATGCACTGAGAAAACAAAAACCTCATTCAACTCACTTTATTGCCATGTTCACTTTATTGCTTTGGTCTGGAACCGAACCCATGATATTTCTGAGATATGCCTATAGACATGTGTGTTTTGTGGGACGTTTAATGTTAATTAACTTATGTGTGTGTATACCCCCATATACTTGTGTGTGGATGAGTGTGTGTATATGTGGATCTGCTAATAATCCACATAATAAGTGTCTGGGTGAACATAATTGAGCATAAGTGCTGGTGTGCACATGTATGCACAACTCTTAAAAAGGGCACGGCCACGAGGCACAACATATGGTGATAAATGAAGAATATAGAGAGTTCTTAAGAAAAAAAGAAAGAGGGGTGCCTGGTGGCTTAATAGGTTAAGCATCAGACTTCGGCCCAGGTCATGATCTCATGGTTCATGAGCTTGAGCCCCGTATCAGGCTTGCTCCTGTCAGCACTGATCCTGCTTCAGATCCTCTGCCCCCCCCTCTCTCTCTGCCCCTCCCCTGCTGATTCTCTCTCTCTCTCCCTCTCAAAATAAATAAATAAACTTAAGAAAAAAAAAGAAAAGGAAAGGAAAACGAATTGCTGTGGGCTGAAAGTTTGTGTCCCCCCAAATTCATATGTTGAAATCTTACCCTCCAAAGGGATTATATTAGGATATGGGGCCTTTGGGGTGATTAGGTCATGAGTGTGGAACCCTCACGAATGGGATCAGCACCTTATCACAGAGACCGTAGAGAGATCCCTCGCCCTTTCCACCATATGAGGACACAGAGAAAGGATGGTTGCCTTTGAGCCAGGAAGCGGGCCCTCACCAGATCTGCCAGTATATGGATCTCGGACTTCCCAGCCTCCAGAACTGTGAGAAATAGATTGTTGTTTAAGCCACTCAATCTATGGTATTTTTGTCATAGTAGCCGGAGCTAGGACAGGAACTGAAAGAATTAAAATTGGGTCTCTCCTTTCTCCTCTTCTTCAATGATTCCTTCTCTGACTTTCAGCACATGGGAACTCAAAAAGGTTTGAAAAACCTCAGAGTTGGAAAGAGCCATCTAATATTGGAAGCCCTTCTGCAGTATCCCCAGCAAGTAACTGTCATCTCTCTAAACATTCCTGATGTGGTCCTGTGCTCACTGCCACACCAGAAAATACAATCTCCTTACCAGGTAGCTCTGGTCACTGGAAATACCTTCCTTATATCACCTGAAATCAGTATCCCTGTAAGTCCCACTCACTGATACAGCTTCCATCAGATGGGTTTCTCAAAGCAAGTCTCTCTTCTCTGTGTCAGCCATAGTATAATCTCTTGAAATATGACCCCCAGGGCTGAACATGATTCTCCAGACTCAGTCAGATCAGAGTAGGCAGGACAGATGAGAAGTATTTACCATGTCCAAAACAAGATAGAGATAGGAACTGATATCTAGAAAATTCTGAGAACCCCTGCAAATCAATTATTTGATTTATATGTACATAATATATATTTATATATACCTATTTATATAATGTATATAATATCTATAATATACAATATTTATAAATATAATATCTATCTATTTATATAATAGAACTAGATAGATAGATAATCTATATATAGATATATATATAATAGAACAATAGGCAAAGGATAACAACCAGACAACTTATGGACTAGGAAACTCATCCTAGGAGACTAAGGAATATTTGAAAAGGTGCTCAACCCACATGAGTAATCAAATAAATTCAAATTCAAATGACAATGCAAGATTACTTTATATGTGTTAGACTGGCAAAAAGAGAAGCTGAGTAACACCAAGTGGTGGCAGAGATATGGGAATGGTAGAACTCTCATCACTGGTAAGCATGCCAAACAGTACAAAGCATGTCAAACAGTACAGCCACTGGGTAGTGGCAGCCTGACCTGCCCAGGTGAGAAGGAGCCACACTATCCTTTGAGCCAGGAGACCCTTGCCTGGGTATAGATCCCAAATGCGTTCCCATACAGGCTCTCAGATACATATGCAGGGACGTTGTTTTGTGATTGCAGGAAACGGGAGAGCATGTTTCAGATAGAAGACACCACATGCACAAAGACCCCAAGGCTGGAGAGGGCTTGGCCTCTGCTCTGACAGTCTGGCCGTTATTTTGAAGATAATGAAGAAAATGGCAACTCCTGGAAAATGCAGCATATCTACCTCTGTGTGTATTGGCTGTGAGTCCCCAGGAGGGCCCCGGAAGAGAGAGAATATGGCCAGCATACAAGGGACCAGCCATGGGAACTAACAAAAGCCAGAGGTATTTTCTTGTCAACCTTGAGCAGCAAGGCGGCAGACATAAGCAGAGAATAGCAAAGCCGTTGCAAGAACGAATTTCCTTTGAAACAGCACAAATGAAAAACAAAATCCTCTTAACCCAGTGACGGCTCCTGATGGAATAAAGCGCTTTCTGTGAAACGACCCCCAAATTAGCAAAACCATAATTAGGATTATTAAATGAATAGATCAGAATTCCATAGAGAAAATATTTACTCAGGCAAAACCTCCTCAATTCAATAGCTCTTTCAATTAATTTTTTTCTAAAGTTTTGGATTTCCAGAGACTAATCTGTGGGTATTTAGAAGGATTTGTCAACCACTTGCCAAGTAGTTAAAAAGTGTGAAAAGTCTTTGCCAGGAAGCTCTTTGGGGACCTTTGCAAGAACATACAGAGGGGAGTGAGGTGTCCAAAAAGGCCTCCCTGCAGCTAGCAGGACACTTCTCTCTCCACCGCTGGTTCACCCCCCACTGGAATAGGCCTGACTAACCGTCCCGAGTAGCCTAGGATTGCCCAATGCCTTGGCCGAGCACCCAAGTGCTGGTTGCCCCTGTGGGAGCCTTCCTGGCTATAGGACCTAGGGTTCCATTGGAAGAAGCTAGTGAATGATTGGAGCTTACAGGGATTACACAATGAAGACGAAGACTGTCGTGTTGCATTGAGCGTCATACTGAATCAAGCCTGGGCCACATGCAGCACTGAGAGCTATTGGATTACCCTAAGATTTTGACCAGGATACCTGGAAGAACCTTTAGTGTGGGAGGTAAGGAAAGCCCTACCCAGAGCCCTAACCCACTTACCAGCATCATCTCCCACCTCTCTTTTCCTCACCCTTCCCAACATCTCAGACATATTCCCCACCCACACAGGTCTCTCCCTTACCTTCCAAACACATCTTTTGCCCTGGTTGTGCCCTTACTTTAAATGTTATTTTCCTTAAAGAAGGGAATGGCCGGACTGGAGACCACAGTGTCGAGGTACCCAGGGCTCCACGTAACCTTGAACCTGGGCCTGGTGCTCTCCCACCTGGGAGCCTCTGGTCCACCCCTCACCAACCTTGCATCATTCTGTTTCTCCAAAGAAACTTCACGGCACATAGCATTAGAGTGAGAAAGGCATTTTGTTCTGAAGTTTTGGCAAGGGAGACAGAGGATCACATGGCAAAGCACAGAACAAACTCGACAAAAATTTTAGTTAGACATTTGCACTCTCCCTGCAAGTTTCTTAGCCACACACATTCCTCCCACCCACCACTGCCCTTGACCTTTCTCTGCTCCTGTCACCTCCTATACATACATATTTCCTTCTCTTTCTGCAGAGCAATTTAACCCTTCCCTGCCTTACTTCCAGTTTTGCAGGCTCCCTCCCAGAACCCCCTCGATAGTCTTTGTGCTCCATCTCCTTTAGAAGACAGGGAGCGGTTGTAAATAACAAATGATATTTTTCAACGTCACACCTTTTTCCCTTGTGAAGGAGTACCAGAACTCCATGAGGAGCACAGTTCGAGGCTTGGCTGAGGATGAGTGAGCAGGTTTAGTGGTCACTCCAGCCACAGGATCTTCCCAGAGCCATCTGGGCTTTGCTCTCCAGGCAGACATGAAGTTGTCCTGAGATCCTTCTGAAAGCCTTAGCAGGGGCAGTTCTACCCAGAAGTGGGCTCAGGCCTCATCAGACCACCAGAATCAGAGGCCCAGACCAAAGTAAGAAAGTGGAGTGATTGATCTTCACAGGAAAAGGTGTCCAAGCGGCAATCACCTGAGGGCAGTTTCCGTAAAATCTAAAGTCACAGGACGTTCCAACTGGGTTGGTCACTGGGCTCACACATGCCTTGGGAAAAGGAGACAACCACATCCTTTCTCTCCTCTTCAAGCCTTGCCCACCCATTTCTATCTGGGAAAGCTGGAGTTGCCATGCCGATCCAAGTCAGGTAACACACTCCCCACAAAATAGCTGTTTCCACGGGAGTGGGCCTGAAAGCTGTTGGCAGTAGAATTGAGCTGAGTCTCCAGTATCTGTTTGTATCCATGTGTGTTCCTGGGGAAAAAAAAATAACTATCCCTCTCACTCAATGGAGGAAAGTAGAAAAGTACATATAATGCACTGGGGAAGCCCCAGCCAGGTGTCTCATTTCAGAACCCCGAGGAGAGTCTCACCTTAATGGCACTTGAATCTAAGCCTGTGACTTAGGGTCCCCTGGAGTAGGATGAGGGTGGGGAGTACTGGTTCAGAGTCCCTGCTGGTGGGGAGTGTCTGATTTCTGATGTGCCATCAGAGAGCAGCAGTGAGCAAGAACCATGAGTACTTTGTAGGCTGACTGCATCCCTGGAAACTGGAAACACCAGCAGTGAACCCTTGGAAGAATTGGACTTCCTGCTACTCAGATTGGTAGGGGTGCAGAGCCTTCATATATTGATATATTTTTGTTTGGGAGCATTTTACCTGCAAACTCCACCAAGTTGGGTGTTGTCAGATATTTATATAGATACTTACACTGATTAGGATATGCATCTGACAGATTGTACATTCCAAAAATGGCCACCTCAATATCACCCATCCCACATGTCCTGCTGTGGAGTAACCCTGCCACACCCCTAGCAGGAGGTGGAGTTTATTTCCATCTTGTATCTGAGCTGTCCAATGTCTGCCTCAACCAACAGAATATAGCATAAGTGATGGTATGCCAGTTCTGGGCATAGCTTTTAACTGTCCTTGTAGCTTCTGTTTCCTGCCTCTCGGAATGGTCACTCTTGAGATTATCCCTTTCAAAATGTAGCTTCTATATTGATTGTATTTTCTCGTTTTCTATATTCTTAATGCTCTGGCATTTGATCCTGGAGAGACTGACCCTCCTAGGGTTAGTTCATTTCTAGACTCTCTGTTATGAGTGCGGCTTTGATATACAAACCAAACTATCCAGAGCCCACACTTCCCAACCATCCCCTTTATCAAATTCCCACACACCAAGCCAATATTCCCCCTACCCTAAGTCACCACAGAGCCAAGTATCAGACAACAAAGGACCACCCTTATAACCAGAGACCAAAATTATTCAAAGTATCCAGTCCTAAACTTAATCAGCATATCTACCCTGCTTTCCTGTGAAAGTCCCAGTGAAGGCTCCGGGCCATGCTCTCCTCTCCCTCCTTTCTGCCTCCCCACTGACCCCAGTGCTTTTTCATGTGACTTTGCATGGGGTGCTGTGCCCCCTGTTTGTAGGGATCTAGAGTGAGTATAAACTCCTTCTTCCATGACAGTCATTTCCATGTCTGCATGTCCTACCATATCCGATTAACACAAATCCTGGGTACATTTTAGAACAGCCACCATTGCTGTGAGAAGCCCCAGCCACATGGAGAGGCCATGCAAAGGTGTTGATGGTCAGTAGCCCTACCTGAGCTCCCTGACAAAAGCCTGTGTCAGCTGCCAACCATGTAAGTAAGCCCTCTTGGACACTCAGCACAGAAAACCACAGCTCCAGCCAACTTCTGGCAGCAACTACGTGAGAGACCCCCAGTGGGAACCACTGAGTTGAACCCAATCAACCCACAGAATAGTAAATTGTGTTTTAGATCACTCTGTTTTTAGGGTGATTTGATGACATGCATGATACTCCTTCATTGAAGGATCAGTTCCTATAATAAGAAGTTCCCACGAATGGTACTGTAGCTCATTGCTACTCAAAGCTTGAGCATCACCTGGAAGCTCATTACAAATGCAGAATTTCAACCCCGTCTCAAATTTATGAAGCCACAGTCTGCATTTTAACAAGAGCCCCTGATGAATCGAATGCACATTAAAGTTTAAGAAGCACTGCTGTGGCCAGTATTGACTGTACTCTGCCTAGCACTCTTAAATCCTTTAAATGGTTCTCTGTGCCCTTCTCCCACCTTTTGTCTAGGTGTTTTTATTCCAAGACCTTGCTCCTGTGATCTTTAGGCTATCAACCTTGGGTTATTGCAGTTGCTTTGCAGACAGCCAGAAATATCTGGGAATTTATGCCCCTGGGATAGCCCACACAATGACTGACTGGTATGGCAGTATTAAAGCTCACCTCTTTTGCCTCAAGGTAGAAAAAACTTTAAGGTATCATTTTCTACAGAGCTGTCCGGGATTAGTATGGAACTTGAACTCTGCCTGAAATGTCAACCTTGCTCCACTTCCCCCTCTTCCCTGTGCTGCTTCCCCTACTCCCTTTCCAATTTCTCTTAAGGACTCTTCCTTGATAAATCCCCCCCTTAGGATCTGCAATGGGTACCTAAGACAGCATTGCCCTATCACATCCTCATCACACAGATAGTGGACATTGGCTAACATATCAGGATAGGATTAGGTGGAGGGGAAAGGAAGGAAAAGGAAATGATGAGTATAGACAACTCTTTTGAAAAGCTCTGTGATAGAGCTTAATGCTGTAATTGGAGAGAAACAAAGTTGTGTTAATTATACTTCTGTATAACCCATTACTCCAAAACTTAGCAGCTTAAAACAACAAACATTTGTTATCTCACACAGTTTCAGAGAGTCAGGAATTCCTCAGGGTGGTCCTGCTCAGAGTCCGTCATGAGATTGCAGTCATGATGTTGACTAGGGCTGCAGTCTCCTCCAAAGGTTTGGAGAAGGCTGGAGGACCTGCTTCCAAACTCACTCACGTGGCTGCTGGCCAGCAGCTTCGATTCCTCTCCACTTGGGCCTCTCCATAGAGTTGCTCATGGCATTGTTTTCCCCAGGGTGAGTGATGAGAGAGGTGTTTGTAAATGCCAGCACAACTTGGCAAGGACACACTGTTAACAGCTGGCAAAAATCCTTAACTCTTAGGAGGAGGATTAAGGAGCACAGGACTGTAGGAATGATGAATACAGACTTCCACTTTATATGTTTCTGAATTCCTCTTGTAATTTTAAAACATTAAAGGAGAAAGCTTAAGTGAATCACCAGTAGCTTGTAATGCATAGAGCTAAGCCTGCTGCAAAAATATCTATAAGGAGAAATGAAAAGAAGAGAAAATTTGAACTGAATCATAAAAGATATGTAAGTGGTAAAAAAAAAATGCAGAAATTTTAGAAGCATGTATCTGTCCTATGTAGGATAGCTGGAAGCATGTAATAAGCTATGGAATTGCTGCTGACCCCAGGTGGGTGGGAGTTCCTACCTCTACTAAGAAAGCCCAGAGCATTCTGGGAACCTACTTTCCCCTTCCTTTTGCTCTGCCCACCATAATGGGACATCAACTCTGACCAGCTCTACATGGCTTTCTTTCACCAGCTGCCTGTCTGGGGCCTGACAATAGGCTTTCTGGTCTGATCTTAATAAACATCTCAAATTCAAATATCTCCTGCTTCCTATACATGCATTTGCTGTGGATGCAGCGTCCTGACTCCTCCAGCAGAGACAAGTGAAACAATTCAGTCCCAGGTTCTAGCATAGGCCCCTAAGAGGAAGGACAGGTGAGTTTTCTTAACCCCAGAAATGCACCCACCATCTGCAGGTGGCCCTGTCAAAGAAGTAGCTGTATCCTCTCAGTTCAAGGTGCAAATGAGCCTGACTTCCTCTCCCAACAGTCTCTGGAGCTGGAGAGGTCTTGGCTGAGTCAAATGCAACATCACACTCTCAGTGCCACCCTTGGCTTAGAAGTCTCTTCTCCAGGTATGTCTTTCAAATTCCCTCATCATAAACCAATGGGGGGTGACTTAGGGAGATGCAGGGGGAGATGGAGAAATCTTGGGGATCTATACCTGCACACAACAACAGGACAGGGGACTTGATGGCCTAACACGAGAGCCATATGACAGAGGGGGAAGTACTCAAACCAAGATTGAAAAAGACAGTAGGGTAGGTTACAGGCTGGTGGTTTCTAGTACCACCCTTAGAGGCAAGAGAGGTCCCTTACCTGGCTTCTGGGACTTTGAGCAGCACCATAAATGGTCTGTCCATAGACCAATCCACAAATGGTCTATTACTGGGGTCTTAACACACAGAAACTGAGAGTAATTTTATATCTGTTGAACCTTTAAAACGTTAGCCTTGTATTTTGTATGGATTTTTTAAAATTCATTTTTCTAGTGATTTGTTTTTATTGGATTTGTACAAAAGAATTGGCCTGGATTGGATTGGAAAATTGAAAACCAATCCTGCACGACAGCAAATTTGTGAAGCCCTCCCTTAGAAGGTCCCACATATCGTGAATACTCCAACATAAATTGATTAAGGAGCACACGGGATCTGTTGCTCAGCACTAGCATAGTGCAGCCTGCAGCCTAAACACCGACTCCATTCAGGCCCTAGTGAAACGCCACTCTTGGTCTTTTGCCCCCATGCCCTCAACACAAAAATCAACTGTGTCTGAATGTCACAAAGGCTTCTGGGCTGTGCTTCTGCCAACATTGGAGACAGACACAGCCTCAGAGTAAAAGGAAGATTTGAGTGGCAGAAGCACTTAAGTAAAAAAAAAAGACAAATTAATTAACTTGTCAAATCCTTTTTCTCAGATAGCATGAATGCAATAGTTCCTTACAGAGTGGAGGAGCATTTCCCAGTAGGGTACATGTCCATTTTCATGCTTCTCTGTGTGCTCCAGTTCATGGTCCAGGACGCACTCACGAATTAGTGTGGTATTGACAGGTGCACACGGTGACTGAGGAACATCTTGCCATTATTAACACTTTACCTCTGTAATCTGTATATACGTAACTATGGATGTAGTGTGTGTAGTTAATTCTTCACATCGTAGCATCAATCTAGATACTAATTTAAGAAATGGTGAAATTTACAGTTTAGGAGGCAGAAATTTATATTGTGATATTAAAATATTTTGTTAGATTTGGGGCAATTGCGATCAATTTACCTTTATGGAACTCCATTAAAATATTGGAACAGGTAATGTACAATTCATGATTCATTTCCAAATTTAAATGCTGGTTTTAAGATTTTTTTGTGTGGGGGCACCTGGGTCAGTTAAGCGTCCGACTTCAGCTCAGGTCATGATTTCATGGTTTGTGAGTTCGAGCCCTGCATCGGGCTCTGTGCTGACAGCTCAGAGCCTGGAGCCTGCTTGGGATTCTGTGTCTCCCTCTCTCTCTGCCCAACCCCCACTCACACTGTCTCTGTCTCTCTCAAAAGTAAATAAACGTTTAAAAAAATTTTTTAAAGATTTTTTTGTGACAATATTCTACTTTTTCCTGAAACTTTCTCTAAATTGAAATTAATTTTTAAAATTACCTAAGAATTATGACTCAAAAAAGATAGCCTAATTTGGCCTCATCATCAAAGAACATAAATGGTGCAAAAATCTTGATAATGATTTTGCAATAAGGAAGGCAAGAAAAATTAAGTTAATAAAAGGATACATAATAATTTGTGAATTACGCGTATCTTGATTTTACTGCTTGCTACCACATCAGCAGCCGATCAACAGAATATCGAAATATGTGCAAATATAATTAAATTCTATCTCCTTTACTGGTTTGCCTACTTTTTTTATATAAAAATCTTACATTAAAAAAATTGTTTTGTTTTCTCTCATGAGGGCATATTTTTTTAGGCAGGAGGATAAAATATTTTTACCTAAGAGTTTATTGGCATGGCTTATAACTTTAAATATTGGCACACATACTATGTGGGCCTCCATTTAGGGTAGAGGTCTGTTTAGAGCTGCTTCCTAAGGTAACCCAGGGCCGCCCGACAGCTGACTGGAGTTTAGCTGGGTTCCCCCCACATTTTAATTCACTTAAGACAGAGAGCCTCAGGTGGATGGAGACGTGACTTGACCACAAACATCAGAAGGGAGACATGGTTTTTAGAAATAATTATTTGCAATTGATCCCTTCAATTAGTAGGAAATTTTTGCCTGGCTTTGGCTTAAAAAAGCCACCGTAGGTGTGACCGGCAGTGAATATCTGTTAGAGCCACCCCCGTGGTCCTCCTTTGTTGGTGTCCCTTCTTTGATCCTGGAGACTCTGCCAAGAGGCGCTGTAGGAATGCCTCTGTCCCAGGTGATAGCTCCTCCAAATTCTGCTGTGGAATCAGTGCTGCTGGCTACGGGCAGGAGTAACAGGACTTCTAATCCTCCACAAATGCTCCCCTGTCCAGTGCCCCAGGTGGAGACCTCCTGTGGACTGAAAAGACTGCAGTTTACCCCAGGCCTCTGGACTGTGAGCCCTAAGGGAGAGCACAGTCATTTACACCATTTCCCTGTTGAGAGGCATTTGCTTTGTTTCTGGGCCGTGTGTGTGTGCGCGCGCGCGTGCGTGTGTGTCTGCACACACACATCATGCATGCACGTCTACGATCAATGCTGCAATAAACACCCTTGTACGCGAGCCTTTAGGTAGATGCTTTTATTTCTCTGGAATAGATTCCCAGGAGTGGGATTGCAAGGTCAAAGGGCATATGTATTTTTAATTTTAATGGATTTTTCCAGATTGATTTCCAAAATGGCTGTAATAATTTACATCTCCACCAGCAATGATTAAGAGCACACCTCTCCCCCCCCCCACATAAAATAGATGTAGAAGCTCTCTTTAATTTTTCTAGCCTGGAGGGTGCAAACTAGTATCTTATTATTACTTTAATTTACATTCTCCTGAATTCTAATGAATTTGAGCCGCTTTCCATACAGTTGGATGTTTTCCTTCTCTGAATGGCCTATTCATATCATTTTGTCTATTTCTCTATTGGGTTGTTTATCTTATCAGTTGATAGCTCTTTGCATATTACAGCTTTTAACCTTTGTCTATCATCTGCATTGCAAATATTTTTTTGCCAAATCTGCTGGTTTTTTGACATTGCTTGCAGTATCTTTTGCCATAAAAATGCTTCCATATACATATATACACATATACATATATATGTGTGTACATATACATATATATATGAGAAAATATCTATCATTTAGATCTCCAAAATTTCCAACCTTGGTTGAGAAGGTCTTCAACTTTAGTTTATATGGACCTCCCTGCCAAAATTTTTATTGAAGTATAACATACTTATGAAATAGTGTATATGCTTTTATGGATCCATAATTTTTCACAAGGTGAACACACTCATCTAACCAGGACCCAGATCAAGAAACATAACATCTCCAGCACCCTTAAAGCTCCTTTGTTTCTCCTTCCAGTCACTACCCTTCCAAAAAAAGTAACCTCTACCCTGACTTCTAACATCATAGGCTACTGTTTAAACTTTATTCAAAGGAATCATCCGTATGTACTCATTTGTGTCTAGCTTCAGCTCACATTATGCTTGCAGGATTCATTCATTCTCATTGCTCTGCTGTATTCCTTTATGTAAGTATACCACACTTTATTTGTTTTACTATTTTTTGTGTCTCACTATTTTTTAAATTTGTTTTGGGCATGTGGTTTGCTTCCAATTTGGGGCTATTACAAATAGTGCTGCTATGAACATTCTTGTACATACTTTTGGTGAATTTATGTCCATATTTCTGTTGTATATTTACCCAAGAGCCTAATTTTGGGGCCACAGGGTATACGTTATGCTCAGCTTTTGTAGATACTCCCAGTTTTCCCAAGTGATTGTTCCAATTACACTCACATCAGTAACGTAAGAAACATCTAGTTGCCCTATATCCACCCAGTACTTGGTAACATCTGACTTTTTCCCAGCCATCCTAGCAGGTATATGCTAGTAATGCATCATATTTGTCTTGCCCATCTGGAATTTTATTTTGTATATGTATTTGACTCTCTTTATTCTAGGCAATAGACAGGTATGTCAGATTAAATAATATATCCTTTGCCCTGATAACACCTTGAGGTATAGTAGTCATTTGCCAAGTGGAGAGTGGAGTGGGGAGGGCACTCCAGGCTGATGGAGCCACGTGAGCAAAGGCACAAGGCATGAAGGAGCATAGATGTGGTTAAAATTAAAAGTGAAGGTGCCTGGCTGGCTCAGTCAGTAGAGCATGTGACTCTTGATCTCAAGGTTGTATGTTCAAGCCCCATGTTGGGTGTAAAGATTACTTAATAATACAATCTTTAAAAAAAATTGTGTAGCAGCGAGTGGCACAGGAGGGTAGGCAGAGCCAGATCTTACCATTCTCGCAACAGTACACGGGCACAAGGCTGCTGTTGAATTGGCACACCAAAGAAGGACCCTCTCTGATTCTGGTGTTTGGGGATGTTCTTTGAGATGTTCATTCTGGAAAGTGTGATTATCAAACTCTTACTCTCAGGGGGGTGTTGACTGAGGTACTTATTAAGATCCATTACATATATTATTTAATTTAATCCTCACAATAACGTCACAAGGTGGCCACCATTAACCTCGATTTATAGATGAGGGCATGAGAAATCAAGTGACTGGCCCTCAACCAACAGCTACTAAGTGGTGGGGCTCAGTTTGGAACCCAGGTCCGTCTCCCTCCTGAGTTTCTGCTCTTTCTCCCAGATGCACTGCTGGCACTGCCAGTGGACAGTGAATCAAGCTTCCAGCCACTTCCCAAACAATGGAGCAGGTTACAAAGCAGAGACTTATCATCATTACTTCAGCCTCTACCAACAGCTGGTGACTATTTTCTCTTCTCCAGTCACACCGAGTAGTGATTTCTTGAGAAACTTACTCACTGTTCCAGGCAGCAATGGCCTCTTCTGCTGAAAGGTTTGCAGAGTCAGACCGGGGTGGCTACTTTGGGGCACATGGACAAGTTTATGGGTCTGCAGAGAGAAGGGAATAGCACCCCAGCAGAAGCAGAGTAGGGCAGGAGAGACAGAGAGCACGAGGTTGTCACTGTCCTCAGTCCTTTTCTCTCATTGGCTAGAAGGTCTAGCTGCTCTTCTTCCCCAACCTCTGTGTCCCACATGAATCCCCTGGAAACCTGCACTACTGTGAGGCCTCTGTTCCCCCCTGTAGCCAAGGAGACGTGAACACTCACTGGAATGGACACACTGGCACATCTTGCACACAGACACACAGAGGGGAAACCCATGCTCCACACTGACACAAAGCAGAGCCAACACCCACTTCCAGAGAATCTGCTTCCTGGAATGTGAGCTCCTAGGGAACCAATCTAGCTCAAGGGTTTTCAAATTACTCCATATGAGTTATTCTCCAGAGGAAAGTCACATAAACTATGAAGCAATTTCTCATCAAGGGGAAGATTTTTAATTTGCTAAAGATAATTGTAGACAAGTACACTGAAATTATGAGGTGCCATTTCCCTCTATCAGATTGGCAAAGATTTAAAAGTCTGATAATACCCACTCTTGGTGGGAATGTAAAGATATGCCATTTGGTAGGGAAAAAAATAAATGATTGCGACTTTGGGGGAAGGTAACTTGGCAATATATGTCAAAATGCTTAAATGCACCTGTCCTTAAACTCGGTGAGTCCAGTCCTAAAATTTTATGGATAGATAGACAGATCTAGATGGATCACCACACAATAATACTGATTAAGGAAGTTCATTGCAGCATTTGTTTATAATACCATAAAACTGGAAACAACTACAAAATATCCATTAATAGAAAGTAGGCCAAATAAGTTGAGGGTATCCATACCATAGAATACTACTAAGCCACTTAAAATGATTAGGTGGACCTCTATGTACTGACATGGAAGTATGTCCACAGCATATTTTTAATTGAAAACAAAAGGAAGTACAGAAGAGCAAATTGTTTTTATCTCATTTGTGTTTTAAAAACCACGTGTTTGTATATGTGTAGAGGATATCTTCTGAGGTATGCAAGAATCTTTTATAGTAGGTAGTTCTGGAATTGAAAGGAAAGAGGGAGAAGGGGGAAGAGAAGGAAGACTAATTTTTTTATTTAGTAACCTTCTATACTTCTCCACATTTTCACAATTAGCATGAATTAACTGTATAGTAAATGATTTTAACTGAGATTTATAATGCACACACACACTATGACTTCACTTAGAAAAACATTTCTTCACTTCACTTCAAGATTTCACTTAGAAAAAGAGTTGCACTACTAAAAACTTTGTAAAAATCTTTATGCAACCTAACCCTATTGTACAAATTTCCAGGAAAAAGTGTGAGAGATTTTTGAAATGGGGGGGAAAGTGCCCTATTGAATACCGGGCTAGTGTGCCCTTCCAGGCTATCATTTCAGGGTACTCTCCACTCTTCGTTGTCTTTGAGTCTGTGAATTGTAGAAAACTGAAAATAATACAAATAATTTGTGTCCATCGCAATACATATAAATTTTGTCTGGTGGAGGCATAATTGATCCCCCTCCCCCCATCCCTGCCAGAGGAAGGAGCCAATTTTGTATCAATTAACAAATTCATTTCATCATTCCTGATTGATGGTAGGTGTATCTGGTCTTTGTATTGTCCTTTGAACTGACTTTTTTAACATATTATTCTCTCGCTAACCAAGGAGTTAAAATCTGGCATATGCTCATTTCATATTTTTATGAGAGATTTTCCATTTAAACAATTATCTTTTACCAAAGGCAATGAAGACCAGTTGAGGAAGACATTTGCCCAACGTTAGGTGGCTGTGGTTGCGAATACAGTATTAATCCCCAGCCCTCAGATTTCTTGGTTATTTTACCTACATCCTCAAGTAACAAGGATTAGAATCTTTTCCAGTCCCACTTGAATACCTACTGTATACAGACATAGAGTTAATTTAGAAGATGCTTTCTCACAGTATGTGTACAGTCACACAGGCACAAACACCCTACCGACATGCTGCACAAACTCCCAGAAAGATGCAGAAACACCCCCCCCCCCCCCACACACACACACGCACGCACTCACGCCCCAAATGGGACCTTTAGCAAAGCGGCTAAACGGTACAGCATGGCCCCTTCCTGAGGACTTTTGATTGGGCTCTGCGGGGAGGAGAGGTGGCTCCCTCACTTCTAACGATGGGCCCGAGGCGAGGGGCGCTTGCGTGTGGCAATTAGGGAATCGAGTCCCGGTAGGGAAGCAAAGCCCCCTTCTCCAGAGACAGCCCAACGCAGGAAGTGGGCAGTACACTCGCGGAAGCAGGCGCCGCCCGGGGCGCCACGCCTTCTCAGCCCTGGGGGAGTCCAGCAAGGCTCCCTGGAGGCGGAGGCCTCCCCGCGGAGGTTTGAAATCCCTGGAGCCAAGAGCTGGAGCCCAGAGCTGGAGCCCAGGAACTGCCCCGCGGCCGCTGGACTCAACGGGGAGGGAAAATGCCAAGGCCTGCAAGCACGGACCTGTTAGGCTGCTGGCGTTTTTGTTGCACGGGAAATGAAATCCCCCGAGCTGAAGACCCCGCGCGGGTCCCAGCCGGAACGCCTGGCTGCGCGGCTCCAGCCCCTCCTCCCTGGTGGCTCGGCGCCCCCGCCCCCCGCCGCTGCGGCTCTGGCGGTGGGCTCGCGGCGCCCCCTGCGGGCCCCGAGCCGTCCTCCCGGCGCGGCCTGGCTCTCTGACCCTCGGTCTCCTGCAGACCCCGGGGCACTCCCGAAGGCGGGGCTCGGTTTAGTGCACCCCGAAGGCGCCGCATCCACGCGTCTCCATCACCAAGGGAATCCATCCCCATTCCGCAGACGAGGAAATCAAGGTTCAAAGACAGAGCCTGTGCCACGCAGGGACAAGAGGTGACTCCTTCCATGCTCCTCATCCATGGGCCCACTCTCATCCATGCTCCCCTCTCCTGGGATCCCTTCCTTTGCCCTAGAGGGCTTAGGTGGGACCACAGACTCAACGGCTTGCTGTGCACGCTACGCGCCCTCTACTCGGGGTTCCTTGGAGCCAGAGCAGTCGTCTGGCCCATCCCTCCCGAAGCTGGTTGGGTGGGCTGCGGTGTAGACAGCAGTGCGTGTGGCACGGGGTTACTCGAGGGAAGCTTGAGAACTGCATCGGGCACTTGTGTGACTATCCTTAAGGAGACAGTAAAGAAACAAAAAATTTTGTGATGAGCATATTCATCTCTCATTGTTTGTAATAGCCAAAGCTCGTGAACAGTCTCTCTACCGGTAGGTTAAACAGTCTATGCAGCCGTGAAAAATCATGTTAGATAAAAAATTTTGGTGATATATCCAAATGTTCAACTGTATTGTTTTTAGAAAGGTATCATAGAACATATATAATAATAAAAGAGTATTTCTGTGAAGATATGTGTCTATATGCACACATTTTTTAAAAATCTAAAATTAGTAGGATCAGGGTGATTTTGTTTTTTGAAGTTTATTTATTTTGAGAGAGAGAAAGCACGTTCACAAGCTGGGGAGGGCAGAGAGAGAATCCTAAGCAGGCTCTGCTGACCACGCAGAGATCCCACAAACCCTGAGACCATGACCCCAGCCGAAATCAAGAGTCTGAGGCTTAACTGACTTAGCCACCCAGGCGCCCAAAGGGTGATTTTTAAAAATACTTCTATCTTTCTGTATTTTCTAAATGACACATACACACTGAATATGTCTTGTTTTTATGGGTTGTTTTTAAGCAGAAAAGGCCCAGCGTTCACTTACCCACCACAGAAAGGACAGAGCAGCTTAAAAAGTTGGCTCAAGGCAGTAGGAAAGGGGATTTACTGGGGCATTTCTTTTCCCTAACCTCACAGGAATCATGCTTCTGAAGAATAGGACAGTGATGATACATTTTCCAAAGTGTTGATTATAACACAAAGCTTGCAACATGACCCAACTGATGGATCATACATTTGGCTACAGATCAGAAGCTCTGGAAGAAAAATTGCTACTGGGTACTCACGTTGTAATGGATAAAGTCACCGACTGATGTGCCAGATTTTTGTTCCAGAAAAGTTCACAGACATGAGTAAGTGATGTGGTTCCTTTCTTGTCCTAGCTTCATGCAAAATGACGGGAGCACATAGAGCAACATCTGAAATCCACAGCTCCATGGAAGAGGCAGGGGGTTTCTCTACTGCCGCCCTAGGGCTGTGCATGGCGAATATGTGAAGCCATCATGTTGATAGATTCAGCTGTGACAGGGAGCAGAGATGACAAAGTAGGCTGTCAGAAAGGAGCAAGTCCTCCAGACTCCCTCAGGCCAGGAGACAACATGGAAAACTCCGTTAGGCTTTTTCCTTTCGAAACTTGGCAAAGCAGAATTTGCTGAAAAGTACGCAGTGCAGTCTGTTTTTAATTTCATTTCTCAAGAAAATCCAGCTAACTTTCAACATGATTTCTTAAGCTTGTGTCTTTTTGGAAATTAACTTTTTAATATAGCCTTAACTAAAAATATGTAGATTTGGGGTATAAAAGTAAAATCTATTTCTCAGAATAGTTTTCCAGTGAAGTACTATCCACTTTTTATTTAAAAAGTTATTCTCGGGGCGCCTGGGTGGCTCAGTCGGGTGAACTTCCAACTTTGGCTCAGGTCATGATCTTGTGGTCTGTGAATTAGAGCTCTGCGTCGGGCTCCATGCTGACAGCTCAGAGCCTGGAGCCTGCTTCAGATTCTGTCTTCCTCTCTCTCTCTGCCTCTCCCTCCCCTCACTCTCTGTCTTTGTGTCTCTCTCAAAAATAAATATTAAAAAAATTTTTTTTTCGTTCTCTATTGTTCTAAATGGTAAATAATGCCAAAAAACTAAAAAAAAAAGTCATGTATTACAGTTTCAACATCAGGACTGACTTGTTTAAAGAAATCTGTTTATGGGGCGCCTGGGTGGCTCAGTGGGTTAAGTGTCTGACTTTGGCTCAGGGCATGATCTCGCGGTTCGTGAGTTCGAGCCCCGCTTCAGGCTCTGTGCTGACAGCTAGCTCAGAGCCTGGAGCCTATCTTCAGATTCTGAGTCTCCCTCTCTCTCTGACCCTCCCCTGCTCATGCTGTCTCTCTCTCTCTCTCTCTCTCTCTCTCTCAAAAATAAATAAAACATTAAAAAAATTAAAAAAAAAGAAATCTGCAATAAATGGTAATGAACTGTAATGTCTCTTTAAAAAAAGATTTAGAAACAAATGCTAGAAGTATTAATTCATTTTTAAAAAAAACAACCCATAAGCATGAATGGGGATGGGGGAAATTAATTGCCTGCTCTTTCTAGGAAGTAGGGAAGTCCATGCTGGGACTTGTAGGCCCTGCCACTGCTGCTGGGGCCGGTGACCCAAGGGCTGACCACTTAGGGTGTTAGCTGTCACTGGCCTAGGCACTGTGGTTGGAGTCTACGGTATAAACAAGGGCTACTGTTATAGAACGTAGATATAACCAGCTTCATTCTGCCCTGCTTCCTGTCTCAGAATTTTTTAAAAGGAGGGTGTGGTGTGCCTTTATAAATCAGAGATTCAAATCTCAGCACCCAATATCCCCACCACCACTACTACAAACTGTGTAGTTTAGGGCATGCCACTTTATCTTTCCCAACCCAGTTTTTCATCTGTAAAATAGAGAGAACAATATCCGTATTATGCAGTTGCTGGGAGATTTAGTATTTTATTATTCAACAATGATTTATTGATGCCAGGCACTATTCTAGTCACTGACTAGGAACAGACAAGGTCTCTGTTTTCACGGAATTCATATTCTAATAGGATGAGATCACAATAAACAAATTAATAAACAAATGAGAAAGATCAGCTGTTAACAAATTCTAGGCAGAAAATAACAGAGGGAGAGGTGGTAGAGACCCACAGGCTGATGAGATTATACTGTTTGGTCAGAGCAGACTGTATTTGAGCAGAGATATTAGTGACAGAAAGCACCCAGGCATGCAAAGATCGAGGGGGAGAAACTGGGTAAAGGGTACAGGGAAACTCTGCACTATTTTTGTAATTTACTGTGAATATATAACTATTTCAAAATAAAGTTTTTTATAAAAAGCAGCCGTTGATACATACTGTAGCCTAAATGAATCAAAACAGTTATGCGGAGTGAAAGAAACCAGGTCAAAAAGAATACATACTATATGATTTAATTTATATCAAATTCTGGGAAGTGTAAACTGATCTATAATGGCAGAAAACCAATTATTGATTGCTTGGGTACAGAGGAGAGAAGGGGCATGTTTGGGAAGGAAGGATTACAAAGGGACATGAGGAGTCTTTTGGGGGTGATAGATATGTTTATTATCTTGATTATAGTGATGGTGTCAGGGAGTATATGGTAAACTTATCAAATCATACACTGTAAATATTGTGCAGTTACTGTATGTCAATTTTACCTCTATAAAGGTATTTTTTAATTTTTTAAATGTTTATTTATTTTTGAGAGACAGAGAGACAGAGCACAAGCAGAAGAAGGGCAGAGAGAGAAGGAGACAGAGAACTTGAAGCAGGCTCCAGGCTCTGAGCTGTCAGCACAGAGCCCGACGTGGGGCTCGAGCTCACGAACTGCGAGATCATGACCTGAACCAGTGTCGGCCACTTAACTGACTAAGCCACCCACGCGCCACATACCTCTATAAAGGTATTAAGAAATATCATGTGCCTAGGAATAAATCATGCTAAAGATGTGCAAATCCTCTACACTAAAGTTGGGAATGTTATTGTGAAACATTTAGGTAGATATAAATATGAAGAGACCTACCATAGACTTAGATTGGACAACTCAGTATTGTAAAGATGGCAATCTTCCCCAAACTGAAACGGATCAAAATCCTAACTGGTTTGTTTGTTTTTGATAAGTCAATTTGAAAATGTATATGTGAACGGAAAAAGGCCAAGAATAGCCAAGATGCTTTTGGAAAATAAGGTACACAAGGCACCTGGGTGGCTCAGTAGGTTGAGCATCTGACTTCAGCTTAGATCATGAGCTCGCGGTTTGTGAGTTCAAGCCCCACATCAGGCTTGCTGCTGTCAGCCTGTTAGTGCAGAGCCCGCTTTGAATCCTCTGTTCCCCTCTCTCTCTGCCCCCTCCCTGACTTACATGCATTCTCTCTCTCTCTCTCTCTCTCTCAAAAAATAAAACATTAAAAATAAAGAAAGAAAAATAAGATAAAAAGAATCTACATTATCAGATATCAAGATAATGAGGTACAGGTGTAAGGGTAAATAAATAGATCCGTGAAAGAGAATAAAGAGCCCCCAAAACTGATCCACACATATCTGGACACTTGATATTGGACAGAGGTGGGAATGCAGGTCATTGAGACATGGCTAGTAAAATTAAACCCCTAAATGTGAAATGCAAAATCATACACCTCTGAGATGTATAGAGCTTCTATAGTATAGTATAGGAGGACAATATAGGAGAATATCTTCATGACCCTGGGAAGGGAAAGATTTTTTTTAAACAAGTAACATAAAAGGCAGCAAGAAAAAGAAACAAACTGTTAATAGCATTAAAATTAAGAACTTTATTCACTAAAGGTATTATAAAGAGAATGAAAAGACAAGGGACAGGGATAGAAGACATGATATTTGCAAGTAACAACAATGTTGTCAAGACCACAATAAGACACCACTACACATCTTACAGAATGGCAAAGCTTTAAGAACCTATCAGTGTGTATTGTGGAGCAACAGCCAGTCTTGTATGCTGTGAGTTGGTGGTTGAGCTAGCACACCACTTTGGAAGGATGTCTGACATTATCTATTAAAGTTGAGGACAGCTGTTTCATATGACCCAGAAATTTCACTTTTGGTTGACACCCTGATGAAACTTACATGCATGTGTATCAGCAGTATGTATATAGCAATGTTGTATGTAACAGTAAAAACTTGGGAAAATTCCAAATGTTCTACTTACAGTAAACTGGGCAAATAAATTGTAGTATTTTTATTCAATGGAATATTATATAGATGCCAAACAGCCAAAAAATAGAAAAGGCACAGTGATCTATGGGAGAGATGACTGTCCCCTTTATGGTAAGAAAATGACAGACCAGCAGGGCTGAGAAGAAAATGAAAGAGACTTCTTAGGAACCAATTGTGGCAATGGCAGGGAGCATTCTGTCACGTACCAACATGTGCTAGACATTGTTTTGCAGGCAAGGAAGCTGAGGGTCAGAAAGGTTAAATGACTTGCCTGAGATGCACCGAGACTGGGTGGCAGAAACAGATTTAAAAACAGGCATCAAATGCCACATTCTTTCCACTGGAGTAGAAGGTGTTGATTGCCTTTGCAATGGCCATTCGCCAGCTCTTCTTTCTTTCAGAACCCGATTTTATCATGGCACGCCCTCCCCTCTATGCTGTCACCCTACAGATGACAGAGCAAAAGATGGAGCAAGCCTGGACCCCCGGCCGCTCTAGAGCAGCCCAGCCATGCCGTGATGTTTTTGCTTCCTTTTACTTTTTCCTTTATTTATTTTTGGAAAACAACTCCTGGAATAAGTGGTCCTAGAATTTTTGGGGTTAGAGGCGCCTGGGTGGCTCGGTTAAGCGTCCAACTTTGGCTCAGGTCATGATCCCACAGCTCATGGGTTCGAGTCCTGCGTCAGGCTCTGTGCGGACAGCTCAGAGCCTGAAGACTGCTTTGGATTCTGTGTCTCCCCCTCTGTCTGTCCCTCCCCCGCTCCTGCTCTGTCTCTCTCTCTCTCAAAAATGAATATATATATATAATTGTTAGGGTTCTTGAAACAAGAAGGAAATGCAGTTAGGGCGCTTGGGTGGCTCAGTGGGGTAAGCATCCGACTCCTGATTTCAGCTGAGGTCATGATCTCATGGTTTATGCCTTCAAGGGCCGCTGTCAGTGCAGAGCCTGCTTGGGATTCTCTCTCTCTCCCTGCCCCTCCCCCACTTGTTCACTCTCTCAAAACAAATAAAAAAACATTGAAAAAAAAAAAGAGAGAGAAGGAAATGCAGTTAGAAGGCAAACTTTCCATTTCCTTCCAAACGTACGTGGCGAATATTACCGAACCCAGATCTGATGGCTGTAACACACTCCAGGTCCTACAGCAGGGCTGGTTTACACAGCCCTCAGGAGCGCCAAGCTGGAGGGCCCCTGAGTGTGGCCGCCTACAGCAGCCAGTGTGACAGCCATGTTCCAGAAGCGTGGGACATTTGAGAAAGCACTGTGGGACAGGTCCCTGCCTCACACTGCCCCCTTACTCATTTGCCCTGTGAAGCTCATAGGCCCCTTCCAGATAGAAGCCCAGACAGCTCTGCCCCTCCCACTTTCCCATTCTCAGCACTTCCTCCTGGCCCAAAGCAGTTAATCCCAACGTGGAAATCCAGGGCCACCACACTGTTGCATCTCCACGAGAAGTTCTCTGTCCGAATCTGTGCAGGAGGTCCTATTGCTGTCCAGGAACTGTCATGCTCTGCTGCTGACATTCTTGTCACCTGGCTCGTGCGCCTTTAACACTCTACCACTCCCTGTTCAGCAACCCATCCTCCTAGCTCTTCTAGTGCCCTCCTGATGGCAGGGTAGGGAGGAGAGTATCTGATTGCCCAGGGCTATGGCTTTCTCTTTTCTCTTTTCAGATCTTAGGATCCTTTATCCCTTCTCTTTTGTCTCCTTAGAATTTTCTGTAACCTTTGAAGCTGAGCTCTCACTCTGGCCTTTGGGTGTGGCCTGTGGTGGGCTGTGTCTCTGCCATAGCAAAGGCCTTGACACAGTGTGGACTTCGGAGAGCAGCTTGGATGAAACCCCAGAGGCCTGGAACTGTGGAAAAGTGGGTTAGCCCAGCTTATATAAGGACTATTTGGTGCCACTTTAGTTTCTCTTCCAATGTGGGAACAAACTTGCTCCTTAAAACGCTTCGGATCACGTGGGTGGTGTTGACTTGTGTTTCTGTCAAAGCCAAAGGCTCAGGCTAATTTAGGAACTGATAGCGCTCTGCTAATTCCTTGTAGAAATATGGGATCTGCACCTTGGCCTTCCAGATCAGGGTCTTGGGTGGGACACCTGGAGCCTCCATTTGCCTCTAAATTTTCTGGAACCAAATTGCTTTTTTTCTCTCATTTCAAGATCGTAGGAGAGAAAACCAACAGCAATAGGCCATGTCTGGAAGCAATTTGAGGGGTATTTTTGAGGACTGCCCAGCCCTTTTTTCTTTGTTCAGCCTAGGGAATGGAGCCACAGCTGCCTATTCTGAACTCTTTTGTATAACTGCCCCCAGAAATATAACCACTAGAAAAACAGCTTGCAATGTATTGCAGACTCTCTAAACAGATAAGATGATCGGAATCCAAAACGACTATTTTTCATTAAGGAAATATTTCAGGAGGGGTTGTAGTACCAAAAAGAGTTGAATACTCACCCCTGAACTCCCGATGAGTAGAAGGAATTTAAGGTCACTGTGTTTGTGTATGTGACTGGAAGTCACATTAGACTCTGCCATGACTGGCAAATGTAGCTGGCATTCTTCCTACAGCTCCTGCTGTTCTCAGTTGGAACTGGGGTCCACACTCTGGGCTCTTTGTCCAGCCCTGCCATCACCCACAATGCAAACCTACACTGAGCAACCAACCAGCAAGAGCCCCAGAGCAGCCTTGATAATGGGCAGATGGCTGCAGCCCATGGAGTACCAGCACCCCGTGTGGACTTTTACATGAGAAATAAACCCCCGTTTTGTTCAAGCTGCCGTAGTTTTGTCTCTGGCTAAATCAAAAGTTCTAGTATCGTGTATTAAAAAAATTCTTTTAAACGTTTATTTACTTTTGAGAGAGAGAGAGACAGAGCGTGATCAGGGGAGGGGCAGAGAGAGAGGGAGACACAGAATCCGAAGAAGATTCCAGGTTCTGGGGTAGTCAGCAGAGAGCCTGACATGGGGCTCAGACTCATGAACCATGAGATCAGGACCTGAGCTGAAGTCAGATGCTCAAGGGACTGAGCCACCCAGGTGCCCCTAGTAGCATGTATTTTAAAGTTGCTAAGAGAGTACAACTGAAATACAAAGAAAAATGTTGTAACTATGCGAGGTAATAACGTTAACTAAATTTATTGTAATCATTGTGCAATATATACATGTATCAAATCATTATGTTGGACACCTTACTTATACAGTGTTATAACTGATATGTCAATTATATCTTAATAAAACTGGGGGATTGTTGGGGGGGGGTAGTTCTGGCAAGCCTAGAAAGAAGCAGAAGAATTAGGCTCAAAGTGCTGGCAATTCAGCAGCTACCTTGGGAGCCAGAAGGGAAGGCCCCAGGCAGCTTTCTCTGGTGTGGAGCATTTCCCTGTATCTCTAGGACCGTCTGCTCCATGGTCTTCCCACAGTTCAGCTTCCTGAGTGCCCCTAAAAACTTCATCTTGGAAATATATTTAACTAACTCTATCTGTCAAGCCTATGTGACCTTGTAGGTCCAGAAAAGGAAAAGAAAAACAAACAAAAACAGCTAGCCACGGACTCTTGACTCTTGGTCCAAATTCTCAGTAGAGAGAAGTTTTCTCTGAGCTTTGTGCAGGAGCAGTATCATAGCCGATGGGGCAAAATTATTGCTAATTAAGAAGTGTTCTCTGCCCTTTGGTGGATTCCCTGCTTTTGAGTTAGGTGCTGGTTCAGTCATCTCTGGGATGGTAGAGAAACATGCCCACTGGGGGCCATGAGAGGGAATAGTTTCTCTAGGAACTGATTTGACACATTTCAGGAGAGAGAAGGGACAGGAAACTCTAGAGAAGACAGTTTTGTGGCTCCACACAAATCTTATTGGCTCCTTGGCTTCCTTCTTTTCCATGGCAGCCCAAATCTCTTCCTGTGTGAACATCTCCTTTGAAAAGGCTGCTACGATCAGTTGGTGGGGTTAGCTAGGGGAAGGTAGATGGCCAGGATCTGGAAATGTGGGTGACGTGGGGGGTAAGGGGTGGGGGAGGTGGGGGAATAAACCCTATTGCCCAAGATCAAAGCTAGGGAAATTAAGTTTCATTGCCAAGTCCAAAGGTCAGAGGCAGAGTGGAAACTCAGACACAAAGCCAAGGTCAGGAGCCAGCAGAAGTGGAAAAAATGGAAATAGGCCAGGGAAGAAGACCAGGAGGTATATGGTGGCCACTGAGAATGAACTGGCTACAAGCCTAGCTTCACTGGTTCCAATGTGGGCTCGGACAACGAGGGGCCCAACGAGGAAGACAGGGCCTACCTGGGTGGAAGCCTTACCACCAAGGGAAAAGAGGAGAAACCAGTGTTTCTTAACCCAAGTCCGTAACTTCCCTAACACAAGACTGTGTTTATTTGTGCATTTTTGTTATTGTTAAAGGGAACAGCGCCCCCCAGAGGGTTATCTTAAGGCTTGAATGGGATCATCCCTCGAGGAGGATCACTGCCGGCTCTCCAGTCTTGGCATGGGCCTCGAGTGGCCGGAGGCCTCGGCTACCCTCTAAGAGAGCAGAATCTCCCTGCCTCGCGTGCCCGAGGGGCTCGCTGCGGCGCTGCTGCCGTCTGAACTAATTTCCCCCGGAGAGAGAGGAAGCGTTAAGTCAGCGGTGGAGGATAGACACACATGCGGAGGGACGGCTTAAAAGAGGGGGAGTGTAACGGGTGCCCCTCCCGGCTGCTCAAATGGCGACACTGACAGGCTCAGGGGTTAACGTGAGGTGGGCCCGCTTCTTCATAATCCGTCCGTTCCGTCGTATTGGAAAAACAAACGTGCCCTCGCCCCTCTGGTTTGGGGTCCGGTCTGGAGCTCTGCTGCGGCGCGCGGCGCCCGGCGCCCGCCTCCGCTTTCGGGCCTTTGTCCAACCTCCCGTAGGGCCCCGCAACCGCGCCCCCCAGCGCCTGAGCCGGCCCTGGCGGAGGGGGGCGGAGCCCGACTCCCAGCCCGCCCCCTGGGGCCGCGGCGCACCGCCGTGACGTGGCGCGTGTCGACGTCGGCGCACGCTGAGACGGAAGAGGCGCGGGCCGGGAAAGGAGCTGGCTGGCGGCCGCGGCGCCTCCGTCCTCATGGCGCTGTGGCGCGGCTCTGCGTACGCCGGCTTCCTGGCGCTGGCGGTGGGCTGTGTCCTCCTGCTGGAGCCGCAGCTGCCCGGCTCGGCGCTGCGCTCGCTGTGGAGCTCGCTACAGCTGGCGCCCGCGCCCCTGGGACCCAGCTCCCCTGAGGGCCGCTTGGCGGCCGCCTGGGACGCGCTTATTGTACGGCCGGCCCGGCGTTGGCGCCGCGTGGCCGTGGGGTGAGTGCCTACGGGGCCTGCGGCTCTGGGTCTCTCCAAGGAGGTGCGGGCGCTCTGGGCCTCCTGGGGCCACCTTGGCGGAGTTCGGGCGGCTGGGGAGCTGGGAGGTCGAGCTGCGCGGAAATGGGTTCCCAGATGTCCCCGGGAGGCCCCTCGGCGCTGGTGTCCACGCCGCCGCCTTGACAAGAAGCGTCGGACGTCTGGGACGAGCCCGGTTCGTCGTTGCTGCAAGGACTCACCAGACTGCTTTTTGCTCTCGGCTAGCCTCTACGTCCCTCTCTCATCTCGGTAGGACCCGCCTCTTGCAAATCCCGCGCAGCCTGACACCCTCATGTTCCAGTCTCCTTCATTCCTGTTTCAGCTCTTCCGCCTTCTTGCGGTCTAAGACACCTGGTTCTTAACGACGCTTATCCTCTTGCTTCTGAACTTCTTGAGTGAGTGGTGTGGTCGCTGCCTTTAACTGCCGACTTTATTTCCCTTGTTTTCGCCTTCCTGAACGTCCGGGAGACCACCAGTCTGCTGAAACTACTCTCTCAAAAAACTCACTGGTGACTTGTTGATTTGCTAGTTCTGCTGCCCTTTTTTCAGTTTTCATTGCCAACTCTGTGCAGTCTTCCACGCGCTAAAGAGTTTCACTTCCTGAAACTCTCTTCTTCCCCTGACTTCAGCGACATGGCATATATACGGTTCTCCCAGCTCACAGTGCCTCCTTTCTCTGTGTTCCTCTCCAAAAATGTATTTGTTCTCTTCACACTAACTTTAAACCCTGGCTCAGTTCGACTTAAATATCTTGCCTTCACCTTGAAAGCTCCATACAAAAGCAGGCCATCTGAAGTACTCTGCTGGATTTTGTGAGTGCTAGGGGAAGGCTAAGGTAGAGCTAAGTCATCCTGAAGGTTAGACAGAATAATCGTGTAATCTAGCATGGTGTCTGCTGTAAAGAGCCCTCAAAAGTCAGCTAATACATATTTTCAATATCAGAATATTGTTTCTTGGGATGTATCCCCTTTTACTTCTTTCAAGTTCAGGCCCTTTCATCAACTCCCTTATCAGCTGCTTAATTGTCCTCCCCCGTTTTATGCACATTCAACAAAAAGCATCACCTACATGGTATGTGTCAGATCTGTGCTAGGTTCTCAGGATACAGAAATGGGCGAAGCAAGATCCCTGCCTCATTTGTTGAAAAGAGATACATTCATTGTGAGTGCTCATGCTGCCATAACAGAATACCGCAGGCTGAGTGGCTTAAACAACAGAAATTTATTTTCTCACAGTTCTAGATGCTGATAGTCTCAGATCAAGGTGAGGTGCTGGCAAGATTGGCTTCTCGTGAGTCCTCTCTTCCTGACTTGCAGATGCCCCCTTCTCACCGTGTACCCATATGGCCTTTTCTCTGTGCATGCACACCCGTGGTGTCTCTTCCTCTTATATGGACTTTAGCCCTCTTAGATTAAATGGTCCCTGTCTCCAAAAACAGTCACATTTGTGGTTAGTGCTTCAACATATGAATTGGTGGGGGACAGGGGTACACAGTGCTGTCTGTAAGAATTATCAAAAGTGCTTTGCAGAACTAGTGCTAAAAGCAAGGTAGCCTTTTCTCCCAAAGGATTACTAATTCTTCCCAGGATGAGGTTTTAGAAAATGCTCCATCTGAGAAGGTGATGTTACATTTACTATGGCTGAATCACAAATCCCCCCAAAACTTGGTAGTTTAAAACATGGTCATTTTATTATCTTTTCTGGTTCTGAGGTTCAGTTAGGCTCTGCTAGGCAGTTCTTACTTGCGGTGTCACGCAGCTTCAGTCAGATGGTGCCTGGGACTGGAATCCTCTTAAAGGTTGATTGTGGTTGTCAGCTACAGCCTCGGCGTTTTCTCCTGAGCAGGCGTTCTCTGCAGCTATGTAGCTTTCTCATAGCAGGATAAGGAGACAGAATGTCCCCAGACGACCAGGCAGAAGCCTTAATGCCTTTTATGACCTAATCTTAAAAGTACATAGCGTAACTTCTGCCACAGTCCTAGGTCCAACTGGTTTCAAAGGGATGGGACTTAGAGCACATCTTGATGGGAGGAGTGTCAACATCACATTGTAAAAAAGAATGTGGGCTGGAACACGTTGTGACCGTCTTGGAAAATATATTCTGCCATAGTGACTGCATGGGATAGGCCCTGGAGAAGAAGTGGGATTTCTCCACACAAGGGTAGGGGAATAAGTCCACCGCAGCAGAGAGAACCAAATGTGAAGTACACAGTTTGGGAACAGCAAGTTGGCCCCTGTTTTGAGGGCAAGGACCTTATAGTAGAGAGAGGTTAGTAAATGATGCTGTGAAGGGCCTTTGATATCAGGGTAGGTGGTGGGAGAACAGTAAAGGTTTATAAGCAGGTAAATAAGACTAAGTTCTTTGCTGAGAATAACTGGTAGGAATGTAGAGGTGGGTTTTGAGCCTTGGCTCTAACCCGCCTGACAGTTTCACATTGTTTTTGTGGGTAACAGGCATCTGCTGGTAACATTTTTCATTATCCAAAAGGGTTTTAGCCCTAAAGATGGTGATGTGCAAGGAGTAGGTGAGAGAAGTTGCAGCACTTGTACTAGAATTTCATTTGGGGGAGGCGGGTTATAGTTTGACTCAGGAGAACACACACATTCACCTGTGCTCTCAATGCACAATTTAGTGTGGTTCATAAGGAGGAAAGTCTTGACATCCTGACCTTAGTTAAGAGGCCATTGTAGGGTCTGGGTGAAGGGAAAGAAGAGCCTTTTTTCATTAGCAGTGATACTAAACGTGAGATTTGTTAACAGGTTGAGTGTGGTAAAGAAAAGCAGTGCAAAATGACAAGTTTTTAGCATTGGGTATTTTATAACCTTCTGTAGGCAGATACAAATATTATCATCCAGTACCAGAGTCACAAGGTAAGCCGGTTTCTGGCTCCGACCATGTTCGTGCCACATTATTGCTATAAGAGATTAAGAAAAGGGAACAAGTTTGTGTTGAAAGGTAACAGGTTGGATTTCAGAGGAGGGCATTGTACCTGCTTGTGACTTCAAATGAAGCTGAGCCTTCTGCTGACAGTGAGGCTGAAGTTTAGGAGCATATTGAGGAGCAGGCTTGCAGGCTTTGGAGATGCCAGTAGTTAGGTTGAGGTCAGAGACTGGATAGGATCGCCCTGGAAGAGAGCAAGAAAGGAAGGTAAATGGCAAGGGTGGAATTCTGGGAGGCACCAGCCTGTAGGGGGCTGGTGGAAAGGACCCAGAGAAAAACTGGATAGGAGGAGTTTCAAGAAGATGGTCAGTGGAGAGCACACTGCCACACCTTTCTAAAATGTGCCACCTCGTCTGCTCCAAAATCGGATTCTGGTGCCTAAGACCCATTGGGTGAATCATGAACCTAGCGTTCATTCCCCAGTACCTGGCCTTCCCCTGACCTTTGAAGCCTGTCTTACTCCACTCCTCTGTTCAACTCTCCATTCTAACTAGATCCACATTCTTACTGTATCCAGATATGAAGTTAATCCCTTCATCTGCATCTGTGCTTGTGCACGCTGCCTGCGAGGGCTTCAGTGTCAGATAAATCTGGGTTTGAATTTAGGTTCCTCCGTTTGTGGCCTTTGGAATGTTAGCCTCCAGCCTCAGCTTTTCTGAGCTGAAAGCAGTGATGACTACTTGCCTATCTTACCTCGTTTTGCAAAGTGGTGTGATCTCTCTGAAAATGTCTGCCCTACGTGCTTTGCCTCAGAAATACCAGCCTTCTCTCTCTGTCCAGAGCACCATCCAGAGTTCAGCCCAGGGACCACTGCCCCTGCCTGCCCCTTTGGATTTCTCTTCTCTGCACTTCTGCATCTGGTGATTATGATTGCCTGTTGTAAATATCTCAGGTATAGGGTTAAAGCTAGGAAGAACCTAAGGAAACATTTTACAGATACTGAAACAAGGGAGGTGATGAAAACCACCATCCTTGCATTTAACGAACTTACACTCTAGAAGGGGAACTGTGCCCCCTCCCCCCCAAGAAGCTTCTGGCAGTAAGGGCTGGAAGTCCAGGCTCCCCTGCCCTTGTAGCCCTTCCTCTTGTTTGGACATTCAGTATCTGTTGCCTTGCTTTATTTTCCAGTTATTTCATCTGTGTCTTCCTTTCATCCAAATTCACATTATAATCTTTTATACCTTTCTTACTAAACTGTGAAATTCTGCCTAAAGTCAAAAGAGCATAATTTTGTGGTTCTTTTGCTCCCTCCCTGAGTTCCCCGAAAATAAAGCGACATAGGCAATGTGCTTGTTTACATTTTCAGATGCTGTTAAATTGAGGTAAGTGCAGAGGAAGATTTTTGCTCTGGTTAAAGGGTAACTAGAAAGCACATGGAGAAGTACTTAGTTTGGTGTCTGGCACAGATGTTCAGTGATCATTTTATTAAAAGCTACTGAATAACATGTTTTCCTTCTATAAGATTTTCCCCCCTTAGTATTCATGGCATGATTAAGTTGAGGGGTAGAAGATGTTCCTATGGTAGTTACATTTTTTTTAATCAAAATTCTGTTAGGTTTTGTCTTGTGTTGCAAAATGTGCTGAACATTGTTCCTTTTGGTTTTGTTTTTTGTAACTTTTGCAAACTTCCCCCATTCTCATCGTAAAAGAATCAAACTTGGGGCGCCTGGGTGGCTCAGTGGGTTAAGCGTCTGACTTCGGCTCAGGTCATGAACTCACGGTTTGTGAGTTCGAGCCCCGTGTTGGCCTCTGTGCTGACAGCTCAGAGCCTGTAGCCTGCTTCAGATTGTGTCTCCCTCTGTCTCTGCCCCTCCCCTGCTTGCACTCTGTCTCTCTCTCAAAAATAAATATTTAAAATTTTTTTAAAAAAGAATCAAACTGTTCAAGAGTATCCAGTATCCTATGGATATCCATAGATATGATATGGATATGAAGGTAATGTGTTTATGGAAGTCGCTATCTTCAAATACGGGCATCCCTCAGTGTCTGGACTTTCATTCTCCATACTCAGTACCCAAGTCCATTGGGATACATTTTCTAGATAGGACTGTTTGGTGGAATAGGGTCTCTCGCTATCCAAACGTGCACTGTCTGAAACTAGGGAACCTACTTGAATCTGAGAACCAGGGATAGTATTCCTATTAAAAGTCTACCCTTTAGACATGTAATGTTGCATCCGGTGGAAATAAACAACACCGTGTATGAGGTGGAATTGAGACCGGTTTATAAGGTATGCTTGGTTTATGATCATGCAGGGCTGTGAAAGGGATGTCTTTTAAACACCGTTAAGCACCTGCCACATGAATGTCAGTGTGAAGTAAATTTGAGTATTTAAATGCTGATTGGTAGGCAGAAATCTTTTTTAAAGCATGGGATCCATAGGGGAAAAATAAAGCATCCTTATGATGAGGGTGTAGTCAGTTTGTATCTCTAGGAGAGGTGTGTCTCTTCCTTGCCTGTTGTAAACCTTATATCTAGTCTACGTATAAACCTTTAAAAAATTATATTGTTTTTCAATTATAAAAGTAATACATGCTTATAAAAATTAGAAACAAATCTAGTGAAAAATGAAATTCCTCTCCCTTACCCAATCCCATTTCTCTTAGGGGTTACCACCATTAATGACTTTGTTAATTTCCAGATCTAGAGCTTTTTTTCTTAAGAGACTAGAAGGGAAACATTGTAGATATATTCCACATTAGACTCCAATCCTTTGGGCCTTCTTTATTGATGATTATACTTTCTGGTTTCAAAGCTGCTTGGATTTCACCTGGAAGCCCAGCCCCCTTTCTCACCAGGAGCTATTTGTTGGCCGGCTGTGGGCCTAGGTCCTCTCAGAGGCTTACGAGCTGCCTGTATGGTCATCTAGCCCAATTGGCAAGAATGACATCCCCAATAGGCAGAGGCAGGAATAAAGGTGGACTGGGGGTTGAGGGGCAGGAAGTCCTTATCTAGTTACCCAAATTATTTGACCTTTCTCTTTTAAGGGATGTTAGTAAAGTAACATTAAAAATATGAGCCAGAACTTTTCTGTGCACACATAGGAGAGACGCCATGCCAGACAACCATAATGCTTTGTAATTTGAGTCCTCAGAGCCAACCTAGTAATGCAGCATTAGTTTCTTACGAGCCCTTTAAGGTCATGGATTGGTCCAGTGAACCCCTGCCAAGTGATGAGTTGTTACAAGACTGCAGGTGTGCCTGTCTTTAAAGCACCACTTAACTCTTTTAAGAGTTTCAGCTGGGAGTATTTAGACATTTAGGTATTTAGTGTCTTAACCACCTTCCAAATGTGTCTTTGGAGGGAAGCTATCTGATACTTGACTTTTGACTAAAACTTACATTTTGCTTACTTTGCACTAAGCAGTGTTCCTAAGCATATATTAACTTAATTTTCAAAACAGCTCTGTAAGTTAAATATCCATATTACACCATTCTATGAACGAGGAAATTGAGACACAGAAATTTGACTTGCCCAAGTCACAAAGCCAGTATGAATCCAGACAGTTTGGCTCTGTCAGCATTTTCTCAGAAATGCTGTATTTGTGTTATCATGATATCTTTGTTCTAAAATGCTGAGCACTTATCTTCTCTTTGTAGCTCGTAAAGATTTGCCAACCTATTGAAAAGAATCCTGTGTTCCGATCCTAAGAAATATTCTGACATACGTCCAGATAAAGGAATCTTCCTTCTGCCATAAGCTGTGTACTTCTCATTTAAGGTTTCAGATCCACTTCGTCTGTTTTTCTGTTTGAATACAGTTCCTGGAAACATTTCTCTGTTGTTAAATGCAGACTAGCTGCCCGGGTGCTTCTGGTTTTTTCTTTCATGCTGTCTCTTTTCCTCCTTCCTTCCAGAGTCAATGCCTGTGTGGATGTAGTGCTCTCAGGAGTGAAGCTCTTGCAGGCGCTTGGTCTGAGTCCTGGGAATGGGAAAGATCACACCGTCCTGCATTCAAGGAATGATCTGGAAGAAACTTTCAATCACTTTATGGGGAAGGGAGCAGCAGCTGAGCGCTTCTTCAGTGATAAGGAAGCTTTCCATCGCATTGCCCAGATTGCATCAGAGCTCCCAGGAGCCCAGGTCTGTTTGGTTCACCAGCAGTAAATTAAGAGAAGGTGGGGAAAGATACCTTTTTGTATGGTTCTTAGAAGCAACTGATAAACTTTTCCTTCATTCTCTCCCAAGGGTGATTGTTGGGAATCCAGTTCTGCAGCATTTTCCAAGTGTGTAAGACTGTATATCTGAACTTCCATTAACTCCACTGTTTCCAGTTGGTCCAATTCAGCTAACATTTATGAAGCAAAGTAACTAAGAGTTTGGTTCTGGTTCATCCATTAAAATGCCCTTTTTTCGTATTATCTAAGTTTAAGGTGGGAAAGATACCTACCTCTTAACTTGTTTGGGTATTGCTTGTGGCTGATAACGCGGAGTAATTATAATATGACTGAGTCCCTCCTGAGCAGAATAAGTCCAAATGCACAGAGAACTGGTTGTAGCTTTTGCATCACAAGGGAGAGCTGGGTCCTTACCTCTGCTCTAGTGTTCCAGAGCCAAGCTCCTTACCTCGGCATTATTGACACTTAGGGTTGGATAATTCTTTGTTGTAGGGGCTGTCCTGCATGTTGTGAGATGTTCACCATCTCTGCCATCTACCCATTGGAGGACAGTAGCACTCCCCTCCCTCCCAGGGTATGACACTTAAAAATGTCCCCAGACATGGTCAGTTGTTCCAGGGTTAGGGAAGCAAACTGAGAATTGCTGGTCTAGATCAGTGGTCTCAGACCTGAAACACAGAATCATTTGGAGGGGGTATTGAAACAGCTTTCTGAGCTCTACTCCCAGAGTTTCTGACTCAGTAGACGTAGGAGGGGACCCAAAAATTTACTTCCCTTCTGGGAAGTTTCCTAGTTACACTGATGCTGTTGTTATGAGAACTTTGTTTTGAGAACCCCCAGTCTGCAGGGTAGAACCTGTCTGAGATGGAGAGAGCTTAGAGGGCCCACATGGTCCAGATACTTTCTTGAGGTTCACATGGAGTAAGAGGCAGTGGTGGGCCCAGAGACCTCAGGCCCTCACCCCAACATACCTGCTGCTACACAAGCCCTCTCGCCTCCCGAGACTGAATTTTGATTGTTTATTTCATCATCTCTCCACCCCCAGTTCTTACCTAAAATCTTCCCTTGGCTAGTCACCCAGTCTGGATGTGGTTCTTGCTAGGGGAGCTCTTAATGCCATTTTTAATTGGTACCTTTCACAGGCCTTTCTTTATGACCACTTTTATTTTGAGAACTTTTAAGGTTCTAAAGGTTTTTTTTTTTTCTTCTTTCTTTTGAAGCTTCCCATTTGAACATTAGAATTGGGCATGGGTGTTACCCAGCTGAGTTTGTAAAGAGGACAGCAAGCTGTTAAAATGTCAGCTACGATCATTTTTACAGCTGAGCTTAGTCTTAGTAGTGAGATTCTGATCTCTTATGAAAGGATCTTGATAGTTATAACATGATGATAGGTGTGCTGCTAAAAGCCTTTATGATTATAGTATTTGAACCACTAATTCAATTTCTATTCTCTTCGGCCTTGATCCTGCCTTTTATTTCATAATGCAAAAAAAAAATTTTTTTCCTACAAAAACTTCACCTAGGTTTTTGATTGTCCAAGTTATTTGTTAAAATTATGAATCCTAAAATGTGTTACTTACCTTCCACTAGGGCGACACTCAATTTGGAGTCTTTTCAAACTCCTTTAAACTGTAAGGCACATTGATAAAACAACAGTTAATAACTATTATATGAAAAACCTAAAATCTACTTCATAGAATCTTAATATTTTCCCCCAAGATTTTTAGTAAATTCTTTTGGCCATCATTGTCAGATAAAAAGTAATGCTAACATGTAAAAAGACCAAATTTTAGCTTATATACTACAGAAAGCTTTAAATTACTTATAGGAAGCGGTTACTGTTTACCTGAATCTGGAAATTGGTCAACACAAAGCTTAGGATGAAAGTGGTGTCTAGAATCTAGAATTGTTTGTTTAGTCTATGCCTCTGCATGTGACTGAGGACTTGAAGGTGAGGTGGTGGCATCCCCTCCAGATAAGACTGTTGATGAGGCTTTTCAGTTCTCCCAGTAAAGCATCAGCTTTAACTCCTACCTGTTGGGTGTCCAGAGCACGTGGATCCATCCTTGGCAACATGGAATATCAGCCTTGAGTTGTCTGCTCTCCATCGCCAGGTCTGCCACTGAGAGGGGTGGTGTTTAGGAGACATTGTTCTGTGTTAGGGCCCATTACCCTTAGATTTGCTCCCAGGAGGCCTTTGCTTTTGTTTTTGTGTTTGTTTTTAGTTTTTTAATGTTTATTTTTGAGAGAGAGAGAGACAAAGTGCGAGTTGGGGGAGGGGCAGAGAGAGAGGGAGACAGAGTCTGAAGCAGGCTCCAGGCTCTGAGGTGTCAGCACAGAACCTGATGTGGGGCTTGAATTCATGAACTACGAGATCATGACCTGAGCCGAAGTTGACGCTTAACCAACAGCCACCCTTCACCTTTGTGTTTTTTAACACATCTTTCTCGAAAGTGAGCAACAAACATTCACTGAGCGCTTATTAAGTCCTGCCCTGAGGGAGCTAGTCATATACCCAGATGAGACTAGCCCGAATGGACAAGGGCTGTAGCAGAGGTTTGAGTATAGGGGCAGCAAGGGATCTGTAATTCTGTCTGGGAGCAGGGCTGTGGAGGCTGAGGTGGCAGTGTTACGGGTAAGGGGGACAGAAAACATGGCCAAAGAGGTGAGTGCAGCTGATTCTTGAGAAGTAATTGGGGATTTACAAGTGCCTGAGAAGAGGCAGGCATCCTGAACAAAGGAAGCAGTGTGTACTAAAAGCACAAAGACCTAGGAAGGCAGACTCAGTTGCAAGCATGGTGTGGGAGAGGGGGCAGGAGAGGAGGGTAGAAGGGAGGGCAGGGGGCAGATAGAAGAAAGGCCTATGTGCCTCACTTAGGAGTTGGATTTTAGTTCATTGTATCTATCGAATGATTTTTAGGAGAATGACATGATCATACATTCATTTTAGTAGGATTGTAGTGTAGAAGATAAGATCTCTCCACATTTTTCATATTTCCTTCATCTGTTCTGGCTTCCTGGAAGCTCAAGGCCAGATTTGATCTACAGTTACAGCAGTTACACTGATTTTCATGGTTGGTATATTTGGGTTCTTTTTCACATTTGCTTGTACTTCGTTGTGTCTGTTAACCTGTGAGGTTAATGATCTTATTAACCTCATCTGTGTGGCATTGTTATAAAGTAGCCTCAAATTTTGGGGGGGAAAAATGGACTATGAATTCAATAAATTAAAAAATAAAAAATTATTAAATTGCGTAACATAGTTATGCTAAAATATTGTCTAATAACTTTGGACTATCTTACAGCACTATGTAGGAGGAAATGCGGCTTTAATTGGACAGAAATTTGCAGCCAACTCAGATTTAAAGGTAGGTCAAATTCCCAGCCTAAAACCTCTATCTTTCACTAGTGTTTTCAATAAATTTAGGGGCAAGAATGAATATTCAATATGTATAGGACTACCTAGTATGTGCCAGACCCTAGGTCTCTTGTTAGGAGGCAATATAGTAATAGTAGGACAGTGGTAATAGCTAATGCTTTTTCAGTGCTTACTGTGTGCCTGACAGAGCTTTTCATAGGTTAGCTCAGTCCTGGCAACAGCTGAGGCCAGTTGGTACTGTTGTTTGTACTGTAATTGTCTTGCTTTCCACATAAAGCTGGAGGCATAAGAGAAGTTCACGGCTAATCAGAACTGAAATATTCTAACCCAGGAACCTACAGCCCATGTCCTTAAATACTGTATCATTTGACGGTTTAGAGCCTGTGGGCTCTGGAATCAGGACCTAGGACTGGAAGTACACAGTGATGAGAGAATATGTTGATGACTGTATTGATGAGCCTGGATCCAGAGTGTCGGAAAATGAAGGCCTCAGGTGGAGATCAGTGGTGGTGTCTTCAAGTCTTATAGCATTTGGTTTAATAGAATTAAAAATTACTGCTCTGTTCAAAATAACGTAAGTAGGTTCTCTGTTATGAGTGGAATAGGTCTGGAGTGGGGGAAGCCAGCAAGGATGTTATTGCTGTTGTCCTACTGTAAAATGGATTAGAGCAGCCAGAAGGGGAGAAATGATGCATCTGAAGCCTACTAAAATGGAATCATTTCTATGTGAGGACAAAGAAGATAGACTTAACAAAGATGATTCTGGAGTAAACAAACTTGAAAAGTGCAAAATAGATGTGGCTACTGATGACAGGGAGGGGGAACTGTAAACAGTCCTCAAGTTTGGGGGAACCAGCCTGAAAATAGAAATACGGGTCAGGGGCACAGAATCAAGACCCCAGAGATCTACCCAGAAATACAGATAATCAGCTGGTTGAGGAGAAAAAATTCATATGGAGCCACACTCTACACCAAGAGATGGATTGTGCATAGATGTGGAGAGCATGTTAAAGTGTGAACATTGCATTTTAATAAGAATTAAAGTTCTCGTGAAATATGAGGGTGAAAAATACAGATTTTTTGCAGCCACTCTTTATAAGTAGCAATTAACTCCCAAATAGAAATTAGAAATTCCAAAGCTGACTTTCAGAAATATCACCAGTTAATAGAAGAGAAGATCAGTTATAAGCAGCTTAGAGCCCAGGTTCTTCCCATCAGACTCTTGGTCCCTAAAAGGCCACCTGCCTGACCCTGAGAAGTAATTCTGGCCTCTGGGAGGACAACACCCTAAAAGTCCTGGGTGAATACAAGATTGATCTTTCAACATTGACCTCTTCAGAGAAGAGCATTATTGTTGGTTTCTGGAAAACCTGGGCCTAAGACCAGTCCAGTTGGAAGGCACCCTGGTAAAATAAGCCTGGCCTTAGTAGGAGATTGAGAAAAGAAAAGGGACATCTACGCAATCATCACAACAGTCTGAAGAAATAAAGTATTACCCGTTTAGACATGAGAGAAGAGGTCCAGAGAGGTTAAGTAATGTGCCCCAGGACACCTAGCCAGTAAATGACTGAACCAGGATTCACATTCCAGCTCTGACTGGACCTCACCACCCATATTGCACTCTCCGATTTAGTTTAACCTGCTGAAATGCTTCTCAACATGGACAGAGTGATCATCTGACAACAACCGGAGATTAAGGGCTAGGTATTTTCCAAAGGTAATAATAATAATAGCTAACATTTACATAGTTCTTACTGAATTCCATTCCCTATTTTATGTGCTTTACATATATATTATATGTGCTTATATATGTACATATAATGTGCTTTACATATATATTAACTCATTTAATCTCATAATGCCCTATAAGGGAAGTCTTATTATCCTCATTTTATATATAGGAAAAATGAGGCATGGAGAAGTTATAACTGTTCAGGGTCACACACCTGGTAAGGGACAGAGCTGGAATTTGAACCCAAGTAGTATAGCTCCGGAGTCCACACTCTTCATCACCATGCTATATTGTGTTTCAGAAGTAGACCTGGGTGAATTAGGCAAAGGCATATTTAGTGAAATGGTGAAATAGAAACCAGATTGTAAGGAGAAAGAGTGCATTTAGTTAGTGCATTTATGTTATTTAGCCAAGAATTAGAAATGGATGTTGGATTTAGTCAAATGGTGCTTCTGCATCTATTGAGATGATTGTATGGTTTTTGTTTTTTAGTTTGGTATGTGGTAATTAAATTGGTTTTCAAATGTTAAACCCACCTTGTATCCTTAGGATAAATTGCACCTGGTTCTGGTGTATTTTCCATTTTATATATTGCTAGATTCAGTTTACTAAAATTTTGCTTTAAAAATTTACGTCAGTTTCCATGAAGGATATTGGTCTGTATTTTTCCTGTATATCTGCCTGGTTTTGGTATCTGGGTAATAATGAATTAGGATACTTCAGTGCTTTTTAAAAAGAGTTTAAATAGAATTGGTATGATACCTTCCTTAAAATGCTTGTAGAGTTCACTGGTGAAACTCTCTGGGCCTGGAGTTTTTGATGTGGAAAGATTTTTAACAACACATTTGATTTCTTTAATAGATATAGAGAAATTCAGAATTTGTATTTCTGGTGTTGTCTTCGATAGTTTTATCTTTGAAGGAATTTATCTGTGTCATCTAAATTGTTGAATTTATTGGCATAAAATTAATCATATTCTCTTATCGTTTTAAGGTCTGTAGAACCTGTAGTGATCTTATCTCTCTCATTCTTGATGTTGGTAATTTATGTTGTCTTTTTGGAGGGAAGTTCATCTTTTTTTTTCTTAAAGTTTATATATTTTGAAAGAGAGGAGATAGAACATGTGCGTGAGTGGGGGAGGAGCAGAGAGAGAGAGAGAGAGAGAATCCAAAGCAGGCTCCATGCCCAGTGCAGAGCCTGGCGCAGGGCTCAATTTCACAACTGTGAGATCATGATGTGAGCTGAAATCAAGAGTCGGTCGCTTAATGGACTGACCTACCTAACCACCCCATCTTGGGTTTTTCTTTTTTAATTGAAGTATAGTTGACACAAAATAATACTGCAGCAAACATAGAATTAGTGCTTTCATTTTCTTTGGGTCCATACCCGAAGTAGAATTACTAGATCATGTGGTATTTCTGTTTTTAATTTTTTGAGGAATCTCTGTACGGTTTTCCGTGGTAGCTGCACCAGTTTACTTTCCTATCAATGGTGCTCAAGTTCCTTTTTCTCCATATCTTTGTCATTACTTTTTATTTCTTATCTTTTTGATCTTGGCCATTCTGAGATGCATGAGGTGATCTTTCATTGTGATTTTGACTTATGTTGCGTTTCCCTGATGTTTAGTGATGTAGAGCACCTTTTCGTGTGTCTGTTGGCCATCTGTATGTTTTCTTTGGAAAAATGTCTGTTCCCGTCCTCTGTTCATTTTTTAAATCAGATTTTTTTTTTTTTGGTGTGAGTTGTATGAATTCTTTATATATATTTTGGATATTAACCTTTGATCAGATAATCATTTGCAGGTGTTTTCTCCCATTCAGTAGGTTGCCTTTTCATTCTCTTGATTTCCTTTGCCATGCAAAATTTTTTAGATTGAGGTAGTCCCTATGTTTATTTTTGCTTTTATTACTCTTGCCTGAGGAGACAAATCTGAAAAAATATTGCTAAGACATCAGTCTTAGATGTTAAAATGTCTGTTTTCTTTTAGAACTTTTATGGTTTCAGATCTTAGATTTAGAAGGCTTAATGTAATCCATTTTGAGTTTAGTTTTGTATATGATCTAAGAAAATGGCCCAGTTTCATTCTTTTGCATGTAGATGTCCAGTTTTCCCAACTAATTTATTGGAGAGACTGTCTTCTCCTCATTGTATATTCTTGCCTTCTCTGTCATAGATTAATTGACCATATAATTGTGGGTTTATTTCTGGGTTCTGTTTTGCTCCATTGATCTAGTGTCTGGTGTTTTTTTTTTGTTTGTTTTTTGTTTTTTGTTTTTTGTTTTTTGTTTTTTGTTTTTTTTTTTTTTTTTTTTTATTCTAGTGCCATACTGTTTTAATTACTATGGCACTGTGTAGTATAGCTTGAGATCTGGGAGTCTGAGCCTCTAGCTTTGTTACTCTTTCTCAAAATTGCCTTGGCTATTTGCGGTCTTTTGTGGTTCCATGTAAGTTTTTTTTATTATTCTGGTTCTGTGGCAAAATGTTATTGATATTTTGATAGGGATTATTTTGAATCTGTAGATTGCTTTGGGTAGTATGGACATTTTAACAATATAAATATTTCCAATCCATGAATGTGGTATATCTTTGCATTTATTTGTGTCCTCTTCAGTTTCATCAATGTCTTACAGTTTTCAGAGTACAGGTCATTCACCTCCTTGGTTAAATTGATTCCTAGATACTCCTTTTGACCTAATTGTAAATTGGATTTTTTTTTCTTAACTTCTTTTTCTGCCTGTTACCATATAGAAATGCAACCGATTTTTGGATATTTGTGTCTTGTAACTTTACTGAATTCATTTATTAGATCCCAGTTTTTGTTTTTTTTTTGTGGAGTCTCTGAGGTTTTCTGTATATAGTATTGTGTTATCTGCAGATTGTGACAGTTTTACTTCTTCCTTAACAGTCCAGATGCCTTTTATTTCTTTTTCTTGTCTGTTTGCTGTGGCCAAGACTTCCAGTACTATGGTGAATAAAAGTAGGAAAAGATGCATCCGTTGTCTTATTCCTGATCGTACAGGAAAAGCTTTTAGCGTCTCACCATTGAGCTTAACACATGATGTTAGCTGTGGGCTTGTCCTATATGATGGTCTTTATTATGGTGAGTTACGTTCCCTCTGTACCCACTTTGTTAAGAGTTTTTATCGTTACTTTGTCAAATGCTTTTTCTGCATCCGTTGATAATCATATGATTTTTATCCTTCATTTGATTAATGTGGTGTGTCACATTGGTAGGTTTGCAGAAATTAAACTATTCTTTTGTCCCTGGAATAAGTCCCACTTGGTTGTGGTGAGTGATCTTTTTAATGAATTTTAAATGCAGTTTGTTAATATTTTGTTGAGGATTTTTACATGTATGTTCATCAGTGACACTGGCCTTGATTTTCTGTTTTTGTAATGTCTTTGTCTGGTTTTGGTATCAGGGTAATCCTGGCTTGGTAGAATTAATTTTGAAGCATTCCTTTCTCATCCTCGTTCTCTTGTTGTTCTTTTTATAGTTTGAGAAAGAGGTTATAACTGTTCTTTAAATGTTTGATAGAATTCACCTGTGAAGCCATTTGATCCTGGACTTTTGTTTGTTGGGAGTTTTCTGATTACTGATTTAATTTCATTACTAGTAATTGGTCTATTCAGACTTTCTGTTTCTTGGAAGATCATTTCTAGCAGTATGTCCATTTCTTGTAGGTTGTGCAGTTTGTTGGTGCATAATTTTTCTTAAGTCTTATAATCCTTTGTATTTCTGTGGTGTCCACTGTAAGTAACTTCTCTTTCATTTCTGACTTTGAGTCCTCTCTTTTTCTTGATAATTCTGCCTATCAGTTTTATCACTTTTGTCTTTTCAGAGAACTAACCCTTAGTTTCATTGATCTTTTCTATTATTCCTTTAGTCTCTATTTCATTTATTTCTCCTCTGATCTTTGGAATCATTCCCTTCCTTTTTTACTAACTTTGGATTTTGTTTGTTACCCTTTTTCTGGTTCCTTTAGGTCAAGGTTTATTTGAGATTTTTCTTGTTTGTTGAGTTAGACTTTATTGCTATAAACTTCTCTCATAACTGCTTTTGTTGTGTCGCAAAGATTTTAGAACACTGTGTTTCCATTTTCATTTGTCTCAAGGTATTTTTAAAAACTTCCTCTTTGTGGGGCACCAGGGTGGCTCAGTCGGTTAAGTATTTCACTTCGGCTCAGGTCATGATCACACAGCTCGTGAGTTCAAGCACCATGTCAGGCTCTGTGCTGACAACTCAGAGCCTGGAGCCTGCTTCAGATTCTGTGTCTCCCTCTCTCTCTGTCTCTCTGCCCCTCCCCAACGCGCACACGTGCGTGTGCTCTCTCTCTCACAAAATAAACATTAAAAAATTTTAATAAAATTTCTTCTTTGATTTCTTTGTTGGGCGATTGGTTGTTTAGTAGCATGTTTTGCCTCCACGTGTTTGTGTTTTTTTCCAGTTTTTTTCTTGGCGTGAATTTCTAGTTTCATACCATTGTGGTCTGGAAAGATGTTTGATACGATTTTAGTCTTCTTAAATTTATTGAGACTTGTGGTCTAACATGAATTATCCTAGAGAATGTTCATATGCACTTGAAAAGAATATATATTCTGCTGTTTTTTGGTAGTGTCTGTTAAGTCCACCTTGTCTAATTTGTCATTCAAAGCCACCTTCCTTACTGCTTTTTGGTTTGGGTGATTTATCCGTTGATGTAAATGGAGTGTTAAAATCCCCTATTATTAATGTATTACTGTCAGTTTCTCCCTTTATGTCTGTTAATATTTGCTTTATATGTTTAGGTCTCCTATGTTGGGTGCATAGGTATTTACAATTGTTAAATCCCCTTGTGGGATCATTATGTGATGCCCTTGTTTGTCTTGTTAAAGTCTTTATTTTAAAGTCAATTTTGTTTTATATAAATATTTGCTATCCCAGCTTTTTTCCATTTGCATGGAATATCTTTTCCATCCCTTCACTTTCAGTTTGCGTTTATCTTTAGGTCTCAAGTGAGTCTCTTGTAGGCAGCATATTGATGTGTCTGGTTTTCACACATCATTCAGTTTTCATCCATTCAGTCACCCTATGTCTTTTGATTGGAGCATTTAGTGCATTTACATTTAAAGTAATTATTGATAGGTATGTACTTATTGCCATTTTGTTAATTGGTTTCTTGTTGTTTTTCTAGTTATTCCCTGTTCTTCTCTTGCTCTTTTCCTTTGTGATTTGATGATTTTCTTTAGTGTTATGCTTGGATTCCTTTCTCTATTTCTTGTGTATCTGTTGTAGGTTTTTGGTTTGTGGTTACCATGAGGTTTGTGTATAACATCTTATGTATATAGTAGTCTATTTTATGTTGATGGTTGGACACATTTTAAAAAAAATTTTTTTATGTTTATTTTTGAGAGAGAGAGAGGGTGAGCAGGGGAGGGTCAGAGAGAGGGAGAGACACAGAATCCAAAGACCGTCTACAGGCTCTGAGCTAGCTGTCAGCACAGAGCCTGACACAGGGCTCGAACCCACGAACCATGAGATCATGACCTGAGCCAAAGTCGGACACTTAACCGACTGAGCCACGCAGGCGCCCCTGGACACATTTTTTTTTTTAAAGCCCTACACTTTTATTCCCCTCCCACCCCATGTTTTATGTATTTGATGTCATATATTACATTTTTAAAAATTTTGTATCTCATAACTAGTTATTATAGATATAGTTGATTTTACTTTTTTTTTTTTTTTTTGCGTTTAGACTAGCTTTATAAGTGACTCATCTACTACCTTTACTATATGTTTGTCTTTACCAGTGAGGTCTTTTTCTTTCATAATTTTCTTCTAATTATGGCCATTTCTTTTCCACTTAAAGAAGCCCTTTAATATTTCTTATAAGGTCAGTTTAGTGATAAACTCCTTTTAACTTTTGTTTGTCTGGGAAGCTATCTTTTCTTAAATTCTGAATGATAATTCTGCTTAGTAGAATATCCTTGGCTGTAGCTTTTTTCCTTTTAGCTCTTCAGATATATTTTGTTACTCCCTTTCGGCCTACAGTTTCTGCTGAAAAGTCAGCCGATATTCTTATAGATGTTCCTTTGTGCTTAACTAGTTGCTTTTCTCCTGTTGTTTTTAAGATTCTCTCTTTATCTTTAATTTTTGACATTTTAATTATTATGTGTCTTGGTGTGGACCTCCTTGGCTTCTTCATCTTGTCTGAAGCTGGCAGGGCTTCCTGGATGTGGATGTCTGTTTCCTCTCCCAGGTTGGAGAAGTTTTCAGCTGTTATTTCTTCAAATAACTTTTCTGCCCCTTTGTCTCTTCTTAGACTGATCCATTCTGCGTCCTCCAAGCTGCTGTCGATTCCCTCTAGTGTATGTTTCATCACAGTTGTTCATCTCTGATTAGTCCTTTTTTATATTTTCTGTCTCTTTGTTGAAATATGCACTGAGTTTATCTGCTCTTCTCCCAAGGTCAGTGAACATCTCTATGACCATTACATTGAACTCTTTATCAGGTAGATTGCTTGTCTCTGTTTCATTTAGTTCTTTTTTCTGAGGTCTTGACTTGTTCTTTCTTTGAAACATATTTCTCTGTCTCATTTTCTGTCTCCCTGTTTTCCTGTATATTAGGTAGTTCAGCCACATCTTATGCTCTTGAAGGTGGTGGCCTTACGTAGAAGGTATCCTTAGGGGCCCAGAAGTGCAGTCACCTCTGGTCAAGCAGGGTCACTTTGGAGTGTTGCCTGTGTGGGCTGCACGCATCCACCTGTTGTGTCTGGGCTGCAACTGCTGTAGGCACACTGGTGGGTGGGCTTTGCCTGGCTAGCTCAGAGGCCTAGCTTGTGGAGGTACTGGTGGTTGGGTTGGCCTGCCCCTGCCTGGGGCAGGAGTCGCTTTGGAGGATCACATCCCAGCTGAGGCTGCCTACCAGGTGTTGTGGGGTAAGAGCCACTTCAGAGGGGTGCCTGCCAGGGTGGACAGGCTGGGCAGAGGAGGTCTGCAGGGGAATGTGGGAATAGGGTGAGCAGTTGTAGTGAAGTAGATAGATAGTGCTAGAACTTTTTCTCCCTAGTGTCAGGTCAGCTAGGCTGAAGGAGGGCAAAAAAAAAATGGTACCTGCTAATGCTTCTGTTCCCACAGAAAATTCCTGCAGATCCCTGTCCCTCCAGCACATGTCCTAAAATTAGTCAGAAAATGTCTTCTATGGCTCAGATGCTTTTCAAACTGCTGTTTCTGCACTGGGTCTTGGAGTGATTGAGATTCTGTGCAGGCCCTTTAAAAATGAAGTCTCCATTTACTGTAACCTTCCTGCTCCCCTAGAGTCAAGCCCCTCTGGTATTCAAAGCCAGATATTATGGAGGCTTCTCTTTCCAGTGCAGATCCCTAGGGCAGGGAGTGCCCAATGTAGGGTTTGCACCTATCACTCCTCAGGAAAACCTCCACATCTGTGATAATCTCTCCCACTTGAGGGTCAGCACACCGGCGATTTGGTTCACAACCAAGCTGTGTGTGTCTTTCCCTTCTGCCCTTCTCAGTATGTCTTTTTCCTTTTGTCTTTAATGTGGAAGAGTTCTGCTGATCTTTAGGTCATTCTCAGGGAGAGTTGCTCTATATGTAGTTGCCACCTCAGTGTGTCTGTGGGAGGAGGTGAGCTCAGGATCTTTCTACTTTGCAGCTTCCCTTCATAATCCCCTTTTTCCCCCTTGATCAGTTTGCTTAGAGGCTTATCAGTTTTATCGATCTTTTCAATAAATAATGAGCTTTAGGTTTTATTGATTTCTTTCTCTATTATTTTTCCTTTTGTATTTCATTAGTTTCTGTTTCTGTTTAACTTCCTCTTTTTCTATTTTAAGGTAGAAGCTGAGATCATTGATTTGAGACTTTTCCTGTTGTCTGATATGGGGGTGTGGTGCTATAAATTTCCACTTAAGTACTTTAGCTGCATTCCACAGATTTTGATATATTGTGTTTTTCTTTTCATTCAATTCAGAGTGCTTTCTAATACCCCTCTGATTTCTTGAGATGGGCTATTTGATAGCCCATCCATGAACTATTTAAAGTGTGTGATTTCATTTCTAAATATTTGGGGGCATTTCCAGATATCTTTCTGTTATTGATTTCTATTTTAATACATTCTGGTCAGAGAATATGCTTCTCTGACTCCTGTTAAATTTATTGAGTCCTTTTTATGGCCTGGAAAATGGTCCATCTTAGTGAAGTTCTATGTGCACTTAAAAGCAGGTATATTTAGCTGTTGTTGAATGGAATGTTCTGTAAATGTCAGTTAGGCCAAGTTGTTTAGGAATGTTGTTCATGTCTTGTATATTTTTATTGATTTTGTGTCTGATTTATCAATTATTGAGAGGCAGGTATTGACATCTACATCTGTAGTTGTAGACTTATCTTTTTCCTTTGCAGTTCTGTACCTTTTTGCTCTGTGTATTTTTAAGCTCTGTCATTAAGTGTATAACTATTTTTGATTGTTATATCCTCTTCATGAATTGACCCCCTTTATCATTGCCAGGGATAAAGAAAGTCATTTTATATTCTTTGAAATCCATTTTGATTAAAACTTGCCATTGTAGCTTTCTTTTGATTTGTGTTAGTGTGATATATCTTTTCCCATTTTTCTGTTTTTTTCCCTATTGGTGGCTTTATATTTAAAATGTATTTCTTGGGGTGCCTGGGTGGCTCAGTCAGTTAAGCGTCCAACTTCAGCTCAGGTCATGATCTCCCAGTCTGTGGGTTCGAGCCCTGCATCAGGCTTGTGCTGACAGCTCAGAGCCTGGAGCCTGCTTTGGAATCTGTCTCCCTCTCTCTCTGCCTCTCCCCTGCTCACTCTGTCTCAGAATATTAAAATAAAGACATAAAAAATTTAAAATAAAATAAAAATAAAATGTATTTCTTGGGCGGTGGGAGGATGGTCAAAATGGGTGAAGGGGAATGGGAGGTACAGGCCTCTAGTTATGGAATGAAAAAGTTATAGGGATGAAAGGTATAGTCGATGGTATTGTTATAGCATCTGATGAGGATGGTAGCTACACTTGTGAGCGTAGCATAACATGTAGACTTGTTGAATCACTATATTGTACATTTGTAGCTAATGTAACGTGTGTGTCAACTATACTTCAATAAAAAATAAATTAAAATAATAGTAATAATATATTCAGATAAAAACAACATACTAATAGTTGCAAAGTAAAGGAAATGGTGACTTACAGATTTCATAATTTAGTTAATATATTTCTTATAGGCAGCATATATTTTGGGCTTGCTTTTTTAAATTTTTTTTTATGTTTATTTATTTTCGAGAGGAACTGAGTGCAAGCAGGAGAGGGGCAGAGAGAGGGAGACACAGAATCTAAAGTAGGCTACAGGCTCTCAGCTGTCAGCACAGAGTCCGACATGGGGCATGAATGTGTACAGACCATGTGATCATGACCTGAGCCAAAGTCTGCTGCTTAACCAGCTGAGCCACCCAGGCACCCCTTGAGGCTTGCTTTTTAATCCACTCTGACAGTCTCTCTTAACTGGACTGTTTAGGCCATTTACATTTAATGTATTTTTTTTTTTTTTTTTTGAGACAGAGAACGAGTGGGGGAGGGGCAGAGAGAGAGGGAGACACAGATTCCGAAACAGGCTCCAGGCTCTGAGCTGTCAGCACAAAACCCGATGCAGGGCTCGAACCCACAAACCGTGAGATCATGACCTGAGCCAAAGTCAGACGCTTAACCGACTGAGCCACCCAGGCGCCCCTCATTTAATGAATATATTTCTTAATAGATAAATTTAAATCTCACATCTTGCTGTTTATTCTGTTTGTTCCAACTCTTTATCATCCCTTTTTCCTCTTTTTCTGCACTCTTTTGAATTATTTTTAGCTTTCATATTATCTTCTTTGGCTTATTAGTTATAATTCCTTGTTATTTTAGTGATTGCTTTAAGATTTATTGTGTACTTTTGGGGCGCCTGGGTGGCTCAGTCGGTTGAGCATCCGACTTCGGCTCAGGTCATGATCTCACCGTTTGTGGGTTCGAGCCCCGTGTCGAGCTCTGTGCTGGCAGTTCAGAGCCTGGAGCCTGTTTCCGATTCTGTGTGTCCCTCTCTCTCCGCCCCTCCCCTGCTCATGCTTGTCTCTCTCTGTCTCTCATGAATAAATGTTAAAAAAAAATTTAAGAAAAAGATTTATACTGTACTTTTTAGCTGTCACAGTCTGTGTCAGTGATCTCATACCTCATGTATGATGTAAATACTTTATGGAAAATGCGTGCTTCCATTTCCCTCTTCTGGTCTTTATAGTGCTATTGTCATATGGTTTACTTCTGTGTATGTTGTAAACCTCATACTCTGTTGTTAATATTGCTTTTTAAGCAGTTGATTATCTTCTGAAGAGATTTAAATAATAAGAAAGTGCTTATGCAGAATCACCATTTCTGGTGCTCTTTATTCCTTTGTTTAGATCTTTATTTCCATATGGTATCATTTTCCTTCTGCCTGAAGGATTTCCTTTAACATTTCTTGTAGTAATGCAGGTCTGCTGGTGATGAATTCTTTCAGATTTTGTGTATCTGGAAATTCTTTTAAGGTAATTCGATGGGGCATTTGTAGGTCTTACTCTGTTTTTGGTTTATTTTTCTTTCCTGTTATGGATCATTGTCCTTTGTTGCTAAATGTTTAACTGTTTTTGAAAAACATTGTTTTCATATATTTTGTCTGTTTCCTGTTGGTTTTTTTTTGGACAGAAGGGTAAATTTGACCCTTGTTATCTCATCTTGGAGGCTCACGTTCTGGCCAGAAATTAGAGAAAAGAAGTAAAGTGGTAGCTGTACAAACAAGCAGTGAATTAGCAAGTAAATGCCTTTTGAAGCTCTGGGTGGAGCATATTAAATCTGAAGTGGTGTTGATCATGTCTGGGGACTTTCCTTTACATCCCTGTCCAAGCCCTCATTGTTTGGTGGTTTTGAGCATGTTGGTCTGGCTGGGAGTGGGGTCCAGACCTGTCATGGCAGGAGCAGCAACTTATGGGAACTGAGAAACAGCAGCAGATGTGAAATGACTTCTCAAAGGAATAGCCAAGGAAAGGCTCAGGTTAGAGTTGAAGAAAAGGTTCAGGAAATGTTGCAGAGCACCTTCCCCCTAGCTTGCTGAATTGAGGTGCTCTTTAATTCCTGTCTCTGGAAGGCTAGCCTGCTCACATAACAGGTGAGTACAGTAAAGAGCCTGATCCCACAAATTAGGTCATGTGATTAGGGAGGCTCTTTTCTATAATGTATAAAAGTCAAACTGAATTGCTTTCATCTGGCAGCTTTGAGCAGGTAACATCCCATATCTGTTTGCTTATACAGGATATGACTGAGTAAAAAAAAGAAAGTGGCGGTGGTGTGGTCTTAGGTTGCTTGAACAGCTATAATAACAAAACGCCATTCTGGGCAGCTTAAACAACAAATTTATTTGGTCACAATTCTGAGGCTGGAAAGTCCAAGATCAAGGTTCCAACAGGATCCAGTTTCTGAGGGCTGCTTTCTTGGCATGCAGCAACTTTCTTGCTGTTTCCTCACATGTCCTTTCTTCAGTGGGTATGCTGGAAAGAGAGAGAGCTTCCCGTTCTTAGGCCACCAATCTACTGGATTAGGACCCCACCCAAATGACCTCATTTGACCTTACTTACCTCCTAAAAGCCCTGTCTCCAAATACTATCACACTAGCAGTTAAGCTTCAACATAGGAATCTGGGAGAGCACACAAATACTCATTCCTAGCAGGGTGTATGAGATTCAGCAGCTACACAGGTACCTAACAAGTATTACTAGGGTCTTTTGTCAGCCCCTCATTTCTGGTAGCCATTCCTTCCAGAGGCCCAAGCCCTGTTAATAGCCCTTCCAAACCAGAAACTTTGGAAATTAGATTTGGATTCTGGCTTTTTGTTGAAATGAATAGGAATGGTCTGGATATATCTCTTCTGTTACTGTATTGATTCCATGGGGACAGGGACAGGTCTCCTGATAGGTTTCCTGTTTCTTGTCTCCAGGTTCTTCTTTGCGGTCCAATTGGTCCAAAGCTGCATGAACTTCTTGATGATAATGTGTTTGTTCCACCAGAGTCATTGCAGGAAGTGGATGAGTTCCACCTTATTTTAGAGTATCAAGCAGGTAAGAGAAATGACTAAGTAATGGTGTGAGACTGGACAGGGAACCATGTGTTGTCAGATTGGGATGTGACTATGCTGAAAATTTATCTTTGTAAATTGGCGGAACCCTTTCTTGCCTTACTGAAAGTTTCCTGACCTCTTGGTTCTGCTGAACTGATTGTCTCAAGACCATTGTCTGCTGACCATTGTCTCAAGAATGACAGAGTATTACAGCATTGAAGAAAATCTCAGATCTACAAACTGATCTAAACCCAAGAGAAATCAGGCTATAGGAATGTAGGCATCTTGAATGAAAATGTGTTAAACATACATATACAAAGTTTTTCTTTATTACTAAGGAAAGAGAAGGGCAGGTAACATCTGTTCAACACTGCTGGATTGTGCCCTAGGCTTTTCTGGCCAACTGTTCCCAAGCTGTTTAGGATTGATTCCAAGCCTCTGGCAAACTTCTTTTGAAGCATTTCATTTTCCCTTGGGTGTGGAAGTGGAAGTGTTTGTATTTCACAACACTTACATTATTTCCCATTATATAATATTCCAGTGTTTTATCAGTCCAAATCCAGCCCATCTGGTGTCCCTCCCGGTAGATTTTGTGTGTTACATAAACTACAGGTCTGATTCTTAGAGAATCCTAAATACCTAAACATATTTTAACTATTTATTTAATTCTGTGTATTTGCTGTTGGATCTTTCCTCTCCTCAGAACTCCACCTCTTAAATTTCTGATTCAACACATTATTAAAGATTCAAGCATATAAACAGACTAATTGGTCCCTTAAAGCAGTACTTAATAAGCTTCAGTGAACTGCTCCCAAGTCAATTAAGAAAACCTCACCTTCTAGAGTAATTAACTTTATGAAATCGAGTGTTTCTTAAAAATTGTTTTTTTCCCTCCATGTATGAAAAAGGAATTGTTTGTTTCTAGTTCTCTTTTGGGTGCTTATTGGGATCAGGAAGCTTCCTAACTTTAGGAAGGGCAGGGTCTGAATATTATGGACAGGCAGTAGGCAATTCCCATTTAATCATACACAGTTTTGAGTTTCTCAGAAACTCAGAATGATAGTTCTTACTGCCTGAAGATTGTGGTGAGGATTAAGAGGATTACTGTGTACTGTGAGCTCCTTCAGTGGAAGGCACGAACAAGACTATTGACTGGAAGGGTCTAGAAGAGCTAAAGATGTGCCCTTGAGGTGCTGCTGCAGCCAGTTCCAGGTTCCCGTCACTTGCACCCTGCTGGCACTTACATGGTGAACTGGGGACCTTTCTGGTTCCTGGTTTCTGTCATGTTCCCTGCTGACCACAGGGTGGAGAGACTGCTCTCTTCAGTATGATTTTGCTGTTGGGTTTGACAGCTACGCCTCGTGTGGAGGTAAGAAGATGACACACCTTATCTTGAAAGGAGACTGTCTCCATCCTTGGGTTTATGAACCCCACACTTCAGTTTTTCTTTTCTGGGCCTTATTTTCTTAGAACAAAGCAGGGCCTCCCATTGAACTTTATATGAAGTTCATTTAAATGGAACTTTATATGAAGTTACATTCTCACTGGCCCTTGGAGGGAATCTAGTCTGGTGGCAGAAGCCCTCGGGCCACTTCTTACAGAAGTCCGTCCCCAGCTTCTCTCAAATTTAGATGAATAAATTCCCAGGGAGGATTTGTCACCTTTCATTTCCTCCTCCTTCCCTGCCAGACTCTCTCAGAGAAGCTTCTTTCTAGGCTTTGGGCCAAGGACCCACTGAGTCACTGCACAGGTTTGCTGACTTCATGGCCGAAGGGCAGGCTGGTAAATTGAGTGAAGGGCTCACTTCGAGAAACACGTTCAGAGCTCTGTGACAACAGGGGGGCGTGGAGGCTCCCGGCTCACCCTGTCTGCGTTCCAGTCATTCTCTCTCAGGCCTCTCCATCAGTCCTGTGGGAACAGCCAGGGAGCAGCTCTCCACTTGCTCCTTGTCTTTGCCTTGCAAAGGCCCGTGTGCTTTGCCTCTCTCACTTTTTCCCTGAAGAAATTCCTTTGAGTGCCCTGTTGCTTTTTCTCCAGGGGTAAGTTAGGCGGTGCCTCTCAGCAGCTTCGCTCCTTAAAGGTCAGTTCCCGGTTCTTGCCCTGTGCAGGACGCTGACGTAGATTTCTCCCCTTGTACGGAGTCTTTTCAGTTGCGGGGTGGGGGTTGGGGGTGGGATTTGGAGTCATACCCACATTTTTTGTTGTCACAGGCATTGAAGTCCTCAGTCTTTCCTCTCGTTCGCTTGTTCCTTTGCTCATTCGTTTGTTCACACGCTGCACGTGGGGACGGTGTGAGGCTGGAGGGGCTGGTGACAGATGTGGGCCCTGCGCTCAGCTCACAGCTCACTGCAGGTCATGGGCTCCTGAGCAGATGATTACAAAATCATGGGTCATGTCCTGAAGCAGTCACGGCAGTGGCCCAGGGGCGGAAGCGGCTGAGTCTTCTGGGGTTGGTAGAGTTGGGACAGACTTCTCAGGGGAGGCTGCGCTTGCTCTGGGTCTTCCAAGATGAAGCAGGATGGCAGTGTTGCACTCAGCTGTGTGGACCGTTATCGGGTGTGTTCTTTGGACAAATAGTAAGATGGGGGCCAGGAATGAAAAGAATGTGGCATTTTAACCAACATAACCATTGTATTGAGGCTTTGTATACAGGAAATGTCTTCTGCTTTCATAGATTTTTATACACATAGAAAATGTTTTCAGAGGAATGCATTCAGTAAAGCTGAACTCAAAGCAAAGGAAAGATGGGCTCTCCCACGCGTGCGCACTCCCCACGGAGAGGCAAGGCTTCTGGTTCGGGAGGCCTGTTGTAGAAAGGAGGAAGCAGTTTGCTGATCAGCCTGCAGTAAGAGGAAAGCCTCTGCTGTGGTCCGCCTGCCTTGGGGGGAAAACTTTCTGAAGGAACGTCCAGGAAATATGATAGAAACCAGTGTAAAACCAGGCTTCGGTGTATGGACCCTAATTTTGTAAATGGGATGAACCTTCACTTGGAGGGAAAGCTAGATAAACCCAGATTATAAATCTTTGCCCCTGAGTCTCTAGAAGTGCCTCCATGCTGGCAGGGGCTCATTTAGGAATTGCCCTAAGCAGAAGCAAGCCTAGTAGCAGTGGCCCTTGGCTTGACTAAGGTTCCAGATTTTCTGCCAAGTCTTGAGAGAAAAAAGAGTGCTGTGTTCCAGTTGTGAGACTTCACCAGGTGAGCCTGCGGAGGGCTCCTGTCGCCTGTCCTGCTTCAGGACTCCTAGCCATAGTGTACTCCTCTCAAATGCTTGGCAGCTGTGGGGTCCCGATAGGTAGCTCTTCACTCACCTGCACAGAAGGATCTCCATCCTTGGGCCTCACCACCTGACATTTAAAACTTAGCTCCCCAGGAGATTCTGATGTTCTGATGTGTGGCCGGTGCTGAGAGCCACTCCCATGGGTGGGCCCAGATCCTGAGCTCCTCCCTCTGCTGGGGTCAGTTCAACAGATGCTGAGTGGGACTCTCCGCCTGTGACAAGTACCATGAGAATCAGAGGCATACAGTGTTCCCTTTAAAGAGCTGGCATTCTACTTGGGGAGATGTTGCACAAGCGGGTGAGATGTTAAGGGATGGTGTAAGTTTGAATACTAGTTCAAAACAGTAGAAGAGATAGCTCAAAGCAAAATGCTATTCACCAAACCAGGTGAAGGGAAATCTCTGTGGATACACCTCAGACTAAAGCAGTTAGCGGCCACTTAGGGAGGAAGTAGTATTTAACCTTGGCCTTGAGCAGTCTTTGTTCCAAAGCAGCTCGCTCACAGAAAGCTACAGCAGCCAAATACTCTTACCTTCTGGATCAAGTGCAGGAAACCACCCACGGCAGCCTGGAGGAAAGGCTGCAGTCAGTCTGACTCTTGGTATTTCGGCCTCTGTAGGTCCTTGCTAAATGAAAGGTGCTCGGGGCACAGCTGCGAGTCGGGCAGTGCTTGGAGAAAGGCAGCATGTCCTGCGGGCAGGGGCACAGGCATCCTGTATGAGAGCTCAGTGGGCAGTGGAGCTTTCCCGGGATTAACTGCCAGCCCCTTGTGAAAGGCATAGAGCACCCAGGCCGCGTGTGTTGTTTTGTGGGGTTGGGGTTGGGGTTTGGTTTGTTTCGTTACTGACTACTGTCCTCCTGGATGCACGCCATGCTGGGCCATTGTAGCTGGGCTCCACTCAGCCAGCAGCCAGCCTGCCCAGAGCCAGGGCTCCAGAGAGGCCTCCGCGAGTCCCCACAGCTAGGACACTTAAAGCCTCTTCCTTTTCTTCCCGTTGTGTTGACTGGGCTTTTCTAGGGGAGGAGTGGGGCCAGTTAAAAGCTCCCCATGCCAACCGCTTCATCTTCTCCCACGACCTTTCCAACGGGGCCATGAATATGCTGGAGGTGTTTGTGTCTAGCCTGGAGGAGTTCCAGCCAGACCTGGTGGTCCTCTCTGGATTGCACATGATGGAGGGACAAAGCAAGGAGCTCCAGAGGAAGAGGCTCATGGAGGTAATAGCACTGTCACAGAATCTCCCGGATCTCAGCTGGCGTTTTTCCTCAGGTTCCTGCCTCTCTCCGCCTGTGCAGCTTGCACCACCTGGTCTTCGGTCCTGGCCGCCCCAGGACCGTTCACGGCAACCGGCTCTGAGGCCTGCCTCCTGGTGCTCTTTCAGGCGCACAGGGAGCAGCTTGAGTAGGACAGGGCAGAACCTCTTCTTGCCTGAGCCTCTGCACCCTGCGCCACGCTGGACATGGCTGCCAGCTGCAGTGTTTGTGGTCTGCGTCCTCTGTGTCGTGTGTGCCATCTCTTCACATCAGCTGTGCCGTGGCTTCTGCAGGCTCTACAGCGGTTGGAGCCAGCCGCTCGGTGTAGGCCCCCGGGAATAGGCTTGGCTCCATGAGCACACAGGGGCGGTTCTTGGTGCCCTGAGTCTGTGACGCCAGTGCCTCCCTGTTGGGAACAGCGTCCCTCGTCTGCAGGCTGTGGTGACCCCCGAGGCTTAGAGCTTTCATGATGATGCAAAAAAGGCAATGACCAGAGGTACTGCCTCTCTGCCTTGACCCTTTCTTCCCTCTTGCATGACTTCTGTCTCTAATGGCACTGCTGCCCTCTTCTCTTCGCAGGTTGTGACCTCCATTTCTGACATCCCCACTGGTATTCCAGTTCACCTAGAGCTGGCCAGTATGACCAACAGGGAACTTATGAGGAGCATTGTGCATCAGGTAACCACGCAGGCAGCACGTCACCTTCGTGGACCTTGCTGAGAAGTGCCCTTGTCCATTGGGGCCAGCTCTTTGGGCTCAGGGGCTGGCTTACTGAGGTGTATGTTGTGTCGCGCAGACCTGGGGCTGTGGAGATCCAAATAAGGAGCCAGGGCCATTCTGGAACAGGATCTCCTACTAGGCTAGAAGTATGGCAGCATAACTGACAGATTGATGGGTCGTGTTTCTCCCGGAGTGGAGAAGTTGGAACTGGATGGTGTTTGCGGTAGAACTCCAAGGAGAAAATGCAGGTCCAGCTCAGCTGCTCTCAGTTGAACCTCCAGAAGCTCAGAGGAGAGGAACTTTGGGGGAGCTGTACTCCCTCACCACCAGGTACCAAGGGATTCAGCTCCTGCCTCTGGACAGCAGCAGTGCTTAGGTAGATGTGGGAGTGTGGTGCTTGAACACAGAATCCGGAAGCCAGGGTTGGGATGTCAGTTTGCAGCTCTCTAGCTTTATCAGCTTAGGCAAGTTACTTAACTTTTCACTGCTTCAGTATTTAACCTATTTAATGGGTAATATATGCATGTGGTTCAAAACCCCAAAAATACTAAGATACACAATGAAGTCTCCCTCCCACTGTTAGTAATGTTCTCAGTTTCATATGTATGCCTCCAGAGCCACTGTACAAATATAAGCAAACATGGGAACATAATCCTTGTTCATCCTTTTTTACCCCAAAAGATAGCACACCTCACTGAACATTGACTGTTACGCACTTTGCTTTTCCTCACTGATGGGACTTTGGGGACCTTTTCTCCACCATCCCTTGAGGAGCATCCTGTCTTTTCATAGTCAGGTGGCGAAAGGGAGCATGTGGGGCCCCCAGGTTATTTACCCCACACCATCTTCGTGGGCGTCTTGGTTTCTGTCCTTTGCTGTCCCATAAAGAGGTGCAAGGGAGAAACTTGTACAGGATTTTCATTTCCCTGCAAGCAAGTGGGTACATATGATGAATTCTCAGGAGTAGCGCTGCTGGGTGGAGCAGAAAAGACATTTGTAAATTTAATGCCGCCAAGACGCCCTCCATGAGACTTATGCCCATTTACCAGCACTAGAATTCTTTACAGGTGCTTAATTTCCTCTTTTCCTCACCACCGGAACATGATTAGAAATGTGTATTCTTTTACCAATCTCACAGGTGAGAAATAGTTGAGAATAGTTGTGTTTTCTTTTAATAGACTTTACTTTTCAGGGCAGTTTCAAGTTCATAGCAAAAGTGAGTAGCAGGTGGCACATTCCCATACCTGCCACACACAAACCCACCACTTCCCCCACTGTCGGCACCCTGCTGCCCTGCAGTGTCGCACCTGTGAGTGCCTGACCTTAACACCCACGTCGCCACACCCATGGTTAGGTTACATTGGGTTTCACACTTGCTATTTCTCAGTAGAGTTTTTAATTTGCATTTCTCTTTTGAGGTTATCTTTTCACTTTTTAAAGAAAGCCATTTTTATTTCATTTTCTGTGCGTCTGCTTAACCTTTCTGAGCCTCAGTCCCCTTATCTATAAAACAGGCAGTCCCTCTACTGAGAGGGTTACAGTAAGAATGGAATGAAATAAAGCCATCCACTCAGGGCCTGGCACAGAACATGCCATAAATGGAGGTGCTATTACATTGGCGAAGGTACAGGCCATTGGTTTTTAAATAATATATTCACAGGCACCCACACATACCCCTCCCCCTCCTGCCCACCCTCTTTCTTGCACATTCACCTTATGTGCGGTCTCTGGAGCTAAGTAAGAGATAGTGAGGTAGACACAGGGGTTCCCCTTAAGACAGAAACAGGCTCAGCGGCTCCCGTTCAGTACCCTTTTGCACATGGTTATTACTGAATACAGTCTTCCCTACCCCGCACTGCTTAAAGAGCTTAGCTCTACCCTGAAACATTTCTCCTTGCTTCTTGGTGTTGTGTACATGGAACCATGGGACCCTGACTCTGTGTGGCTAGGGCTTTCCATTTATGGGTACAGGAACCGAGAATCCTGTCCCACCAGTAGGAAGAGGGTCTGCTGTGCATGCAAAGGCAAAAGTTAGGCCCGTGGAAAGCAATACAAAATAGGTGTCCCCTCTGCCCTTTGTCTTGGATGAATATAACAAAAGACTAAAATGGTGTTACTGCGACTTTCTGGTTATATCCCGAGTGATAATGAAGGTGGAGTTAGAGGTGTAATATCCAGAACAGCGACCTGAGGTCCATCACTTCCCATCGCGTGCCTCAGGTGGGGAGCCCCGTGGGAGGAAGAAAGATGCCGTTCTGCCAGCCTTCCCTGACTTCAGTCATTGGCTGTGTCCTGAGGCATCTTGGGAGCAAGATGCTCATCAGAAAGAAACCTTCATTTTGTTTGTTTTTGTTAGCAGGTCTTTCCCGCGGTGACTTCCCTTGGGCTAAACGAACAGGAGCTGTTATTTCTCAGCCAGGCAGCATCTGGGCCTCACTCATCTCTCTCTTCCTGGAATGGTGTCCCCGACGTGGGTATGGTCAGCGACATCCTCTTTTGGATCTTGAAGGAACATGGGAAGAGTAAAAGCAGAGCCTCAGACCTCACCAGGATCCATTTCCACACGCTGGCCTACCACATCCTGGCAACCGTAGATGGACACTGGGCCAACCAGCTGGCAGCCGTGGCTGCAGGAGCTCGCGTGGCCGGGACGCAGGCCTGTGCGACAGATACCATAGATGCCAGCCGAGTGTCCTTGAGGGCACCCCCCGAGTTCATGACTTCCCACTCAGAGGCGGGCTCCAGGATCGTGATAGACCCCAGCGAGCCGGTCGCAGAGTGGCACAGGGAGGGGGTGTCCTTCCACTTCACACCAGTACTCGTGTGTAAAGATCCCATTCGAACCGTGGGCCTCGGAGATGCCATTTCCGCTGAAGGCCTCTTCTATTCAGAGGCTCGCCCTCACTACTAGGGAGGTGGCTGTGGGTCACTTTTGTGAGGGAGAGCTAGCCAATTTAAGAATTACAGAAAAACTAGGATGGAGGGTGTCAGAACAGTTTCTAGATCTAATTGAAAGATAGCCAAAGAGACAACAGATTAAACTGTATCAGATACATTCCAGCCTGTTGACGATTTCACAGAAACATTTCAGGTTTTAATCAAAATTTAGCTGTCTACTAACGAGACTGGATTTTTGGTTTTTTATGTTGTGTGTTACAGGGGTAAAACTTGATTCCCATATCCCCATTTTATGTAGCATTGTCAAGTCTCTTAAGCCAGACTTCGCCCCGGAGAGCATGTCAGCTGGAGAAAGCACTTCCCCCGCCCCCCCATGAAAGGACATAAGCGCATGCTCACTCACCCAAACTCCCGGTCTCCAACAAAGCCTGGCTCGAGGGTCCCGTATTCTCTGGGCTCTGTGCTCATGGGCAGGATCATGATTTCCATTCAGTGTTACAATGGAAATATTTAATGAGCACACCTTCTGAGTCTTCTGCTCTCAAACTTAAGATAGAGCCACAAGTGAGGACAAAACAATCGCTCTCGAGGGTCACAGTCACAGCAGAGGCCGGGGGCCCTGTGCAGCCTTTGAGGGAGGCCCGCGTTCTGCATTCGTTCGGAAGCCTGGCTGGTCAGAGGCCCCCGTGCCTGGGCCCAGTCTCATCCCCCAGCTCTGGGCACACTTTCCACAGTGGAGGACTGATCTTTGTTCATTTCGATCCTTGAAGGAATTTGCGTTTACAACTGGAATATGCTTCTGTGTAACATCATGTGTGTTTTACATCGACACACCACATCTATTAAAAGGTTTTACCTCATAAGAGCCCCAGGATCATGAATAAATCTGTCATGTATTTATTTTTTTATAAATCAAGGAGACTTCTGTGTGCTTTTAAATATATTAAAAATAATTTACATTTCAGGAATCCTAAGTCTGTTTGTGATTTTGTGTCTTCCACCATCATTGTGGAGCCAGATAAAGTATCAATCATTCTGACCTTGACTAAGGTGTGAGCTGTAGGTTACTCTGCTTTTGAGGTGTTTGATTATCTTGTCTTCCCATCACTGGGTAGGCAGTCCCGCACACAGAGCCTAAGCTGTAAGTCTGTCCTCTGTTGGTTTAAGGCGACAGAAGACACTAGTTTCAAGTAGCAAAGCCACTATGAAACAGCAGTTTGAAGTGTTTGGTGAGCCTTCTCAGTTCAAAGAACAGTATAAACATGGCGGCAGGTGCCAGGCCCACTTAGGGCAGGGGTGATCATTTCATATCTGGCTCATAGCAGCTTCTGGAACTGCAAAGCTACCTCAAGCTCTTCATTTATGACCTCTCTTTCCCTGCTTTGAGGAAGAAGGAAAGGCTTGATTACTCCTTCAAAGAAAATTTAAGCCTAGAGCTTGAAATTCAAAGCAAGTAGCTTATTAAGGAAATCTCTGGTTGCTATGTCATCAGGTTCTGCTTCCAAACCTCTAAAAATAAATATCTTCTAGCCTATTTGTATTAGAAAGGCTTAAAAAGAGATTTCTGTTTTCCCAAGAAGAATTGGAATAACTCATTCTTTACGTTGTAAACCTAAGACTTGGAGAGGACTGAGGTGTTTTCCATGTGACTTTTTCTTACCGTCTAAGTTGTGTCTACAGGCCCCGGCCCTTGGTCTATACAAGGTCTCCAGTTTGCACGGGTGGTGTCAATAAAGTGTAATCAGCATGTACCTTAGAGCAGTGTTTTTCAAAAGATGGGTCTTGAAGTATTTATAGTCACTAAATCAATGTAGTGGTTAACAAAAAGTATTAAGATGCATCCTACTCAGGGGCAAGTATTGTTTTGTGAAGGTTTACGTGTGCCTGAACGAGTGTGTGTAGTCAGGAACGTATGTGTGCCCCTCTGAACATCCACCCTTTAGAAGAGTCAGCTAAGGTTTTTGGAAGGAAGATTGGACTCTTAGGACCTAGGACAGGCTTTGTGGAAGTGATCTGGCGGGGCAGGATACAGGTAGGGCCTCAGGCCTCTCAACCCTTCGCTCTGAACTGTATTTTACATTTTACAGAAGTTTCCACGTATGACTTGTGAAGAAGTGTGAAAATCCACTGGACTAGGAAAGGGTGCCTGGTGAGAAATGAGCCTTCCTAAAAATGTTCTAACACTCGCTCTGACATTTGCTTGAGATTGATTTAATGCCCGAGAAAAGCACGAGCACACAAAACACTACCGAGATAAGAATCTGGCCAGAATCAGTAATCTCTATCTTGCAGATTGAGTTTGCATTTGATTCCATCCAGTTTAGTGGGGAGAGGTGAGTCCTCAGAAGAAATCCAGATTCTCTGTGGGGTGTGGAGGTGGCAAGTGTGTGATGGGGCAGATTATCCCTACGGAGCCTCACTTTCCTCATCTGTACAACGGGGTGCACAGTAGTCTCTACCCTTAGGGCTCTTGATAATTAAAGGAGAATGCTGTACAGAATAGCACAGTATATGGCACATATTTGAAAGTTTAATGATTGTCAGTTACTATTCCTAAACTGAACAATTTCCTGGGTGTCTTTAGAACTGTTTTTAAAACATTGAGAAGCTACCACAATGATGATTTACCATTTCACTTTGGGGTCTTGTCATAAGTAAAACTTTGCAATTTGTGAAGGTACACAAATTGCAAGTGTACCATTGAGTAGGTTTGACAAACGCACGTGCCCATCTGACCCTCATGCCTATCCAGATACAGAATGTTCTCATTGCTCCAAAGTGGCTGAACCATTTTACTCCCACCAATGATGCAGGACAGCTCTGGTGGCTTCTCAATGTCACCAAGACTTGGAATTGGCAGTTTAATTGTAGCCATTTTGAAGGGTACAGAGTGGTATTTCATTGGGGTTTATTTTGCATCTGTTAACACATTCTTTTTACATGCTTATTGGTCATTCATGTATCTTTGTGAACTATGCAAATCTTCTGCCTACTCTCCCCCACCCCACCCCACCCCCATGAGTTGGGTTGTTTTGTTTAATATATGCTCTTGTTTGCGTGGTTCGTTTTTTTATTGAGTCGTAGGAGTTCTTTATATATTCTGGATATAAGCTCTTTGTCAGATATATTTTGTGACTATGTTTTCCCAGAATATACTCCCAATCTGTAGACTGATACTCATTTTCTTCATGGCTTATTGGTCTGAAGCACTGGACTATTGCTGTCCTGCCTGTAGTCTTCTCATTTTCTTCTAGGAAAATTTAAGTTTTACATTTAGATCTATAATCTATTTTGAGTTACTTTTGTGGATGGCAACAGATTGGGATCAGATCCACTTTTTTTCTACACTGCTATCCAGTCATTCTGGCACTGTTGAAAAGACCTACTGATCTATTTGCCCCCATGCCAGCACGGGGCATGTAATTGCTATTTTGGTCATGTCTGGAAGTGAGGTAGGTAGCGTAGGTCCTCCAACTTTGTTCAAGATTGCTTTGGATGTGCTGAGTCCTTTGTATTTCCCTCACATTTGAGAACCAGCTTTTCAGTTTCTACCCCCAAACCTGTTGGGCTTAGGACAGGAATCCACAGACCTATTTGGAAAGAATTTTGATCTCAGCAAGAGTTAGTTTTCCAGTATTGTGAACATGGCCTTTCTATTTTGGTCTCTTTTTCACTGTAGTGTTTTCAGGGTACAGGCCTTACATGTATTTTGTTAAATTCATCCCTAAGTATTTCAGGTCAATACTATCTGACAGTATTGTAAATACATTTTTTTTTTTGAATTTCATTTTCAAACTGTTCCTTGGTGGTATATAAAAAACAATTGATTTTTGTACACTGTCCTTGTCAAATCCAGTTATCACTTATGGTACCTTCATTTACTTGTTTTTTTTAGGATTTCTTAGGCTTTTCTATATAAATAAGCATGCCCTTTTTTCCTTTTTTTATTAAAAATTTTTTTTCAACATTTATTCATTTTTGACAGAGTGCGACAGAGCACGAGCAGGGGAGGAGCAGAGAGAGGGAGACACGAATCGGAAGCAGGGAGAGACAAGATCCTAAGCAGGCTCCACGCTGTCATTGAAGAGCCCAACATGGGGCTTGATCTCACAAACTGTGAGATCATGACCTTAGCAGAGATCAAGAATCCGTCACTTAACCGACTGAGCCACTCAGGCACCCCTTGTTGTTGTTGTCTTTTTCATAGACTTTTTGGCTTTTTAGATATTTAGTATTTGTCTACTCTTATTTCGGGTTTATTTTGCTCTTTTTCTAGCTTAAGGTACAAACCTCTACCACTGATTTTCTACCTTTCTTCTGTTCCAATGGCAGCATTACAGCTCTAAGTGTCCCTGTAAGCACTGCTTTTAGGTGAATCCCACAAATTGTGATATGTTTTTATCCAAGTATTTTCTCTTTTGATTCCTTTCTTGGCTTGTGAGTTATTACAGTGTGTGTTTACCATCCAAATATTTAGGGGTTTTCTGTACATCTTATTAATTTCTAATAGAATTTCATTGTGCTCACAGAGCATTATTGTATAAATTTCAGTCTTTCGACTCTAAAACCTGTCGTGTGGCCCGGCACATGCTTCCTGCCAAATGTACGATTCGCAGGTTCTATAAGTGTGTTCTGTAAGTGTCAGTTAAGTTGAGGTGGTTTACGTGTCCTTTTACACTTCCTAACTGTAACAACAGAAAGACGGGGTGCCAGCATATCCAGCCATGACTGTGGATTTGATTCTATCAGTTTTTACTTCATGAATTTGTAAGTAATGCTATTTAGGGCATATGTATTTGTTATGTTTCTTCTACTGAATTGAGCTGTTTTATTATGAAATGTCCCTCTTTATTTTTGGTAATGCTCCTGGCTCTCCAAACTGAGGCCTGTAGCTTGAAAGGCGGCGTTCTCCATCCTTTTGCTCTCAGTGGCAGATAGCCGGGCTTAATTGTTTATCCTTTCTTTACTCTTCAATTGGGATGTTCAGTCTGATTACCTTTTTTTAGTCTAATTACATTTTAATGTAATTGTGGACATGACTGGATTTACGTTTAACATTTTGCTATTTTTTCTAGTCTTCCTTACTGCCCGTTAGTGGTGAGGAGGGTGCTAATTGAATCTTTTTTATAATTTTTTTGCTCTCTTTTTAGCTAGAATTCTTTGCCTCTTTTTAACGGTTGCTCTACGCATCCTTGACTTTTCACAAACTGTTAGGAGAACCTTTGTACCACATCATGTAAAATATAAAAATCTTTTTCAATCATTGAGTTCCATGTACCCCCTTCCTTTAGTTACATTTATATATGTTAAACCTCACAATATAATAATTTTTTGCTTGGAACAGTCACAGTATTTTTTAAAGTATTTTAAGAAAGAGAGAGGGAGAGAGAATCCCAAGCAGGCTCCTAGCTGTCGGCGTGGAACCCAATCCGATGTAGGGCTTGATCTCATGATCCGTAAGATCATGACCCGAGCCGAAATCAAGAGTTGGATGCTTAACCGACTGAGCCACCCAGTCACAGTATTTTTAAAAAATTAAACCAAGATAGTGTTTTATATTTACCCACTTGTTTACACTTGTTATCTATGGGGGATTCGTCCAACATGAGCTACTCTGCCATTATCAGATTATAATGATTCTTCCTTAAAGACAAAATGATTGTAATTCTACATTCCAAAGTTTTCTACTAATGCTATTCAATAAAAAGGGCACTTTTCCATCGATAATTCATACCTACACTTTCCTGCCTCATCAGCTCAAGCCATCTAAAACCACGTCTGTATTTTGTGATCATGTACTTTGCCTCATTTTCCTAATTCTGTGAAAAATTATGACAGGAGCAACTCCCACACTAGAGATCGGAAAAGCTCCTTTCTCACAGACTGAATGAGAAACTGCAAATCCACATGCACAACAGGCTGGGCAGGTGTAACCTAGTGCAGCTGACCCCTGAACAACTTGGGTTTAAACTGCACGTGTCCACTTCTAGGTGGATTTTTTTCAGTACACTGGAAAGTTGGGTTGTTTTTTTTTTTTTTTTTTTTGAGATATGTGGCAATTTGAGAAAACACAGATGAACCATGTAGCCTAGAAATAGCAAAAAAAAAAAAAGAGAGAGAGAGAGAAAAAGGTACGCCATGAAGGCATGGATAAGTTACAAGCAGAAGCTTTGCATCAGAGTTCAAATCCTGATCCTGCCACTTACCTTGGAAAATTCATTTTACATTTCCCAACCTCAGCTTCCTCCTTTATAGAGTGGGGCTAAAAGTATCTTGGAAGGGTTCAGTGAGCCCATTCCCTTCCTGAACCTTTTCTTCCTTGGCCTTCCCTAACACGTCTCCTGGCTTTGTCTCTTCTATCGCTATCACTTGCTTCTGTCTCCTGTATGGGCTCTTCTGCTTCTCTCCTTAAATATTGTTTCCCATTTTGGGTTCCCTGTCTTCTTGTTCCTAGTTTTCCCTGAGGGGGGCTCCTTTCAAATCTGTGGTTTCAGCTAGCCCCCAAACTGTTATTCCTATATTCATCTTCAAGCCAGATTTCACATCTGAAATCTGTTCAAGTGTGCAGCATCACCATCTGGGTATCTCGAAGACACCCTTAGAAGGTCTAAAACTAGACTCCACAAGCCTCCACGAGTCCCCCGTGTTCCTCTTCTCTGGTTTGTGGACTCTCCCAGCAGTGGACGCCCATCTGACAGTCGTCTTACCTGCACATGCAGTCCCCGATAGTATTCTGTTGATTTCACGTCCTAAATCTCTCTCTCCGCCCCCTCCCCTCCTCTCAGTTCATACCCTAATCAGTTCTCACCAAGACCTTTTCAGTCATGAGCACAAGAGACTACACACCGATATAAAAGTGAGCTTTCTCAGCTGCTCAGGGTATAAATCCTGGTTCTTCTGCATACCAGCTGCATGGGCCAGGGCACTGCTTCTGATAACCTTGCTGTTTATTTCTGATACGGGAACTGAAGAGTTTCCTGCTCACTTAGCCACTGCTTCAATGTCAAAACAGACCGAGTCATGATATTAAAAACTCCAGTTTGATTTGGCAATAGGTCTGTCCTCACCTTCAAATTATGGTAATTATAGGACACTTCAAGTGCAAAATGGGGACTGGCCCTCAAGCAGACTGCTGGCCTACCATCCATCAGGGCTGCCGCAGCAGAAGGCACGTTCGCACTACACAGGAACCTGGCCTTGAGGTTCCTTCTTTAGTTTCAAACTAGTTTTGGAAGTAGGTAAGGGAAGATTGTGATCACAGGTTCTTTTAAAAAGTTTTTATTGTGCTCTCTTATTTTTATACCTAAGTTCACAACTTTCCCCAAAGGGATAATGATACATAATCTTTATTATAAAAAGGACATATAATGTACTGATAGCATCTGGCCAGTAGTATCATTGATTGTCTTAAATAAAAATTAGTTAAGAGGCTCTTTTCCTATTAATCGCTGGTGCTACCAGACCAGCTCTTCACTTCCACTTCTTATCACACTAACATGATCTGACTCCGCACTCTGACCTCTCTCAAGGACAAGACACAGGGACTTGTTCTGGATTCCCCTGGACAGGTACAGCTGGAATATTCAACAGGCTAGGCCTCAATTTACAGAGGTTTTCTTCATCATTTTCCCCGCTTAAATACACACTATTAGAGCTGGATTACTAACCCAAGATTTGTGTTTGCCTTCGGGACTGCCATGCCCCCCAGCCTGAGCACCACCTCGGCTAAGCCAAGGCTTCATCAAAACAGGCTACTGGGCAGAGGTCTGTCTCAGACTTTCCTTCCACAAAGGAAGGGGGCAGTCATCCAGGAGACAAAAGTCATTTCAAAAAAGCAAACAGCATCATGTGCCCTGCTGGCTTTTAGAGTCATAAACACAGAGCCGTGAGCCCTGCTCTTCTGAAAGGACCTGTCTGGTCCCAGCTGATGAGAGGCTGTGTAGGCCTCAGGCTCCTCAGGATCATCAAAGCACATCCTGCGTTCCTTGGTGCCCAGGGAACAACACGCTGGCGTCCGTGCTGCCTGTGTCACGTGACCTCTCCTAATGTGCTACCTCCTTGCCAGAGAAACCCCTACTCTGGGGTCATCCTACTCCTATTTTTCTCTTATTTGTGCTGATGCTTCATTTGGATGTGCTTCCACAGTGGGCTCTGGCTCCAGAGGAAGAGATGGTGGCTTTGTGAGATGGGATGTTCCTCCAGCACCTGGCAACAAAACAAACCGCTTGAATTCTCAGTTCCACACTTCTCAAGGCAATTACTTATTGTCTAATTTCAAAAGGAAACCCTGTATCTTCAAGGACCAGTGGTGACTGTGATGTATTTTTGCAGCTATGAAGTCAGACCATAGCTAAGAATTAAAGCAACGGTCAAGTTTTTCAATGACTCACTAAAAAAATCTTTAGTTACCTGCGCTATGCTGACTTATGTGGTCTTGCTTTACTTGTCATGCTTTAGCAGAACAGAAGGTGCTGTCATGTATTTCTAAACTTGAATACTGTAAAGTGTCTGACTAGGCCTGTTCCCTACGACACAACTTGCCATAAGGAAGCAAGTGCCAATTTGGCCAGCATATGGCTTTATCCCCTTCTAGGAACTACTACTTGGACATGTTCGGAGTCTGAAAAGTGTCAGCCTCACTTAAAAGCTGTCATCTCTCTCTGCTGGCACATGTGGCCTGTACCCACGAGGACTCCATGGAGCTGTGCCTAGCCTCCTACCTGAGGGGAGCTTCCTGTATGCAGCTGCTGAAGACATTGCCTGTCCTAGAGCTTGATTGGAGCCCAGAGGCTGCTGGAGACTGGCGGCTTTGCTGGCTGAAGTGGTCCGGTGCTTTGACTTGGTGTCTTTAACGGGTTTCGTCCAGACCAGTGCCTCCCCGACCTGGAGGGCAGCTCCCAGCTTCTGGGCCATGTCCACCATCTTGTGCCCACATGGGAAGAAAGAAGAGTCACAGATGTCACCGGCAGAGTGAAGCCTACCCGCCTCTTCCACTGGGGAGTTCAGCTGGAGTCATGTCTAATGGTACTAGTATTTGAGAGAGGAAGTATTTATTGCAAGGAAATCATTCTCAAACAGCAGAGAATACAGATTGCACTTAGTGGACAGCGAGGGAGCCCATATAGGATCTCAAGACCTAACAATTCAAGTTTGGTGCCTTACAGGGCTCAACTCCTGCCTTTCCCACATGAGGAGAAGCTGCAGAGAGACAAAGACCTCAGGTCAGTTGTATTATCAATAACATAACTCCGTAAGCCTGAACTTCCTCGTACTATTTTCTTCTAGGGAAGTGTTTTCTTCAATTAGGCTGTTCCTGATTGGAGATTTCAGGCTGCCAGGAACATCAAAGCCAAAACGGGCATGAACCTATAGAATACCTTATATGTGGATTCTTTGGGCTTGATTCAGAAGCCTCCTGGGAGCTAATAAAAGACATACCTCGGAGTCAAATTCCAGGGAGCTGCTGTCCTGCAGCAGGTGGACTTTCTTCTCCATCTCCTGATATTGGGCCAGGGCGCCCTTCTTCTCGCCCTGGTTGTACAGCAGGACGGCGTAGTTCAGGTTCACTAACGGGTTACACCTGCGGCAAACGGAGACTGTGGGGCTCAGGCTCTGCAGCCAGTGGTCATTCAGCGATCCCTCTCATTACACAAAACACAAACACAAACTGGTTACACAGTATTTCTCTATTCCACAGCGAGGTAAGAGCACACGTGCCATGTGGACCTTTGGAGAAGAATCAAGGAAGTACCTGCCCAACCAGCAAAGCAAGAGGTATTGGGATCAAGTCTGATGTCTCAGCCCTCAATGGAGGCCACCAGGTCAGGTTTGAAAAGGGGATCTCTACCCTGCTGCCTGGCAGAGACCAGCGGAATAAATCCCAGGAGAGTTACATTGATCTTAAACTAAGTCCAGGGTCCCATCTGATATTCCAGCTAGCCCATGGCTATCAGCACCCGAAGCCCACTGCCAGCTCCTTCTCAGCCTCCTGCCAACCTGGGGCTGGAAACTTTCTCTCAGAAAGAGCCAGTGTCCGTTCCCACTGAGCCACTGTGTGTTTAGGGACCACATCCTCCCGCAGTCAGGCACCCCCTACCCAAAACCAGGCTGTGGCGCGACCTGGTGGCTTCTGAGAGTCTGACCCGCCCCAGTACCACTCCCGAGGGAGCAGCTTACTTATCCAGGCGGACGGCTTCCTCGTAGGCTCTCTTGGCATTCTCTGGGTCTTCCAGATTGGTCAGAGCCACTGCAACAAAAAAAGTGGGCACCGTGGCTGGAGAGCCCCGTGTGGAAAACAAAAGGACTGTTTAAGGCCACAGTTCATTCAGCCTCCAAACTGAACTCCTCCTTTGCCCCCTCAGCTCCTGGCACCACCACCTTCGGTCACTCAGCTTAGATGCCCGGTGTCACCTGCTTCGACGGTTTCAGGCTCTCCGTTTCTTCCCCACAGCAATGTCCCCGCCTGCCTCCATCCACTTTGCCACCAAGCTGCCAGGCATCTTCCTGCCTTACAAACAAATCTGACCATGTCACCACCCTGCTTAAGAATCCATTACCCATAACCATGATCTTTAAACTTTTGTATAGCAACAGAACACACTCTCCTTTGTAATCAGCACTTTCTGGAAACCTGATGTATAAAACAAAGGCACACAGAGCTGTTCCGAAAGCCAGGCCCACCCAACCTCCCCACCAGCTACACACTCAGCTCTACCGGACACTTAAGAGGAGATCTAGGAATATGGTTGGAAAACCTTGGCCTCCCAAGAAAAAAGGCCAAAGTCCTAGCATTCCGCTCTTGCCCCCCTTCATGTGGCCCCAGACCAACTTTCCTGACTCCTCCCCCACTACACTGCACAACACAACCGCTCACTCGCCCCAGGACACGTGGTGTGTCCGTGGCTGCATGCCTTTGTTCCCACACCAGCCGAGCCAGTGAGTTTCAGCTTAGCCTTCAAAATGCAGCCTGAAGGCCAGCTCTAGTTTGGGAAGTTAGAAATGCAGCTCATGCCTTACAGTAGGGCTGTCTGTTCACAGAACGGAGCTCATTTTGTATTCAGGCAACCCCCAATTAACCACCATTCACTCTGCTTTTGCAACTGTTCTCTAAAAGATAAGCACCCCACAATAATAATAATAATAATAATAATAAAGACCACTGTCAATGAGAATATGGAAACTGCCTTTGGGCTTACACTTAGTATCCTCCAGAAAGAATATTAGTATTTTAAGGTTATAGTAACACATTAATAATAATAGGCCAATGATATGACAAAACCAACAGTTACTATTCACTGGTTCTTTAACTATTATGAACTCCTCCCTCTGTACTAGAAATATATCCAGGAAGTAGTGGAAGTGGGACCCTTCCTAGAACCCAAGCTCTTAACTTAACTCGATGGTATCTGGAATTTAGTTGGACTCTCGCTCTTTTTCTCCACCCCTCCTCTTTATAGAAATGAATTGTCAGCCAAGGGAAAACTGGTAACAGATGAACTAGGGATGACCCTGATTTTAACCTGTTGGTCTCCGAGTGAAAGGCCTTCAGGCTAGAAGCAACTAGCTATTCTGTCATCTTTTTCAGGCTCTAGGACACTAATCTGGATTCCTGTGGGATCTGCAAGGCAGTGGCTTCCATGGGACATTTAACCAGTGGCCTCTTATGATTCTAAGTCCTTTTCCCTCCTCACAGACCACGGGAGGGAGTTCTCCACCTAAGTGTCTCTTACCGGCCAAGAGCATGTAGAGCTCCCCCATCTTTGGCTGGAAGTTGATGGCTGCACTGAGGAAATGGAAAGCTGACGCATACTGCTGCATGGTCAAGTGGACAAGACCCAAGTTATACAGAATCTTCCAATCAAAGGGTGCCAAGTAGTTGGCTCGTTTCAGGCAGCTGATAGCCTGCAGGGGAGATGGGACACAAGGTGAGACGCTGGGGTAGGCTCAGAAGACCCAGTAACTTGCATGTATGAACGTGAACAAGGAAGGTGGGGAGACACTCACTGCCACGTATTTCTTCTTGCCAAAGAAACACATTCCGATATTATTCCAGAGTGGAGGACTTTCTGGAACGGCACAAGCTACAACTCTGTACTTGGTGAGGGCAACGTCAAAGTCCCCATGGGTCTGCATCATGCTGCCTGCTGCCAAGATGGCCTGAAAACACAGGACATGGACAGCTTGTAATTTGGCCGTTCCCAAAAGGCTGTAGCAGTGAAGTGGACATTCTGGGTGTAGATACTCAGCAGGCCCATCAGCATAGACAGGATGTAAAAAAAACGTCTTCCAGGACACAGAAGATATATTCAAGCTACTGTGATAAATGCTGGTGAGGAATGTCCCCGTACCTCACTGTGGCTTTCTCTGGCACAGTCCAGAAAAAGAAAAGAGAAAATGTCAGTGACTCTACCCAGCTCATTTGTTTCCTACTTCTGGTCAAGGAAGCCAACATTTCAGAGAGTCAAGGCCCTTTAAGGAAAAACGGCCTTTAATCTGCCCCCTGCAGCCCCTACTTGGTACCCCCAAGTGCTCTAGACAATTCAGAAGCTCCTGTCCGTGGCCACTGAAGGTACAGCTCCTTCAGCCCCCGGACAGGGTGGGCGAGCTTCAGGCTTCACCAGGCCGGCCCTTGCCCTTGTCCGAGGAAAGGTGTCAAGGTGGGGAGCTGACGGGGGTCAGGCTAACACGCCTTCTATGACTTCTCAGGACCAAGTCTGTCCTCAAACCCGTTCTTCTGCATCTCCCTCCATCACGTTCATCTTTTGCACGATCTTGTCAGCCCCCAAGTCGTATCTGGACACGAGCTGTCATCACTAATCCATTGGGAATCCAGAACCATGTTACCAGAATGACCTCTGATGGCAGTCCTGAAGCCTTTGCTCGCTTCCTAAGTGGCACACCAATCCCACCAGCACTACCACCTCACTCTCTGCAGAAATTACAGGCCTGTTATAACATATGTGCCCTTTTAGAAAACACAGAGCAGAGCGCTAACATTGTACAACATCTTCAAATAAGAAGGGCCATGTCTATTTTTAAATTTTCTAAGAGAAAAGTAATTTCTCAGGTATCCAAAATGCTCTCCAGGCCCCTGGCAGCATGAAAGCATCTGAGTAAAGGCTCTGGTGTTTGACGGCCTGCAATACCTTGTAGTTGGTAGGGTCATAGGTCAGTGCATTTCCAAGATGTTCGAATGCCTTCTGGTAAATGCCGAGCTTGGAGAAAAAGCAAACCAGAGAGTTACATCAGGGGGAGCTGGCAGTTAAGGAGTCTGGCCAACCACGCCCTGAACAGAAACACGCTGACATTCTGAGTTCTCATGATTAAAAAGAAAACAGCTACAGATACCAGATAAAAAAAGAAAACTAAAAATCCCCATATTTGTTGATTTGTTCCCTAGTAAGGTCAAAGTATCTATTTGCCAGGAACCACCTCTGCCACACTTTGCACACTAATGCCTCTTGGCAGGAAAGGGGCTGGTTGGCCTCATTTCCCTGTGGCCAGCCTCCCAAGCCAAAGCCCAGGAAGGCCTAGGGTTAAGCTCCTGATTCTTTTTAAAGAAAAACAAAACAGCCAGAAAGGCCACCATTGAGGCAGAGCTGGAAGAGCAGCTGAGCAGGGAACTTGGGGAGCTTCTGGGGGCAGGACAGAGAGAGACCTTCAGAGATCCCTGGGCCTCAGCCTGATACAGAGAAGTGGAGGTACAAAAAAATAATGCCATTCACACTCAGGAAAACATGGAGGGGAGAGGAGAACTTCTTATTCTAAACAGCGCTTTGCCTTCTCTTTCCTGTAGGATCCGGCTGGGAAGAAGTGACGGAAACAGCCTCTGCCTCAAAACCCTGCCAGTGTCAACCTGCATCATGCTTTCTCCCCCCAGCAACGCCATGCCGGCCCCACTGACCGGTCATTTCTCATACATGCTCTTTCCTTAAATGGTTAAGTACCCTCAAGCTGGCTTATTTGCTTCTGCTTTGAATGCAGAAAATCACTTCCTTTAGTGGGCAAAGAATATCAGATGCAGAAAGTAAGGTTCACATGTCTCATAATGACCTTTAGGAAGATATGTTAAAGTAAAATCAAAACTCAGGGAAACCACAATCCACACACTGCCAATAGCATTTCTAACACCAGTACATGAATGAATAAAGGGTTCTCATTACCTGTAAGTAGAGTAATCCCAAAGTTGTAAGAAGTTCTGTATTCTCTGGTGAAAACCTGCAACACAGATCGGTGCTCAGAGGGAAACCAGATGTGTACGAGACACACCAGGACACCTGCGCAGTGACGTGCCTCGTGCGGCACCTGGCAGACACTTTTGTGCCTCTGACTCCCCATGACCATTCTGAAGGTGATTTGGGAATTTCCTTCTAAAGTAGGTCATCTCAACCCTGGCTACAGGGTGGACTGCTCAGCAAGAAAGACATGATACTTAGCATCCAGACTCCTTTCAGGACCGTTCCTTAGGGCCAAAGTCCTAAGAAGAACCTACGGAATATTCTGTGACTGTCCTGATTATACTGATACAATTAAAGACCGATGCTCCATAAATCAAGTCAGTCTAGAACACACACAGCTACAGCCAGTTCCCTCTTGCAGGACTTTTTTTTTCCTGGTCTCACTGAACTGACAATGCCAGCCAGCAGGATTCTCTGTGGAATTTAGGATCCCAACGGCCCTAATGCTCTGCTCTCCATATTAAACAAAAAGTCATACTAAATAGCTAAACTAAACAAAAGAAGGAAGACACTCACCAGCTCTAGGAAAGACTTAGCCATTGGCTTTGGGGAGTAAACACTGACTTAAGTAACAGATTATTTGCTTTCCCAATTCCTCACGGATACCTGCCTTTGTCACAACACCTAAGCAACACTGAGCTGAGATGTTCTGTCTATAGGCTCATCAGCAGTTTCAACAATGAAAATGGCAAAAGGCAAGGAACAGTGTCTCCTGCACTGGTCCTATGGGGAGACCACAACCAGAGGGACCAAATCCCCAACCAGAGGAAGGCTGAGCTGGCCAAACAGAGCTTACTCAGTTCAAATGGGTATTTGCCCTTCACTTTCTGCCATAATAAATGTCCGTTTTGATCACCTCCCTCCCACAAACCAGCTATGTAGCTTCCATGATTCTGGTGGCATCTTCCCCACTAACTCCCCACCAAAACATGACTACCATCTCCAAAGCTATGGGTCATAGACAACAGTCTCCATTCTTAGGTTCCAAATTCGCAGGCTGTCCCCTTTTTCCTTTGGGACTTTTAGTGACTTCGGTCCTTGATGAGCTACTGGAAGAGTGTCACCTTTCAGATTTACAAGAGCTAATCTCAAAGGGCCAACTTTAAAATGCAGAAGTCGGTGGGGCACCTTGGTGGCTCAGTCACTTAAGCGTTGACTTAGGCTCAGGTCATGATCTCATGGTTTGTGAGTTTGAGTCCTGAGTTGGGCTCTGTGCTGAAAGCTCGGAGCCTGGAGCCTGCTTTAGAGTCTGTGTCTCCCCCTCTCTTTGCTTCTCCCCAATTCGTACTCTCTCTCTCTCAAAAATAAACGTCAGGCATCAAGGCTTCCACCCTGCCCCAAAGAAGCTTAAAATATGCTACATGGATTAGGGGGAGGGGTGCCTGGCTGGCTGAGTCGGTTGAGCACTAACTCCTGATTTCAGCTCAGGTCATGATCCTAAGGGTCACGGGACTGAGACCTGCATTGGGCTCTGTGCTGACCATGGAGCCTGCTTGAGATTCTTTCTCTCCCCACTCTGCCCTTTTCCTCTGCCCTCACTCTCTTTCGGAAAAAAAAAAAAAAAAAAGGCTACATGGGCTCCTTCCTCTTGTCCCTATAAACTTAGCTTCTTTGTGACAGAAGTCTTTTGTAGCTTAACAAACCAAGGGACTTCTATGTCTTTGTAGATACAAAATGTGGTTGAAGAAAATTCAGAGTGTTGTAACCGGTATAACCAGAAAAGTGACTACCATGGTAGAAGACAAAGGTAATTAACAGAAATCTAAGTTTAGTTCAGAGACTAATTATCAGGAATAATAGACTCTGTGGCCATGCCTCCTGTTACATGACAAAACAAATGAGATATTTTGCTACAGCTATCCTACTTAAAACAAACAAGACCCTATACAAAAAAGACAAGATAGTATATATGTCCCTAGAGAGGAAACATGGAACAGCATCCTAAGAAAGCCAGTCAGTTCCATTATCAATAGGGGCTTGGCCTACCCTAATGATGTTTTAAGAAAACAATATTGCGGGGAGGTGCCTGGGTGGCTCAGTTGGGTAAGTGTCTAACTCTTGGTTTCAGCTCAGGTCATGATCTCATGGTTTGTGGGATGGAGCCCCATGTTGGGAGTTGGGAGTGCAAAGCCTGCTTGAGATTCTCTCTCTCCCCCTCTCCCTCTCCTCTGCTCACTCTCCCTCTTTAATAAAATTTAAAAAAATAATAAAAGATACTGGTTTCATGCTAATAAAGGCCAGATGTTTATTAGTGAATCAGATTTCTGACCCCAATGTTCCCGGAAACAAGATCTGCTATAAAACTGAAAACCACAATGGCAGAGTAGCAGCTGACTCCAAAATCTATACGCTCCTTCCTCCTGAGCACACATGTATCCATGTCCCTTGTAGCTAGTGGCCATCTCACCCTCACGAACCACCGCTCCTCACCATAGCCTGCAACATGGATGCTCATTAAGTCCGCTTCAACCATGCAGGTGAAGACAACAATGTAAAGAATGGTGGGTTAATAAAGAATCTGGATCCCTCACTGATCCTGTGGAACAGAGCTGTCCAGCTAGGCTAGGCTGGCCACACTGATGATGGGGCAGAAGCACAAGTCTTATGTAAGCAAGCCACGGGGAGCTTTTAACCTTAGGCTAAACTGTACTCTAACTCACACAACTAGTAATCAGTCACAGGAATCGGTCTTAGGCTTGGGGGTTCATATGTCTGCTCCCATTTGTCTTCTCATTGCCTTAAAGAAAACTAGCATACTTACTCCACTGCCTTCTTGTAGATTTCGATGGCCTTGTCCAAGTCTCCCTCCAGTATGTGGATCTTCCCCAGCATTATGTAAGTCAAATCATGCCTGTTAAGATGCAGGGCACTGTGCAGCTGTTCTTGTGCCTAACAAGATTGATGGAGTCAAGAGAACCAAATCACTACAGGGAAGGACAATGTCTGCGTACGGCTAATGTAAAGACAGAGCTCCCGCTTTACTAATGCAGACACATCACTTCTCAGCCAACAGCACCACCACCCAAAAAACTAAAACATACCAAAACTGCTTGCTGCCAGGATAGCTGGCAACATGAGGTGTCTGCCTCTGGAGGCACTTGGGAGAGTTTATACAAGATAATTAACCTTTTTGAGTGTTTTCTTCTTCTTGGTATTCATACTCATGACTCATGTTTCATAATTCAAAGGGATGTCATAGTACAGAAGACAGCACTGCCCTGAACTCGGTCCCAGCTGCACCGCGGACCAATTGCATTACCTTCCCCAGTGTGAACTGCATTTTCCTCACCTCACCAATATTTTGATAAATGAATGAACAGATTGTTCTCATTTATTCACTCGACATGTATCCACTGAGAACCTATTGTTCCAGGTACTAGGGATACCAGAGCAAACAAAACAAACCCCTTGCTCTGGAAGAGCTTATATCCTAACAGATGATCAAAAGGGCTTCATTTAAACCATTCATTGATTCAACAAGTATTTACAGAAATGTCAAGTATTATATTTGTTCTGTTAGCTTTACAGTAAAATCTAAATAGAATTCTCCTTCTTCTCAGTACAGGTCTGACCCAAGATCAATCCCATCTCTCTCTTGGCTCAGAATAATCCGATGAACAGAAATGTACTTGCTTGGAATATTCTCTGAGGAGAAAACTCTCCTAACCAAGCATGTAACACGGTAGCTCTGCCCAGAAAACCTAAGGAGACCCACTAAAAATAAAAGTTCTCACATGGAAAATAACATTAAAAACTGAAACTCAAAAATCAGATCCACTTAAAACTGAAATTCATTTCCAATGAACTCAAAAACTAAAATCAGTTGCTGTCAGAGCATAAGATAGCTCATACTTGTAAGACTTAAGGGTTCACTTTCTGATCTCTAAGTTTTATTGAACATTTGTTTCTATACTGGTAAATTAAACTGGGGATGGAGAAAAAGGGACAAAAACAATTAGACTACCATTCCCTTGTAGTATTTCTAGAGTTTGTCGTTTTGTTGCTAAAATAAGGGAAAAAGAAGAAAAACAGATGGATAAAAAATAAGAATAAATATGGGGATAAATGTACATGGCACTTTGGATTTTTACTTCCCCGAATCTCTATAAGCCCTTCGTACGGAATAATACAAAACCCTTAGTGAACCCTCAGTGAAGCCCCCAGGTGAGAACTCAACCGCCACCACCATTTCCATCAATTACCTTTTTGAACTGTTTCAGATAAATGTAGCAAACTCCTAGGTTATGACAGATCTCCTACACACAAAAGAAAGTAAAACAGCGTAAGTGTAAATTCCACAGTTACCAGCAGAATGAAACATTAGGCATCTAGAGATTGTTACTGTTCAGCAGAGCTTATATTTTAAATGACACTACAAGTAGTTTTTTACTAGATTTCATACTTACATTTTTTTGGTTTATTTATTTATTTAATTTTTTTAATGTTTATTTTTGAGAGAGAGATAGAACACAAGCGGGGAGGGGCAGAGAGAGAGGGAGACACAGAATCCAAGGAAGGCTCCAGGCTCTGAGCTGTCAGCACAGAGCCCGATGCGGGGCTCGAACTCATAAACTGCGAGATCATGACCTGAGCTGAATTCGGACACTTAACCGACTGAGCCACCCAGGCGCCCCCATACTTAAATACATTATAAAAAAAAAATTTTTTTATGAGAAAGAGTGTGTGTGCATGAGCAGGGAAGAGGCAGAGAGGAGGAGAGAATCTCAAGCAGGCTCCACACTGTCAGCACAGAGCCCAACATGGGGCTCAATCTCACAAACCCTGAGATCATGACCTAAGCTGAAATCTAGAGTCAGACACTTAACCAACTGAGCCACCCAGGCATCCCCATACTTAAATACACTTAATTCTACAAAATGGACTCTTTAAAAACTCAAATTATAGGAGATAAAAGCAGAATAAACAGGCAATCTTCCTTGGTGTTTGGGGTACATACCCAACCCCCTCCCCCCAAGCTTTTCTTCTCTAAGAGTTGCCCTCTGCCCACTCCTCAGAAGAGACTCGCCACAGCCCCTGCTCCACCCCTAAGGAAATTTATGTGTATATAGACATATGTGTGTGTGTCAATCAGATTCCCTTTCCTAGGAATCCAGGAATTGACTAGGTGATGTGGACTTGGGGACCAGCAGCGCCATCTGGAGGCCACGAAGATGGACTGTATGTAATTGGAGTCTGATAGCTGTAGTCTACAAACCCTGGCCCACAGACCAAATTCATCCTCTGCCTTCTTGTAAATAAACTTTCATTAGAACACAGCCACAATCACTTGTTACACATTGTCTACAGCTTTCACACTAGAACTTCAGAGTTAAGTATTTCAACAGAGACTGTATGAAGCCACAAAGCTTAAAATATTCACTAGGCGTTTTACAGAAACCGTCTGCCAACTGCTGATCTGCAGAAAGAGAAAATGAAGCAGAAATGCGAAGTCGCCACCTTGGTCACTAACAGTTTTCCAGTCCTACTTCACTGTAAGACAAGCCTGCATTTCCCTGATCTTGAGTTTCATAAAATCGCTCAAGCTCCCTTATTCTGAATCTCCCTTTCTTTACAGTAGCTTCAGAGAAAGAAGGCAAGGGTGGGGACCTTCCTGTTAGTAGTGGAGAGATGTGGAAGCCCACTGAGACCCAGAAGCATCCCTGTCAGAAGAACCATGGACCCCAGAGTTCAGAGACAAATGGTTTAATGGGTTCCAAGTCTCCTAAAATAACAACAAAATAGGGATCACTGATTGAGTACCTACTTCACATCAGGCTCTATGCCAATTGGTTTTCATATATGTATTACTATAATTTTCCCAGCAAATCTGAAACACAGGTATAACAATTCTGATTTGAGAGATAAGAAAATTAAAGCTCAGAGAAGTTAAATAGTTTGCCTAATTTAAGCCAGAAGGTGTCAGCACTAGGATTTTTTTTTTCTTTTTTTAGGTCTAAATCTTAAGAAGAATGTCAACCATGTATAAAGTATACAGGATCACCATGGACTCATCATTCTGTCCCAACGACCATCCAACCCATACTCCCATCTACCCCCTACTTCACAAAATACCAGATAGCATAACATTTCATCCACAACCTTTCAGTATGTATTTCCTTTTTTTTTTTTTAATTCTTTTAAGTTTATTTATTTTGAGAGAGAGAGCAGGGGAGGGGCAGAGAGAGAGAGAGAGAAAGAGGGAGATAGAGCATCCCAAGCAGGCTCTGCACTGTCAGCACAGAGCCCGATGCAGGGCCCAAACTCAGGAACTGTGAGATCATGAGCTGAGCTGAAACCAAGAGTCAGATGCTTAACCGACTGAGCCACCCAGGCACCCCTCAGTATGTATTTCTAAAGGATAAGGTTTTTGCTTTAACTACCCATAACAGCACTATCATACCTGAAAAATAATAACTACTCATACCAGATACTAAGTTATGTTTAATAAACATTAAACTCATAAATGTCTCATAAACACACAATTTTTCTTAAATCACAATCTAATGTTCACACGTGGCAAAGTACTGGGACCTGAACTCAGGCTTGCCTCCAAAACTTGCATACTTTCCCTTTTATCCCCTAACAGTGTATATACAGAGCTAGAAAAAGGAGAAATACATCTGTGCTTGTCTTTTAAATACCCTGAAAGCTAACTAATCCCCAACTCTTTAAAATCATTTGCAGGGTGCCTGGGTGGAGATAATAGCAGGAGGAACTATTATCCCCCTGTTGCAGCCGGTCTGTGAAACACCCTGATGAGTCCAAGAAAGTAGGGCCACAGGAACTCACAAAGCAAGTAGGACACAGAGTAGCAGCTCAGGGGATGACCTCCTCTACTGGCACCAATGGAATGGTTATCCCAAGTGAGTCAGTAATACCAAATGAGCTCTTTCAACCAACTGGACAAATTAACATACTCTCCATTCCTCCTGTGTGACTCTGAGCTCTCTTGTTTCACTTCCTCCCTATCTTCCTCTACGGGTTCTTTTCTTCTTCAGCTCAGCCTTTCAACACTTTTCCCTGGGTTCCACCCTCAGCTCACTGAAGAGTGATCTCATCCAATTTCATGGTTTTAATTATTCCCTTTATACTCTTGACTCCAAAATGTACATCTCTAGCCCAGAACACTGGAGCTTCAGATTTCTATATACAGCCATGTACTGGACACATCTCAATTTAGATGCCCTACCGGAAGCAAAAACTCATCAAGTTTCACTTGATTAAGAAATCATTAAAGACAGGATTTAGCTCTGATTGGTTATCATCCTCTTCTCTTCCTTCCTGTATTTCCTATTCTAGTTGATGGTCCCATAACCCACCAATCCACCTTTGCGTCTCTGAGACCCACCCCAGTGCCTGGTACGTAGCAGACATTCATGTGCTGAAAGAATGACTAAATGAAGGAGTAAATGAATTCTTCTTCATCTGTAGCTTCACTTGGGCCTTTAGCTGTAAAATACTTGGTGGCATCTGTCTTCAGACCTACGGAAGTGACCAATAAACCAGAGTTTTTCAAAAATAACGGTGCCTAAGAACTGCAGAGGAAATCCATGCTAGCTCTCTGTACGAATCAATCTAATCCTTCACATATACATATGTCTTTCCAAGAATCATCAGCTATTGGGGAGAAAACCAAGAGCAAGAGAAAGAAGAACCAAAATAAAGAGAGGAAGCAAAAGGTAATTCTGGAAAGCAGAACAAAACTTCAAGAGTCAGAGACATGGAGAGGCTATTTCAAGAAGACAAAAGACAAAGTTCTTGGAAATCAAAAATATAATTACTGACATAAAAAACTGAATGGAAGAAAGAATGAAATATGGCCATTTGTAGCAAAGTGGATGGACCTCGAGGGTATCATGCTAATAAGCGAAATAAGTCAGGCAGAGAAGGACAGATACCATATGTTTTCACTCATAGGTCTAACAGGAGAAACCTAACAGAGGACCATGGGGAGGGGAAGGAGGAAAAAGAGTTAGGGAGACGGAGGGAGACAAAGCCCGAGAGACTCTTGAATACTGAAAACAAACTGAGGGCAGAAGGGGGAGGGGGAAAGGTGAAGGGGGGTGATGGTCATGGTGGAGGACACCTGTGGGGAAGAGCACTGGGTGTTATATGGAAACCAACTTGACAATAAACTATAAATTAAAAAAAATAACTGAATGGATAGGATAATAAGAGAATGTGAATAGCTAACAACAAAAATGATCTGGAGGATAGGATTCAGGAAATGTCCCTGAATGTACAGCAAAAAGACAAAAGGGGGGAATATGTGAGATGCAAGTAAAGAAACACAAAGAACAGTACAGAACACATTTAATACAGTGGAAAAGTGTGGCAGATGCTGCTTGTTAATACCCACGCTCATCATTTTCCTTACTAAGAGACCCTAATTTTGTTCAGAGTGTCAATGCGTCCAATGAAAAAACGTTTGCCAGCCTTCTAAAAGGGGGGTAGTTGATATGACACAAGTGGCAGTCTATCAGGGATTTCTGGGAGAGCTGTGCTTTCCTAATACAGGCTATGTCTTTTTCTCTTCATTCTTTCTTTTTTCTCCCTGCCTGGAATGATGATGTGATGTTGGAGCTGCAGATGCCTTGTGACCATGAAGAAAAAGGCCTCAGCCTTGATGTCATTGGATCACCCAGTCAATGTTGGCAACTACTTACCTATATATGTTTCATGAGAAAAAAATAAACCCCTAATTGGCAAAGCCAATGTTTAGTCAAAGTTTTTGATGCAGTTACAATCCCTGACAGAGAGAGACAATGGAGGAGAAGAAAATCAAAGAACTACTCAAAGAAAATGTCCTTGACCCAAAACAGGGCAAGGATCTTCAGAGTGAAAGTCAACTTAGTGTCCACAGAGGGGGATGGGGGGGTAACACTTTTAGACCAATATTATTGATATTTCAGAACTCCAATGATAAAGAGAAAATCCTCGAAGCTTCTAGAGAGGAAAGTGGAGTTATCAACAAGTATCAGTCTGGTAAACAGACTGCCAGGAAACCATGCAGCAATGTCTGCTAAGTTACGAGGAAACGTGGTTTTTAATCTTATACTTATTAGCTAAATCATCAATCAAGTGTGAGGATAAAATAAAGGCATTTTGGGCATGTAGGAATTCAGTAAAAACAACAAAAGACAGATATATGACAAATGGAACCATCAGCAGGTCACTAATAACAAAGAACTTTAAAGTTCTCTACTTACCCAATCTTTCTGGTTAAGTTTAGCTGCTTCATTATAAACTTCAATGGCAGCTTTATGTTTTCCCAAAAGAAATCTGTGGGACAAATACATTTTCTGTAAGTGTCAACTAAAAGCTTTACATGACTAACTTCACTAGTCCCTCATTTGATTCATATTCCATCCAGCAGAGAACTCTGGAAGCCCCTGCCCCCTATTAGCTGGCTGTGCTGTTTTGGCCAGTGAGGCTGGTATATATCAGTAACAGAAGCTCTTTCAGTAGGGACTGCACTGATAACTGTTCCGGGGTCTCGGTCTCATTCTACACCAGTTTTAGAGAAAGTCTTCTGTAATTTATTTTCCACAATGCACTATACACATAGAACAAAAAAGAAACAAACTGAAGTATATATACACCAATTAACAGGAGCTGCCATCATTTATCATCACCCTCTATTAGGGACATGCCTTCTCTTCCAAGACTAAATCTCTTTCCTTGACATTGGATCACAATTCTGGAGGGAGGCAAAAGTAAGCAGAGCTCTATGCAAAGAGAGTGCAAGTATGAATGTCAACATAGGTAAGAAAGTGGGGATAGGAACCCCATGGGACACTTTACAGCTCCAGATAGAAAAACAGTGTACCCATCATCTTAGAAAGATTGTGGAGGTTGGAGCGCCTGGGTGGATCAGCCAGTTAAGCGTCTGACTTCAGCTCATGTCTTGATCTCACAGTTTGTAAATCTGAGCCCTGCGTTGGGCTCTGTGCTGACAGCTAAGCCTGGAGCCTGCTTCGAATTCTGTGTCTCCCTCTCTCTCTGCCCCTCCCCCACTTGTGCTCTCTCTCTCTCTCTCTCTCTCTCTCTCTCTCTCTCAAAAATCAGTAAACATTAAAAAAAAAAAAGACTGTGGAGGTTTCTTGCATTGTGGAATGATTAGGGCATTCACTCAACACACACTTACTGAAACTTACTATGTCAAGTATTCTACCAAGTGTTGAAACAGTAGATGAAAAACATTCCACAGGTTGCCAATAAGATTAGGGGACTTCAGGGCACAGGATGTCCCTATTTATATGATACACAGTCTCAGTTTTCCCCATCAAACTAGACTATATAATGTTTGAAACACTCAATTCGTTTATACTTGTTGACTTATTTTCTCAGGTTTCGAAATTAATCCACTCTTCCAAGGGGATCCCAGTATACCTATTAAGCCACTCTCCCTCTACATATCAGGCTGATCAGGCTGTCAGAAGCAGGCTCTGCCTGAGAATGCAGTTTATGTCGTTCTCTGGGAGTGCCCAGGGCTTCTGAGGCAGCAAATACTCACAACGATCTGGCCACCTGCTTGAGGTTATCAGCAGACTGGGGGCTGAGAGCAGCACACGTCTGAAAGAGTTCAAGGGATTCTTGGATATTTCCTTCCAGGCGAAGTATTAATGCTGCCATGGATAGAAAACACAGAAAAAACTCATCACATTCTCGGAAGAACAGAGTCTGATATCAGAAAAACTGAAGAAGAGAGACGTAAGAAATCATACCAAAGAAATCCTTTGGATAACTCTCTTTAATACATCAGCTATGACCTCGGGTAGGCTGAAACAAGTAATGAAGTTGCTGACAATCTAAAACCTTTTTAAATAAGGTATCTCAAACCTACCTACCCCTCCACTCCCAGTACCCACCATGCAGATAATCAGGTGCCTTGCAAGTTATCCCACAAATTCTTTATAATAAGAACATTCCTGGGCTTCCCCATCAAAAGCTCTATTTATCACAATAATTCGGACTTCCTTCTAGTAGTTTCCAGAGTACACCCAGACAGGACAAGTGCAATCAAGGAGATTCTGGCCAAGAATGCACTGATATTTCAGACTTGATTTTCAGTATAGCAACCAGTCGGAATCAGTAATTTTTCCCAGGCCTGAGTTTTCAGAAGAATTTTCGTGTTTAACTATTTGAAGCACTGTGAGTCTGGCACTTGTAACACTGGGAATAAAAGAGCACTTTTCTTGCCATGACATCCTAGATGTGTCAAGTGTCCTGCCAATCATGTCATAAAATTACATATTAACCTGAAGACTACCAGTCCACTGAGTGGTAAACAAAACCGTTCATTTATACCAAAGAGTCAGGAAGGAAAGTCCCTAGAAAAACTAAGGATGCCAAAGAGTAAAATTTCAGTCGGTGGTTCCTGTATTTGGTTTCTGATAAATTTCATCTACTCTCTGCTTTATCCTGTACACCTCTAGTCTTCTTCCCTTCACCCTAACGCCCTTATAAAGAATCCTTGAGGCTTCTGGCATCTCCTGTTGCCTGATTACAAGGGACAATTCCAAAAGCCCCTTCTGGGCTTGAAGCTGTTGCCTGAGGCAGGGACCCTATCATCCATTCTGAAAACATTAGCTAGACACTGGAGAAGGGGGAAAGGACAGCAGCAAATTTTTTTTAACAGAACTAGTCATTTCTGAGGTCAAATCCAGCATAAGAATTATGTTCTGATTTCAAAAAGCGTAATACTGAATAAGACCTTTGTAGAACATTTGAATTTAAAGTGTTTCCTAAGTTGTTTGCTCTTCTTTTGGAACCTAGGCCAAGAATGCATTTCTCTAGCAAGAAGAGAAGAAATACGTCTTACCTTGGACATAGATAGCATATTCGCAAACCCCCCGAGTCTCCTGAAGCTGCTCTTTGATAACAGCCTGAAAGAGGAAGAAAAATACTTGCAAAGTCGTAGTTCATTACCCTGGAGTGGGGTTTTTTTGTTTTGTTTTTTAGGTTTTTTTTTTTTTTTTAATGTTTGTTTATTTTTGAGAGAGAGAGAAAGTGCAAGTCAGGGACGGGCAGAGAGAGAGGGAGACATAGAATCTGAGGCAGGCTCCAGGATCTGAACTGTCAGCACAGAGCCCAAGGCAGGGCTCAAACCCATGAACTGTGAGAACATGACCTAAGCTGAAGTCAGACACTTAACCAACTGAGCCACCCAGGAGCCCCACTGTCCTGAAGTGTAAGAAAAGTAGAGGTGAACAAGGAGCATATGTGAGAAATCTAGTATATGAATAATTACTAATAATGTTCAGATTTTTGAAATCTCAACCCTATTATGGTTATTTATGGTAGGACAGGGGTCAGCAAACTATGGCCCACAGGCCAAATCTGAGCCAAATGGTTTATTTTTGTACAGCTCTCAAGTTAAGAGTATTTTTCCTATTTTGAAAGGGTTATAAAAAACAAGAGAAGATGAAGAATATGAAACAGAGACTGTGGCCAACAAAGACCAAAATATTTATACCATCTGGCCCCCACAGAAAAAGTCTGTTAACCCTATCTAGAATCTAACTAGGCAAGCTAAGGGAAATATGAAGATTTCCAGGTACCATTGTTGGTGCTAGGGGCTCTCTGATGAGCAAAACACAGGTTCTACCTTCCTCCTGTGACAGGCTAAGCTCAGGATTCTATATGAGCTCAAAGAACAAGCACCTGAGTCTAACTCAGAGAATCAAGGAAGACTTTCCGGAGTAAACAAATCCTGTGTTGGCAGCGGGTGAAGGAGAAGCCGAGATGACTAAGAGAGTCCGAGAGAGAAGGGCCTCAAATATCACGCTAAAAAAGTTGAGAGCAATGGGAGAATCTCAGTAAGTTTTAAACAGCAAGTAACCTGATGCAATTTGCTCCATAGAAAAGTCATTTTGGGAGCACTGATGAAAACCGATGGAAAGGAGGCAAGATTGGTATAAGAATTCTTGTGGTAATTTAAACAAAAATGATGGGAATTAACTAAGGCATGGAGAGGAAATAAAATGGACAATTTCAAGAGACAGTAGACATGGGTCACCAGAACTTAATGATTATCTATATCATATTAGGAAAAAAGGGTCAGGGGATTCTGACACAGATGGGTAAATGGTGACCTAGCCCTGAGACAGGGTACAAGAAAAGGAATAGGTTTGGAGGAAAGCAGATAAATTCAGCTACAGAAAAGCTCAATTTGAAATGCTTGTGAAGCATTACTAGGTATCAGATTAGTTTGAAGATCAGGAGGAGGTGTGTGAAATGAGCTGAGAAAGGGGCCAACGATAGGACCTAGGAACATCTCCAATGTTTAAGAAATAAACAAGGAAGAGAGGCCAACAATAGGAAATGGAGAAAGCTGTCAAAAAAGGAAAAGGGGAAGTGCCTAGGTAGCTCAGTCAATTAAGCATCTGACTCTTGATTTCAGCTCAGGTCAGGATCTCACAGTTCGTGAGATCGACCCCCAGGTTAGGCTCTGCACTGCAATCTGTAAGGGATTCTCTCTCCCTCTCTCTCTCTCCCCCTCCCCCGTTCTCTCTCTCAAAATAAATAAACAAACTTTAAAAAAAAAAGGAAAAGGGAAACAATAAATGGATAATATCACAAAAGGAAAGAAAGAACCCCTTTAAGATTCATACTTGTACTAACCATTGCTAGGTCTGTGCATTGCCATAGGTGCAAATGCCACAGGTAAAAATTTTAAATTACAACCTTAGAAGCATTACAAAGTTCCAAATGCCAAAAAAGATAGTTTCAAGGATATATTTTGCACGTTAATACTATTGTCTGCCAGCAAGTATGTAACATGTGTAGTATGTTACCAAAGATACAGTTTAGGAAAAAAGGAAATACAAATAGTTTTTAAATACACAAATGATGATCAAATTCACCATAATAAGAGAATTATAAAACTCAATGAAATATCACTTTTCACCTATCCAGAGATGAAAAAGTTAAATACTACTCTGTGTTGAACATTTGCCATCCACAATGAGACCAACAAGTCCCAGAGAGTGGCTGTTCCTTCACCCTGGTCTTGAAATGAGAAGACACATGGATCACACATGAACCTGACCCCCAGCTTGTGGTCAGACCCAGCCAACCCACAGCCAATCTGAAGTCCCATGAGCAATAATTAAATGTCTGCTGTTAGAAGCCACTGAAATTTTAGGTTGTTAAGCAGCATTATCCTGGCAAAAGCTAACCAATACACACAGTGTGGGGAAACAGAAATTCATACATTATTAGTGGGATTTAAAAGCCACAACCGTGTGACAGACTGTTAGTTGTCTAACCAAAGCCTGCCTCTCGAGGTCTCTGTCATTACAATCTCTCACCTTGCATGCTTCATAATCCTTCCGGATATAGTAAAGATGTATCAACCAGTTCTGCTTCTCCAAAATAGGAAACTCTTGAGCTGGGGAGCATATTTTGACAAAACAAACAACATAGCCATTGTTAGATTTTCTCCTTTAGCATTGTGTTCATGTTTAACTATAAGCATATTACATTATCACATTAAATTCTTCATGCTGTTGACCACAAGAATGTAGTGGATCAAAAATGTACAGGTTTTTACACTAAGAGATACTTGTCCTACTATTACACATTGAATATATGCTTCTCCTCAGTTTTGGTGGCTTAGAGTGTCAGCTTCTCAAATGACAACTTGGCCTGAAGAAAATAAAATCATTCTTTGTCACTTCTCTCTTTCTCTCTCCCTGGTTATTGAAGGTGAATACAACGAATTTCTAAGGAATATTTCAGGAATGTTACCAACAACAACAAAAAAAATACATAACATAGTTAACGTCCCACCTGATAGATCAGAGGACCGAAAAGAGTTAAATACGGTCCTAGCAATAACAAGGTAAAACATTATACTGCTGCCCAGGAATGAGAAGGCAACAATGACCAAAAAAAATCTATTTGAGCCACTGAAAATGATTCATGATAAACTATAAAATGAGTTACTATCCTTTTAATTCAAAAGTTTAAAAATAAGGGTAAAAATTCATTAAGAAATTACTTTTCTATGAAAAAAAAAAAAGGATTCACGACAACCTCAGAACAGTCGTAAGGAAGGGGGAGGAGGAAAGTTAAAAAGGAGACTTCGGCTCATCAATGCTTTCATTTCTCAAAAATAAATAAATAAAAATCTCTAGAGTATACATAACTAATTTTTTTAATTTATTAAATCTGGCCAGTGAGTACATGGATGTTTGTATTTTTTGATGCATTTTAATATATATTTGAGATATTCCCTTTTAAAAATGTAAAAGAAAGAGAACAGCAAGAAACAACATGGAAATGATTTCTAATTATTGGTAATCATTCTGTTCCAAATCTTAGGAGCTACAACAAGGGAAAAGCTAACACTTATAGGTCCATAATATGACTGGAAGGAAAAGAAGTTTCCCGTGACCCAGAGTTAATGGTGTCAGAACGTAATAACGAAGTAACACTGCTTACTCCTTCCTAAGAACAGGGAATGTCAATGGAATTTCTAAGATAAAATTGTGACAGAAAGTATGGGTATAGTTTTATATGGCAAAAGGAAAAAAAGGTAAAGTGTTCAACAGCAGTACAGTCTTCATCTTCCAACAGCCCACACTCTGAGTGGGACTGCCCTTCTTCCAGTCAGCAAGGGCCTATTTGAGATTCTCCGAGGACTTCTGTTACCTTCCTTCTTTCCTCAAGCTCCATCAATCGTCAAATCTTAGCCTTTCATGTTCTGTCTAAGCACTTCCAGAATTAAATTTCCTACATGCAGATTACCAAGTTTAGAGATGGGTGTGGGTGTGGGTGCTCGTGCACACATGTCATGGGTAACGAAATACACCACCATGAATAGTTCTGGGGCAAGTGGCTTACTGAGTAATCTTGGGCCAAGTCTCATTTGTATTGCCTATCCCTCTGTCACATGCCCCCTGAAGGGAAAGAGTGAAAGGAGACACTCAACCCTCTGAGTTTGAAATATGACTAAGTATCACTGCTTCTACAGCTTTAGGCTATAGACAAAATTCATAAAATGCAAATCTGAGTTTTTCTATTTTTAAAATTTCACAATAAAAGATGAGTAATTTTTTCTGTTTTTCCTGAAGAATGTAGAAAAAAAATTCAATCTGCAAGATAATTTAAGAGCCCAGAGGCCCGTGAAATGGAGACCTAGGGATTAGAAGAAGGGAAGACATCACCAAATCTGGCTTAAAGGTCATTTCACACTCCTAGAAATATAGTTTGTCTAAAAGCTAAGAGAATTTTAGCTTCATCAAAGACTTTGGAATTTTAGTGCCCCATAACTGTCCTATTACTACTAGCTGTGTGATCTTGGGAAATATATAGTTTCCTTATCTATAAAATAGAGACTCATTCATTCATTCAACAAATATTCACTGAGCACCTACCATGTGCCAGGTACTATTCTAGGCACTGACAATACAAAAATTGACCTCCTGCCTTAAATCAGTGGGGACAGGGTTGCAGGAAGTCAGAAAGTACTACTATAAGGGACAGATAATAATAAAGTAAGTTTTATATGAATGATATTTTTCTACAAAAGCAGAGAAGAGGACAAGGAGTATAGTGTAAGGGGTTACCCTATCCTTAAATAGGAAGGTCAAGGAATAAAATATCCTCAGAGTTGTGAGGACTGAACGACAATATATATAAAAAGGTTCAAATTCTGGCATATAGTAAGCCCTACAGAAGTGTTAGCTGTCATTGCTAGTATTTTTATTATCTGCATTATTAGTTATTTTCAAAGAGGAGGGAATTCTGGATGCCTTAGAAATCCCTAGAGTCTATAAGTCTTGAGTCTACAGTTAGAATTTTACCTGTAAATGTGCAAGTTGAATTTCTTGTATTCCAAACCATTGCTCACTCCAACTCCCCCTACAAACAGGGGTACTGGTTCTTACATGCTTTTGCAAGTATTATGAGAATTACTTATGTGAAAGATCCTCTAAAAAAGACAGACATGTAAAGGCAAAGTAGAGCCTCCTCTATTTTACAGCAGAGCAAGGCGGTCATCTCTGATGCTACACTTCAGGAGCCTCTATTACCCAGAGGTCAGGTGGCCGGCTGATGAGATGAAGACAAGGTAACGCTTTTCAGCTGCCGTACAAATACGTCGTTCCTATCTCCAGTTCCCACCCTGCCCCTCCACCATCACTGAGGCAGTAGGGGTGGAAGGCTGGCAACCTGGCAACCATAGTCCTTTAGCCCTTCTCTTCTCCTGCCCCCATTCTACTCTTTTGTGACATCTCTCCTCTTTCTGTCCCCTCTAAGGGTATACCAGACTTCTATCTTAAACAATTACACAACCATATAAACATGACAATTACAATTCTTCCTCCCTGTAATTTGTCCTAAGTGACAAAGTCTCTTAGTAATGGCCCTAACTCAAATTTTTATCTTAAACTTTGATCAGTGCTAGGGAATAACATCCCAGAAAAATGAAAACTGAGCAGAAAATTATTGTGCCTTGAATTTTTAGTTGAAAAATCTTCTAAAATAACTAAGACTTCAATTAGTACATCATAAATGAACCTTCTTTGGTAAAGGATATCTTCCCAGATAAGCAGACACATTGCACATGGTATTTATATGTAGAATTCCCATCCTGATCCGATACCAGCCTTCTCTGGGACCTATAGCAAGTTATTTAATTTCTGTGGGGCTCTATTTTTCTCTATATAATTTTCACTAGAAAACTATGAAAAATCTGAAAGTGGCCATTCAATAAATGTTAATTTCTTCATGTTATAACAGGACATAACATTTTTCTACCTTAATTTACGACATCAAAAGATACAAGTCTTCTCCCTAGGTAAGGGAAACAAAAGTAAAAAGAAACTACTGGGACTACATCAAAATAAAAAAGCTTCTGGACAGCAAATGAAATTAACAAAACCAAAAGAAAACCTACTGAAATGGAGAAAATATTTGCAAATGACATATCCAGTAAGGGGTTAGTATCCAAAATACAGAAAGAACTTATATAACTCAACACCAAAGAAATAATCCAATTAAAAAATGGGCAAAAGACACGAACAGACATTTCTCCAAAGAAGACATATATGTGGCCAGCAAAAACATGAAAAAATGCTTAACTCCACTCATCATCAGGGAAATGCAAATCAAAACCACAATGAGATACCACCTCACACCTGTCAGAATCAATAACACAAGAAACAACAAAACAAGTGCTGGTGAGGATGCGGAGAAAATGGAACCCTCGTGTGCTATTTGTGGGAATGAAAACCGGTGCAGCCACTGTGGGAGACAGCATGGAGGTTCCTCCAAAAATTAAAAATAGAACTATCATATGATTCAATAACTGCACTACTGGGTATTTACCCAAAGAATACAAAAAGACTAATTTGAAGAGATATGCATCCCTATGTTTATGGCAGCATTATTTACAATAGCCAAGATATGAAAGCAGCCCAAGCGTCCCATCAATGGATAAAGAAGATCTGGTATAATACATGCAATGAAATATTACTCAGCTGTAAAAAAGATGAAATTTTACCATTTGTAACATGGATGGATCTAGAAAGTATAATGCTAAGTGAAATAAGTCAGTCAGAAAACAAATACCATATGGTTTCACTCATATGTGTAATTTAAGAAACAAAACAAAGGGAAAAAAAGACAAACCAAAAAATACGGACTGTTAACTATGAGAGCAAATGGATGGTACCAAAGGGGGGGACGGTGAGGGAATAAGGGAAAAAGGTTAAGGGGTTTAAGAGTACATTTATCTTGGGGCGTCTGGGGGGCTCAGTTGGTTAAGCACCTGACTCTTGATTTCAGCTCAGGTCATGATCTTTTATGAAGAGCTCCACGTCAGGCTCTGTACTGACAGCACAGAGCCCGCTTGGGATTCTCTCTCCCCCTCTCTCTGCCCTTCCCCTGGTCACACTCACACTCTCTCTTTCTCTAAATAAATATTTTTAATTTTTTAAAATGTTTATTTTTGGGGCACCTGGGTGGCTCAGTGGGTTGAGTGTCCAACTTCGGCTCAGGTCATGATCTCACGGTTCGTGGGTTCAAGCCCCGTGTCAGGCTCTGTGCTGACAGCTAGCTCAGAGCCTGGAGCCTGTCTCCCGATTCTGTGTCTCCCTCTCTCTCTGACCCTCCCCTGCTCATGCTGTCTCTCTCTCAAAAATAAATAAAAACATTTAAAAAAATCTTAAAATGTTTATTTTTGAGAGCCAGCCAGTGACAGTGGGAGAGAGGCAGAGAGAAAACAGGACAGAAGATCCAAAGCAGGTTCTGCACTGACAGCAGAGTGCCCAATGCAGGGTTCAAACCCACAAACTGCAAGATCATGACCTGAGCCCAAGTCAGATACTTAACCAAATAAGCCACCCAGGTGCCCCAAGGGTACACTTGTTTTGTTGAGCACTGAGTACTATATGGAATTGTTCAATCACTATATTGTACACCTGAAATTAACATAACACTATGTTAACTACACTGACATTAAAAGAAAAGAAAGATGACACATCTTGATACAAATGTAAATGTAAGAGATTTTTTTACTATCAACTTGAGCTCTATATTAGTCAGGGTCTAACAAGGGACCATGGAAACCACTTAAGAATTTAAAGCAGCGGGACTTGATGCAGTGAACAGGTTAAGGAGCACCTGGGTAGATCAGTCAGTTAAGCATCCAACTTCAGCTCAGGTCGTGATTTTGCAGTCTGTGAGTTCAAGCCCCAGGTCGGGTTCTGTGCTGTCATAACAGCTCAGAGCCTGGAGACTGCTTCAGAGTCTGTGTCTCCCTCTTTCTCTGCCCCTCCCCTGCTCACACTCTGTCTCTCTCTCTCTCTCTCAAAATACATAAACATTAAAAAATAAACTTAAATTTTTTTATATAAAAATAATCAAAAGCCTTAAAATTTCTTTCACAAAAGAAATAACCAGTAAGTATATGAAAAAGTGTTCAACATCACTGGTCATAAGGACAATGCAAATTAAAGTCATAATAAGATACTACAACATATCTACCAGCATGTCTAATATGAAAAAGACTGACAGTACCAAATGTTAGTGAGAATTCAGGGAAATCTGAAAGCTCATAATTGCTGGTAGGACAGTACAATTACATAACCACTTTGGCAGTCTCTTATAAAGTTAAGATACACACTTTATATATGACCCAGCAATTCCATTCCTTAGGTACTTACTGTAGAGAAATGAAAACTCCTGCCCCGGCCCCCCCCCCCCAAAAAAAAGATGTGTAAATGAAGGTTCATGGAAGCTTTTACGTAAGAGTCAAAATCTGGAAACAACACAAATGTTCATCAATAAGAGAATGGGTAAAATATGGTAGATTCATTTATACAATGGAACAGCAGACTGTACTTCTAAAAAAATTTAAAAAAAAACTACATTATAGCAACATGGATGAATCTCAAAAACACTATGTTGAGGAAAAGACACCAAAAGCTAAATAGTAACTATTATATGATTCCCTCTGTATGAAGCTCAAGCACAGACAAAATTAATTTATAGGAACAGAAATTAGAATGGCTCCCTCTACAGAATTGAAGGGAGGATTGATTGGCAAGGGGCATGAGGAAACTTTCTGGGTGGTGAAAATATATGTATTTGTCAAAATTCAATGGGGGGAGCCTGGGTGGCTCAGTTGGTTAAGCATCCAACTCTTGATTTCAGCTCAGGTCATGATCTCATGGGTTCCTTGAGTTTGAGCCCCACATCAGACTCTGTGTACTGACAGTGCAGAGCCTGCTTGGGATTCTCTCTCTCTCTCTCTCTCTCTCTCTCTCTGCTTATGTCTCTCTAAATAAACAAACAAAAAAACTTTCAAAACTTTCAAAAATTTCAAAAGCTGGGCATTTAAGATTTGTAGATCTTATTAGACTTCCATTTAAAAGTTAGCATTGTTCCTTAAAAAAATCAAACAATACCATATGGTCCAGCACCTCCACTCTGAGTAGATACCCAAAAGAAATGAAAGCAGGGAGCCTGTTTCTGCATTTGCTGCTAAGGTGCTTGGTCCTTCCAAGAAAGCTAAGGCCGTGTTGGGGTACAGCCCTCACTTCATCCTGCGAATAGCCTGGCCGCCAGCTGCCAGCCCGACACTTTCACCTGCATCTGTGGCCCCTCATCCTGCACAGTGATGAGGTGACAGTTTACAGAGATAAGATCAATGCTCTCATTAATGCAGCCAAAGTAAGTGTTGACACCTTTCTGACCAGACTTGTGTGCAAATGCTCTGGCCATGTCAACAGGGGAGCCTCATCTGTAGTCAAAGGGTGGTGGACCCACCCCAGCAGGAAATCCTGCCCCCTCCACCACTGCTGCCTCAGCTGAGGAGAAGTGAAGCAAAGACAGAACCTGAGGAGTCTGATCACAGGGCTTTGTCAATTTGACTAAACCTCATTTGTAACATATTCAATAAGAAGCTGGACTCTTGAAGGAAAGAAGGAAAGAAAGAAGGAAGGAAAGAAGGAAGGAAGGAAGAAAGGAAGGAAGGAGGGAGGGAGGGAGGAAGGAAATGAAAAAGAAAAGCAGGGACTCAGACACTTGCCCACCATGCTCACAGCAGTGTTATGACAACAGCCAGAAGGTGGAAGCAGCTCACATGTCGATCAGCAGCTGGATGGATAAACAAAATGTGATATATACATACAATGGAATATTATTCAGCCTTAAAAAGGAATACAATTGCAACATCTGCTACAACATGGATGAACCCTGAAGGTATATATTGCTAAATATAATAAGCCAGACACAAAAGACAAATACTGTATGATTCCACTTATATGAGGTATACCTGGACTAAGCAAATTCAGAGAGACAGAAAGTAGAACGGTGTTGGATAAAGAAAATGTGATACATACACACACACACACACACACACACACACACACACACACACACTCCACAGAGAGAAATATTATTCAGCCATAAAAAAGAAGGGAAGTTCTTCCATTTGTGACATGGATTGACCTTACAGGCATGTTAAGTCAAATAAAGTCATAGAGAAAGACAAATATTGCATGATCCATTGATATGTGGAATCTAAAAAAAGAAAATTGAACTCACAGAGTACAGATTGGTAGTTATCAAAGGTGGGAGTGGAGGGTGGGCAAAATGCCTTTATAAAGGGAATCAAAAGGCATAAACTTTCAGTTATAAGATAAATAAGTTCTGTGATGTAATGTACAGCATGGTGACTCAAGTAAACAATAGATCTGAAACTTGGTAAGAGATGAGATCTTAAAAGTTCTCATCACACACAAATACACACAAAAATTCTGTAATTACATGAGGTAATAGATGTTAACTAAACTTATTGCAGTGTCATTCTGCAATATACACATCAAATCCTCATGTTGTATAGCTAAAATCAATACAATGTTATATGTCAATTATATTTCAATAAAAATGGACAGGGCACCTGGGTGGCTCAGTCAGTTGAGCATCTGACTTTTTTTTTTAATGTTTATTTATTTTTGATAGAGAGGCAGAGAATGAGCAGGGGAAGGACAGAGAGAGAGGGAGACAGAGACTCAGAAGCAGCCTCCAGGCTCTGAGCCGTCAGCACAGAGCCCAACGCAGGGCTCAAACTCACAAACTGCGAGATCATGACCTGAGCCATGACTCTTAATTTTGAATGAGCCACCCAGGCACCCTGAGCACCTGACTCTTAATTTTGGCTCTGGTCGTGATCCAAGGGTCGTGGGATAGAGCTCTGTGCCAGGCTCCGTGCTGAGCATGGAACCTGGCTTGAGATATCCTCTCTCTCTCTCCCTCTCCCCTACTAGTGCTCTTGCTCTCTCTCTAAAATAAAATAAAACTGGAAAAAAAGAAAAGGAAAAAGAAAGTAGAATGGTGGTTGCCAGGTGCTGGGGGGAAGGGAGTAATGGCGCGTTATTGTTTAATGGGTACAAAGTTTCAGTTTGAGAAGATGGAAAAGTTTGGAGATGGATGGTGGTAACAGTCGCACAACAATGTGAATATACTTAATGCCACAAAAGTGTACATTTAAAAATGGTTAAAATGATAAATTTTACGTTCTATATATTTTACCACAATATAAAAGATGCCAATGCTCAGCTTGATTTAATCAGTGCAATGGTAGGGCAAAAGCCAGATTACAATAGACTGAGAAAACAGAGTTGAATACATGGAGACAATTAAGATGAACTATCCCTACAAAAAGCAAAAAGCAAATCAATAAAATGCATTGACTCTTTCAGTAGAAACAGTGAAGTGAGATAACTGTCAGAAAGATGCTGTGAGAGCAATTTCATGCAGAATGTAAACCAGACAACATCGAAATTACCTTCTAATTCTACAACTCTTTATACACAAGAACTAAAGCACGGAAAAAGGGAGAGGTATCAATGAAGTCAAAAGCATGTATCTATAGGGGGCGCCTGGGTGGCCCACTCGGTTGAGTGTCAAACTTTGGCTCAAGTCATGATCTCACAATCTGTGGGTTCAAGCCTTGCACTGGCCTCTGTGCTGACAACTTGGAGCCTGGAGCCTGCTTCAGATTCTGTGTCTCCCTGTCTCTCTACCTCTCCCCTGCTTGCACTATGACTCTCTCTAAATAAATAAATAAATAAATAAACAAAAAAATTTTAAAGCATGTATCTATAAAATCATTACTGAGAACCAAAGATGCAGATAGTAATTAGGCCATAGAAGAAATTATTATATATAGTATAAGAAATGACCTATTTCCAGATTATCTATAACATTCCCAACCTCCACAACCTTTAAATTCTTTAAGAATTACTAACGACTTAAAAATACTCTATGGAAACAACCCAAATATCCATCAACAAATAAACTGATAAACAAAATGTGGTATATACACACAATGGAATATTATTCAGCCTTAAAAGGCAATGAAATTCTGTACAACATGGATGAACCTTGAGAACAATATGCTAAGTGACATAAGAAAGACACAAACAGGCAAATATTGTACGATTTTGCTTACATGAAATATCTAGAAGAGGCAAATTCAGAGACAGAAAGTAGAACAGAGATTACCAAGGGTTAGAGGTGAGGGGGAACTGGAGAGTTATTATTTAATGGGTACATAGTTTCTGTTTGGGGTGATGAAAAAGGTTTTGAAATAGATGGTGATGGTTGTATAACAGTGAATAAATTAATGCCACCGAATTGTACACTTAAAAATGGTTACATATATCTTGCCACAATAAACAAATTTTTCTATCAAAAAAAAAAAAAAAACTCTGAAAGCAAACCTCAAGCTGAGATCAAGTTTCTCACAGTAAATATATTGCCTGAGGTTGTAGACAAAACTCATCCTGTGGCATAGCTACCCCGAAATGGAAAAGGTCTCCAATAGAGATTCCTTTAAGAAAGGAAATATACCCATGAAGTAAATCAATTCACTCACCTCAATGATGGATAAGGTCCTCAACTGAAAGCCAGAAGAAAGTCACCTGAGGTCATTGATAGGGAGAAATGAAGAGGACTTAAGCAGCCCCATCCATGTAGGATATTATTTCCTCAGAACCATCAAGTAATTCTGATAAACAATTTCAAATAAGAAGTTGCTTGTTCTTGAAAAAGTCCAGATATATTTGGACAAAAAACCCAAATAGGAAGTTGTTTACCCCTTCCACAGTTGGCACTCACTACCCTCAAGACTAGAGTCAAACCAGGATATGAGCCTCTCGGGCTGAGAGGTGTGGTTGGGGGGACAACATCCAAATCCAGACACAGAGCTTCTCAGTCAAAATGCCTTCAACTACTGCTTGTTCAGATGAAGCCTTTCTGCTTGTTAATCCAACTTCTGTGTGAATGCCTTATATGTTAAAGTTACTAACTTCCTACCTTCTACTTTCAAGTGTCACACTATTTATTTAACCAGAGAAGTGGTTCTCAACTAGGAACAGTTTTGCACCCCAGAGACATATGGCAATATCTGGAGAATGTCAGTTGTCACACTGGGCGCTACTAACCTGCACTAGGTAGAGGCTGGGGATGCTGTTAGCATCTATATCTACAATATATAGAACCTCTCCCACAATAAAGAATTCATTGTGCCCAAAGTGTCAGTACTGCCAAGGTTGAGAATATCTGAACTACAGGTTAATAAGACATCTAAGGACTTCACCGTGAAATGTGAAGGCTTTTTGTTCAAAATACTACTTTAAATTTTTACTACTTTAAATTCATTAAATCTTAAGATTGATATTTTTCCTGTTTTCTTTATACTTCCGTATACTTTCCAAATTTCTATGATGAACTTCTACTGATTTTCTCATCAGAAAATCATAAACTTGTATTTTAAAATAAAAACCAGTATCCTTTTCTTTTTCTTTTATAGTCTATTTGCCTACAAATAATTTTCCTATGGGCAGGCTCTAATTTTGCTACTTACATTTTTTATTCTTTACTGCTCTGTATCTGGAGTAGGAGTGACCAAAACTTGAGTTTACTGTTCCATCTTTACTGGCAGCCCAATCTGACATCAGAATTCAAGAGAAATTACTGAGTAATATTAAACCAAGTTTTATACAAAACAAACTATTTTCTGATATCCTATTCTTCACAATCATTTCACAAACCTGTACAATGTAAAATATGTGATTCAGATATTTAGACTATATAAAATGCTTTTATCATAAAAGGCAAAGGAAAGTAAAAGGGAAGTAATCCGGAGCAGCACTATAAGCAAAGAGTCAGAATAGACCCAAAGAGAAAAACAGAGATGGAACAGATGGCAGAAACAGAAGCCAAGTCATAGCAGCTGATTTCTAAAACACTGTGCCGGAGGGAGGAGTCTGACGGCTTCCTGAGCATCCGTATTTGCTCCTGTATCCATGCAGCACTTACTCATCTGAGCGTCTGGGGTATTTGCTCCTGTATCCATGCAGCACTTACTCATCTGAGCGTCTGGGCTCTGCAACCAGCACTGATTACCCTGGACTCCTCAAAATTCACTTCCTGTCAGCTGATCAGATTAAACTAATCACTGGTAATCCTATTTCCCTTGTCCAAGACTGGCAGCCCTATCAATCTGATCCAATGAAAAGAGTATTCCTAAGTTCTGGGGAAAGAAGGCCTTACTTATTTTTAAAAGAGAACCATGGGAAGCCAGACCATATCTCTGGCATTGGAAAAATGGATCCCGAATACCACTGGCGGCTTTAATTTCAGGAAAAAGCAGGGACTGCACAGCAGAGTGGAGAGGCAGAAAGAACTTAGGACTTCATATGTCACTGAATTGCTTGACCAACCTTAGGGCCCATTCTAATTCTGGATTTCCTTTTATGTTAACTGAAAAAGCTCCTTATTGTTTAAGCTACTCTGAATTGGGTTTTCTGTCATTTACTGCTGAAAGCAACTCAGGTAAAACAAGGTCTGTAAAAGATGAGCACATCCCTCTTACAATCCTGTATTACACATTTCTTACTACTACTTTGTGGACATTATAAAAATAACACGGAGAGATATGATGTAGGTACTCCATGTTAATAGTAAAAATATAGTCATTTTGTGGAGTAACTTGGCAGAATTATTAAAATTTTAAATGTGCACACTTTTTTCCTCAGATGTCCATTATACCAAAGAGTGAAAACTTAAAAACAATTTAAATTTTATCAAAGGGAAAGAAACTGTAATATATCTGTACTATGAACTAGCATATTTAAGAATAATGAAGTGATCTTGACCTACTAACATGGAAAGCCCTCCAAGATATATCAACCTAGCAAAAAATATGATAGTTACCATTAATATAAAACACTTACATGACAGTAAACTGTATACTTACGTTGCTAAACACATATACACATTATACTGTTTAAAAGTTTAAATAAAGCACATTAACTGAAAATAATGATTACCACTGGACTGGATACTGATTTAAGGAGTATTTTCGCTTTCTTGAAATCGTTCACACGTTTTACATTCAGAATAGATTCAGGGAAACTGGGTGGCTCAGTTAAACGTCCAACTCTTGATTCCGGCTCGAGTCATGATCTCATGGTTTGTGAGTTCGAGTACTGCATCAGAATCCTGCTTGGGATTCTCTCTCTCCTTCTCTCTCTGCCCCTCCCCCACTCACACAAGTTCTCTCTCTCTCAAATAAACCTTAAAAAAATAAGAAACCTTAAATAGAATCTTGGGAATACATGGCTGGCTCAGTTGGTAGAGATGGAACTCTTGATTTTGGGGTCATGAGTTCAAGCCCCATGTTGAGTGTTGAGCTTACTTGAAACTTAGGAAAAATACATACTCACTACAGAAATCTTGAAAATAAAGAAAGGAACAACAATAAAAAAACTCACATCTTCACAATACTTACAGATAATTATGGTTATTAATTCACCATATTTCTTCCTAATCTTTTTATATGTCCACTTTGAGATATTTATCCTATAGACAATTTTAAACCCTGCTTTTTTTTTTTTTTAATGTGTATTTATTTTTGACAGAGAGCACTAGCAGGGGGAGGGGAAGAGATCTGAAGCGGGTTCTGTGCTGCCAGCAGAGATCCCCATGCAGGGCTCAAATCCATGAACTGTGAGATCATGACCTGAGCCAAAGTTGGACACAACCAACTGAGCCACTTGGGTGCCCCTAAATCATGCTTTTTAAAAAAATTTTTTTAATGTTTTATTTATTTTTGAGAGAGAGACAGAATGTGAGTGGGTGACAGGCAGAGAGAGAGAGAAACACACACACACAGAATCCAAAGCAGGCTCCAGGCTCTGAGCGAGCTGTCAGCACAGAGACCAACGCGGGACTCAAACCCACGGACCGGACCATAAGATCATGACCTGAGCCGAAATCAGACGCCCAGCCAACTGAGCAACCCAGGCACCCCTAAATCCTGCTTTTTAAAAATAAACATTAATTTAAATTGCTGATTAGTATTTATTTGCATGAATAATTACTTAGCTTTGTTTTATTGCTGAATAAGTTGTTTCCAATAAATCACTACTGTGAATCGTGTAATGAATACTTCTGTAATGAATTATCTTTGCTTTATAAAAATCATATATACGTTGAGAATACTTTATTTGAACAAATTCTTAGAATAGGAAGTACTAAGTTAAATAATATGAACTTTTTTCTTTAAGTTTATTTATTTTGACAGAGAATGAGAGAGAGCTTTCACAAGCAGGGGAGGGGCAGAGAGAGAGGGAGAGACAGAATCCCTAGCAAGTTCCGCTCAGTTCTAAGCCTAACAAGGAGCTCGGTCTCATGAAGGTGAGATCATGACCTGAGATGATATCAAGAGTCAGACATTTAACCGATTGAGCCACCCAAGCACCCCCGAACTTTTAAAGTTCCTGATATTTACTGACAAACTTTTACTCAAAAGTATTGTGTCAACTCATGCTTGCATATTTCTCTGCATACAAGAGTGCCCAGATGATTTTTAAATATAAATAACTTATTCATCACTCTAGTTCTCTACACCCTACTGAAAAGGAAAAGGAGGATGATACTTAGCTAAAACTTTATCTCCAAAATTAAATAAACAGTAGACTCTTGATTCTTTTAAATCTGTCTTCTTTTTCAGACTAGAGAGAAAAGAACGTTGAAAAAGTCTTGGCTTTTTTAAACTAAATGGTGCTGAATAAGGTTCTTTGAATCAAATTTTTGAATAAAATCCTGAAATAACTGAAGCAAACATCCTTTAAAGGAAAAAAAAAAAAAAAAGACAAGAATCAATCGCTATTAAAATAGGCCTAACTTTGGGGCACATGGGTAGCTCAGTCAGTTGAGAGTCCAACTTCAGCTCAGGTCATAATCTCACAGTTCATGATTCGAGCCCCACAGCAGCCCTGCTGCTGTCAGACTATCAGCACAGAGCCCACAAAGGATCCTCTGTCCCTCTCTCTCTGCCCCTCCCCCACTGCGCATGCTCGCTCTCGCACACGCGCTCGCGCTCTCTCTCTCAAAAAATAAAACATTTAAAAACAGTTTATAGGGGCACCTGAGTGGCTCAGTTGGTTAAACAGTGGACTCTTGACTTCAGCTCAGGTCATTATCTTGCAGTTCATGAGATCAAGCCCTGCATTGGGCTCTGTGCTGACAGTGCAAGGAGCCTCCCTCTGATTCTCACTCTCTGCCCTTCCCCAGCTCACACTTGCTCTCTCTCAAAATAAACTTTAAAAAAAAATCTTTAAGAAAAGCCAAAATTTATAAAATAGGCTTAACCTCAACAAAGAAAGACAACCCAGTGTAGAAATTGGCAGAGCATTCAAATAGACTGTTCTACAAAGAACATGTACAAATGACCAATAAGAACATGAAAAGAGATGGCCAATAGTCATCATTATGGAAATAGAAATTACAACTACAATGAGATACTACTTCATATCCACTAGGTAGCTATTTTTAAAAGAATAAAAAGCAGCAGCAGAAAATAACAGTGTTAGCAAGGATGTGGAGAAACCGGAGCCCCTGCACATGCAGCTGCTACAGAAGACAGCGTGGCATTTCCTCAAAAAACTAAACACAGAATTACCATATGATGCAGTAATTCCATTCCTCGATATATACACAAGAGGAATGAAAGCAGGGACTCAAACAGAAGTTTGTGCCCCAATGTTCATTACAGCATTATTCACAACGGCCAAAAGTTGGAAACGACCTGTGTCCATTAAGAGATAGAATGGATAAACAAAATGTGAGATACACATACAATGGAATATTATTCAGCCTTAAAAAATAATGAAATTCTGGGGGTACCTGGGTGGCTCAGTCTGTTGAGCATCTGACTTCGACTCAGCTCATGATCTCATGGCTCATGAGTTCAAGCCCCACATGTGGCTCTGTGCTAACAGCTCAGAGCCTGGAGCCTGCTTCAGATTCTGTGTCTCCTTCTCTCTCTACCCCTCGTCCACTCACGCTCTGTCTCTCAAAACAAATATTTTTAAGAATTTTTTAAAAATAATGAAATTCTATATAACGTTACAGCATAGATGGACCTTTAAAACATTATGCTAAACGTAATAAGCTAGACACAAAAGGACAAATATTGTATGATTCTGAGCATATAAAATATCTAGAATATGGAAATTTCATAGAGATAGAAAGTAGAAGAGAAGTTACTAGGGACTGGTGGCGGGGAGGCGCAATGGAGAATTATTGCTTAATGGATACAGAGTTTCTGTTTGGGGTGACGGAAGTTTTGGAAATAGTGGTAATGGTTGCACATTTTAAATGTAATTAATGTCACTGGATTGTACACTTAAAAATGGACTAGGTCAGCCAGATGCCCCTGAATTGTATACTTTAAATGAGTGAATTGTATAGTTTAAAAAAAAAAGGCTAATTATATGTGAATTAAAATAAATAATTTGTTATATGCTTGTGGGTTTTTTTTTGGAAACGCCATCTCCCATGAGAACTCCTTCCCCCACCCCATCCTGAATTCATTTATCTTTCAGGAAAGATGTGTCAGATATTACAATAGATGCCAGAGATTAAATAAGTAAGATTTAATCCCTGCCCTCAAGATGTTCTCGGTCTCGGTGGCTCAGTCAGTAAGCATCCGACTTCAGCTCAGGTCATAATCTCACAGTATGTGGGTTCCAGCCCCGCGTCAGGCTCTGTGCTGACAGCTCGGAGCCTGGAGCCTGCTTCCGATTCTGTGTGTCCCTCTCTCTCTGCCCCTCCCCTGCTCATGATCTGTCTTTCTCTGCCTTATAAAAATAAATAAATGTTAAAAAAAATTTTTTTTAAAAGTTCTGTCTTGTAAGGAAAACAAAGAGGCAACCAGAAGACAGAGCACCTCAGTGGCTCAGTTGGTTAAGTGTCTGACTTCGGCTCAGGTCATAATCTCAGTTTATGAGTTCAAACCCTGTGTTGGGCTCTGCACCGACAGCTTAGAGCCTGGAGCTTGCTTTGGATTCTGTGTCTCCCTCTCTCTTCCCCCTCCCCCACTTGTGCTCTCTTTCAAAAATAAACAAACAAAAAAGCAGCAACCAAAAGAGCCACATGAATGGTCTGCACAGCCAGAAACCCAGGACACACCTTCGACTCCCCATGTAATCAAAAACACCCTATCAATAAGTTAATTTTCTCCCAGCCACTCTCTTCCTCTATGCTTGGCAGACACTGAACATCCACCATCCAGGACTCATTCAAAGTCCTCCATCCTCTGAGTGCCATCCTTGACTCTCCCGACCTAATGACAGTCTATGATAGCATCCTGGGTTTCCTTTTTTTTTTTTTTTTTAATTTTTTTTAACATTTATTTATTTTTGAGAGTCAGAGCGTGAGCAGGGGAGGGGCAGTGAGAGAGAGGGAGACAAAGAATCGGAAGCAGGCTCCAGGCTGTGAACTGTCAGCACAGAGCCTGACGTGGGGCTCGAACTCACGAACTGCGAGATTATGACCTGAGCCAAAGTCAGATGCTTAACCAACTGAGCCACCCAGGCGCCCCTCCTTTTTTTTTTTCTTAAGTTTTTAATTCCATTTAGTTAACATACAGTGTTATGTTAGTTTCAGGTGAACAATATAGTGATTCAACAATGCCATACATGACCTGGTACTCATCAAAACACATGCATTCCTTAATCCCCATTACCTATTTACCCCATCCCCCAACCATCCCCCCTCAGGTAACCATCTGTTCTGTGTAGTTAAGAGTTTGTTTCTTGGTTTGTCTCTTTCTTTTTCCCTTTGCTCATTTGTTTTGTTTCTTAAATTCCACATATGAGTGAAATCATATGGTATTTTTCTTTCTCTAATTTCGCTTAGCACTATATACCCTAGCTCCATCCATGTTGTTGTAAATGGCAGGATTTCATTCTTTTCTGCAGCTGAATAATATTCCATTGCATATGCATATCACATCTTTATCTATTCATAAATCGATGGATACTTGGGCTGCTTCCATATCATGGTTATTATAAATATTACTGCTATAAACATAGGGGTACATATATCTCTTTGAATTAGTGTTTTTGTATTTCTTGGGTAAATACTGAGTTTCTCTCTTATAACAACTCTCAGTGCTTGAGATTTACTTGTCCAACATCTGTCTTCCTACTGGATGGTGACTGCCTTGTCTCTCGTTTACTGCTATGTCCCTAGCACCCTAGTTCTGTGCCTGATATAAAGCACACAGAGGGGCGCTCTTGTGTTCTTGCTTCAGCTGAGTAGGAGCAGGCTGGGGGTGAGGTGAGGTGACAATTGACATTCTGCAGTGACAAGGTATGGATGCTTGAAGGGCTGATGATATGAGGAATCTGCTCATCTGCTGTGGGACCTCTGCCACATGTGATATTCAGTGACACTCTGTTCTTTCTCCCAGTGCTGGTCACAGACTTCTGTTGTTGATTCAGTGACGTGACAGTGAGTTGCTACCCACAATTTGAAAAATCTAATTAGGAGAATTCATGATGAGAAGAAAACAGTGTCCAAAATAGAGCCCTGTGAGATTCTACTGTTTAAGGTTCAAGTAGAGGAGGTGGTGCCTACAAAGATAGAAAGGATCCAGTGGAGAGAAAGGTGGAGAGAAAGGTGGAGAGAGCTCTCGTTACATTTGTAAGATGAATACAGCAGCTCCAAGAATCACATCCTGACCAGGTAACATTCAGACCCAGGAAGTGGCAGGTCTCCACCTTGGGCCACTTCATCAGAGTGAGAAAGCCCTTTCTCCATGGGAACTCCTTTTAAAAATTTTTATTTTAAATACATTCAGGGCTGGAGAAAAGCTGAAAAAAAAAGTGGAAGGAATTCCTGCAAAACCTTCACCTAGAGTCCCCAAATATGAAGACTTTACCCCAGTTTATCATTCTATATATTTGTTCTGAAATATTTTTGAGAAAGTTGCAGGCATGAAGGGCACCTGGGTGGCTCAGTGAGTTGAGCATTTGACTCTTGATTTTGGCTCAGGTCATGGTCCCAGGTTCATGGGATAGAGCCCTGTATCAGCCTCCATGCTCAGCATGGAGATTTTCTTTCCCTCTCCCAGACTCGCACTCTTTCTCTTTCTTTCTTTCTCTCTCTCTCTCTCTCTCTCTCTAATAAAAAAAAAGCAAAAAGCAAAAATTTAAAAAAGAAAGTTGCAGGCATTGACTCAGTAAAATGATCAAAACTAACATCAACACAAACTATTATCTACCCTACCATCCTTATTCAAAGTTTAATAAATGTCTCAATAACTTCCTTCATTGCAAGTCTTTAATTTTAAAACATTTAAAATTTTTCATTTAAAAGAGTTTTTTTTAACATTTGTTCATTTTTGAGAGACAGAGCGTGAGCGGGGGAGGGGCAAAGAGAGAGGGAGACAAAGAATCCGAAGCAGGCTCCAGGCTCTGAGCTGTCAGCACAGAGTCCAACATGGGGCTCAAACCCACAGACTGCGAGAACATGACCTGAACTGAAGTCAGACACTCAACCGACTAAGCCACCCAGGTGCCACGAGGTTGAACATATTTTTAATATGCCCAAAGGTCATCCTTATATTTTATGTGTGTATGTATAAATTGTGATTATGTTTTATCCATTTTTCTATTAAGTGTTTGGTCTTTTATGCCCCACACTAAGTTTTAAGAGTTCTTTATATATTAGGGATATTAGTCATTTATCTGATACATGTTGCAAATACATTCACCCAGTATATTATTTCTCTTTGTCTTTCCTTATTGTGCTTTTTGCCATGCAAAAAATATTTTATGAGTTAATATTTTTATGAGATAATATTTATCAATCTTTTATTGCCTCTGGCAATATCTTCTTTTAGCACTTACATGGTTATGTATTTTACATTTAGATTAGATCTCTGACCCATCTGAAGTTAATTCTTGTGTATGGTGTCAAGTATAAATCTAATTTTTTCTTTATCAAAATGGCTATCCAGTTATCCCAGCACTGTTTATTTAAAAAGTACATCTTTACTACAGTAATTTGAGACACCATATATTTTATCATATACTACACTGATAAATGTATATGAATCTCTTTCTGGATTTTCTCTGTTCTTTCCACTGTTTTGCTTCTAATCGTGTACCAGTACTGTACTGTTTTAATTATAGAGACTTCATAGTATTTTTAATATCTCTTAGGGAAAATTGTGAACTTAAAATTTAATGATTTAGATGAAGTGAAAAAAATTCCTTGAAAGACATAACTACCAAAGCTCAATTAAGAAGAACTAGGTACGAGCGCCTGGGTGGCTCAGTTGGTTAAGTGTCCGACTTCAGCTCAGGTCATGATCTCATGGTTTGTGGGTTCGAGCCCCACATTGGGCTCTGTGCTAAGAGCTCAGAGCCTGGAGCCTGCTTCCGATTCTGTGTCTCCCTCTCTCTCTCTGCCCCTCCTCCGCTCGCACTCTGTCTCACTCTGTCTCTCAAAAATAAATAAATGTAAAGAAAAAAATTTAAAAAAAAAAAAAGAAAATGATTCTGTGTCTCTCTCGCTCTGCTCCTCCCCAGCTCGTGCTCTGTCTCTCCGTCTCTGTCAAAAAAAATAAATAAATGTTTAAAAAAGAAAAGAAGAACTAGGTAACCTGTTTAGCCTTGTCTCTATTAAAGAAATTGAATTTGTTGTTGAAACAAAGAAAACTCCAGGCCCAGAGGGCTTCACAGAAACATTCCAACAAATGTTTAAGGATGAAATTAGTCCATTCTCCAGAGACTGTTCCAGAAAATAAAAAAGGAGAGACTATTTCCCCAAATCATTTATGAGGTATAAGGAACACTCATACTTTGTATAAGGAAATACAAACCTACTTTGAAAACAGTTTGGCAATTTCTAATAAAACTAAACATATACTTAATAATACTATCCAGCAATCCCACTCCAAAGCACTTAACAAGTGAAATAAAAACATGTTCACACAAAACCCTCTCAGCAAATGTTTATAGCAGCTGTATTTGGTTTCTGGTTTTTGGCTTGTTGGGTTTTTTTTGGGGGGGTCCCCTCTACCCCCCACAGCTATATCTGTAATAGCCAAAAACTCATATGTCCTTCAACTGGTAAATGGATGAATGAACTGCAGTATAAACATACTACTCAATACTACTCAATAAAAAGAAACTCAGACACATAACAACATGGATAAATCTCAAAAACATTATACTGTGTGAAAAAAGCCATTCAAAAGGTTATATAATGTATGATTCATTTAAATGACATTCTGGAAGAGACAGAACTATAAGAAGAAAACAATCAAAGACTGCTAGCAATTGGAAGTAGAAGGTGGAAAATTAACTAACATACACCACATTCTTTACTACAAAGTCAAGGTGAATTTTTGCAGGTGATTAAGCTGTTCTATATCTCTTTCCCCCCTGTTCTTTCCTCAAATGTTTATTTATTTATTTTGAGAGAGAGAAAGAGAGAGCACAAGCAGGGGAGAGAGAGAGAATCCCAAGCAGGCTCTGCACCATCAGTGCAGAGTCCCATGCAGGGCTTGATCCCACAAACCACAAGATCATGACCTGAGCTGAAATCAAGGGTAGGATGTTCAACCTACTGAGCCACTCAGACACCCCTAGCTCTTTCATTTGTCAAAACTCCCAGAACTTTATACTTAAAGAAAAAGGTCAATTTGACTGTAGGTAAACTCTACTTTATCATGCAAACACTAGTCAAAGCAAAACTGTAACAAGCTTTAATATCCTCAAAAACATCAAAGTTGACTTCAAAGAAAGAATATTATCAGGAATAAAAGAGGGACATTACATAATGACAAAAGAGTCAATTCACTCTTCTGAATGAATTGAGTGAATTTTGAATGAATCCTAAATGTATACCCATCTAACAACAGACCTTCAACAAAATATACAAAGTAAAGATCTTGAAGTAGTAAGAGACAAACCCATAACTACAGGTGCATAATTCAACATTCTTCTCCCATTACAGATATCAGTATCTTCTTTGTAGGGATATTAATATCTGTATCAATAAGTACACAGAACAACATTATCAAACAACTTGACCTAAGTGACATTTATAGACTATTCCATCCAATAAGAGAATACACATTCTTTTCAAGGCACATGGAATATTCACCAACATAGACCATATTCTGGGCCTTAAAACAAACCATATAAAGTATGGTCTTTAATCATAATTAGAATTAAACTAGAAACAAAAAAGAAAAAAAATTTGGAAAATCCTCAAATACCTGGAAATTAAGCAATACTTTTCTTAATTGTGCATGGGTTAGAGGACAACACAAAGAAAATCTGAAAACATTTAGAACTGTATAAAAGTTATAACATTTGAAATGTGTATGAACCAGTTAAACACTGCTTAGAGGGAAATGTAAAGTACCAAATGCCTATAACAGAAAAGAAGAAAAATCTGAAATGGATGATCTAAGTTTCTACTGCAAAAAGAAACAAGAAACTGCAAATTAAACACAGTATTAGATGAGAAATGGACGAAATTGAAACAGAAAAGCAACAGAGAAAATAAAATCAAAATCTGGTTCTTTGAAAAGATCAATAAAATGGATAAACCTCTAGCCAAACTGATCAAGAAACAATGATAATAGATACAAATCATCAAAATCAGGAACAGAGGGAGTATCATTACACGTTTTACAGACATTAAAAAGAAACTATAGAAGTATTAATGACTTTTATGCCAATAAATTTGATAACTGAGATGAAATGGATAAATTGCTTTGAAAGAAAAACATTACCAAAACTCTTCCTAAAGAAATATGAATAGCCTGAATAGGCCACATCTGTTAAAGAAATTGAGTTTGTAGTTAAATACCTTCCAACAAAGAAAAACCCTGAGTTAGATTACTTCACTGTCACACTCTAGCAAACATTTAAGAATGACACAACACCAATTCTACACAAAATCTTCTAGGAAATAGAAGAGGAAAGAGTCCCAACTTGTTCTGAGGCCAGCATAACCCTGATACTAAAAAAAAAAAAAAAAAAAACTAGACCAACATCCCTCATGAATAAATGTAAAGATTCTTTTTTTTATTCTTTCTTTTGTAAAAAAATGTTTTAATGTTTATTTATTTTTGAGAGAGAGAGAGAGTGAGAGCGAGTGGAGGCAGGGTAGAGAGAGGGAGACAAAGAATCCGAAGCAGGCTCCAGGCTCCGAGCTGTCAGCACAGAGCGGGACATGGGGCTGGAACTAACAAACTGTGAGATCATGACCTGGGCTGAAGTTGGACACTTAACCGACTGAGCCACTCAGATGCCCCCAAATGTAAAATTTCTTAACAAAAATTAGCAAATTGAATCCAGCAACATATAAAAAGATTAACACACCGTGACCATGTGGAGTGTATCCCAGGAATTCAAAGATTGGTAACAACATTCCAAAATTCAATCGATGTAATTTACCATATTGACAAAATAAAATTTGGGGTTGTGGAAGCTGGAAATTAAGGGCAGGTTAAGAGGTTATACCCTCAATATTTTAGGTGCCTGTGTCATCACTTTGCACAACTCCAAAGGTATCATTTATATTGTAGTCACTGTATTCTACATAAATAATACTCCTGATATTATAAAATACAGTGGTATTGCAAATGTGTAAAATAGTTGCCCAAAAGGCAATGCAACTTTGAGCTAGACTAAAAGAAATAAAAGATCCAGGTGAAGAGATTTTTATCTTCCAGATGTTCCACTTGGCCCTGTTCATACCTGAAATATTCTATTTCATACCCTAAATATTCTATTTAGTCCTGAACTTTACATTTCCAAGGAGACAAATGAATTTCACCAGAGAACCAAAGCAATAATGGCAAGAGTTCTAGATATTTCACATTAAAAGAGTTGAAGAAACTGGAATGCACATACTACACTTCAATAATTTGCTTATATTCTATATGCCCTGAAGACTGTCAATTCCTGAGGGCACAATCTATGCCCTGTATCTTTGTATCCCAGGTACCTATCACTGGTCCTGGAACTGGGTAAGTACTCATCTATGAGGAGTTCAAGAACAGGAAAAACTAAACTTTAGTAACAGAAGCCAGAAAGTGGGGAGAAAGGATTGGAAGGGGCACTATAGCACTGTGACTTTTCATAACATAGCGTGTCAAATGTGACACTTTGCCCCATAGTTATCAAGTTTGTATCTCATTAGCCTGAATTGGTCATGTGCCAATTTTTGACTGGTATATACTAATTACAGCTCTCCTGGACTGGAAGTCAGTCGAACCATGGAGTTTGACTCTGGAGGAAGCATGGCAAGAACACTAGAGAGACCATCACAATACCTACTAGCCCCACCTATCAGCCAAATCACCTCAGCGATTAAACAAAGTGACAGACATCAGAGCAAGATGACTCTCATGTCCAGAAATGATGTAAAAAAATTAGCAACTATGTTAGATATTAGAATTAGAATAAACACCTAAATTTCACAAATAATCTAAATTACAGATGTAACTGCCCTTTCAATGAAAGATGTATTCCCGAAAAACTCTTTGAAAACAAATTCTGAAGGCAATCGTATTTTCCAACAACTTGTATCATAATTTCAAAGAGGAACAGAAATGCCCCAAGTAAACTAAACAGTATTTTGGCAAAATGAACTTTAAAACTCTTAGCAGACAACAGGGAAACACTTTTTGCAAAAGGATGTATTGCCTGGTAACTATAACTCATAATGAAGACAAGAACTACACCCATGACCTTGGGCAAGTCATGCCCCTTCCACTCAGCCTTGGTTTCCTCATCTAGAAAATAATAAATAAATGAGTAAATAATAAAATAAATGGTCTCTTCCGCTAAATAAAAAGATTGGGTATTTTCTAACACCCAATGAATTTGTTAGGCATTAGATATGTTTATTAGACATGAAAGAATATCCAATATAGTTAACTACAATCTGATGTAAACCTTCCTAAGACTATAAGTTAATAAAGGAATTCTGTTCCTCTAAATAAAATAGAACGTATCTCTATCAGATTTTTAAATGCAGCTCTTTACAATATATATACCCTTACCTCGTCTTCACAGACTCAATTTTTATAAAACCTCATACTTATTTAACATATACATGAGATAATGTGAGGCCTGATAGGTACTCTGGGAACTTTAGAGTGGTTTTTCCACTAGCAGAAAATTAATACACACTTACATAATAATAAAGCCTCATTTAACACATTTTACAGGCAAAATCAATCCCATAATATCTAACAATTCTGTAAAATAAAAGCTAGATATGGCAGAATAGACTACTACTGCTATCCCCCAAAACTCACATTTTGAAAAAACTCTAATGCCTATAGAACAAAGAATCAATAGAAAATCTGTGCAAATATACACATACAATGAAACTGCTCACTGACCTTTTTTCAGTCGGGGTTTCTGAGATTCAGCAGATTCAGGAAACGGAGTTCTCTGAAAAGAAAGAACTCTATATTAAAGCACCACCATAAATCTTGCTAACTCAAAAAAGCATTCATATAACCATAATCAGTAGCTCTCCAATCATGCAATTAATCCATTAACTACATTCAGGTACAAAGAATTATTTTTAATGTAGTTTAAAAAACAAATGTCAAGTCATAACTTTTGCTATCCAAACTATTAATAACGTATAATGCATATTTATATGTTTATGTGTAACGTATAATTATAATGCATAAAATGTGCACAAATAAATGTACTAAGCTCTGAACACTACATATTAGCATTATACCTATTGTCACATAGCTTAGCAGTCAAACCAAAATATTAGTAACTTTGACAAAAGGAAGCTTATACGGTTATGTATACAGAAATTGCCTAGCACTCAATTCTAGGAGAGAGTTTTTTTTTCTTTTTAAGTGACATTATTGAATATAATAAATACTATCGTATACCATAACTTTGCAGAAAATCTTCAAATGGATTTTTCTTCTATCTACCTCCTATATTATATATGATATGGTAAGATATAAGCAAAAACAATGGATGAAAATTTCTAGAAGTAATGTGAGATACTAATCTTTAGATTCACAATGCTCAACCAGTCTTGACCAGGTTAAATGAAAATAAATCCAAGCTTGTATACATCACAAGGACCTGCACCAGAGACAATAAGAAGTTTTTAAAAGCAACCACCAAAGGAAAAAAAGTATCAGGAGATAACCTACACCGAAAGGACAATTAGATTGACAGCTGATGTCTCAACAATTAAAAACAGGAAATAATATCACATAAAGACATTATAAGAAAAATCACTCCCATGTTTCAGGTGCCTAAGTAAAATGAATGTTAATCTAAACACAAGGTCAGCAAACAATGGCCAAACAAATCCAGCCCATTTTTATATGGCCCACAAATTAAGAATGTTTTTTACATTCTTAATAGTTTTTAAATTTTTTGATATCTTGTAACATCTGAAAATAAAAATTCAAATTTCAGTGCCTATAAACAAAATTTTATCAGAATACAGTCACACACACACGCTTACATATGGTCTATGGTTGCTTCCACAGTATAACTGCATAACTGAGTTACTTGAGACAGAGACTGGCCCACAAAGCCCAAAATATTTATTACTGGCCCTTTACAAAAACAGTTTGCCAACTCAGATCTAAACTCTTACACCTCAAAACTAATTTCTGGGGTGCCTGTTTGGCTCAGTCTGAAGAGTATGTGACTCTTGATCTCAGGGTAATGAGTTTGAGTCCCATATTGGGTGTAGAGATTACTAAACTAAATAAATAAACTTAAAAAAAACTCTCAAGAACAATGGCAAATAAAGAAACTTTAGGAGAAATAAAATTTGAGAGGTTTAGACTCATTAAATAAACTTAAGGGGAGCCTGGCTGGTTCAGTCGGTAGAGCATGTGACTCTTGATCTTGGGGTTGTAAGTCTGAGCCCCATGTTGGGTGTAGAAATTACTTTAAAGAACCCAAAATCTTAAAAAAAATTTTTTTATAATTTTAGGAAAAAGGAAAACAACCTCAGAATGAAGAAGTGGAATGGGCAAAGGAATTGGTAAAATATGGAAGTAGTCTAAACATCTACTGACTGAATAAAACAAACAAAAGTTTAATTTGTGAACAACAATATCATGAACTGGCAGAAGGCAATGGGTAATATAGCATTTGATAATCCTTACATTATTCAGTTTTGAGCTTTCAGTTAAATATGTATTAGTAAAAAAGCTGGGTATTCACTAAAGGAAGACTAAAGAAGAGTATATATAACTTATAATAATGAAACGAGAGAAGAGAGATTTAAAAAAACACAGTCAAAAAAAAAAAGAAAAAAATGAAATTCTCCAGTTAAATGATCAGGATGGATGTTTTTAAAAATCTTGATGAATGCTATTTATATAAAGACACATATAAAACATAAGGGGAAAGAAGGGTGTCTGTCTCAGTCAGTTGGGCATCCAACTCAGCTTCAGCTCAAGTCATGATCTCACAGTTGGTGGGTGAGTCCCATGTCAGGCTCTGCACTGACTGTGGAGCCTGCTTGAGATTCTCTCTCCCCCTCCACTGCTCGCTCTCCCTCTCCCTCTCTCTCTCAAAATAAATAAATAAACTTTAAAAAAATTAAAAACTAAAACATAAAAGCAAAGAAAAACAAAGGAAAAAGATATACCAGGAAAATAGAAACAAAAAGAAAACTAAAATAGCAATATTAACATTAAACAAAACAGGCTTCAAGAGAAAAAGTTTTAGGGGTGCCTGGGTGGCTCAGACAGCTAAGTATCCAACTCTTGGTTTTGGCTCAGGTCATGATCTCATGGTTGTGAGATCGAGCACCACGCTGGGAGCCTGCTTTGGGATTCCCTCTCTCACTGCCTCTGCCCATCCCCCCCCCCAAAAGAGGAAAAGCATTATCAGGGAAATGAATATGAATTAAAACAGATGGAAGACTAAAATGGACAAGGCAAGGGGCGCCTGGGTGACACAGTCAGTTAAGCATCTGACTCTTGATCTCGGCTCAGGTCATGATCTCACAGTTTGTGAGTTTGAGCCCCACATTAGGCTCTGGGTTGATAGTGTGGAGCCTACTTGAGATTTTCTCTGTGCCCCTCTCCAGATGTGCTCTCACTCAAAATAAATTTAAAAAATAAAACAACTTAAAATGGACAAGGCAAATTTAAAAACCTTTAGGAAAAAAAACCTTTAGAAAAAATTATAGGCTAGGGAAGGATTACTTCAGTAAGATATAAAAGCACAAACCAATTGAGAAAAGATCTAAATATTCAACTACATTAAAATTAAGAACTCCTCTTCCAAAAAGGAAGTGAAAATAGAAAACGAAGATATTTGCAATACAAAACCAAAAAAAAAAAGACAAAGGATTAACAGTCAGAAACTATAAATAATTACAATAACAACGAAACAGTAAAAAGAAAACAATGAGAAAAACAGTGAAGTAGAAAAATAAGCAAAACATAGGAACCAGGCAATGCACAGAAAAGGAAGAGAGACAACCAATGATACTCCACCTCATTAATAATCAGGTAAATGTCAGTTAAAATCACATTAAGGGGCACCTGGGTGGCTCAGTTGGCTAAGCATCTGACTTCAACTCAGGTCATGATCTCAGTTTGTGAGTTTGAGCCCCACATCAGGCTCTCTCTCTGCTGTTAGAGCAGAGCCTGCTTCGGATTCTCTCTCTCTCTGCCCCTCTCCCCCTCACGCTCTCCCTCTCTCTCAAAAATAAACAGACATTAAAAAGAAATAAATCCTTTAAAAAACTAAAATCACATTAAGATTTAATTTTCATATCCACTATACTGACAGAATTTAAAGCCATAACAATATCAAGGATGTAAGCAACAGGAACTGATGGTAGAAGCATAAATTGTTATAACCACCTGAGAGTTTTCCACAAGTAATGAAGTTGAAGATGTGCCTACCCCAATCAACAATCCGTTTCTAGGAATCCCCTAAAGAAAGTCTTAGATTAAGAGCCATATATAAGAACGTTCACAGCCAGACGTGAGACATTCTTACTCTTTAAATTTTGCACCCTAAGCACCTAACTAACCAGCCCTGGCCCTATTCATAGTAACATTTTTTTTTAATGCTTATTTTTGAGAGAGGGAGGGAGGAAGGGAGAGGGAGAGAGAGAGAGAGAAAGAGAGAGAGAGAGAGAGAGAGAGAACGTGCGAGCACAGGCAGGGGAGTGGCAGAGAGAGAGAGAGAGAGAGAGAGTGGGAGACAGGATCCGAAGCAGACTCTGCACTGACAGCAGAAAGCCCAACATCAGGCTTGAACCCACAAACCATGAGACCATAACCTAAGCTGAAGTTGGATGCTCAACTGGATGAGCCACCCAGGCACCTCGTAACATTATTTTTAATAACTAAAAATCAGGGGCATCTTATTTTTGGCTCAGTCAATAGAGCATGTGACTCTTGATCTCTAGGTTTTGAGTTCAAGCCCCATTGTTGGGTATGGAGCTTACTTGAAAAAAAAAAAAAAAAGCTTAACTAAAAATTAGAAGGAAAAAATAAGTTGAACTTACAGTGAACTTACAGGCTGAGAGAGTAGAAAAGTGACTGCCAGGGTTGGGAGGTACGGGAAACAGAGGAGATTGGTTAAAGGGTACAAATTTTCATTCAGCTCTAAGATGAGTAAGGTCTCAGGTGACTATAGTTGATAACACTGTGTTGTATAATTGAAATGTGCTAAAAAAGTGGAACTTAAATGTTGTTACCAGGAAAAAAAGAGGTATATCTGTGGAGTGATGGATGTGTTCATGACTTGATGATGGGACTCCTTTCACAATGTATATCAAATCATCACATTGTACACTTTAAATATCTTACAACTTTGTCAGCTGTACCTCAATAAAGCTGAAGAAATCAAATTCAAATCTCCATCTAGGAGAATAGATAATTAATTACAGTATTATCCTATAACGGCATAATATAAAGCATTGAAAAATGGATAAACAATTTCTTAAAACCAATATATTATCTAGGGGTATTAAATACGGTAGAAGTGTAGAGAAATGCAAAAGAATAATTAACATAAAATTGAGGAAAGAGATTACTTCTGATGGGGAAGGAAGAAAATGCAGTAGAGGAAGAGACACTTAGGAGGATTCAAAGTTATTGCTCAGGACCCATTCCTGAACCTGTGAGATAGAAACACAAGTTTCCATTTTACTGTTCTTTAAAACTTACGTATAACGTTTTATTGTTTTAGAGGTAAGATATACTTCATAACAAAAAAAAAAAAACATCCTCAAAATAAAACAGAATACATACTTGTTCTATCAGCTATTTTATTATCTCAATGTAACAAATACAGAAATCTTAGGGCGCCTAGGTGACTCAGTTGGTTAGCATCCGACTTCAGCTTAGGTCATGACCTCATGATTGATGAGTTCGAGCCCTGCATCAGGCTCACTGCTGTCCGTGCAGACCCCCCACTTTGGATCCTCTGTCCCCTCTCTCTCTGCCCCCCCACACTCACTCACACTCTCACACACACAGTCTCTCTCTCTCTCTCTCTCTCTCTCTCTCTCCCTCCCTCAAAAATTAAATAAACATAAAAAAAACAAATACAGAAATCTTACCAAAACAAATAACCCATTTTAAATTAGGCAAAAGATTTGTAGAGACACATCACCAAAGAGAAATGGATGAATAAGCACATAAAGATACTCAATATCATTATTCACTGGGGAAATATAAACAACCACCACTATACATACACTAGAATGATTAAAATTAAAATTAAAAAGAACTGGACAACACAAAGTATTAAAAAAAATATGTGGAAAACTGAAACACATACTGCTCATGGGAATGTAAAATGGTATATAACCGCTTTAGAAGAATTTGGCTTTTTGTTAACATACACTTAACCATACAACCCAGCAATTTCACTCCTCGATAAATAAAAACATATCCATGCAAAGATTCACAGTGACATTATTCAGAACAGCCAAAAACAGGAAAACAGTCCTAATGTCCATCAGTTGGTGGATAAACAAAATGTATATATTCATACAATGGAATACTGCTTAGAAATAAAAACAAAGTACTACAATGCACAATTTAAATGAACCTCAAAAAACATGCTAAGTGGGGGCGCCTAGGTGGCTCAGTTGGTTAAGCGTCCAACTTCGGCTCAGGTCGTGATCTCACAGCTCATGGGTTCAAGCTGCTTCAGAATCTGTGTCTCCTCTCTCTCTCTGCCCCTCCGTGCTTGTGTTCTCTTTCAAAAATAAATAATCTTAAAAAAGAATGCTAGGTGAAACTCAGCCACATAAGACTACATACGGCGTGATTACATGAAATTGTAGAAAAGGCAAAACTATGGAGACAGAAAGCAGATCAGCGGTCAGCTGGGGTGAAGAGAAGAGAGTGGTTGCGGGGCGCCTGGGTGGCTCAGTTGGTTGAGCGTCCAACTTCGGCTCAGGTCATGATCTCACGGTTCATGGGTTCAAGCCCCACGTCGGGCTGCTCTGTGCTGACAGCTCAGAGCCTGGAGCCTGCTTCTGATTCTGTGTCTCCCTCTCTCTCTCTCTGTCCCTCCCCTGCTCATGATCTGTCTCTCAAAAATAAATAAAAATGTTAAAAATTTAAAAAAAAAAAAGAGAAGAGAGTGGTTGCAAATGGACACAAGGAAACTTTGTGGAGTGATGGAGGTAAGTGAGCTGTAATGACAGTTGTGCAAGTATATAAATTTACTAAAATTGATAAAACTGTACACTTAAAATGGATAAATTTTATGGTATGTGTATTATACCTCAACAAAGCTATTTTTACTTTTTATTTTATTTTAAAATTTATTTATTTCTTTTGAGAGTGTGTGTGTGCAAGTAGGGGAGGGACAGAGAGAGGGAGAGAATCCCAAGCAGGCTCTGTGCTGTCAGGGCTCCCACTAACAGTGAGATCATGACCTGAGCAGACATCAGGAGTCGGAGACTCAACTGACTGAGCCACCCAAGCACCCCTAATCTTAAATAAAATACAAATGCCAGTCCCCAGTTTTCCTAAGGAACTAACTAGTAATAATCCTTCGTAGTTTAGGTATCGTATTAGAAATTCTGTGTGTTCCTCACTGGCCTTGTTTTACTCCATTTTAGTGGGAGGTCTCCTGGCCTTTAGGCCTTTACAACAGCATTCTTAGATTTTTACTTATGCGTTTGTTCAAAATTCTGTGTTAAGTTGTTCAGTCTTCTCTCCTCCCATCTATTATATACCTATATAGATCTAGATATAGATCTATGTGTTTTTTCTTTGTGTCATATATCTTTCATATCATCATATATACATATTTCTTTGTGTATATCATGTATATACACACATATACATGTGTGTATATATATCTATATAGATATAGATATAGATCTATGTGTTTTTTCTTTGTGTCACAAAATTATCACACATTATACACATGTTAAAAAAAAAACAAAAAAAGGCCCAAAATGGAGTTGTTTACGCTAAGTCCCATATCAACAAACCAAGACTTAATTATTTTTTCTGCCTCTCCCAGGAACAGAATCTTAAACCAGTTAATCAGAAATCCCCCAATCAGTACTGGTGAGGTAATATGCCTGATAGACCCCCACCATCACCTAAAGGAAAGTGACCTTGCAATAACCAACCTTTTTGTCTAGTATAACCTCCCTATTCCCACTCCTTTCTGCCTATGAAAGCCTTTCATTTTGTACAGCTCTTCAGAGTTCCTCTCTGCCAGAATGAATGCTGCCTGATTCATGAATCATTGAATAAAGCCAATAAAACTTTGAAGTCTAGTCAGTTAATTCTATTAACACCCCACTCCTCATCCAACTTTTTTTAAATGTATAGCAGCTCTATCAACATACATAGTTCTTTTTTTTTTTTTATAAGTTTTATTTATTTAAGTAATCTCCACACCCAACGTGGGACCTGAACTCAGGACCCCAAGATACAGAGTCACACTTGGGGGGCCAGGGGAGGGGCCCAGTCAGTTAAGTGTCTGACTCGATCTCAGCACAGATCATGATCTCATGGTTTGTGAGATCAAGCCCCGCATCAGGCTCTGAGCTGACAGCACAGAGCCTGCTTGGGATTCTCTCTCTCCCTCTCTCTCTGTCCCTGCCCCACTAACAGTCTGTCTGTCTGTCTGTCTCTCTCTCAAAAATAAATTAGAAAAAAAGTTGCATGCTCCTCTGAGCCAGCAAGGCACCCCTATAGTTCTAACACTTTTTAAAGACTGCATAATGTTCCTCAGGGGTGCCTAGGTGACTCAGTCAGTAAAGCCTTGGACTCTTGGTTTCAGCTCAGGTCATTATCTCACTGTTCTTGAGGAGGGGCCTGCTTGGGATTCTCTCTGCCCCTCCCCCACTTGCACGCAAGCGCGCGCGCACGCGCGCGCACACACTCTCCCTCTCTCAAAATAAACCTTAAAAATTTATATTCCTCAGAATGGAAGTATCAGATGTCATCTATTATCCTATCCATGGGCATTCACCTTGTTTCCAGCATTTTGCTACTGTAAACAATACTACAATGAACACCCTTGTACTTTATGCTTATGTTTTGCTTTTATTTCAATGGGTTACAGGTCTATTGGTTGAGTGAATGAGACTGCTGGGCCCTTTTAATTTTATTACAACATACCAGATCACTTCCAAAAAGGTCAGAAATTCAAATTTCCATGCATGAAAAGATGAAATTAGTACCAATATAACACTGCTAGCAATAAACTTGACTATAATGAAAATAATCAGTCAACTTCAGGCTCAAATGCTAAAGTCATATTGAAACAAAACAGCCATTGTCTTTAAAACACTAACAGATTCTAAAATTCTAAATTCTAAAATCACAGAAATCAAGTTCATATTCTGTTTATGAACACCTATCTCTCTACCTGCAATGAGCCTGGAGAATAAGCTCTATTTGTAGCAGCGTCATGTTATCATTATACCTTACATTTAAGATTATATACGTGAGGGACACCTGGGTGGCTCAGTCGGTTGAGCATCCGACTTCGGCTCAGGTCATGATCTCACAGCTCCTGAGTTCAAGTCTAGGGTTGGGCCCTGTGCTGACAGCTCAGAGCCTGGGCCTGCTTCAGATTCTGTCTCTCTCTCTCTCTCTGCCCCTCCTCTGTTCACTATCTCTCTCTCTCAAAAGTAAATAAATATTTTGAAAAAGAAAAAAAAAAAGATTATGTAGGTGAAGTATTTCCTTTGCTATGTTTCTAATATCTAAAACCTAGTAACACTAATCATGCTATTAACTTTTTTTTTTTTTTTAATTTGTAGCTTAACAAAAGTCTTTGCCTTGGGCCTCCTTCTCTGTACTGAGTTGTACGATTACACTAAAAATCATTTGATTTCTCTGGAAATGAGAAGGGAACAGAAACCAACCCCCCCCCCCCCGCCATAGATAGCATTGGTCTTGCTCCTCAACTACCTGCCAAAACTAAGCTGTAAAACAGTCAAAACCTGCTATTTGTCTCCTATGTTTTCCAGGGCG
>CM053560.1:107146712-107164332 GCA_028646485.1 Cryptoprocta ferox | reverse complement strand
TAGACAGAGAATGCAAAGCAGGCTCCAAGCTGTCAGCATAGAGCCCAACGCGGGGCTTGAACCCACCAACTGTGAGACCATGACCTGAGCCGAAGTTCAACACTTAACCGACTGAGCCACCCAAGTGCCCCATTAAACATTTTAAGTATACCCATTCCTGATACTATACATGTACTCAACAGCAAATGTGAGCAAAAGAATATATACTGCATTGTGAGAAAAAATACTGCTGGCAACTCAAATGTCCATCACCAGGGATTGTTTGAATAAACTAAAGTACATCCATGCTAACACATATAGCCTGTAAAAGACTTCAAGATGGTGAAATAGTTATATGAAAAATGAAAAGTGTAAAGAATATAGTATGCTTCTATTCAAAACAAAATAAGGTGGGAAGTGGACTATTCACATTGTGTAAATAGAATTTTGAGAACAAATCACAAGAAAATGGTAATGATGTTTGTGAAGTGAGTAGAGAGGGTGGGGAAAACTAGAATGGGAAGATGACTGTTTTTCATTGTTTACCATTCTATAAAATTTGTTATTATCCATTTATTTTTAATTTTAAAAACCAATTAATAAAATATGTAAATGAAACCATTTTGAAAAGTCTCATTCCTGGAATTCCCTTCTGATTTGGATGTTGAATATCACAAAGAGGATATAACTCCCATCCTAGCAAACAAAAGGACAGATTAGCTGGAAGACCAAGGAACATTTTAAACTCATCAGAAAGATAAAGACATCAAGAAAACATAAATGAACCAACCTCCAGAAAGTGCTAAGTCCTTCATAGGAGAGAAGAGCCCCATGGCAGCTCATATTCCTGGCTGAACTATGCTGGGAAGAGGAATCCACAATAGGGGAATAAAGAGAAACCAGTTGATATTTAGCAAAATTTTAACAGACCCATAGAGACTAGCATGACATAAGCATCTACAGGACCCAAACCCAAAGAGAAAGCCTGCATCCATTCATAGCTCTTGGATCTTAACCAACTACAGGGAGGTAAGAGACAAAAAGTGGGAGTAGGGTGGATAATAGTTGAGACAGACCAGTCCTGTGTTTGAGGTGAGTAGAGCCTCTCCCAAATGCAAGATACCCCTTAAAATAATGAAGAAGCAAGGCAGGAGCACTGAGAAACCCTTCAGAGGCACTCTTGAAGGCTAAGAGTGGGGCAGGGGACCTGAGAGACCCATCCCTGAAGCACTGGAAGCATTATTCTTCAAAAGACTAAGTGTAGGTCACATATAGGAACTGAGAGAAATACCTCCCCACGACCCATCCCAGAGACCAAAAAAACCTGGAAGCTAGGTCAGTTTGTCCACATTTTCCACTGGAAAGGGGAGATCTCTCACATTTCCAAAGACTGATGACTTGGCTGTGAAGCAAAGTTAGATCTCTGGAATTTTGCCAATGTCCCAAATCCAGACCTTACTGAAGGGAAAGTTCTGACTCTGTCTTCAAAATATTTGAAGCTAGTGGTGAACCAAATCAAACTAAAGCCACAATAAAGTCCAGATCTAGGTCAGATATACATTAGATTTACTGAGCCACTACTCAAGTAAGCTGAAAGAAAAATAGGCATGCCTCATTTTGAAGGTAAGTAATATTTTCATCAATTTCTCCTGTTTTTTACACATGTCCAGTATACAGTCAAATCAAAGACGTGTAAAAGCAAGAAAATGAGATCCACCATAACACAGTAAAGGTTCAACAGAAGCAGCACTAGAGAGGACCTAGAATTTGAGTTATCAGTTAGGATCTTTAAAAAGAACTCTGATTAAAATGCTAAAAAAAGAAAAAAATCTGGTGGGAGCCAAATTCTGGAATCAATACATAGGGTTTTTGAAATAGCTACGATGAAAATGCTAAAAAAAAAAAAAGTGGAAATGTGGACAACATCCATAAAGAAATGGAAATTTTAACAGAAATATGTAACTGTACAAACAGAATGAAATGCTAGAAATGAAAAATACAGTATCGGGGGCACCTCTCTGGCTCATGGAGCATGGGACTCTTGATCTGAGAGTCATGAGTCCAAGCTCCACACTGGGCGTAGAGTTTACTTAAAAAAAAAAAAAAAAAGGTTTATTTTTAAAAAAGAAAAATATATCAGAAATAAAGAATTCATTAGATGGAGTTAGCAGAAAAGCACTAGGGAATTTGAGGACAGCTAAATGGAAAGTATCCAAACTGAGAACAATAAGAGAAAAGAATGGGAGGAAAATCATCTGAGATCTGTAGGATAATATCAAATCATCTAATATATATGTAGTTGGAGTCCCAGAAGGAGAAAAGAAGCAAGAGAGTATCGAACAAAATAAATATTTGAAGATAATGGCCAAGAAATATCCAATATTAGTGAAAAACATCAACAGAGATCCAAGAGATTCAGTAAACTCCATACAAAGATAAACATACCTACTCAATCTGCTAAAGACCAAAGATAAAGGACAGATGTAATCACTGAGGGAGGGCGACCCACATTATGCAAAGGTAAAGAAATAAAAATGATGACTTCTGACTAGAAACAATGAGACATGAGGACAAATTAATGACTTCTTTAAAGTACTGAAAGAAGAAAGAAAAGGGTCAACATAGAATACTATATCTAACTAAAATACCCGTCAAAAACAAAAGTAAAATAAAAATATCCTCTGACAGGTAAAAGCTGAGAAAATTCATCTCTAGAGAAACTAAAATATAAGAAATGCTGAAAGAAGTTCCTCAGACTAAAGAGTCTAGAATAACCACACGTGCGTGCGTGCACGCACGCGCACACACATGCACACACACACACTCCATTGATTTTGAACCAAGATGCCAAGTCAACCTAATGCGTGAAGAAAAATATTTTTAAAAAATGTTGCTGGAACTGGATATCCATATTGAAATAAACCTCATTTTGAACACTAAAATTAATTTGAGATGTATCCTATACCTAAGTGTAAAACTCCAAACCATATATGTAAAGCTTATAACCACGGAGATGGATGATCCACAGCAGAGATAAAACCCCAAATCATAAAACTTTTAGAAGAAAATATGTTCTTTGTGACCTGGAGGTCATAAAACCATAAAAGAAAAAAATGATAAGGTAGACTTTATCAAAATAAAAATTCCTGCTCATCAGAATATCCTAATAAGAAAGTGAATAGATAAGCTTTGTCTACAAACCAAACAAAAATCACTGCACATATATCTGTCAAAGGACTTGTATCCAGAATTCACAGAATAAGAATCACAATAAAAAGACAATCCAATTTTAAAATGGGAAAAGACATGAAAGATTTCATGAAAGATATACAAATATAAGATAAGCATATGAAAAGTGCTCAACATCATTAATTACCAGGGAAATGTAATGCAAATTAAAATCACAGAATTATTTCATACCCACTAAATTGGCTAATAAAAAACACTAACAACAGCAAATGCTGACAAAGATAGACAACTAGAACTCTCATACATCATTGATGGGAGTACAAAATGGTAAATCACTTTGGAAAACAGGAAGGCAGTTTCTTGAAAAGTTAAATATACACTTACCATATGACTCAGTAATTTTCTACTCTTAGGCATTTATCCAAGACAAATGAAAACATGTATCCACAAAACAGAATTGAAAAATTTACATAAGAATATACATAGCAGCCTTATTCATAATTGCCCCAAACTGGAAACAACATAAAAGTCCATCAAAAGGAGAATGGATAAAACAAATTGTGGTATATTTATAGAATGAAATACTACTCAGCAATAAAGAATGATTTACCAATACATACAACAATATTGTTGAATCTTTAAAGCATTGTAAGTGAAAGAAGAAACCAGATGTAAAAGAATACGTATTACATGATTCCATTTATATAAAGTCCAAAAGCAGGCAAAAATAAATCTTTAATGATAAAAATCAGCAAAAAGTTATTAGAGATGGGAACAGAGATTATTTGAAAGATGCACAAGAGAAGGTTCTGGGTTGATGGTGATGTTTTATATCTTCTTTTGGGTTATCACACAGGTGTATATAATTGTCAAAACATCAAAACGTGTGCATTTTATGATGTATTGATTTCTATATATCAATTTAAAACAAAGGTGAGTGGAAGATTCCTATTCCAAGATCACCTGTCTCCAAACCTTTACTGACCTGTCTGATCTGTTTTCCGCAGTGTCTGTTCAGGGCTAGGCCCTTGATTATAGAATTTATCTTTAAGGACACACTATTGAGTGTCCCAAAGAAATAGCATTTAGAATCTGTGACACAATTTTGTTGAAACAGTAGTTTATTTCCATTGGTTAGTGAGCAACCATTTAACCATCGTAAGGCACTGACTTGTACTAATGTGATTTTAACATGAATAGATGGTACAACAATTAACCTACTCTATTGCAAGCTAGTAAAAAAAAAAAAAAAAAAAGGAAAAATCAATTCTTCAAAGGCATGTGGAACACTATCACTCTTCATTAAGCCCATTCCCTGATATTTGCAGCCATGACCTTTACAATGCTCCAAACCAGTTGCAGGACTTTTAGATACAAACTCATTTCCTATCCAAAGCAGGCATCTTTTCCAAAGCTGTTGGACACTCAGGCCATGCTTCCTTCTTTATTAGAAAACTCTTTAGTATTTGCTCCAGTTATGTAGAAATGAACCACAAGGCAGGGTCATATGGTAGGAATTTATTAATGAGCAAACAACTTTGTTCATACCAGTAAGACCAGCAAACAGGTTTTAAATGACTTGAGAGCATGTGCAAGAACTTACAATTTTAGAGCATTCCATCAGAATGTCCGCTGCCCAAGTAGGCCCACAAAAGGTGCTCCATAAATGCTATCATTTTATGCTGTACTCCCTCTGAGCAAATGATGTGACCTGCAGAGGGAGAGTACACATAGGATCTCCCTTGCAAGAATAAGCTGGGGAATTCAATAGGTGGTGTTTTTAGGTTGGTTCCCTCAGATAATTTCGGATGAAACCCTAACCTGTGTGTTTGCTCACTCCTCAGGAATCCCACCATGGCCTATTGATTCCAGAGAGCCAGCTCCTCACTGCACGATCCCCAGAGTCACAATTCTAAGAAATAGCCATTTAACGTGCACTGAAGTGGCTTCTAGGAAAGTTTTATCATCATACATACAGAAACCAACTTTAGCTATCAGAAGGCAATCTAAAATCTACAAAGCAAGTTTTCAGCCTAGAGAGCTCTCTGGAGAATTAACTGTCTACTATACAGAATTAGTTTTAGATTCCTATGATCACCTTCAGAACTCCTACCCTGAAAGAAACTTGAATACTCCATGGCAAAAAGCAGGCAGCTTGAAAAACAAACATCACTTTTACACAGGTGTCAAATAAGACCCCAAGCCAAGAAATGTTACTTTGTGCACAGGAAACCAAATCATCAGCTCAGAATAGGTAAGAACTGGCCTTCTGAAGAGGGTTTGAAAATATGACGCTTGCTTTGCAACTCTCATTAAAACACTAGGTTGGCTCTCAAAAGTGAGGCAGAAAAAGGCATACTTTGGGTCCTTCCTAGAGTATGAGGTTAACAACAAAATAAATATGTTTTGAATAGATAATAGCCAAAAATAATAACTGGTCACTGAGTCTCCAGGGTAATCTAAGACTGGAAATCCCTTAACCAGTCTATGTGATTTTAGCATTGGCAAGGCTGTCTGAGAAGCAACTAGTGTGATGAAATACAGTGTAGTGGTCAAAATGTGCTTTCAGCTTTGCCACCATCTAGGTGATGTTGGGCAATCCATTGAATCTTTATGTAGAATCAGGATTAAGAGCTTAGGACAGACCAGCAGAAGCTTTGTTCACCGCTGGGCCCAGTGCCTAGAACAGTGGGTGTTGACTGAAGGATCCTAGGTTAGAATTTTCTACCATATACAAAAGGATTACTCCAGGAAAGTTACCTGCCTTTTTTGAGTTTCTATTTTCTTATTCGTAAAATGGGAATGGTAACATTTCATAGGGTTGTATTTTGTTTTCTAAGTACTTTCTACACCTAACATGGGGCTTGAACTCAGGACCCTGAGACCAAGAGTCACATGCTCCACAAACTGAGCCAGTTAGGCTTGTGAGTTTAAAAAAGATGGATCTGAAGCAAGTAGTAAACACTAAAAAAGTTAGCCGTAATGGTCTACTGCATACTAATTCCTTACATTTATTTACAAAAGAAAAACTTCAGGGCATTTTGGTTGCGTTGAAGATACCTTTTGTGATGTGCAGCTTGCAAACCATGATCTCCCAAAATCTGCCTCCCAATCTATAGGGGTAAGCTCTCAAGAGCCACATTTGTACCAGTGATCCTGTCCCATGGTTGTTTGGTTCTGTCTCATGTGGCTGGCACAGTTAATATGTAACACCTGGGGTTACAGGGAACTACCGGGGAAAGCAGAAGCTGTTCGAATGATGGGGAGGCACAGACGATAAACAATGCCAGTTTAGTTCCTGCATCCAATCTCATCCTGCCTCTGGGTGTCTAGGAGACAGCTCTGATTTTTTTTTTTTTTTTTTTTTGCCTAAATTAGTACTAGTATGCTTATTATTTGTAACTAGACTTTGTTTTCCAACTAATTTTCTTTGATCCTCACAATATCCCTGTAAAACAGACATGATAGAATGAACATGTGGAATTAGACAAGCATGACCCTGTCATAAACACTGTAATTTTGGGCTAATTATCTATGAACCTGTTTTCTCATTTATAAGATAGGAATGTCTACTCAGTTTTAGGGCTGCTTATAAGATACAGAAAATATAAGGCATCTGGCAAGAAGCACTCAACAAGTTATAACTCCTATTAGTATCCCCATTTTACAAAAGAAAAGCCCACAGAAAACTATGGCTGAGAAATATTGGTATTTTTTCCATAATACCACACTGGGAATAAAAAACAGGAAAACCCACTGTTTTAACACCCAAGAATGAAATGAACAGTGAGAGAGAAGCTTGAGAGTCTAAGGGCTCTGAATTTAACTCTCAGTGATTAAGTGGAATTGTACATTGACTTGACACAAATGGCTTAAGGACGGCTTTGCTTATAACCACTCAACTACCTTTGCTCAAACCCTACACTAATTTACTTCCCAGATAGATTTCTCCCCCTTGAGAAGAGAATATATTGCCAATTGACATGAACATTTTACTCTGCTCATCAGTTCTACAGTTCTTTTGGTTTTGTGAAATGATTTTCCCCAAGGTAGACCACATGCCAGAAAACTGACAAAAAACAAATTGGACACTTTGCACTAGACCCTCAAAAGGCAGCAATCCATAAAACCCACTCAGCTACGACCTCCAGCATAGCCCTTTCCTGAGCTCGTGAAGTTGCCACAAATCTGCTGACCCTTATGACCTGGAGTGCTCACCTATACTCCCTCCTTGCAACTATACAAATATCTAGGATCAACTGTCCCCACCTTGACTGCAGGTCTCAAACTGTGCTGTACACTCAGCAGGGATGGGGGTGGGGATAGGACTTTAAGAATTATTGATGCCCATGACACAATCCAAAACAATAAATCATAATCTCCATGGGGTGGGACCTTGGCATTAGTTTTTGTTCTTCTGAAGCTTCTCAGTGATTCCAGTATGTCAGATGGACAATAGTATCAAGTTGCAACCCAAGGTTAACAGAAACTGAGAAATAATATGGCCCAAGTATAATTTTTCTCTGACCTATACTTAAGAATATTGTAGGGACGCCTGGTGGCTCAGTCGGTTAAGCGTCCGACTTCGGCTCAGGTCATGATCTCATGGTTCATGGGTTCGAGACCCGCATCAGGCTCTGTGCTGACAGCTAGCTCAGAGCCTGGAGCCTGTCTTTGGATTCCGTCTCCCTCTCTCTCTGACCCACCCCTGCTCATGCTCTCTCTCAAAAATAAAAACATTAAAAAAATTAAAAGAATATATTGTAAATTGCCAATATCCCCAAATTAAGAATTCACATGTGTAGTTCACATGCTCCTCTCAGAGCCCACTTAGCCCACAGTAGTCTTTTATTTTATTAAAATATTCATCTAGTTCTTGCAAATACGAGTTCCTTGGGACCCCTGGATTTTTACTGTAATAAAGTCGTGCTTTTGGCATGGTCAGAGCTGCTACGTATCAATGTGTGATTGATTTGTATACTAATTGGCCCCTACTCTGAAAATGGCCCTACCGAAACAAGCATATCTATGGTTTAATCATAGCTGAAAACTGCCTTTCAAAAGAATCTCAGTTTTCCCACCCTGCCACTGCCTAGAGAAAGACCAACCGTTGCCTTAAAAATTGATTTAATTCCACAAAAAGCAAAAAACTAAAACTCAGAAGTTGTCTGTTTACTCCTACAATAGCCACTATTTATTTCGAGTTGAGCATTTCCAAGTTAGTGATTTCATCTTGGGTTATTAAAAAGCAAATTCCTTAAAATGGACCAGAAATACCCCAACTTTATTGCCGAAGAAACCTGACAAAATCTGACAGGCCCACACTTTTTCCTGTTCCCGAAGAAGTCAAGATTTCCCCATAATGCTCACTACTATCTTCTTAAAGCCCCATACATCATCCAGTTCTAAGAGATGCTGAGAACAAGTAGATATAAGCTGTCTTGTACATTTTCAGTTATGTTGTAAAACAAATTCTGTAACAAGTTCCAGTAGGCTATCCAAAATTCTTTACACTAAAAATTCACTGGAGCAAATAACTAGACCAGTCTGTAAATCGCTTGGCCATTTTATCAAACCAAATAAATGCTGAACCATTTACTCTCAACTATCTCGTGTGATAGTCTTCCCATGAGGATGGTCCTAATCAGCAAGGTAGGAAGGGCTATTTTTTTTCTCATGGCTGGTTTCATTTGATTGGGCAAAACACAGAGCCACATTAGTTGCATACTCTGCCTCAACAAATTAAAGATCAGGGAGAGTACATAACATTCCTCAAATAGGAGCAGTGACAGGCATTTATATGGTCTTTAATGTGGTTTAAAAGTCCAATGCTGTAGTTAAGAACCACCTTACCTGGTACCGAATGCTAAGTCATACTGAGACCAAACTAATAAAAAAGGAGGTAGTACAATGTTGACTGAATGGCAGAAGAAATTGTGAAATCTTGGGCAAGTTACTTAATCTCACCGAGCCTTATTTTCTTTTGTAAAACAGAGCAATTTCCACACTTCCGTAGACAGTAATAGAAGTTAAAGTGCTTTGAAGATACATGATACATGAACTCTAAGTATAGATCTGAATAAAACCAAATTAAATTGTCCTAAAATTTGGACTTGGCTAGAGTATCAATGATGGAGATCTCCAACTTATGGGGACCTTCTTTAAGAAAGCTCTCCCTCCATCCCTACAGGAGATACTAGCTTTTAAGAGTGAACTAAATGGAAGCAATGTGAGGGAGTTTCAATGACTTTTAAAATATTTCATGCTTACAAAATTGACAAAACTCTACTGAGCATCTCATATCACTGTTACAACACAAAGAGCAATTTAAATTCAATGTTCAAGACAGAAATTGGAAAGCTCTCAGAAAATGCTCTGAAGGCTTCATTAACCAAGGTAATTGTTGGGGATGGTCTCATTCACAGTTCCCTGCTAAGAAACTGAACCAAATCTCAATATTTTATATTAAGTAGGAACAGTGAATAAGGCACATAAAATAGGTGACATGGGCCACCAATATGTCTTTTTTTTAAACTATAAAAATAAACGTAAGTAACTAATGGAATAACAAAATAAAAGTTTATTTTATTAGAATTAGGAATGTTCTTTCCCTCTGGGCAACCTGAACAGTCCAGTTACAATGAAAATCTAAGAACAGTTATTTCCACAGCACAGGGTGCTCTATGCACAAAATTACAGGGTTAGGAGCATTTAATCAATTTACCGATCTGATTGTCTCACCAACCCGCCCCCTCCCTTCCCCCAAGTGCTCTATACCGGGATCTGTAGCTAAAAGATTTTTGTTACATCAAGTCCTTTTCTCTCTTGTACTAAATTTCAGTTCCTAATCATGGCTGAACCACATTTTACACTGTAGCTTCAACCATTTCAAATCAAGTCAGTCAGTCTTGGATCTGTTATATATGTGTGTATGTATACACATGTGTATTTAATATATTTATTTAAACACACATAAAACACATACAATCTGGGTCGCAGCAAATTACACAGAATTTAGGGTCTAAAGATATTATATGCTACTCAATTTTACCACTGTGTGTATCCTGAGCTTTGGATCAAAATTTTATTGAAAATCATTTAAAGTCCATCTACTGCTCAATGAATTGTTCAAATGAAGCATGCACTTTCAAAAGACAATGTAACTGCCCTCAAGAAGACAAGGAGACCCCGGTGCTTACTGTGAATAGAGCCCTCTGACAAAAAGATTTAGGTAGGTGAAATAGGGAAGCTGTCACAATACCGCTTGCCTATCCCCGCTGGGGTCACTGAAGCCACTAACAATGAAAGCTATTAACTCAGGGAATTCTGTCAAACATGGAGAGAGCTGTTAAAAGCTTGGAAGTTCAGAAAAGGCCAGTTCACCTTGATCCATACAAATTAGGGAATGCACCCACACTGCAATACCCTTGGGTAATATGCCAATACTGAAACTAAAAAGCATCTATAAAAAGCACTCTTCCTCCATGGGTGGGGGCTGATATTATGAAGTGCACACAGTTTCTGGATACTTGTTGCAAGGGGAGCATGTAAAGAGGATTTATGACACTGAAACCTAGATACTGCAGTTAACTGGTAAGAGTTTTTAAAACACCACACATACACAAAACGTTTTAAGGGAAGCCACATGTATCTAGATAGCAACTCTGGCTGCTTTTCAAAGTTACCAGGGAAAGGAACTCATTCAAGCTTTCTGTTAAAAAAAAAAAAAAAATCTCCTTAGTTTTGATAAATGTCTTTTAAGATTGATGCAGTTAATAAAGTCAAATGAATGATGGGGGCAGAGGGGAGGAGAAGAGACTATGGAAGAAGCAGACACTGAGTTCAGATTTGCACCTGAGGTGGCAAGGGAGGGGAGGATGAGAGGTACGGGTAAAGTTGATCCTAAAGCGACAAGTGGTTTAAGGAAGCAGCATAATATACTCAGCAAACATTCACTGATTTTTGATGGGAAAAGAACAGTTGCAAGTACATCTCATGTAACAACCTTTTTCTAAAAGGAAAAGTAGGGTTGATTCAGCAAAGCCTAACTTAGGCAAAAGGCCAGAGGAAAGTGAACCTACTTCCCAATGGAGTAATAAGATGTACAGTGCAAGAGCAGACAAAGCTGCCTCACAAATGGTAAACACTCCCTAGGCGCAAGACATTTAAAGGAAGACAGAGGTCACCAAACCCGGTATTTAATATTAAGACCTCTTGATCTAGTTGCCTAATTCACTCTGCACTCCTGTAGAAAACTGACAGATTTAGGGATGCTGACCTGTTGAAAAATACCACAGCCAGAATGGCCTAAACAGGTATATAGTTAATAAAACCACCACCATCCTTTACTTTTAACATAGCTCTTAGTAGAAATTTCATAAAAATGGACATCACAGCTAAAATGCATTATTAATTCTCCTATCTGCTGACAATAGAAAAGAAGCAAATTCAGTGATTTCTATTTAAATGCACTAGATGGGCATATTATGTTCTAGGGGTGTTCGCCTTCAAACTGAACCCACAGCAACACACACAAGCAATTTCAGTATCTGCCATTTTAAATTCACAATCTGAAACTAAGTGAATGGCTATTTATTTATATTTATATTTAAAGCAAAAACATTCTATTTGACACCCTAATGTAAAGAAGGGGTGAGAGAAGAGCCATAACTAAAATCTTAAAAGGCTCAAAGCAGCAATTAAGGGGGGGTGGGGAGGAAAAGGAAAAAACGTTGAAATGTTTCCTCTGGATGTAGAGGGAGCATAGGAAGCCTTCAGGTGTGTGCATGACAGGGGCGCACAAGGCTTAGGTAGATGGATGAGGCCACGGAAGGGGAGGTGGCTGGGGACTGGGTCATTCTTGAACTACAGCAAAAACCTCCCTGTTGCAGCCCTTATCAGGCCACGGCATTTAGTCAGAGCTTGACCTCCCTGTCCCTGATCAAGAGCTGGAATTCAAGGCATGAGGCCCCTGGCCAGCAATGGACATACCAAACGAGAAAGGGCAAAGTAATCTCAGGAATGGGAAATCAAAGAGCTCGTTAGGTCTTCCAGAGGTGCTAAACCAACACACCTTTATCCCAACCCTCAACCCTGGAAAGATAAAGCAAACTGAAAGAAAATGCACAGCAAATAGACATAATCTTGAAGATTTTTAAAGAATAAATATTTTTTGTAATTAAACATTATGCAAACACGTGCCACGCTTGCTTTGTCCATGCATATGCGCTATATACAATTTTGAAAAATACTGTGTTGTCCTCTTGTTTTAAAAGTCATATACAAAGTTTTTTTTGTTTTTTTTTAATTCCTCTTGCTGCCTACCCCCTTCCCCGCCCCAAGAATTTTCTTTACAAGGAACTAATTCACTAATTCACTCATTACCTTGGGGTATGAGAGAGAGAGAGAGAGTCAGTCTGTGTGTGTGGGTGTATTTGTATGTGTAGGGGAGGAAGGGGAAGAGGTCCTTTACCAAAGTACAACAAAATGGCTGGTTTGGACATGAAAAGCAGTGTCAAGGAGCTGTTTTAAATTTTAACTGTACTATACTCAGGAAAAAGAAAAAGAAAAAAAGGAGTCAGCTTTGAGAATGAAGCTACGTTACAAGTTAAAGTTGGAGGGCTTTTTAGTGTGTCTGTCACACTTTTGTTGGCGGCCTAGAATACTGTTGTACAATGGTTTATCTACCTTTTTTTTATTACAATATAATTTACTTAAACTTTCCGTTAACAAAACAGAATTCTGGTACTACAGACCAGAGGTGTCAGAACAGGCTTAGTGCCTCCTTGTTTGTGTTTGTTTTGTTTTGTTTTAATTGCATGAGCACTCTAGATGGTAAAGTTTTCAGAGTTCATTTTATGCAGGGCCATTCTCAGTCCTCAATGTACTCCCACAGATCTTTTTCATAGCCTTCATGCACATGCTGTAACAAAACCCTTCGTCGACTCTCACAGTATCTGTAATCAAAGGAAAAAAATTTGTCAGCCCCCAATAATAAAAAAAGAGGTATTTACTTATTTCTAAAAAATATTTTTTTTAATAATTTAATGATTATTTATTTTTGAGAGGGAGGCACAGAAAAAGGGAGACACATAATCTGAAGCAGGCTCCAGGCTCTGAGCTGTCAGCACAAAGCGTGACGGGGGAGCTTGAACTTGTGACCCACAAGATCATGACCTGAGCCAAAGCTGGACACTTAACTGACTGAGCCACCCAGGTGCCCCAATTTTACTAATTTTTTAAGACACTCCTCTAGTTTATCCAGAATTGGAATAAGCACATGTTTTTTTGCTTGTTTTTTTTTTCCTAATAGACACATTTTCAGGTCTAGATGTACACAACTGTTTTCTAATTTTAAAAAGGTATTATCTACAAGTTGTGAATCCTAGTTTTGGGAATTAATTTAAGAGTAATAAAATGTCAGAAATTCATAAGGGCCTTAGAATAATTTGATTCAATCCTGTCATTGTATAGATAAGTAATAGTTTCAGAAAGAAGTAATTTCAAGGATTATTGATTCACATCTGTAAAATATTAACTGTAAATATGACTGTAAACACATGTGGTAGCTAGAGCTAAGAGAAGTGAAAATATTACTTGCACCTAAGTCTACCAAATGCCCAAAGGTTTCTGCTACTATTAAAAAGGTTATCTGTCAGGAAACAACTTGGAGGGAAATATTTCCAATGTTAAGAAAGCAAACATTTTGCACCTTTAGCTTAAAAGGCAGCATATTTTGAAGTATCACCCACCCCTAGAAAAAGTAAACATCTCTTTAGAAAAAAACAAATCTTAGGGGGCCTGGGTGGCTCAGTCAGTTGAGTGTCTTACTTTGACTCAGGTCATGATCTCACAGTTCCTGAGTTAGAGTCCCACATCGGGCTCTCTGCTGTCAGTGCAGAGCCTGCCTGCTCAGATCTTCTGTCTCCCTCTCTCTCTGCCCCTCCCCTACCCATACTCTTGCTCTCAAAAATGAATAAACATAAGAAAGGAAAGAAAGGAAAGAAAGAAAAGAAAAAAGGAAGGAAGGAAGGAAGGAAGGAAGGAAGAAAAACAAATCTAATAAAAACTCTCAAAAAGTTTGGGTAGCTCACTTGTCAATAGCCATGACCCCCAGGCTAGAACCAGCACCCTAATCTCACCCCTTATCCTAACATCCACTAGCCCCTTTTTAGATTTTCTTCCTCACAATGCAGCAACTAAGCAGATAAAGCTGAATGGAAGTAGAATCAACTAGTGTGATAAATGTTTGACTAGGACTACTGCCTGCAATTTGTTGCCCAAAAGACAGAAGCAATCTGTGGGAAACATGGCAGCAGCTGAGTTACTAGATATGCTAAAAAGAAGTTTCACTATCATCTAACTTCTCCACTAAGGCACACCAGACCACCACAGGCAGAAACTTTTGCTCAACAACCATTAAAGAAATCTCACCTGTACTTATCTTGTACTTTCTGCTTTATATCCTGCAGAGAATCTTGGGAAATATCTCGTTCGAGGTAGCCCGAAAGCACCTCTGTGGCATTCTCTAGATCTGCTTGGTTATTCTGCAAGAGAGGAGGAAGAATACATAGTAAATTCGGGCTTAGAAGACAGCTAAAACTAAGCCTTCGTGGCTGCTTCCTTGCCTATTGACTGTTCCCAACACTGATTTTGTAATTTTCACAGGTGATTTCTGTACCTGTAAAGTTCTTTATCGCTTTGCCCTCTAACAACCTGTACTCATTTTTCCAGGACAATTTTTTATATATTAAAAGAACTAAAGATTTACGTATTAGCTCTAGAAGAAAATCTAGAACAAAGTCCTGAAAAGGACTTAAAAGTCTTTTGGAATATTCTAGTTCTGCAAATTGCTACTGGCTAAAAATCAAAAAAAAGAAAAGCTTGAGGAAAAATTATAAACCCATTCTTGTTTACAACTGGCTGCACCTACTTCTTATAAGAGAACAACGCATGGAAGATTACAATTGTTACCCTTTGCTACTATGGCTAGTTCTGTACCTGTACCCATCTAAATTCCCATCTGCTAGTCAGTGTTATTGTCTAGTCACCCATGAGCATCAATGTTTCATGCATCAATTTTATTTTTTGTTTCTTTTAAAACTAAACTATACAGTGTCACATTAGTTTCAGGTGTACAATACAATGATTCAACAATTCTGTACATTACTCAGTGCTCATCACAGTAAGTTACCATCTGTCACCAAAAAATGTTAATACCATCTTACTGACTATATTCCCTATGCTATGCTTTTCATTTCTGCAATTTATTTACTATTTAGTGGAAGTTTGTACCTCTTAATCCCTTATCCACTTCACTCATCCTTCCATCTACCTCTCCCCTCTGGCAATCACCAGTTTGTTGTCTGTATTTAAGAGTGGGTTTTTTTTTGTACTTTTTGGCTCTTATTTTCTTTGTTTGATCATTTGTTTCTTAAATTCCACCTAGGAGTGAAATCATATGGTATTTTTGTCTTCTCTGACTTAATTTACTTAGAATTACACTCTGTAGGTCCATTCATATTGAATGAATGGAAAGATCTCATTCTTTTTTATTTTTCGTCAATTTTAAATGAGCATCTCTACTTGAAAAACGTTTACTGCTATAAGACCCCTTTCACTTTTCCACCAAAGGTAAACACCATATTAACTTCTAATACCATACATTAGTTTTGCCTGACTTAAAACTTGTAATATCCTTGAAAAGTACTATCTCCATTTTAAAATAAAGACACAGATGACATTAAGTAATTTGCTCCAAGTCAACAGAGCTAAAAAGTGATTGAGTCCAATTTCAAATTCAGGCTGACTCCAAAGCCTCCATACTTAATTGCTAGCTGGCTAAACCAAAACAATTTGAATGCAGTTTAGGACAAGAAATCTAAATTTCTGAGCAAACCAGAACCTTTTTCTTTTTCAAACTTTTAAATTCTAGTTAGTTAACATAGAGCGTAATATTGGTTTCAGGAGTAGAATTTAGTGATTCATCACTTACATATAACACCCAGTGCTCATCATAACAAGTGTGCTCCTTAATACCCATCATCCATTTAGCCCACCTCCACACCCCCCTCCCTCCATCAATCCATAGTATGTTTTCTGTCGTTAAGAGAGTCTCTTATGGTTTGTTTTCCTCTTTTTCCCTTCCCATATGTTCATCTGCTTTGTTTCTTATATTCCACATGAATGAAATCATATGGTATTTGTCTTTCTCTGATTGACTTATTTTGCTTAGCATAATACACTCTACAGCTCCATCCATGTCATTCCATATGGCAAGATTTCATTCTTTTTGATGGCTGAGTAACATTTCATTGTGTGTGTGCATGTGCGCGTGTGCGCGTGCTCGCACATCTTTATCCACTCACCAGTCGATGGACATCTGGGATCTTTCCATAGTTTGGCTACTGTTGAGAATGCTGCTATAAATACTGGGGTGCACGTACTCCTGTGAACCTATATTTTTGTATCCTTTGGGTAAAAACCTAGTAGTACAATTGTTGGATCATAGGGTAGTTCTATTTTAACTTTCTTAGGAACCTCCATGTTTTTCAGAGTGGCTGTACCAGTTTGCATTCCCAAACAATGTAAAAGGATTCCCCTTTATCTGCATCCTGGCCAACATCTACTGTTTCCTGTGTTGATAATTTTAGTCATTCTGACAGGTGAGAAATGGTATCTCATTGTGTTTTTGATTTATATTTCTCTGATGATGAGTGATGATAAGCATCTTTTCATGTGCCTGTTAGCCCAGATAAGAAACTTTAAAACTCTACCTATCTATGAAAGACCAAGTAGTCCTATGACACAGCTGGGTTTTCCCCCCACTCAGTAACTATTCCTACCTCAAAGATAATGGACTGGTTATTCTTTTTGAGGTAGAAAGCGAAGACATAAGTGTACATGAGTGTGGCACGACACTGGCAGAGGACATCAACTGCCTTCTTCAGGAACTGCACCTCAATCCAGGACATGTTGTGCTGTTGCATCTCCTCCATTTTCTGCTTCACCTGAGCATATAGTTTGTGCTCAAAGCGTAGACTCTGCATGTGGTTCATATAGCGATTACAGTAGAACAGGTACCTCTGCAGGGCTGCCCTAGATCGCTGTCCCATTAAGAAAAATTAAGGAAACGTAGTTATAACAAATGTATCAAATACACACAAAAGCTGGTATCATATTTACTGATGAATCAGTAGAAATTTAGGCTAAAATCAGGAACAAACAGACATCTCTTGCTACATTTTGTTATTTAATACTGCTATGAATGTCCTATAGCTGCACTTCCCAATATGATAGCCACTGGCAACGGGTAACTATTTAAATTAAAATAAAAAATTCAGTTCCTCTGTGCTCAACAGCCACCTGTGGTTGGTGGCTACTAAACTGGACAGTGGTGATAAAGAACATTTCCATCATAGAAAGTTTACTATCTTGCAGTATATGATAAGTA
>CM053560.1:107122678-107146612 GCA_028646485.1 Cryptoprocta ferox | reverse complement strand
CAGGGAATTACAATCAGCAAAATCCGTAATGTGAAAAACTCTACAGGACAAAAACGACTTAGTTTCCTCAACAAATAAATAGTAATGTGTGGGGGGGGGGGGCAGAGAAGGAATGAAAAACATAGACATTAAACAATATTCAAAAGATATCAATCAAACACAAGTTGCAAATCTATATGGATCCTGATTTGAACTAACTATATAAAAGAAAATTTATGAGATAGAGACATTTGAACACTGGATAGTTAATGATATTTAAAAAGTATTGCTTTAAAAACATATAATAAATATATACACACAAACATAATAATGCTATTGCAGTTATATTAAAAGTGTTTTAAAGGGGCACCTGGGTGGCTCAGTTGGTTAAGCATCCGACTTTGGCTCAGGTCATGATCTCGCAGTTAGTGAGTTTGAGCCCGCGTCAGGCTCTGTGCCGACAGCTCCAAGCCTAGTGCCTGCTTTAAATTCTGTGTCTCCCTCTCTCTCTGTCCTTCCCTTGCTCACGCGTTGTCTCCCTCCCTCCCTCAAAAATAAAACATTAAGGGGTGTCTGGGTGGCTCAGTTGGTTAAGCATCTGACTTTAGCTCAGGTCATGATCTCATAGCTCATGAGTTCGAGCCCCATGTTAGGCTTTGTGCTGACAGCTCAGAGTCTGGAGCCTGCTTCGGATTCTGTGTCTCCCTTTCTTTGCTCCTCCTGAACTCATGCTCTCTCTCTCAAAAATAAACAAACATTTTAAAAAGTAAAAAATAAAAAATAAATAAAACATTTAAAAAAAGTGTTTTAAAGGATACATAAAGTATTACCAAAGAAACAATATATCTGGTCTAGATTTATGTTATTTATCAGACTGCAAAAACAATTCACCTCAGTCTCTCCCATTATACTATAAATCTCTAGAGACAGACTTTTTAAAAAGTAATATTATCTCTAGTGCCTAATATGCAGAAAATGATTATTAAATATTTGTTAAATGTAACCACTATGAGTTTTTTTTTTTACCACACATACGTTCTTTCTTTTCTTTTACTATTCACTTCCTCTTTCTCTCCTTATGCCTTAGTGACTACAAATGGCACAGATGCTACAAGGCCCTATGGTTGGTTTCCTGCTTAGAAATACTAACTCTGAACCACATCATTGGCCAATCACATGATCCAGTATCATACAACACTGAAACATCTCAAAAAATCTATTACTATTCAAGAATCAGGGAGGTAACAAATCAATGCTTACACACTGAAACATTATGCCAATTATATTTAATCATTATTAGATGAAAAGTAATATTAATGTTGGGGCAACCAGGCGGCTCAGTCTTGGCTAAGCATCTAACTCTTGGTTTCAGCTCAGGTCATGATCACACGGTTTGTTAAGTTGGAGGCCCACATCAGGCTTTGCGCTGACAGTGCAGAGCATGCCTGGGATCCTCTCGCTCTCCCTCTCTCTCTCTGCCCTTCCTGTTCTCTTTTTCTCTCTCTAAATAAACTTAAAATAATCTGCTTGGCATTTTATCCCACCCCCCAAAACAAAGCACTAATATTTCAAGCCTGTCAAATTTCCAAGATTAAATGGAAAACCTAAACTACTACATTAAAATAGATGGTGTTAAAGGACTTAATTTAAAGTCTGATTTAATAATTCAATTAATTCTAAAACAGCTTCTTACTAAAATACCTCTAAAATACAACATGAAAGAAAACCTATACCACTACTGCAAATAAGACCAACTTTAATCAAATTCCAGAATCTGGATTGAGAAAATGCAATGAATGACCTTAAAACACTTTGGGAAATAATCCAGAACAACAAACCTGACTACTTAGAACAGGGACTGGCAAACTGTTCTGTGAGCCAAATCCAGCTGCTGCCTGGTTTTGTAAATAACTTGGAACTCTGTCATGCCTACACATTTGAGTTTGTGGCTGATTTAACATTACAAGAGCAGAGGCAGAGTTCAATAGATGTATGAGAGATCATATAGTCTGCAAAGCTGAAAACATTTACCAACTGCTTCTTCACAGAAAAAGTGTACTGACTCTCCTTGTCTAGAAAATAAGAAAATCCAAATGACCACCACGAACAGCACCATGGCATAGTATGTTAAGTCACCAACTTTCTACAACACAGGTAAACTTTTCCAAGGCATTCAATTACCATTCATGTTTTTTCTGGACTGTGTGCCAATCTTCTAGCACTTTTTAAGGTTACAACTCCCAGTGAACACTATGCCAGAGTACTGGAGCAGGGAAAGTGAGGAAAGAAGATGGGTGTGCAATGGTGTACTCCATTCTGGGAGGCACGGCTCCCACTTAAATAAACAAATAAAGCCTCTTGTATAAAGTGTTTCTCTGTATACCCACAAGATCGGAAGATTCTGTTTATTTATTTTGAGAGAAAAAAGTGTGAGTGGGAGAGGGCAGAAAGAGAGGGAGAGAATCTCGAGCAGGCCCCTGCTGTCCAACAGGAGCTCAGACCCACCAACTGTGAGATCATGACCTGAGCTGAAGTCAGACACTTAACCGACTGAGCCACCCAGGCACCCCTAATTAGAAATAAATTTTAAAGGAACATATTAAAAGTTAAAAAAAAAAAAAAAAGAAGAAGAAGAAAAGAAAAAAAAAAAAGAAGCATGTTTTAATGACACCTTAGCAAGGAAAATCATTTGAAAAGAATATTTTTGGGACAACAGGGGAATTTCAATATGAAATAAATGAAAGTACGTAAGGAATAAATTAAATTCCAGGATTCTACAATTCTGACAGAATTACCAGGCTGAAAGGAACTCAAAATGTTGATGAACTTAATTCACACTTAGTGACTGACTCCTTCTACAATGGTGAGTTATATCCCTAACCAGTAATAGAGAACCCCCCCTTCTGAGGAAGTCCATTATAAATCAGCTCACCTATGATCCTTACTGGCTTCTTGATGAATAATGAGTTAAAAAAAAAAAAAAAGAATTAAATAGAAATGAGAATGCACATAAACAGCAGGAAAGCTTTTTAACAAATACTGTTCTCTAGACTCTGTGCTGGGGTGAAAAAACCTTGACGCCAAAACTATTGAAACCCGGAACTGTGCAACATGACTAGATTAACCTTTTAAAAGAAAGAAACTAACCTATAAATAGGAATGTTCCTGATAGGCATTTTGGATAAGATTCCCTTTCTAAATGTACATAGATACCCAGTATTTACTGGGGTGTCTTTCCACAACTCTTTCAGAACTGAAAACTTCTGCTAAATTATTCCCTAATAAACATGTGACACACATTCCTGTTCAACTGTTACCTGAAAATAAATGTACTTACCTCCTGTGCATCTCTTGCTGCCTTTGCATCATCCTCATTATAGCGGTTACAGTTGTACCTTAAAGTGAATTAAAGAGGATTCCATAAAGCCAAAAATCAATGAAAAGGGAACAAATCACAGAATTTTAGCCTGGATTCAGAGATCATCTAGAACCAATATTCTCTTTTATACAGATAAACTGAGGTGTTTAAAATGCTCAGGGTTCTAGAATTACAACACAGAAAAGAATTCAGACTGTTGTTGGATTGAACCCCCACCCAGTGTTGGAATCCTCTAACACTGTATCAGTTCTCTATCTAGTAATGGAATTCCTCACCTCCTGAACTAGTCAGTCCATTCCAAATCAGGTCACCTGTAATCATTAGAAAACGCTATCATTCTAAAACTTCCATTTCCTGACTGCAGTCTGAACTTGTAAATTAATTTTTGAAGAAGTCACCTTATTTCCTCGGTTGTCTGTTATTTAGGCCAAATATTCCCAATTTTTCCAGTTACTTACCTTCTCATTCTAATAAACCAAAGAGAACCAACAATTCATAAACTACTATGTAACACATGCTGTGCTATGTGCCTTACATGATATTATAGCTTACAAGAATCACTGAAAACTGAATGATACACAAAATGAGAAGCAGGGGAAATGTGCCCAGAAGACAGGTCAGAGTAAGGATGAACAAGACTGGAACTTGTCCTGATTACTCCACCTCTGCTTTTCCCTCGGAGTCTACATTATGGGATGACCTGATACTTGAGTGCTTGCTATCCATCACCCACTTACAAAGGACTTTAAACATACTGTCACATTCAATTCCCTGAACCACCTTATGAAATATGTATTACTATCCCCATTGAGCAGAAGAATTAGGTTTTGAGAAGGTAAGTAATGCACTTAAGGTAACATAGCTAGAGTTTCAAAGCTAAGAATTAAACATATGCCTGCCTGCCAACTGAGGGCCATTGCTCTGAACTACTGACTGTATTGTTCATATGCTGTAGTCCTGTCTTCAGAATCTTAACAGTAATGCTTTTAGGTCTAAAGGAAGAATTCTGAATTTATCTTGTTAAACTGGATTCACTCTTCCAGCTTGCCAAGTTTCCCAGGATTTTAATGGTCTATATATTTAATATCCTTCTGTGATGTTACCCCAAAATGTATGCAAGGTTCTCTTACTAGTTTAAGGAGGTCATCAATAACACTGACCAGAAAAGCAATACACAGTTTACATGAATAAAAAAGGTTAAGGACAAAGCCTTTCGTCTTTGGAACTATTCCATTAGGAAGACGGAAATCCATTACCTATAACTCCAAGAAATGGTCATTCAATTAATCCCAAATATCCCTGTGTGTATTCATAGCCTAGGCCACAAACTTCTAAGCTCACACCAAAATACCTTGTTGAGATCTATAAAACGTTCCCTAATCATCATCCTATTAACCACATTTGATTCTGGGGTTTCACGTAAGAGAAAAGTTATACGGCTCATATGTAGTATCTAGAATCAGTCACAATTTTTGGAAATTTGGGATTATATTTTTGTCAGCTTTCAGTTTTTGATAGCTCTCTATTTTCCGTAACTACTCAGAAATAGCCAACAATGGTTCATTGATCTTATCTTTGAGTTTTTAAAGTAACCCAGACCATAATTCACTCAAGTCAGGAGATATATTAATTTCCCACCAGCTTGGGATATAATCCTCTCTTACCCAAAATTACTTAATTTAGTGCAAATATTGGCTCTCCTTGCCCTCTACTGGTCAACTATTAATACCTCTTCTTCTTCTTATCTAATATAATAATATCCTTAAAAACTTTCCTTTTGGTATTTTTTGGATATTTTTAAGCCTCAACTCATTTTGTACTATGCCAAAATTATTAAGGACTTGAAGGCCAGGAAAAGCAAACAGAATTCACCTCTACTTCTAACTCAGATGACGGACAGTGCTACTTGGAATGCTATTTTGAGGATTCTGAGGCATTTTCAGATTTAAATAAGGAAGCACAGTATGACTCATTTGCAATGTTAGCTATGGGTAAAGGCAAGATACAGGAAACATTTCTGCCAACCTTGGTCCACGCCATTCCTCACCCACCTGGATCCATCATTTGTTCTGTACTCTTTTCAGTTTTCAATACACACGGTTTTCAATTTTTTTACACACAAAAAATGTCACTTTAAAAAATGTATCTTTTAGTAACTTTTCTCCACTTATTAGGCTTGTTTGTTTAAATATAACAGAGTGGATTTAGTTTCCGGGAATAGCCTAATTCTCCAGTTTGCCTTCTTAAAATCTAGAGTACCTGTCAGGCTAAACCCAAATACCTTTCTTGTCTTTGACAGTGGCAAAATCACATTCTTTACTTCCCCATAACCAGTTAGTTTTTACCTAATTCAGAACTAATTTCAGACAAGTAATCCCTCTCACTATTCCTCTAACTAATGAAACTAATGAAAGTTTCAGTGAAACTAATGAAAGTACCAATGAAACTAAAAAACACTTGCCATTGTCTTAAAATGAGATCCCCCTCCTGTCCGAACCTCTAGTTTCTTCCCCCTCCCATTCACTCTCTACAAAGCAGCCGCAATTCTGAGGTAATGTATGTAAAGCACATTAATACAGAACCCTCTCATCTAAATTACAGATCTAATCAGGCCACTCCCCACTTAAAAGCCTTCTGATAATGTCCAAACTACTTTAGGTCCCACTCTACGTTCTCTTTTCCTATGCCCTGCAACATGTAAGGGGCCACAAACTGAACTGCCAAAAATCAGGTAACATAAATTAGTGAAATGGGCCCACTTGTGTATGATTATAATGGTCAGAAATACTTTCATTTCTGCCAGATGTGCTACCTCCCTTTTCTTCTCAAAACTCAAGGCACCATGATTCTAACTTACATTCTCCCAAACTGCTAAGAAATATGCACAGAACAAAGATATATATCTACTAAATGTGATGCTGTCTTCTAAATATGGTGCCATCACGATACATGCAAATGCCCTGATGATTCAGTCTTGGGGAAATAAATATATCAAACTGGAAAATCAAGACATCATCTAAGGGGCTATTAATCAATTCCAGATGACTGCTGCCAAGCAGTAATACAGGCCTGTTCCTATATTTCAAAGAGAGGCTTATAATCTGGATTGCACTGGGAAATTTTCCAATTTTTAAAGTTTGGGACACATTTTTTTGTCTAATAGTATACAAGGGTAAGTAAAACACAACTGCAGGTTCAGTTCTGCCAACAGTTTCTTAGTTTTCAGCTATTGCCTAGACAGACATATTAGACAATGCAACTCTTCTCTAAATTAGTCATGTACTTTCACATCATTCTACCTTTATTCATGCTGCTCCTTTTGCCCTGAGCGCTTTCCCTACCACTTCCAACTAATGAACTCTTACTCCCCCTTAAAATTCATCTCAATTGTTACCTTCTCTGTGAAATATGCCTAATTTAGCCTTCTCTTGAGACATCTTGCATGTACTTTTAACAATGATCAAACACTGTATTCATTTATCTAGCACCCAAGTTATATGGTGATTTCTGTGAGGTAGAAACCTTAGTCACAATATATGCACATATTACATACTTATGAGAACATTTTCTTCCCTTCATTTCCCCAACCTACCAGGCAGATCCATGTGGTTCCCAAGGGCCAAGACACACCCAGCAAAACTCTGCTTTACAGTTCTGGTTACGACACACCATGTGATTACAACCGCCATCCTTCTCAATTGTGACATGGCATTTGGGACATTCCTATGAAGAGAAACTATAAAGTTGGTGTCAATGCTACACTAGGTTGTATGACTACCACCGAAGAGAAGCCAGTTCTAGATTTGGTTTACTTTTAAATACCACCTTTATTGTTATTAAGACATGTAAAGCACTCAGAAAAGTGTGGAATACAGTAAGTACTACTGGAAATGAACTATTATCATTATTATTGGCTTTTAAGATGTATTATACAACAATTAAAAGATTTTAGTGGGGTTGGGGGACCAAAACATTTTAAGTACTTTTAACCATACATATGATAATGACAGTTTTACAGGAAGTTAAACATTTTGTTCATGTAAATATAATATACTCTCCAGTGTCATCTAGAAATAATTATTGAGTACTCCTGTATACCACACACTGTTCTCAGTGTTTTATATGCATTAACTGATAATCCTTGTAGTGATCCTATTCCTGTTTTCATTTGTCAAATGAATAAACTAAGGAAGAGAAAAATAATAAAAACACTAGTCTGAGGCTACACAGGTAGCAATGATAGAGTCAGGATCAAACCCAAGCAATTGGCCTTAAGAATAAGGCAAGTGGGATTGGTAAGATTGATAAATTCTTTTTGTGGCTACTGAGTTTCCCAACTCTCTGAGAGTCCAACTTTGGCTCAGCTCATGATCTCACAGTTCCTGAATTTGAGCCTCGCATCGGATCCTCGGTCCCCCTCCCTCTCTCTGCACCTCCCCTGCTCATGCTCTCTCTCAAAAATAAATAAAAAACATTAAAAAATATATTTCTTAAAAAAAATAAAAATAAAATATCTGTTTTACAGATAAATATTTATATATTTTATTTATATAAAATTCTATATTTCTTGGTTACACTTAACCAAACTCTCAATATGTTAGGATACCACTGATAATCTGCAAATTTTTTTAGGTGTATTTTTGAAAGAGAAAGAGAGAGAAAAAGAAAGAGAGAGAGGCAGAGAGAGAGTGAGAGAATCCCAAGCAGGCTCCGCACTGTTGGTATGGAGCCTAATGAGAGGCTCGAACTCATTAACCATGATATTATGACCTGGGCTGAAATCAAGAGTTGGATGCTCAACCAACTGAGACAGCAAGGTCCCTCAATAATATGCAAATGTGTTCAAGGAGCTAATAAAAATAATAAAAGCTTCTGAAACCACTCAAGAGAAAAACTCCTCAGTTTTATCTCAAAACTATCAAGCAGTTAACTTTGTTATTACTAATTGCCATTCTTACTCAATAATCTCTCTAAACAAAGCTGAACATATTCAAGCCTGTACTCCCTACTTTAAACATCTCGGGGGGCTGGCATATTGGGGGGATTTCTCTAGATGCAGAAAGAGGGCTATATATAATGAAAATACAACTGCTCTGTTCTAAATTACTAGTTTTACAGAGCTTATTCAAGGATTCAGGGACTTTAATGAACTCATTAAAGCTGCTCCTAACAACACAGAAAGGTTTTTCTTAAGTGACAGGAGTTATCTTTATCTTACCACAAAAATATTGAATTTCAACCATATATTCCTCAAAGGTGTGGGCATTTGTTTTAAGTGACAAGACTTACTGTTTCATTACTAATGCCTTCTGGGAGACAAATATGTTTTAATCTTTTTTTTGGTAGAGCAGGATACTAATGGTATAAAATTGTGTGTTGGCCTCCATTATACTTTTTTAAAAAAATAATTTGTTTAATGTTTATTTGAGAGAGAGAGAAAGCACAAGCAGAAGAGGGGCAGAGAGGGAGAGGGAGATACAGAATCCAAAGTAAGCTTCAGGGGTGCCTGGATAGGTCAGTTGGCTAAGCGTCCAACTTGGGCTCAAGTCATGATTTCACAGTTCGTGAGTTTGAGCCCCACATCAGGCTTTCTACTGTCAGCACAGGGCCCCCTTTGGATCCTCTGTTCCCCTCTCTCTCTCTCTCTCTCAAAAAAAACAAACAAAAAAACAAAAAAAAAAAAAAAAAAAACAACACCACAAAGTAAGCTTCAGGTTCTGAGCTGTCAGCATAGAGCCTGATGTGGGCTTGAACTCACGAACTACGAGATCATGACCTCAGCCGAAGTCAGACCCTAACCAACTGAGCCACCCAGGCGCACCTAAACACTCCTTATTCTTCTAATTGCCCTGTGATTGAGTGATGGAAAGCTCTAACACTGGTCAAACAACTCAGTATTCTTTAAGCATCATCTACGACAATACTAAAAATGAATAGCCCATGAATAACCCCATAATCACCCAAGCCACTTCTAATATAGATAGGCTATATGGCTGAATTAAATAAAGATTGGCTATTTATACAATTTTATACTAAGAGATTGCTGGGTACACAGTTGGGATTCAAATATGTTTATTACTTAGTGCTAAAAAAGAAAGGTGTTCAAGACAACTTTCCATTTGCAGGACAAACACCTGCCTAGGGTTAAAGAACTGGTCCATAGTCACAAAGACATGAACAATCTTAAAACTAGTATCCTGAAACTAATATCATGAGCAATAATGTACTTTATGAAAAACAACAACAACAACAACAACAACAACAAAAACCAAAACCCAAGGATACCCATTTAATCCCCAGAACCTCTATTTCTCAGGAATCAAGTCTCTTAAATCGTATTTTAGCAGTTTAACATGTTAAAGATGACAAACATGTTAAGCCCAGTGCAGTTACATAATAAAAAGTTATTACTCAGTTACTCTCAATACTGCTCTAAAGAATGACTCCTTAAGGAGGGACACCTGGCTGGCTCAGTCAGTAGAGCATGTGATTCTTGATCACAGGTTGTGAGTTCAAGCTCCACACTGGTGTAGAGACTACTTAAAGATAAAATCTTAAAAAAAAAAGAAAAAAGAAAAAAGAAACAAAAAAGGGACTCCTTAAAAGTTAAACCCTGGGAATTTTTTTAAGGTTTATTTTATTTTTAGTAATCTCTACACCCACGTGGGGCTTGAACTCACGACCCCAAGATCAAGAGTTGTATGTTCGGGGCGCCTGGGTGGCTCAGTCAGTTGAGTGTCCGACTTCAGCTCAGGTCATGATCCCATGGTTCGTGGGTTTGAGCCCCGCATCAGGCTCTGTGCTGACAGCTAGCTCAGAAACTGGAGCCTGTCTTCGGATTCTGTGTCTCCCTCTCTCTCCGACCCTCCCCTGCTCATGCTCTCTCTCTCGCTCTCAAAAATAAATAAAACATTAAAAAGAGAGAGAGAGAGAGTTGTATGTTCTATTGACAGCCAGCCAAACACCCCAAACCCTGGGAGTTTTTAAAGGCAGAAATGTAAAGTTGCCTAAGAGAACCAAGCTAGGTGGAATAAATTCTGTATTTGTATGCTAAAAGGCAGGCAATAACAATATGAAAAAGCATTATCAAACCCTTAGGTAGAAAAATCGTCAGTTTTTTCTTCTACAGGAAACTAATGTTTCATAATGGACAAAAATTTCTAAAGAATTTCTATGCATGTTGCAGTATAGTGCTCAATAAAATAAACTCAAACACTAAAAAATCGGCACTCCTTCTTGAAAAATGAAAACAACCCAAACCCCAAATCCCCAAAACAACCAAAACCCCCCAAATCATAACTAAGAAAAAGGTAAAACAGGTCCCTAATTAGGAAACTTACTTGTTTTGCTAATGCCAAGGTTCCTATGCTTATCACAGTTTGATTACCAAGAGTTTACTGAAGGGAAATACAAACCTTTGTGTTGGCTGCAATCCAGTTAGAGGTCTCACTGTCATCATCACACTTTTTAATCCACTTCTTTAACCACTGTTTGAAAACAACAACTGTTAGGGTACAACAAAAGACTTAAGAGAAAAGATAGCAAATTACTTCAAATTTAAATACAGTCAAGCTTATTTTAGAAGGCAAAGGACAAGATTATCACTGGATTTTAATTACTCTTAAACCAAGGAACTCTGGTAGTTCTCATATCCAGTGTATATAAAATCAGCCAAAGGAGGATTTTCTCTGGCTGGAGCCAAGTGGGGAACCTAGAGCTCGATGAGAAGCCCAGCTCCAAGATGTGTCATTCCCCTTACCTAATTACAAAATCTGCTCACAGAGGTGCCTTAGCCACTGTTAATCCTGATAATTATCAGGAGCAGACTTACTTGTAAGGAATGCTTTATGAGTACTTGTGATGATCATTTGAAATAAAAAGGAAAAAATATAATTTTCTATCTACAAATGGATAACAAAATCGTGGGCTCCAGTTTTCAGTCATCAAGTCTTCGAACTGCTTTATTACATTTTAAAAATGAAAATGTCAGACATACTCACCTTACATTTAACAGGATCGTGCCAATTTTCTCCACAGTTAAAGCTGTTAAGTAACAGAAGAGTTAAAAGAATTAAGTCCTACCTACTGTAAGTCAGTATACAAATAAACCCATTTCATGCTTTCTGGTTCCTCAGTGGTTTCACCAGTTTCTAATGACCGGCAAATACAAGGGCATGAGCCAAGTTCATATTATTCTACAGATTATTTAGAATTTAGCGTTAGAACAGCATGTATTGTGGTATATGCGAGAAATGAAGAAATGATTATAGGCATGAAGACACGCTATGATGACAATTTCCTAAGGAAGGACTCTCTAAATAGCCACCAAACTGTTAAGACAAAAAATTCAGTTCAGTCAGATCTGTATTTTTCTGACAGTTTAAAAAACTGTCTAGTTCCATGCTGTAAACATTCTTCAATTGAAACTAAACAATAATTTTCACTAATTTAAACAAATTTCAACCAATGCTTCATCAGTATATATTGAATCTTTTACTTAAACACCCCGAATGAAGAATTATAATTATATAATTTAATCCTAATGCACAGTGAGCAAACAAGTCACATCTTTGCATGACCCAAACAAATGAACCTCAGCCCTGTAGAGATAAATTTTACCAAGCAAGGTGTAAAACAAAAGAATGTGACTAACTGTTCTCTAAGAATATACGAATTGTTCACTCCTTTCTGTTTTCTAGGCATGTGGTATATATATTTGCTAACAGAAAGTATAAATTAAGTATAAATATAAATGTTTATTTAAAAAAACCTGTTGAATGGTTGATTAGCTAATTAGGTAGTTTGGGAATGCCAAAAATCCTTTGTAAATGAAAGGAACAAAGTGCTATCGATTAAATGAAGTCAAGTATAATGGTTACTTCTGGAAAAGAAGATGGTGAATGGAATGGAGAAGGGAACAAAAGACTTTAAAATAAATCTGTCATTCATTTGACATTTCTTAACAAAAACAAAATACTTTGCTTAAAGCTGGGTTAGTAGGTACACATAAGTATTCACTGCTGTTATTCTCTACATTTTGGTCTGTATACAAAATATTTCATACTAAAAATATGTTGTAAAATACATATGAAATCAGATCTCACCTCTTATCTATAGGGTAATGTATATTTAATCTTTGCCAAAATAGCATGTATTTCACACATATTTAATCTCTGTGAGGTTACCTGCTCTTTTTGGAAATATTTAGTATTAAGGATGTGTAAGTCAAACTCTATAGTTGCTTGCAAAGGAAAAAAAGAATGGTATGGAATACCAATATAATATCTATCTGCTAGCTCTTAGAGCTACTTGGTTTGACTGGTTTCTTGTCCCTAAAAGATCCACCAAGGAAATGGAAAATTATCTTAACTCTCTAACATCAATATGCAGTATTGGAAATTCTCTATTAAGTCAAATCTAGAATTCAAAGACCAAAAGAGCATGCTACCGACTCCAAGAACCGAAGTTACCAGGAAAGCTGGGGCCAGAGAAGCCACAGGAAAACTGTAGGTGAAAAAGCACATCTAATCAACCATGTTTTATCTTTCCAAATTTATCAAAGCATATTTTCTTTCAAGAAGTAAGATTTAACTTGTCAGAGTAAAGGAAAAATAATCCTGTGTATTTTATTTCCTAAGAGATAACTAGAAAACAGAGCAAGAGGCATAAAGGAACCAAATATAACCTGACAAAGTAAATAGTCCATCAGAAATGAGACAAAGTTCTTATCCCAGATCTATACGTTTGCTCGTATATTAGTTCCAGCAGAGCACACAAGAAAATGTGATTATAGCCGCTTTTTTTCCCATAAGAAAAAAGAGCAACAAGGAAAGAAAAAATTATTGAAGAAGTGACCTTTTAATCTAATTCGTATTTAAAGAAATATTCACTATTTTAAATCAACATCACCCACCTCCCTACCTGAGGTTAAAAAAAAAAAAAATTCTACTATTTTACTACCAAGAATAAAAAGAAAAGCTATGTGTACTATTTTAATTTAGGAAATCACTTGCTTACCAAAACTGGCGCCCACATTTGCAGCGAACAGGTTTAGCATCAGGATATTGGACTTTAACAACATGGTGGCAATCTGGGGCAGGACACCACTTTAACAGTCGATTGCACTGAAACACAAGTTAGAAAATAAAAAATGACAGCAAATTAAGTCATGATGTAACATTTCCTAGCAACAAGTGATTATTTACATTGCTTTCCCAGTGTAGGGGCCAAAGATAGAGATGATGACAGAAGCATATAAAAGCCTGCCCCTGATATTTAGTAGTCTTCTACAGTAATGCACCGTTTTTAGATGCACTGTTCTTCCAAGATTACAGATCCCTCAGAGACTTGGTTTTATAAAATATGCAAACTTGCTCTTGGTTCTATCTTCAAAATCCTACTGACAAACTTTAAAATAATTACCCATTTGTGATTATTAAGAAGCATCAATTTTTTTATGGTTCTACTTCAGAGTAATTTTCAAAGATGTAAAAACAAAACAAACAAACAAAAAAAAGATAAACTTCTACTCAGGGAAGGAGGGAAGGTATTTAAAGATTTTATTTTATTTTTTTTTTAAGTAATCTCCAACATGGGGGTTCACACTCACAACCCCGAGATCAAGAGTCCCACGCTCTACTGACAGGACCAGCAAAGTACCCCCAGGGAAGGTGTTTAGATGCTATAGAATATACATGTAATTTCTCTCTTTGATCATAAAAAAAGTCTTCTAAGAACGAAAGTCAGTTCCTAAACCATGGCAAAGATCGCATTTTAGTTTAAAAAAAAAAAAAAAGTAAAACATTTGACGTATTTCTTATTAGGAAACAAAACATGGCTCAAGTAACACTATACCTGAATCCAAGTTTACTGACTGTTTAAAAAAATATGCTCTTCCTAAAATATTCTGTTTTCTAGAAGATCTGACCTTCAGTTTAATCCCTAAGTGAAATAAATATTACTTTGTAGAACTAAAATACCCAATTTACATTGATGATCTTATACAGAGGCTGTCAAATTCTTCCATAAAGAGCCAGAGAGTAAAGATTTTTGTCTTGGATGGCAAAGGGACTCTGCAGCAGCTACTCCATCTGCCACTGTGGCCCTAAAGGAGTCATAGAACAAATGGGCACAGCCAAATAAATATTTACAAAACAGGCAGGCCATAGTTTGCTGACCTGCTTCTGATAAAAGAAAGACATCTGATAAAAACAAATAACTACAGCTCTCTTTATTAAAGTTCACTGGTAACAGAGGCTAAAATAAGCAGAGATACAGCAATGTTAAACTGCCAAACGGGATTAAACATATGACTACTAATAATCAGCTACAATATTCTGCTGCGGATAAAGGGATACTGTAAAAATAATTTGATCACCAAAGCTTTAGATCTATGAAGAGACACCTACTTATTGGTCTGACACATTCCTTTGAAAATACGTGTTAGGTATGCTTCATGAATGAAGTCCAAAATCCAAGTTTATGGTAGAGGTCTTTCTTACTATCAAGAGTATTTCATTATTAAGAAAAAGCATTCTATTAACAAATAATTCCGTTTATTAAAAAAGGCAACCTTAAGAGAAATCACTTACCTCTACAAAGCTATTTGTTATTAAATGCTGATACTTTAATTTAACTTTCGAATCTGTGATCAGGCGCCTGAGAGCAAGAATAAAAATAGTTTATTAGGAAGTTTCCAGCCAAGAGTATTTTTCCACATTTACAAAATAAAATTTCAATGCTGTGGCTCTAAAAATTGCCCTACACTGAATATACTCAAATGCATACAGACTATCAACAAATGTAACTGTAGAAATCAAGACAACAATTTCAAAGTTTCTGTAGTTTTATTTTGGTAGACCCCCTATCCCCATGTTTCCTATACACGTAATATTCCATTTTTACCCACTTTGTTTATTAGTCTAATGACATAGTAACTATTGCCAAGTTTAGGCCCTTTTCAGAGTATTCTTTACTCTGATATCTTGCCTTACAACAGCAATTCACAGCCAACTTCCTTCAGACACCCTCCCAAAAATCAGTATGTGAAGTAAGAGATGCTGAAAGGAATGTTAAAAAATGGATCCAGGTTTTGCTATATATAAACTCAAGGGCCTTCTTCTGAAATCTGTTCGTAATTTACCAGAAATGTTTACTGACTGTAACCTGGCTTCCATTATGTACCTAGAACACTTTATATATTTGTAACAATTTCTAGAACTCATAGGAACCCATGAAGGTAAGTAATACTGAAGCTTAAGTTTTATTAGTTTTAATGGTAAACACTCCTGTGTTTAAAGAAAACAGGGTTAAAACCAAAAAAGAGTTAACCACTGACAAAACCAGTAAAAACTACCACCACAAATGTGAACACAGTCCAGCCTCGTTAAAATATTTTAAACAAACAAAAAGGTTTTGTATAATCTGGCCCCATCAAATTTTTGAGTTTCTATGGCACTGCTTGCCTTCCACAAGACCCCACCCTGTAGTGTTTCTCTTTCAGTGTACTCCTATCACATCTGTATTCTTTTGAAACTGTGAGTATTGCCCTTCCCTCAGAGGTTTTTCCATAGAACCACCCCTCTTTAAAAGGAAAGAAGAATATCATGGTGGGCTCTGAATTGGAACAGCCTAGTTTTGAATACTGTTTCACAACTTACTAGCTATGAAATGAGTGTAAGTTCTTTGACCTATTTCTCAGTTTACTCATCTGTAAAATGGACAGCAGAAATAAGAGCTGTGAACTAGAACAGTGCCTGGCAAACAGTAAACACTCAATAAATATTAGATGTTGCTATATTATTTTTTTAACTCAGCTAAAATGTACTGTTTCTCAATAAAGGAGGCTTTTTCTGACAATTACCCACACCAGTTCCCTCCCAGCTCTCATGGCACCTTACACGTCCTCCCCTTTGTAAGATTTGTCATAATTTTTATTAGAAAGTTATTTGTATAATCATGTGTTTAATATCTGCCTTCATGCTGTCTTATCCCTAACCAAATAATAAACCCCCATGAAAGGATCCCTTGTGTCTAGCACACTGCTTGGCCTGTAGAAAGCATCCAAGATATTTTATTAAGTTTATTTATTTTGGGGGGGGGGAGAGAGGGAGAGAGAGAGAGAGAGAGAGAGAGAGAGAGAGAGAGAGAGAGAATGCACGCACACACACGCGCGCGTGCGAGTGGGGGAGGGGCAGAGAGAGACGGAGAGAGATAGAGAACCCCAAGCAGGCTCTGTACCATCGGTGCAGAGCCCGACATGGGGCTTAAACTGACAAACCAGGAGATCATGACCTGCGCTGAAACTAAGAGTTGGACGCTTAAGCAACTGAGCCACCCATGCACCCCAATAAATATTTTTAAATGAGTAAACCTCTATATTTCAGACACGTTGGAACTGAGGTCTAAAAATAATTAGTGTATCTGGCAATTCCTCAAAGGGCTAAACGCAGAAATTACCATATGACTGAGCAATTCCACTCCTAGGTATATATATCCAAGAGAATTAAAAATAGGTGTTCAAATAAAAAACTTGCACACAAATCTTCAACACAAATGTTTTGGAACACCTGGGTGGTTCAGTGGGTTGAGTGTCCAACTCTTCATTTCAGCTCAAATCATGATTCCACACACAGTGTGGACCCTGATTAAGATTCTCTTTCTCTCCCTGTGCCCCTTTACCCTGCTTGTGCATGCACTCTCTCTCAAATAAAAAAAAAAAGTTTCCACAAAAAATGGAAATAACCTGAATGTCCAGGAACTGATGAAGAAACAAAATATGGAATAGCCATACAATGGAATAATGTTTAACCATAAAAAGGAATCAAGTACTAACACATTATACAACATGGATGACATGGATGAACCTTGAAAACATTATGTTAAATGCAAGAAGCCAGACACAAAAGATCACGTGCGTTATGACATTTAAATGAAATCTCCAGAATAAGCAAATCCATACAGACAGAAAACAGATATGTGATTGTCAGGCTCTAAGGGAAGGAGGGAATGAAGAGTGACTATTTAATGAAAATGGGAATTCTTTTAGGGGTGATAAAAATGTTCTGGAATTAGATAGTGATGATGGTTGCATGACATTATTAAAAGTATACTTTATTATTACTTAATGTTTATATTTATTTTTGAGAGAGAGGGAGAGAGGGAGACACAGAATCTGAAGCAGGCTCCAGGCTCCGAGCTGTCAGCACAGACCCCAACGTGGGGCTCGAACTCACCAACTGCAAGATGATGACCTGAGCCTAAGTCCGACACTTAACCACCAGAGTCACCCAGGTGCCCTTTGTTTACTAAATTGTATACTTTAAATAGTTAAAATGGTAAGTATTGTTATGTGAAATTTACATCAATTAAAAAAAATAAGAATGAGATCCAAAGTCAGATGTCCTGATTTCCCGTTTTTAATTTCTATTACCCATAATGCTATTACCCCAACGATTTTTTTTTAAGTTTATTAATTTTGGGGGGGGAGCAGAGAGAGAATCCCAAGCAGGCTCTGATCCCATGAATTATGAGATCATGACCTGAGCCTAAATCGAGAGTTAAGCTGCTTAGCCAACTGAGCCACTCAGGCACCCCCGAATGATTTCTTACAACTGATCTGGCCTACATGGTTACAACAAAGGTCAGCCACAGTTACTAGGGCAAGATTATTAGGCCTCAGTTATTAGGTCAGTTTATCTTGTGTTAGAGAAGAGTAAGAAAGTGATCTCTTCCCCTTGAGAAAGCATTCTTAAGAAGACAAGCATTTTCCTGGCTATTAATTAGCTAACCCTCTTGGCAAAGACATACTGCCATCACTTCTGTTGGAAATAGTTATTATGCCAACTCTCATGGTGAAAGGTAACTCTTCATGAAGGTAAACATAATGACTTCTAATGATAGCCTACGATACATTCTAAGCACAGTGTCAGATGCATTTAAGTACCCTTGAGTTTTGGGATAATTGTTTTTACAGAAGAGATAAATGGACAGCTATAATTTGAAGCCAGGTGACTTTATACACAAGGTTTTTTTTTTTAGTATGCCAAGTAGTAAACCATGCCTTATGCTTATATAGCACCCTGAGTAAATCAACAATATTATGCTTTAATTTAGGATTAGTGATAAAATATTTTTCTGTAAAATGGGTTTTTCCCCCAACATACCAATTATAGACAAGTATAAAGAAGAAAATAAAAATGACCTGTAACTCTATCACTCAAGAGGAATAACCGCTTGACATTTTTATAATCTGGACTTTTTACTTTTTTTGGTAAATGTATGATATGTAATTTTAAATAGAGAACGTACTACATATAATTTTATATCTTTGCTTCTTCACTAAGATTATTGTAGGCATTTTCCAATACATTAAAATAATCCACAAATCATTTAAAAAAAAAAAACTTGAAGTAAGGTACCCCTCCCACACACACCCAAACCTTTTTTAATGGCTGTATTTCATTACTGTTGTACAGTTGGGCTGGAGAGTTACGATAATGTGATTCACATCTTTATAATAAATCTGTTCAATTTCTTGTCATTAAATTTAAGATTTACTATCATCTCTCACTCATCTCTTCCTCTTATACTCCAGTATCTGACTTTACCTTTAAAATACATTCAATATCCAACTATTTCTTCCTCTGCTACCATCCTGGATCAAACTACCATCATCTCTCACCTGGACTGCTGTAAGATCTCCCAATTTCCCTGCTCTTACTTAGTCTCTTTTTCATGTCAGCAGTCAGAACAACCCTCTCTGACCATGTCACTCCTCTGCTCAGAACCCTCTCATGGCTCTATCTCAGAATAAAAGCCAAAGATCTTCTCCCTTCAATCTATTGAGCTTACATTTATAGTTCAAAAATATTTTCAAAAGTTTAAATAATAATCATCAATAATTTACTGCCTATATACTTTACTTCCGAACTACCAAAACTTGATAAATTATTTCATTTTGCATTTCAATGAGACTAGGAAATTATTTGTGTGAACTTGAGCTCTGATCCCTTAAGCATATATTTTTAAGTAGACAGTATTCTATAGCTTTTGTATTCAATTTCCTACTTTGGAATACTAGAGTGCTTTTTTTGTTTCACTGTAGAGTAATAATGGGAGGCATTCAATTTATTCCACTATGAGACATACAACTCTAAAACCATGTTATCAAAGCATTCTCCGTAATGTCTCTGTGGACTGTCTTAAAAATAGATACAACCTTGCGGTAAAAATAGATTTAAGTAGCAATAATCATAAATGGGGGAAATGATGCGTTAGATGCCATTAAAATGAAAACTTTGTTCACTGAAAATCATTGAGAGAAAAGAGAAGCTACACATAAGGGAAAGTAGTTGTAATACATATGTATCTAACAAGACTCAGAATATTTAAAGAATTCTTATAAAGCAACAAAGTAACAAAGTTTTAGATTACTTGAATGGGCATTTTATTTAAAAAAAAAAAAGATATACAAGTGGTTAACGGAAAGGTGTCTGACATCATTACCCACGAGGCAATTTACAAATGAAAACCATCATGAGATATCCCTACATATACCAACAGAATGGATAAAATTTAAAAGACCAGTGATTACAAGTATGGGCCAGGAGTAGAGTAGTCACACACTAACTAGGGGGAACATATATATGACTACTTTGGAAAACTACTTGGCAGTTATCTATTAAAGTTAAAACCTCACTCCTGAGTATATACTCAAAAGAATCAGTGCAGGTGCTCCTGGGTGGCTCAGTCGGTTGAGCATCCAACTCTCGGTTTAGGCTCATTTCATGATCTCTCAATTTTGTGAGTTTGAGTCCCACATCGGGATCCATGCTGACAGCACAGAGCCTGCTTGGGGCTCTGTCTCTCTCTTTTCTCTCTGCCCCTCGCCTGCTCACACTGTCTCTGTCTCTCTCAAAATAAATTAAATTTTTAAAAAATCAGTGAATGTTCACCAAAAGACACATATAAAAATATTCTTTGTAACTTTTTCACAATAGTCAAAACCAAGCAAACAAACCAAAAAACTCCAAATGTCTATCATCATAAGAATCAAACTACTATCTATCTTTAGTAATAACAAAACCCCCAAACCTAAAAGTATACAGATATGTTTAATACATGCAGATATCTCAAAGACATATCTCACATTATATTAAATGGAACAGATACACACTCAAAAGAACAATACATGCTACATGATCCCATTTAAAAGAAGCTCAAGGGGCGTCTGGGTGGCTCACTAGGTTAAGCATCCAACTTTGGCTCAGGTCATTATCTCATGGTTCGTGTGTTCAAGCCCAGTGTGAGACTGTGCTGACAACTCAGAGCCTGGAGCCTGCTTCAGATTCTGTGTCTCCCTCTCCCTCTCTGCCCCTCTCTGACTCAAACTCTGTCTCTCTCTTTCTTTCAAAAATAAATAAACATTTACAAAAAAATTTTTAAGAGGCTCAAGAACAGGAAAAACTAACTGATGGTCACAGAAATCATGACGGGGAACAAGGATGAGACAGATACTGTCTGGTAAGGGGCACAAGAATGAACGTTCTGGGTACTGGAAAAGTTCTCTATTTTGATTTGGGCAGTTAATAAAACAAACATACTTAATTTAAAGTTAATGTACTTTACACACTTTAGTCAATATATCTTGGAACTTATTAAAAATAGAAAGCAACATATAGCAAACTCAGGTCATTGTACTTAAGAATGAGGGTTTTTCCTCTGTAAGAGATGAGATGCTTACTGTACTGAGATGCTTACTGTATTGAGATTAACACGTATCGAAGTTTAGTTTTTGTCTCTTGCCTCAGATGGTACGAACTGTATGATTTCCCTTAAGGGTCTAGACAGCTTCACAACTGTATTTGTGACCTTTAAGATACTATTAGAATATAAAAATTAACCATCTGACTTTGATGTTTGGATATTCTTCCCAGAAAAGTACTGATTTAGAGGATTACATTTACTTCTTTCTGGGTCCATTCAACTACTTGGTTTTAAGTAATATTTACATAGCTATAGTATAAAAGTACTGGTTTATTTTGTGAATAAACTTACTGGCAAGATATGAAAGAATCTGTCCCAGAAAAGAAAAAAGTAACTATAAAGATGGCAATTTAAAGTAATTATATAATATCTAACAGAAATTAGGAGGTGAAAGAGATAGAGGTGAAAGTGCAGAGGCATCAATTTCCTCACCTTATGTAGTAAGAAGTTAAGATCTACTGCTTACAGCTGATGGAACAGAAAATAACTATAAAACAGCATTTAAGTTATATTATCTAATTTAAAATAATTCATTTTCCAAAAGAAATTTTTTGCCCTTTTCAGACAGATGGGAAACTAGCCAATAGAGGTATGTATTATCTATACCATGATCCTAAGATTCATTTTTTAAAAATCTTATGTATCAGTTAAAGCTTAAAGTAAAAGCATTTGGCATAATTTTGCTAGAAGTGAACAGCAATAAGTTCCTGTCACCACCTCTGCTTGTCTGTTTCTAAAACCTCCATATATGAAAATGAATCATAACATTTTTTAGCAACATCTCAGGATGTTGAATTAGAATATCACATTCCAGATGTGTTAGCACTATTACTTATTACTCAAGATGAGACTAAATAGTGTTACATAAAGGTATTTTTAAAAGTTTATTTATTTTGAAAGAAAGTGTGCATTCGAGTGGGGGAGGGGCAGAGAGAGAGAAAGAATCCCAAACAGGCTCCGAACTGCCAGCCTGGAGTCTGAACCAAGCCCAAATCAAGAGTCGGACACTTACTTGACTGAGCCACCGAGGTACCCCTACTTGAAGGTATTTAAAGACTTAATAAATACAAGTTTACTTTAACCACCCCTAAGATTATAATAGAGAAACTACATACAGAAAAGAAATTTAGACCCTAAACAACAATATTATTGAATATTTATTTGGTCTCAAGTGATACATAATTTAGAGAAGTTAAGTTACATTAATCTCATGAAAACATCAAGGACAAATCTTGGGACCTCCTGACTGTGGAAGTATAACTATATAAGGCCATTGTATAACAGAGACCCACTTAGCGAAACAGCCTTGATGGTATTCTATCACAAATCCATCACTAAAGTCTAAAATGATGACATATGCTTATAAATGCAATATATTTCCAGTTACTGATTCAAGGATACATGCCTATTATATACACATTGCTAAGGAATAAAAAAATGAATCTACTAAATAACTAATCTTAATTATTAATTTAAGATCACCTCTTGAATGGAAACAAGCATTTAGTGAACATAAATAGTGGACCTGGGATCATACAACTTATAGTCTAAGAAAGAATAAAGATATGAATATAGGCAATTACAAAAATGTCTATTAAGGAAACTATGGGGGAGTTAAGGAACACATAGGATACCTGTCCAAACCAACATGCAAACCAGTAAACTGAGACCTGAAGAATGACTAAGAGGATGAGCAGATTAACGGAACTAAAGAGCAAAACAGGAAAGAGTACTGCACATAAGTCAAGAGACATTAGAGAAAACTAAAACAAAGTCAAACGAAACCAAATGCAAATAAAATGCACAGTACTTTCAAGAAGCCAAGTTCCACACCACTGGAAAGAGAATGTGAGAAAAGGCAAGGCAAAGATGAAGCTATAAGCAATACAGAATGGAAATAAAGAATTGAAAGATGACCATACAGTATATGGGAATCACTCAGGAACCAGTCACAGATTCCCAGCTAAGATGATAGCCTGGATCAGGTTAATGGCAGTAGGAACTGAGGGAAATGGATGGATTTAAGACTAACTGGGATGTGGAAATGAAAGAATTTGGTGTAAGGAACACTCTATGTAGGAGAAAAATGTAGGGGAAAAATGAATCTGGGATATCACTAGGATTCTAATTTAGGCAAGTCTTTAACACCTAGTGGTACCATTTTTGATACTAAGCAGCCAGAAGAATGAGTTTGGTGGTGGTGGTGGTGGTGGTAGTGGTGGTGGGAGAGTTGGACAAGGTAAAGCCTAAGGAATATACACATGAATATGCCTGATAGGCAGTGGAATATGTGGGTCCCATGCACTAAAGATAGAGCTGACCTGGACATATAAATCTGGGAATTTCCAAAGTAGGAGAGTATATAAAAGTAAAAGAAACCCAGAAACCCAAAGAGCAGTATTTTAGGAAGAGGCAGAAAAAGAGGATTTTGCCAAGTCAATTAGAGTAGATATAGAGTAGGCCTAGGGTGGTGGCCTTAGGAGTTGGTGCTGGAGTAAAGGGGATTTTACTGGAAATGAATACAATAGGAAAATGAAAGGTGATGGCAGTGGTTCTCAAACTTAAGTATACATCAGAACCCCACTAGGAGAGCTTGTTCAGACTGCAGGGCCCCATCCCCAGAGTTTTTGATTTCATAAGTCTAGATCTGGGCCTGAGAATGTGCATTTTTAACAAGTTCCTAGGTGATGCTGATGCTGCTTGTTGGGGGATTACACTATGAGAACCACAGGGTTAGGGACAGAATAACAGACTGTACATACACTGAAATCACACTGATGACAGCAAACCTTAGGAGAAAGACAGTGAGT
>CM053560.1:107107764-107122578 GCA_028646485.1 Cryptoprocta ferox | reverse complement strand
ATGCTAGCTTCAACTTGAGAAGGTTATAGAAAAATGTGTCTTCAAGAAAGAATCCAGTTTCAGGTTCAATTCAAGTTCCAAATGAGATGATTAAAATTAAAATAAACTATTTTTTAATCTAACAAATTGGAAATTTAAAAATGAAAACACCATGACTGTGAAGGATTCTATTTCTTTCATACTAAGAGAAAAATTATTAAGCATATTCCAGTTATTATTTAAGATTAAATGCTTAAACACATTCTCTCATTTAATTAAACTAATCTTAAATTCTAAAATATTTATTTGTAAAAAAGAAAGTGGAATTACATCCCAACTTATACAACTGTATAAGGTAAAAAATAAAAATCCCTCTTCCTAATCCCCAAACCCCTAGTCGATATCACTATTAACATGCTCTTATAAGTATTCTCCAAGTTTTCCTTTTTTTTTTTTTTTTAAGTTTATTTTGAGAGAGAGAGAGCAAGAGCATGTGTGCACGCCCGCATGAGCGAAGGACAAAGAGATAGGGAAATATAGAATCCCAAGCAGGCTTTATGCTGTCAGGAGCCCCATGCAGGGCTCAAATCCATCAATCACGAGATAACAACCTGACCCAACACCAAAAGCTGAGCTGCACGCTTAACTGACTGAGCCACCCAGGCACCCCAGTATTCTCCATGTTTTCCGTGCATGTACCAGGTTGCATATCTAAACAGCTCAAGAAACCCCAGAAGATAAACACAAACAGACTCACTTCTAGATATATCATTGCTGAATTCCCTTAAGCTAAAGTCACAGCAAATCTTAAAAAGTAGCAAATAGGGAACCATATGAATAACAGCTGACTTATCAGAAACAATGGAGGTAAGAAGGCAATAGAATGACATATTCAAAGTGATACTATTGCAGGAAAGGTCAGAGAGTATATACATTTGTAGAAACTGCCAAATTGCATCACAAAAAGGTTGCAACAGTTTACATTCTCTACTGTAGTATTCTCTCCCTCACATTACTTATTGCTAAATTCTTTAATCCTTACCAATCCGAAATGTATAAACAAAAACCACAACTTTTTAAAATTGGAGTATCAAAAATTTTTTATTTACATTTATGTAACTAGGCATGATGATAGCTATTATTTATTAGCAATGAAATTTCTTTCATTGTGAACTGTTTTCCGTAGGATTATCATCTTCTTGATTTGTAAGAGCCCTTGTGATTATTAGCCCCATTTTTATGTGCTGAAAATATTTATTCCATTTCCCCTCTAAAAAGTCATAAAATTTCATATATTCGTGATCACATTTCCCTGCCCAAATGCCTCCCCACTCTAAACCATCCTCCACCATACCAAAGTTATATTTCTTTTTTTCCCCTAAGTTTATTTTTAGTAATCTCTATATCCAACCTGCAGCTCGAACTCGCCACCCCATCAAGAGCCGCATGCCATTCCAAATGAGCCGTCCAAGTGCCTCCCCAATACAATGTATTTCAAAAAAAGTAAATCTCATTATCAGAGTCTTAACAACCTTCTATGACAAAACTCAAACTGTCAAGGTCTTTTATCCTCATCTCCAACAATCGACTACTTTCTAGCCACCACAGAATACTTAATAGAGAAGTTCATGAACTATGTTTTAAAATATTGGTATTCTTTCTTTAACCACTATCACCCTCCACTCCCTCAATCCAAATTTTTACATTTATAGTATTCCTTAAGTCTTCTTAAACTCTTCAGGTGGAATAATTTGCTTCTAACTGTACTTTACACGTGCCTTTATATATAAAACTTAAAACTCTGCATTTTGTCACTATGAACCTCTTGGGCAAAGGAAATCCATCTTTAAAAAAATTTATTTTTATTTATTTTGAGAGAGTGAGCAAGCAAACAGGGGACAGGCAGGGAGAGAGAATCCCAAGCAGGCTCCTGTGATGCACATGGCTCCATGCCCAGCAAAGGAGCCTGATGAGGGGCTTGATCTCATGACCATGAGACCATGACCTGAGCCAAAACCAAGAGTCAGATGGACGCTAACCAACTAAGCCACCCAGGTGATCTGGGAAGGAAATGTATCTTAATGCTCCCAGTAAATGTTTGTGGAATAGATAAAAATATACAGTGACCTATACTGATGAAATGTATTGATGAAAAAATACAAGGAATCAGAAAGTATCAGGGGACAAGATAAAGACAACTGGAAGGATAGTAGTACCTCAAGATGATACATACGTGATTTTTGCTAGCTTAAAACAGTAAGGGAAAAAAATTCAATGAAAGACACAGTATTAACACAGAGCTGACAACAAGCAACAGTGAATATGTTTTAGTAAACTAAAGTAGGCGGAGGTTAATATAATAAAGTAGAACCAGTGAGCTTTATAAACTGTGCTGGCTAAGTCAATTTAAGACTTCATTAGATAGGTTAAGAAATTTGCTCATTAAAGTCCATGGCTGCTTTTACTTTTATTACCTTCAAATCCCAGTGTTTAAACACAGACCTACCTTTCAGTATAGGCAATTATCCAGTACTAACTACACAATTTGTTTGCAGATAGTTCAGGCCCTCAATCTGTTGATCTTCCTAAAGTGAAGTCAATTAAGTAGCCTCAGGCTATGAAATAGCACTGACTCAGGATTTTACCCCAGGTTCAGGATTAAAAACTATGCTTGTTTCTTCAAGTTTATTTCTCCCTTCAAAAGAGAACCTTTCACAAGAAGAGTTAGCCAATGACCTCCAGATGCAGCGCCTCTGGGAGCAGTGTTCCAAATGAGACCACATTCTCCCTGGGTAGCTCCCAGTGAATGACAGAGCCTGGAAGGGGACCAGGGCCCAGCCATTTCTGCTTACTGAAGTTCATTTATAGGCAATCTATGTGGTGGAGTTCCCCACAGGGATGCCAGAGAGTCTCACAGCTGCCCCAAAATCTGAGTCTCTTTCTACCAAATCCTTCTTCCTTCTTTTTCTCTTTTTAACAGGTGTCATACCCATATTAAAGTGTGTCTACTTCTCTTCCTCTTTAACCAGCACAAATACTATCCTACAACAAATCTCCTTCCCTTTTAACTCCATCTTGGCAGAGGACAACTGCCATTTCCTATTTTCCAATTCCAAGGTTTACTAAAATCCAGCTATCACATATTGCCTAGTATTTTGCCATATATTTACAAGAATAGTATCTGGGCATTTACCCAAGTTAGAAATGAGATTTTTTACTACAAAGGAATGTGGATTAGATGGATTAGAAAGTCTCTTCAGACTAAAAATTTCACCTCTTTTGAGGTTTGAGCAAAAACTAATTTGGTTTAACCAACTAACCAATATTCAACATGCAGTATCTATCAAAAATACTTACATAACTGTGTTGTCATCCACTAAGATATCACAACCATGAGCAGGACACGAAATAGTCTGAAAAAGATTGAAATTTAAACTATGTCTTCATTCAACAAATATTTACTGAATGCTTACCATCGCCAGGCACTTCACTAGGCTGAGAATACCTTAACATTTACAGGATCTTAATTGTTCCCTTTCAATTAAAGGAAATGTATGTGTGTGTTTATCACCATAAGGTAACTAGGACTGCTGACCTGAATAGATTTTCAATACAAAACTTGAAAGGCACAAGCAAGAGACCTGACAAAACTGCTCAACGAGTTTAGCCTGATATATACACATATTAATGCCGCTGAGAAAACATACCTGGACTGTGTCTTTAAATGGACTGCCACATTATAAACGGAAAAAAAGCCTCAATTGTCTTTTATCTTAATATAGAAAGAAGTTCCTCATGCAATTCATAATCCAGAATGCTTTACCTGTTTATATTTGTGCAAGGGTCTGAACACCAGAAAATTCAACAAAAAATGAAAATCAAATTGACATCTTTACCTGTCCCATGCCTTCCTCCATTATTTTGGTAGTTAAATATTCACTCCAGCACTGCATACAAAACTTATGTCCACATTCAAGGCCAGTGAAATACTGCAACAAAAATAATACATGGACTTTTAAAAGACATTACCAGAAAAATCACTATAGTGACTCAATAAGGCTCTATTAGGTCACATTTCTCATGGTGACTAAAATGTCCCATGTGACAAGACTAGATAGATGGGCTCCTAAAATAAACTTCTTGGTGGTAAAATCTAGACATGCAAATACATTTAACACAAAATATCTAATTAAAGAGAAATGCATCTATAGTCGATAATTGTAATTTTTAGGAAAGGCAGACAAGTTTGTACTAAATATGAGAATATATCATGTACCAACAAGCATATGAAAACATGCTCAAAATCCTCAGCCATCAGAGAATTGTAAATCAAAACCACAATGAGACACTACTTCACATCCACCAAAACAGCTGTATTCAAAAAGACAGATAATAACAAGTGTTGGCAAGGAAGCAGAGAAATCAGAACTTTCATACACTGCTGGTGGGAATGTAAAATGGTGCAGGGACTTTGGAAAACACTGTGGCAGTTTCTTAAATAATTAAACATAGAGTTACTGATGACTCAGCAATTCCACCCCTAGGTATATAGCCAGAAGAACTGAAAACATAGCTCCACACAAAACTTGTATACAAATATTCACAGCAGCATTTTCCAGAGTAGCCCCAAAGTGAACACAACCCTAAAGTCCATCAACTGCCGAATGGATACACAAAATGTGGAATATCCATTTGAAAGATTATCCAGGCATAGAAAGGACTGAAGTATTGATATATGCTATAATGCAGATGAACCTTGAAAACATTATGCTAAATGAAAGAAGCTAGCCACAAAAGACCACATATTGTTTGATTTGCATGTATACAAAAGGTCCAGCATAGGCAAATTCATAGAGAGAATAGATTCGTGGTTGCCAAGGGTTGGGTGGTGGGCAGGGGGAAGGGAAGTGACTGTAAAAGGATACGAGGTTTCTTTCTGGGGTGATGAAATATTCTAAAGTTTACTGTGGTAGTGACTGTACAACTCGGCAACTATACTAAAAAGCACTTTAAGTAAGTGAACTGTATCGTATGTGAACTATATCAAAACTGTTACTAAAAAATGTCAAATATAGGACTTCATAGAGTTGCATGGAATGTAGTTTACCAAGATGATCAAAATCTTATGAAAATCATAAAGATTCATTCAGATAGCTAAAAATAATAGTAACATTTTGGTCTAATCTTAAATTACTTATATGACTTGAAATACTATTAATTTGAAGAATGGTTATAAGAAGTATAATGGGATATTAAGCAAGTACTTTAAATAATAACAGTGTCTTGAAAAACACTGGTCACCAGTTTCAACTAAGAATATGTTATAATATTTACATTATTTTTAAGTGAATAGGTAATACAGGCTCATGGTTAAAAATAATTCTTTAACAGTATGAATTTATGTTGAAAATAAGTCTTTATCCCTATCCTTTTCCTCTACTTCTCTACCTAAAAGTAATCACTATTACCATTATCTTACATATTCTTCCAGAGATGTTCTAATGTACACAGGTATACACACACACAGTAAGAGTACCGTACACTCTCTTTTGCATTTTGGTTTATTCTTATTTAATAAGTTTCTTATGTGATTCTACATTAGTACACATGGGTCCACCTCTTTTGACATTCTGTATGAAGGTACCATAATTTATTTAAACAGTCCACCATTTAAGGACATTTAGACCCCCTTTTTTTTTTGCCACTATGCTACTGCATTGGCGCGCGCGCGCGCGCGCACACACACACACACATTATCTAAACATACATACACACACACACACACACACACCATTGTGATCATGCAAATGCACCTTAGGACAAATCTGTACAAGTGATATTATAAAAGGTACACATTTACACTTAAATAGATTATTACCATGCTTCATTCAAAGAGGTTTAGCAATTTATACTGCTCAAGAGAACCTGGTTTTCCAATACCCATGTCAACATAGTATCAAACTCGATCTCTGCCAATCTGACAGGTGAAAATGAAGTATTTTCATCAGTTTTGATTTTAATTTATTATGAGTGAAGTTTAAACATTTGAAAAAAGATTGAAGGCTCTATATTTCTTATTCTGTGCACTCTCTTCACCTGTTTTGCCCATTTTTCCACTGTTTTTTCCCCCTTTAATGATTTAGTGGGGATTTTTACCTACTTAGTGGAAAATATTTTTCAGTTTCAAATTTGAACCCTCCCATTTTGTTGCCATGCAGAAGCTCTCTACTTATATGTAGCAAAGTGTTATTAGTTTTAAAAATTTCTGGATTCTAAATCAACTACCTTTAATATCAAGAGTTAGGGAGAAATTTAAGATTCTACTTCAGATAGTAACCAAGTTGTTCCAATGCCATTTACTGAATCCACCTTATTTGAAATGCCCCCTCTAGAATATACCAAATTCTCCTCACACGTATTTGACTCTATCTTGTTCCACTGCATTGACTATTCTTGTATCAGGGAGGAACTAGTCCCCCCCATCAATCTAGTCCTTTTTTCCCCCCAATATTTTACTATTATTCTATCTTGCCAAATATCATCTTTTTATCTCCTTTAGTATTTCCAGTTTTCTTCATATAGATCTTTCACATTTCTTGCCAAGTCTAGTTCTAGCTCTTTTATTCTTTGAAAAGAATAAAGGGTATTTTGAATTCCATTCCATTTTCTAATTATCTGTTATGTGAAAAATTGTCATGAAATTTCTGATGTTGCTTATGATATTAGATACAAATACTTAGGATACAAAATTCTATACTACAGCATATCAACTATATAAAGAATCCCCAAAAGTAGACATGGAAAAAAAAAATCTATCAGTGTCCTAAAAGACATAGAAAATATTTACCCGGTTTAAAATACAGTGCTATTCTGACTGACAATGATTCTAACTCATTCACAGAACAAGTGAAGGTAAATATTTTGGAAATCAATAATTCTCATAATACATTAAAAAAGAGATCTGGAAAGAAACAAGAGTCTACTCTCATTACTCCCCATTGCTTTAGCAATGGATATTTATATTTATATTAATATCTGGCACTAATTTGTTGCCAGATCGCTAATGGAGAGCATATGATTTTCAAGGCTACAATGAGAAGGTGCATTCTATAAAGGACAAATATAGCAGAGTAAAAGATCAACAATTCTAAAATGTTTTATTCATAACTTAAAAACACATATGCATCCTCATGTGCTTTATTCTTTTTTCAAATAAAGAATCCTTGAGATTGAGAGATTGAAGGTCACAATGGTTACTAAGTGATCACTGCAAGTAACACCTCTACCTTTGAAACTTCTGGACCAGGGATCATTATAAGATAAAAACAAAGCTTTTTATTGTTTAAAGGCTTCTTTTCAATAATTTTTTAATTAGATAGACAACAATGCTAAACAAGATAAATTTGAAAATAAATCACACACACGTCTAAAGAGAAACCAAAAACTAACCTGTGGTATAAACGCATTTACTATGCTCAAGAGCAGTGTCATTATCACGGATATATCTGAGTATCACCATTCTGTTGCATTTCCCTTTCCCTCCTCCTCCTTTCACATATCTGTTCCTTTACTATCTCGCGCTTACCTACTTGGGTCGCTCAATCTTCCGACTCAAGGGATCTTATCAACAAGCTTATCCCTGTTTATATCATAAATAAATCTGACCCAGAATACACTAAAAATATATGAAATATTACATAAAACAAATTAATCATCCCTTAAAAAAAAGAACTGAAAGAATAAACACTTATCTTAAAGGGTTCATTTATCTCTGCCATTTTACATACATAGTAACTAATGTCAAACAGCAGTAAGAACATTAAGAATTATCTTTCCTCCATCAGAAGTTAGACATATAATTTCTAAAGTTAAAGCCATTTTGTTTATAAAAACTGAATAATCAGAACAGAAGTTCCCTCATCTATAAAACGGAATGAGTTAAAAAGGAATATAGGGTTGGACTTAGATCAGATGTTTTCAGTGTTCCCAACACAAAGATTCAGAGTGAGCGGGGTGAGGGATGGGAGGGTGGACTATCCTTATAATCTTCAAAGTTGCTTTTATTTAACATATCTGATTCTTAGAATATACAAATTACTTACTTCATAAAAATGAGATGATATAGCCCAAACTATACTTCCTAGTAGAGTGGGGAGGGGGGGCAGTAAAGATAGATCCTAACGTTTTAATTCAAAGCAACATTATTATAAAGTGAATAACTGTTGCCAAGTTTAAGAAACCCCTGAATTGGCCACAACACAAGGGATTGGGGGTGGGGAAACTTATGAACTTTAAAACTGCCCAGAAATCTCCGGAAACTGTTTTCAAAGAAGAGATCACCCACGATAGTTAACTTCAAAGTGCTATAAACTAAGCTACCAAAGCATTTGTTTAAAAAACTTGTTTGCATGTGGCACTATAAAGCTAAAATTGCTTTCAGGAAGGATAAAGGTATTGAAGATATACACTAAATAAAAGGCAAGTATCAGTGTTTGAAGAGAGCAGTGAAAACTGAAACATGGGAGTTGTACAACAGAGGTTAAAATTACCTTTCTATATTAGTTTAAAAACTATTAGAAGTCCTAGTTTTATTACACTGTATTTTTCTTAACGCTTGGCACAGTTTCCATAACAATCTTTGACTTGCTTTCCAACCCAGGCTGCGGTTTGCTTTTTTGTCCTCTCACTTACATAGCCAAACTTCCTTTAAAGAACAATTTGTTCATATTTATTGCCTCTACTTCCTTTCCCACCTTCAAGTCAATGACTCTTTAGGTCATGCAGTATGGTTTCCATTTTACCACACTACTTAAATTAACTTTCCAATATCATTAGTAAACTTCATGTTGTTAATTCCAAAGTCACTCTTCAATTCTTTTCTCTGAAGTTTTTTTAGCACTGTTTACCATTCTTAGAAGTGCATTCTCTTCCTTTGGCTTCTGTATTGCTACATTTTGCTGGTACACCTAACCACACTTCCAGAGGTTATTTCAGAGGTCAATTTCGGTGGGAAATTCTCCCTTATCTAAAACTGGGTTAGGTGTTTCTTTAACATGTTCCCACAGTATTATGCCCTACCAAAGTGCTTACCATTCTTTCTGAATATGTCATTTTACTTATCTACCCAGCTAACCTATAAATTATGTGAGGCAGGCATTATGCCTTAATTCTGCATTGTGTTTCTAACACTTAGAATAGTGCCTGATGTGTTGAAAAAATGAAATGAATAAATAGTAGGCCTTTTAGTTACAAGTACAAATTTACAATGAAAATCTCCAGTCATGATTTTTGTTCTAATTTGTTGACACAGTTAGACAATACCAAGGGCACTGACAAAGTTATAGGGGATATTTGTAAGCAGCTAGTTTCAGTACTCAAATTACATTTAAAATTTAAACTACAGAAGAGCTGGTTATAACAGAGCAGGAAGAAAAAATGCAGGGAATAAGGAAACTCTGTATTATCTGGGACAAATTCTTTGGGTTTCAGTTATTACTTCACAGAAACTTTTATGAACTATATAAATGTCAACTGGCAAAGAGAATCTGTTAAAGACAGATAATAAAATGGTCAAAACATGAATTTAATGTATTTTTAATAGTAATGTTGATTGCTTTTTTAAATACTCAAATTAAGATTGGGATCTAAAGGAGAGGGAAATTATATAATCCTCAGAATAGTAGCAAGTTGAAAAAATATCTTATTCAACTCATTTGAAAGATAAAAAGAACTTCAACCCAGTGAGATTTAATAATTTACTATGTAAAGCCAAATAGTTAGCATTAGAGCTATGATCTAACTTGAGAATTTGGAAATTCAACTCAACACTTTACCTATGAAATTATTTTCGTTCACTGACTGTCCTATTTCTCTAAGAGTACTTAATTAACTTCCTTTTAAAACTTCTTTTCTAAGTACTTGTACATGTGAACAAATTAGTTCCCTTCAAATGGGCCTCTACAGAGATAAACCTCAAAGAAAAACAATGAAAAACCTTCAATACGTTAAAATATATAATACTGGTGACAAAGACTTTGTATAGAGTAATTATCAGAAAAAGTTACTTAACTATTAAAGCAAAGAATATGAATAAGATAGTTATTTTTACATAATTAAATTATTTCTTAGATATCTTGAAACATCTTAGAGGTGAATTCCAAGAGACTAAATACATTTATGCCACAAAAGTAAGGACTTGATAGAAAGATTATGTTTAAGCCTAAAATTCTTTACTAGACACGCCAAAGTAAATCACCTAAATTCAATAGGTTTTAAGAGGGATACTTTTACTGAAGAGAAACATCAATTAATTGGTCCTATCCCAACTTTGTTACCACCTGCTATATTTAAGACTCTCCAAAAGAATGGATCTGTATAAGTGAAAATCTTTTGTTATGAAAAAATCTGAAAGCTCCGTAGTAAAATACTATTAAAGATGTAAGTGGTTTGGATATTTATTAAAATGTTAGTTTTAAATCTGTTTTATTTTAGATGAAAAATTAGTCTACTCACTGCTCACCTATTAAACAATTCTCCCATGACAGTAAAATGAACTCAGAATAAGCTTAAGGTGTGTAATGACAACCTGGATAAGTTGCTGCTTTGAAAAGCGTTAAACAGGGGAGGAGGGGAAAAGAACAAGCTCTATTCTTTCTCTTCCTTTCCTTTATCCTTAATATTCTGATAGGTTACTGTTTACTATAATACAATCCCAAACTCCCAGATCTTCCTTTGTTTAAATAATGAAAGGTGATTTACCCTCTGAAACTGAGAGTCAGTGCTAGCCTTAAACTACCAGATACTCACCGAGTTAGGGTAGTTCAAGTAGCAGATCTGACAAGGCATATCCTGTGCTGATGACCTTGTATTCATCTGGCGTGTTCGAGACTTTTTACTTGGATTAATTACATGACACTCAGCAAAGAGCTTCTCCAGGTTTCCATCAAAGTACCTGCATTATTTAAACAGAAAGGATGAGAGCCCAGCAATAGCACACTGTTAGAGCTCTCCAAAAACCTGATTTTCTATAGGGAACAGCAATGAACTGAATTAAAATAAACCCAAATCATAACCTTTTTTGCTCAGAGGAAATGAGGTGTATGGCTACAAACTGTAGCAAAATAGAGGTTTGTGTGTGTGTTTGTGTGTGTGTGTGTGTGTGTGTGTGTATACATATATATGTATATATATGAAAGCAGATTGAGCTTTTGTGCTATTTTGGTCTTTACTTTGTTTTTATCCTGGGAGATTAGGTAGGCTATTAGTATTTTAACAGTACTACAAGTAAAACTTAACTATCCCTGGTGGTACCTTATGAAGAGTAATGGTATTTTAAAAAGCTAAGCTATATTTTATACAAGTAATTTTATTAAGAATTTTAGTTACACCAGCTTGAATATATTAGCAAGTAACTACCTACAAAGCGTATCTTACCCCACAAATCATTTACATGTGTCTCATTCTACAAAATATATTTGCCTTCTAATTATTCTCTTAAAGTAACTTTTAATTAACTAGCAAAGGGGAGGAAGGAGGAAATAAAAAACTATACCTTAAAATGTTTTTATATCAAGTAATCTATATGTTAGCTTTTCATATAGGTTTCAATAGGTTTCTAAATATACGTAAGTAGTTCACCATCTAAAATATCAAGAGCACGAAATGCCAAGTATTATCTACAGAGCTTCAAGTGAACTGCAAATTTCTTAACAGAAGAGAGTGGCAAATACTTAGCACAGTATTTCCCATTACTCCAGATGAGACATGGTTGCTGGCCTCCCAAAATATCTTAATATTCTAAAGGACAAGCAATAGATACAAAAACTTGCAATCTGTGAATCATATATAACAAAAATATAAATGAAAAATCTGGTCAATTACTTTTCAGCTTATAAAGCCTAGGTATCAGTAACTATAGTGTTCTTTACATACAAACAGGAGGTTCTCAAGTTAAAAAATAAGTGATAGTCAAAAGAGGTTTCCATTTTTTTTCAACGCAGGTCTTGTTCATGCTTTGTGTCAAAGCACTTAGTATATACCTCCAGGAAAATCACTCAAATGAGAACAAATCACTCTCCTCAGACTAATAAATATATTTTTATAAATACTTTGATTACAGTATGTTTCAATGAAATGATCAATTAATCAAAATGTCCATACATTATAAAAGGGGAACTCATAAAACTTAAAGTTGTTACTGATGATTCAGCTAATCAAAATATATAGAGCAGAAAATCAAATGCTTTCCTACTAATTATTTCTGAGAAAACCTAAGATGTCAAGTTTTATCCGAAAAGCAGAAAGCATATGAAGCTAACACTAAATATGAACAGGTAAACCAATTAAACACCTTGTTTTCAGAAAAATTATTCATGCTCACAAGAGACAAACTTCTCCCATCAAACTTTACTATATGAAATGACTTAACTCCTAATACTTTGGTGATCATTCTAGACAGTCTCTGCATACACAGACATGTGTCTATAATTTCATATAAACAATATCTACTCCAGATTTATAACCTTCAGTAAACAATATGTTAAGACATCTTTGTCAATGAACGTTATTTTTTCATTGTTGCATTATATTCCACTGGAGTTGTATACTATAATTTACCTAACCAGCCTTATACTAAGGGACAGTTAGATGTTCCACATATAAGTAATTCTACTTTAAAACCTTGGCCCATCTGATAGGGGGAAAAATATCTAGACTTAACTTACGTTTCTTTACCAGTGAGGCCGAACATATTTTTCTGTGAAGATCTTACCATTAAGATACCTTAGTATATCAATAGGAAGAATAACCTTTTGTCTCATGGATTGCTTTCTTCCTCCAGTTTCTAGCTTGTCCTCAACTTGTTTAATGGTGTTTAATTGCCACTTTTAATTTTTATGTAGGCATGCTGACCATACAATTCTGTTGTGAGTTCTACATTTCATACCAAGCTTTGCAAGATCTCTATACCTAAAGATTATAAAAATTCATCCATGACTTAATTAAGCCTTAACTGTTTCCATTAAAACTGCTGATTCACAAGGAAATTATTTTTGTGTACTAAGGAAGAAAGCAGGGATTCCATTTCATTTTAATCTAAATGACTAATTACTGAAGGGTGTTTCAACTACCCCAAACACTTCCTGCTACTGTTAGGTCTCAGCTTAACCCTCAGTTCCTCCCCCACTGCACCCCCCCCCCCACATTAGGTAACGTTCCCTGTATAACATCCTCATGGAACTCTGTACTCCTGCACAACACCTATCACATGACAAACTCCATAATCATTTATGCTTTCTCTGCTGGGATGTAAATCCCCTCAGTACTATTTTATTATTGCTGTAGCACCTGTGTCTAGAAGAATCTTATTAAAATTACTCAATTGCTTTTTAAAGAGATTATCTTTAAGATAATCCACATAACAAATCTGAATTCCTTTGCTTTAGGCATTCTTTTTTTTCCTTAAATTAAATTTATTTAGAGAGAAAGAGTGAGCAAGGGTAGGGAGAGGCAGAGAGAGGGAGAGAGAGAATCCCAAGCAGGCTCCAGGCTATCAGCATAGAGCCCAATGTGGGGCTCAAACTTATGAAGTCTAAGATCATGACCTGAGCCAAAACCAAGAGTTGGATGCTTAACCGGCTAAGCCACCCAGACACCCCTGCTTTAAACATATTTCTAAAGAAAGACTATAATGGGTTTATTAGTTTTCTGATCCATTCTAGAAGCCTTCAGAGAATTTTCAAATACTTCCCAGGTAAAGAGAATGGAAAGTTTAAGAATCCATTCATACTAGGCCTAGAAATCTTTTTCTTTTATTTAAGTTCCATTTTATAAGAAACATAACATTTTAAAAATTGGTTTCCTTTTGTTTCTATTTTTACTGATTACGTACGTGGTCTACTAATGACTCTGTAATGGTCATCTGGAAAATATTGAAATCTAATTTATTTTCACTCAATGTAACTTAAAATCAGTACTTATGCCTATTTTTTTTCTTTTCTTTTCTTTTTTTTTAGAGAGGGAGTGCATGTGTATGTAAGCAGGGAAGGTGTGGAGGGAGAAAGAGAAATTCCTAAGTAGGCTCTACACAACCCGCATAGAGCCCAACCCCACAAACCAGGGATCATGACCTGAGCCAAAATCAAGAGTAGAATGCTCAATCAATGGAGCCACCTAGGTGCACACCAAGCCTATTTCTTAAAGTTCTCAACTTTAAATATATTGAGTGTCCTTATGTTATATCACCCGACACGTAACATTCTGGTTTTGTTTGGAAATTCCGGGAGCTTTTCCTAGTTGATTAGCATTTTATATAATTGTTTCACTAATTACATTGTTTTTACATTATATACCTTTTCTTTCAAGATAATAAAAGCTATTTTTTGTTCCTTAACCTGATTATTAACCTGATTACCTAATTACTTACACATAATTCAAATGCTTACTTTGGCCAAAATCTGCCCCCCATATCCCAACATTCTTTATACTGACAACATCCATTTCCTGCTGGTACCTGTTGTTATTGGAGTCTGTGGTCAAAATAATTTTTCTCATTTTATAATTCATGTCCTTTCTCACCTGGCATATATGTGATTTTATTTTCTTCATTCTTGAAATTTAGTAGTTCTGTGGGCTTTATCTTAGCATTCACCTTTCTTTTTTGAAATGCCATTCAGGCCTCAATTACTTCAAGATTCTTTTTAGTTATTAAGACTGTGTCCTGGTGGATTTGTACCCGGTCTTTGTTAATTTGTCCTCCTGTCTACCATCTGCTAATTCCTTGTCTTTTTCCTGTCCTAGTAGCTCTCTTGGCCATAGTATCTGTTCTGTTTCTTGCTG
>CM053560.1:107058345-107107664 GCA_028646485.1 Cryptoprocta ferox | reverse complement strand
TTAATCTTTATTTTTGACGGGGAGAGAGAGAGAGAGACAGACAGAAATCATGAATGGGGGGGCGGGGCAGAGAGAGGGGGGGGAGGGGGGGAGGGAGACACAGAATCTGAAGCAAGCTTCAAGCTCTGAGCTATTAGCACAGATCCCAATGCAGGGCCTGAACTCACCAACAGTAAGTTCATGACTTGAGCCAAAGTCACACGCTCAACCAATTAAGCCACCCAGGCATCCCTTAAATTTTTTTTTAATGTTTATTTTTGAGAGAGAGACAGAGTACAAGCGGGGAGGAACAGAGAAAGAGGCAGACACAGAATCTGAAGCAGGCTCCAGGCTCTGGGCTGTCAGCACAGAGCCTTATTTGGGGCTCGAACTCATGAACCGTGAGATCATGACCTGAGCCGATGTCAGATGCTTAACCAACTGAGCCCCACTTCTTCTTTTTAGTTATGATTATTTTATTAAGGACTACACTGCTCAAGAATATGGGTGGATTCTTAACTCCCATTTACCTGGTCACTATTTGCTAGCTTGCTAGCTTTTATATACATCCTTCCTCATGTAAAACAGGCCAAAATGAAGAGAGACTGATTCAGTGTGAAGCACTGCAGTTCAGGTATCTTGTTTAATCAGTTAACACGTGTTTCTCTCTGCTTCAATGACTTTATTAAATAGTTGCAAAGCTTATCCTAGGACATTGCTTCCTTCTTTCCCTGCAACTCTTGCCACCCACCCTTTTGAGAAAACTATTCATTTGATGAAAATAAAAAAGGAAGTGAAAATAAAAATAAGAATAGCAGTGTGGTTTTTCCTCTGGTGCAGTCTTTCCTCAATCAGAAAGAGCACAATTAAGAGTATCCCCACCTCACCTCTCACATGGCCTAGAATTCTCCAAATTAAGATTGTTAGAAGGTCAATGAGAGGTTTCTCAGTAGAGATTTTTAAATCCTCTTCTCTCTCTAGGGTTCTTTCTGTTCATTATGTTTACAGAAATACAATTAAGCAAATTGGCACTTAATCAGCCAACCTTCCAGAATATCTAGATCTTAAATTTTTCATTTTACTTGACTGCTAGACATAAATATACCAAACAATTTGAATTAAATTTCAAGGCACTAACAGTTACAGCCTAGGAACTATGTCTGATGGTAGAGAGAGGAGACCTGCGGGTAGGGTACATAGCTGGGTATTGTTGCTTTTAAATTTTGATTGATGGTGGCATCATTGTTTGCCATTTCATGCTTCATAAATAGACCACTGTTGAAGAACTTATTTTCACAACAGAATCAGAAAAGCAAAAAGATTAAGCTAATTTAAAGTTATAGAAGTGGGCTTTTCCATTGTATATTCTTAGGCTGTTAAAAGTTCAATCCTCCTTACAGGTTTTTAATGCTTCCATTACATATTTATAACAAGTCAATTACCTATTGCTGTTAAGTCTGAGAGGGAATAAAAATGCACACATATATGATAATGCATAAAAATACATTATATTATAAATATCCATTTATAAATATGCATATACACACACTTTTACTTCTAAATAACCAAATAATTTTGCTTCAATACTTTTGTGTGGCATTTTATGAGTACCAGACTTCAATTTCAAAACGCGACAGAACAGTCACAATTATTCTGTACCTTAATTTTTTAAAAATATTTTTAATGTTTATTTACTTAGAGAGAGAGAGAGAGACAGAGCGTGAGCTGGGGATGATCAGAGAGAGAGGGAGACACAGAATCAGAAGCAGGCTCCAGGCTCTGAGCTGTCAGCACAGAGCCTGACGCGGGGCTCGAACCCACGAAACGTGAGATCATGACCTGAGCCGAAGTCGGCCGTTTAACCGACTGAGCCACCCAGGTGCCCCTGTACCTTAATTAATTATAGTTCTGATAAAGCACTAAAAAAGGTCTGTGACACCAACATCTCTTGTAGGAACTGCAATTTCAACTACTCTTTGGGTCTCATTAACCGGCTTCTAATGGTATATTTCCTATTTTAGAAAAAGTATACTTAGGCGAAAGGTCAAAGGAACAAAGGAATAGCTTAAGTTTGTTTAAATCATATGGATGGATAAGAACTGTGATCATATTTCTGAAAAACATACATAATCAATAGAGCATGAAAAGCAGTCTTAGAACAGTGAAACTAAACCACAGTAAATAGACTAGGAGAGAAGGCTTTCCCACATACAGATATTAGTTTCAGAAACTCATATTCCATAGAAAGAAGCCAGAGATGCAGTATAGTATGGTAGTATAGACATGTTATTAAGAAATATTGAAGCAAACAGTTCTCATTTATAACCCTTAAAACTATTAGACCTTTAAAAAACTGTAATTGTGTTACTTTGATAAAAATTTAAATTTAAAAAAGGGCTCTTAAGAATGTGGTTTTTAAAGGTATTCTTTCAAAAGAAAGACTAAAGTCATAACGTAAGATGACTCCACCAGGTAAAGAACTAAAACGTAGGGATAGAAAAGGATGCACTTAGAAATAGAAAACCTTTTTTCTTTAAAAAAAAATTTTTTTTTTACATTTTATTTATTTTTGAGAGACAGAGTGTGAACAGGAGAGGGGCAGAAAGAAAGAGACACAAGAATCTGAAGCAGGCTCCAGGCTCTGAGCTAGCAGTCAGCACAGAGCCTGACACAGCGCTCGAACCCACGAACCGTGAGATCATGACCTGAGCCGAAGTCGGACGCTCAACCGACTGAGCTACCCAGGCGCCCCTGAAAATCTTTTCTTCTAAGGAAGACTTTTGGCCCTCAAAATAAAAAATGTCTAATGAGGACATATACATGTCTATAAGAACTTGCAAAGTTTTGTGATTTGGGGCGCCTGGCTGGCTTGGTCAGTTAAGTGTCTGATTTCAGCTCAGGTCATGATCTCATGGCTCATGAGCTCGAGCCCCATGTGGGGCTCTGTGCTGACAGCTCAGAGCCTGGAGCCTGCTTCAGATTCTGTGTCTCCCCCTCTCTCTGCCCCTCCCCCACTTGTGCCTGCTCTCTCTCAAAATTAAATAAACATTAAAAAACAAAACTTTTGTGATTTGGAGTGCATAGGTGGCTCACTCAGTTAAGCATCCGACTTTGGCTCAGTTCATGATCTCACAGTTCATGAGTCTCATGGGTCTGTCAGCACAGAGCCCATTTCAGATCCTGTCATACTCCCCCACCTCCCCTGCATGCACACGTGTGCTCGCTCTCAAAAATAAACATTAAAAAAATTTTTTAAGTTTTTTCCTGCTAACCTAAAAAATAAGTTTAGTTCTCATTGTAATATTAATGTGTTACACGTGGCTTATAGCTAAATAAACATACTCATCATGTATTTTTTTTTAAATGCTTTTTGAGACTGTAAGACTGTTCTCCCACCAGGGGAAAACAACCTAAAAAAAAAACAAAAAAACAAAAAAACAGCATGATCCTGAGCTTGCTTACTTGCTGCGCAAAAAAAACCACTTTGACAAAATAGCTACTAAATAAGTTGCGGTACAAAAATCTTATGGCATAATTTTTAAAAATTTCATTTAAATTCCATTTAGTCAACATACAGTGTAATATTAGTTTCAGGTGTACAATATAGTGATTCAACAATTCCATACATCTCTTGGTGTTCATCACAAGTGCACACCTTAATCCTCGTCGCCTATTTAACCCATCCCACCATCCACCTCTCCTTTGGAAACCACCAGTTTGTTCTTTGTAGTTAAGAGTCTGCTTTGTGGTTTGTCTTTTTTTTTTCCCTTTGATCACTTGTTTTATTTCTTAAATTCCATATATGAGTGAAATAATATGTTAATTGTCTTTCTCTAATTGACTTATTTTGCTTACCATAATACTCTATAGAGCTCTAACTATGTTGTTGCAAATGGCAAGGTTTCATTCTTTTTTATCTTATTGCATAATTTTTGAGAAACTTTCTGCCATTTGTTCCCTCATGCTTTATGCTTTCTGGTTCTGAGCCATGATGAAAGAAAGTATATTAAGAAACGAACTTCAGTGAAACAGATGTATGATAACTCTTTCTAGGCTTAAATTAGCACGATTGTAACAGAAACACAATAATCTATGCCATCTTCCCCAAAGGCTCCCATCCCCACTGATTACAGAAAAATTTAAATATACAAAAGTCAAAAAAGAAGAGTAAATTGAACTCCCACATACCCATCATCCAGCTTTAACCATTATCAACATTTTGCTAATCTAAACACTTTTCTGAAGAATACAATTTTATTCTCACATGATCTTTTTTTCTTATATTTTATTTTTAAGTAAAATCTACATTCAGTGAGGGGCTTGAACTCACGACCCCAAGATCAAGAGCTGCATGCTCTACTGACTCAGTCTGCCATGCGCCTCATTCTCATATGAACTTTTAAGGCAGATGTAAAACTATGGCAGACATTTTAAGAAGAAGCTAATGATTATTCCCTTCATATGTAGCTGTCCACGTTCTCTGGCTCAATGAGGATTATTTCAATTTACCAAATTCTTCTAACCTCTGGAACTTCAAGAATGTTATAGTATCCAAACCTTTTTAACTGATTTACATGTTTCTTCTCTGTACCCCTCCACCTGAGGAAAAGTTGCAAAGCTTTTATTATTTTCTCAAAAGAGACTATGGCCCCCAAAATGACAAGAACCAATATTATTTTTTAAAACTATTTTTTACTTCTAAGAAAACAAAGACAATGGCTTCTGTGCCCTCTGTCCAATTATGTGCATGCAGGGGAAATGTCTACAGCCTCCTCTCCACTCAGTGGTGCTTTCCTCCTGCTACACATGAGCAGCACAACTTAGTAAGTAAAGTGAAACAAACTACTTGTGATTCATGCAATAGTGGATCTGATTCCAATTAAGGAGAAATATAAAAAATATATACAAAATATTTTTAAATGGTATCATTTTATTTTGTTAACAATGTTTCAATATATTTAATGGAAGTAAATGCTGAGATGGTTGTTGAGAGTCTACAGAACAAAAAAGTATATTTAAAATCCAACTATGTGGGGCACACCAGGCTGGCTCAGTTAGAAGAGTATGCAACTCTTAATCTCAGAGTTGTGAGTTTGAGCCCCATACTGGGTATAGAGATTACTTAAAAATAAAATCTTTAGGGGCGCCTGGGTGGCTCAGTTGGTTAAATGGCCGACTTTGGCTCAGGTTCATGGGTTCGAGCCCTGTGTTGGGGCACTGTGCTGACAGGTCAGAACCTGGAGTCTGCTTCGGATTCTGTGTCTCCCACACTCTCCCCCCCTTCCCCAATTTGTCTCTCTCTCAAAAATAAACATTAAATTTTTTTTTAAGAAATAAAATCTTTAAGGGAACCTGGGTGGCTCAGTTGGTTAAGCATGACTCTGGCTCTGGTCATGATCTCGTGGTTTGTGAATTTGACCCCCAATTCAGGCTTTCTGCTGTCAGTGCAGGGCCCGCTTTGGATCCTGTCTCCTTCTCTCTCTACTCTGCCTGCTAGCTCTCTCAAAAATAAAAAACATTTATAAAAAAAATTTAAAAATCTTAAAAAACAAATACAAGATGTAGCTATGCTAAAACTAAAACAAGTAATCAAAATACAAGACAGTGGGGTGCCTGGGTGGCTCAGTCGGTTACGTGTGCTTCGGCTCAGGTTTTAGTGAGTTCAAGCCCTGCGTCAGGCTCTGTGCTGACAGTTCTGAGCCTGGAGCCTGCTTCAGGTTTAGTGCAACACCCCCCCCCCCGCTTGCTCGTGTACTCTCTCAAAAATGAACATAAAAAAAAAATACAAGACAGTATATAAGTAATATCCATTGTTACATAGTTCCCTTACATACTAAGTAACTATATTTGGAACTGTGCTGGTTTGTGGCAGTTGTTCATGGCTTTGAAGGAAAAATATAGATAGCTACTTCAATATGACATGCTAAGTATACAAGAGGTGGGAGGAGAATGTTAGGAAAGTATAGAAAATAGCAACTAACTTCAAGAAGTTAAAATGACTTAACAGTAAATGTGTTAAGAATTCAGAGATTCAGGGGATCCTAAGGGCATCATATTAGTTGTAATGTGATGTACGGAATTATACACAATGTCTGTGAGCACAATCTCAGAATGAAATATTATTGGTGCTCTCTAAATCTGTATAAAATATAGCTCTTGAGGAGATTGGGTCTTAAATAGTCAAAGGCATCCTAACAGTGTAGAGGAATAAGTACAGACATATAAAGTAAGAGTGCAAAGTATGGGAGGTTTTCAAAAGTGAGTATAGCTTTGATGTGGTAGGAACCACAAAAGCAGTGGAGGTTGATAAAATGAGTTTACATGATCAAAGTTAAGTTTAGGACAGACGTGATAGCAGAGCCTAGGAAAGCAGTAAGAAAACGGTCTTGGCAATACACTGATTTACTTGTAGGTAACCAAAGGTACTATTAACTCCAAAACAATCCAAAAACAAACTGAACCTTCCCTTTTAAGGTTGTTCTTTTTTCCTATGTGTGCGCGTTTTAAAGCTATTTTTACTGTGAGATAACACAATTCTAGAAAAGTGCATAAATATCAATGAGCAGCTTACAAACTGTTATAAAGCAAAGACTTGTATATAACCACAATCCAGGACAAGAAAGAATACTGCAAGTACTTCATAAACACTCCAAACATTCCTTCTCATTAATAAGCTCCTCTTCACCAAGAAGTAATCATTATCCTGTTTTTCTTTATAGTTTTACCATCTAAATATACAACCTTAAACAATATGGCCTAGCTTTGCTGGTTTTTGAATTGTATATAAACAAAATCGTATAAAAGGTAGATATTTAGAGGTCTTCATTTCACTCAATATGATAGTTCTGCGTTGTATTTTTTTTTAATTTGAGAGAGAGAGAGAGAGAGAGAGAGAGAGAGAGAGAGAGAGATAATATCTTAGGAAGGCTCCACTCTCAGTATGGAGCCTGATGGGCTTGATCCCATGACCCTGGAATCATGGCCTGAGAGCTGAAATCAGGAGTGAGACATTCAAGTGACTGAGCCAGCAAGGCACCCCCCTAATGGGACGATGGTTTTTAAGATTCATCCATATAGTCACTTGTAGCTCTAACTCATTTATTTTTCATTGTTGAATAGTTATATAAATATGCCATAATTATCCACCTATCTATAGGCATTTGCGTTGTTTGTAGGTAGGAGCTATTACGAATAATGCTGCTATGAGCACACTTATGACTTTCAATTTAGATTTGCATATTTCTTTCTATTGGGTATATACTTGGGAGTAGAATTACTGAGTCAAAGACATGTGTAGGGGTGCCTGGGTGGCTCAGTCGGTTAAATGTCTGACTTCAGCTCAGGTCATGATCTCGCAGTCTGTGGGTTCGAGCCCCGTGTCGGGCTCTGTGCTGACAGCTCAGAGCCTGGAGCCTGCTTCGGATTCTGTGTCTCCCTCTCTCTCTGCTCCTCCCCCGCTCACGCTCTGTCTCTCTCTCTCTCTCTCTCTCTCTCTCAAAAATAAATGTTAAAAAAAAAAAAAGACGTGGGTAAATACTAAGAGGAAAAAAACCTTATTTTTACAACGTCCTTCTAAAATCATTTGACAACTTATCTGTAGATTCCTTTGGATTTCCTATGTACACAATTCATATCATCAGTGAATATGAACTTATAAACAGTTCATATTCATCTCTTTAACAACTGTGATACTTTTTTTCATACTACTGGCTAGAATCTTCTTCAGTATTATGTTGAACAGAAGTAAAAATAATACATATACATGTTTTGAACTCTATCTAAAAGGGAAATCTTTTCAACATTTCAACATGAACTATGATATCCTAACAGGTGTTTTTACAGATTTACTACATTAAGAAAGTTATATTTTGTGCCTAGTTTGCTAATGGCTTCTTTTTAAAACCATGAATGAAGGGTGCCTGGGTAGCTCAGTCAGTTAAGTGTCTGACTCTTGATTTCAGCTCAGTTCATGATCTCATCGTTTGTGAGATCAAGCCTGGTGTTGGGCTCTGAGCTGGCAGCACCAAGCCTGGTTGGGATTCTCTCTCTCTGTCGTTCTGCCTCTCTTCCTGCTCTCTCTCTCTCAAAATAAATAAATTTTAAAAATAAATAATATCATGAATGATTACTGATTTTTATCAACTGCTCCTTTGCATCTATTTAAACTGTTTTTTCTCATTAAAATTTGCTCAAGTGACCATATTGAATTTTTCCAGGTTAAACCAACCTAGGTTTCCTGGGCTAAATTAGAGTTGGCAAGGCTGGGTTATTATTCTTTTTATGTACTGCTGAATTCAATTTGCAAATATTTGGGTTTTTATTTTTTGCATCTATGCAAATGAGAAAAACTGGCAGGTAATGTTTCTTTGGGTTTTGGAATCAAGGTTGTGACAACCTTATAAAGGTGGGCAATCCTCGTTTTGTTAAAAGATATTATAAAGTTGGAGTTACTATCTCATTTAATGTTGACAGAACTTCCCAGTATATCCATATGGACTTAGACTTTTCTTTACAGAAAATTTCAATTTATAGCAATAGCTCCTAAGTTTTCTATTACTTATGTCAATTTCAGTAAATTGCACATTTCTAAGCATTTATCCACTTTAGTAAAATTTAAAATTTGACACAATTATCCGCAGTATCTTATAAGGTTATTATTGCTTTTAAATATCTGCAGTATTCAAGTGACATTCTTTTTTTTTAATGTTTATTTTTGAGAGAGAGAAAGAGAGCACAGGAAAGTGGGGGAGGGGTAGAGAAGGAGGGAGACAGAGGATCCAAAGTGAGCTTGTTAATATGGGGCTCAAGCTCACGAACGTGAGATCATGACCTGGGGTGAAGTCGGACTCTTAACCAACTGAGTCACCAGGCACACCCTCAAGGGCTACTCTTTTTCATTCCTGAAATTAGTTATTTGTGCCTTTTTTCTTGATTAATCTCAACAAGGTGTCAATGTTGTTAGTCTTTAAAAAAAATCTTTTGGCTTGATCTGCTCTGCTGTAGGTTTCTTTTTCATTTTATTAAATTCTGCTCTGTTATTTCTTCTTGTAATTTCTCTAAATTTATTATGTTGCTTGTTTTCTATCTTGATACATCTAGCTCATTACTTGAGACGAGATGAAAGCTTAGTTCACTATTTTCCTTATATATGCATTTAAGGTTATACACTCTACTCCTGAGCACAACTTAGGCTGCATTCCCCAATTTTTTCCCTTAATATTCAAATAGTTGATTAAATAACAATTGTGAATATTTGAAATTGCAACATTGCTAGAACTTAAAACAAAATGTTGACTTAAAAAAATAAAGGCTAGTTACAACATAAAGGTGTTGATAGTAATTAAAAGATAGTACTGTTTATGAAAATATTTTCCATGAACGCAGTATTCTAAATTGGCATTTACTATCTTTCGACCTACTGAGGTATCATCTTACTATCACTTCCACTGTTGCTGTTAAGAAGTCAGCTGTCCTCTAAAAGAATATAAGTATAATATACTTTCTATATTTTTCTCTGTATATATTATATATACACAAATCTTTGCTTTTTGAAAGTACTCTGCCTTGTATCTTATTGCTTTTATGATGTTCTATTTTTGCTGTTGTTTCTGTAGTTGTACTATGACATTTTAAAATATGCGTTCCCCCCTCAAAATATGCAAAAAAATTTTTTTACCATATTTTATGAAATCTAAAATGCTTTGGTGCTGAAATTTCATGATCTTAGCAGAAAGTGAAAAGGGGAAAAGTTTTCACATAAATCAATATTTCAATAATGTTGGACTGTAAGGTGCCATCAATTGAAAGATGCATTCAAATTTCAAACACATTAAAATATCTTAGAATCAATGAAATATTTATTTATTATGCATGGGAACTGTTAGGCTTCCTAAATTCTGTGGCATCATGTTCTTTTACCAATTTAGAAAATTATCAGCAATTAGATCTTCAAATATTGCCTCTGGGCCATTCTTTCCTAAAACTCAATGAGATCTTCTCATTATATCCTCTATGTTTCTTAATTTTTCTTCTGTATTTTCCATCTTTTAGTGTATGTACTTAATTTAGATAGTGGTTTGATCTTTTAGTAAACTACACCTTTCTTTAGCTTTTTGTCCAATATACTGTTAAATTAATTCACTGAGAGAATTTTGCTTATTTTGTTATAGTTTGAGGGCTTAATTTTCTTTCCCCAGAAAAGATTTATATTTGCTTCTTTTAAGTACCTGGATACATTAACAGTGTGGGGTCATCTTAATCCACATTCAAGGCTTAAAGTTGTCTGGACCACCCAGATGACATGAACATTATCTTCAATCTTCAGAAGAGCTGATTTACCTAATCCTCATTCTTCCAGAACTTCATTTTTTTTTAAGTTTACTTATTTATTTGGAGAGACAGAGACAGAGACAGAACACACACACAGTGGAGGGGCAGAGAGAAAGAATCCCAAGCAAGCTCTGCACTATCAGTACAGATCCCTACACAGGGCTCAAACCCACAAACTGTGAGACCTAAGGGGAAATCAAGACTCAGATGCTCAACTTACTGAGCCACCCAGGCACCCCTATCTAATCGTGCCTGGTGGGCCTAAGACTCCAACATTTTTCTGTACTCCCCACCCCCACCACCAACCAAAGGGCCAACAAAAATCACAGCTCAGTCTCTCGGCTACCTCTTCTAGATCAGAATATACTTCCGGGGCAAAGCAGACTGGAACGCTTGGCTCGTCGCTCTACATTTCCATATTCTCTTATTCCTTCCTATTTTACTAATTCTTTGATGTTCTTGATTTTTATTTTTTAAATTTATTTATTGATTTTCTTAATTTTTAAGATGTTCCAGTATCATACCGATTTCACTATTGTATTTAGTGGATAGAATGGTCTAAATTACCAGAAGTTTCCCAGAGCCTTATATTTTCTCTATCACAGTTAAAACTCCCCCTGAACATCTCTTCCATCTATACTTTGCTTTCAGTTAACCATCACCACCCTAAATCAAGCCAACATTTCCTTTTTATTTAGATTGTTAAAATAGTTTTCCAATGGGTCATCCTGCTGATGGATAATCAGCTCATATTGTCACCAATTTATTTTCAGCAATAATGCCCTTATATCACATTTCTCCATTAAACAACCTTCAAAGCTTTCCACTTAATAGGAAAAGAGGCCAAATTCATGCCGAGGTTCCCACTCCACCTGCCCCCCTAAGCCCAATCAAATGACATCTCATCAATAAATTCTTTCCTGCCTGAACCAGAAATAATCTTTTATGTATTCCCTTAAAACTTTATCTCTAAGTACCAGAAGGGTAAAAACTGGTGTATGATACATTGTTCTGTAATGCTCTTCATGATGAAACCTCGGCTCAATGTCTCCTACAAAATTGATAATTCAAAAACATTCCTGAAATGTATGAAGTAGTAAGATAAGTAGCAAGACTAAGGACAACGGAGTAACTTCAGATGAAGTCACTAATGGAGAAAATTGCTCCAAGTTCATTCAGCTAAGAGGTGGTGGAGCAAATATCCCATGTACTTAACCACTATACTATAACAAGATGGTACATTTGCTGCTTTCCATACATGCTCCCCAATAACACCTAAACTGTTTAAATAGTAAAAACTATTAGATGAGTGATGAATGCCATCACAAAAGCCTGCTTTCTGACAAACCAAATTTATTTTCACATCCCAGAAGTTAACTGTGAAACAATGTATCATTAGTGATGCAGCTAAGAAAAGTTTCATACCGTCATAACAACATGCAAGTGCTGGTTCTAGTACCTATTCACTATAAATGGTGTTAATCCTTCAGAATGAAAATTGGAATAGTCCGCACGGAAATCAATCTTCAAGATTCTTTGATTACACCTGCCCATTAAGAGTAGTTAAGTCAAAGAGCGCCTATATTTCCCCTCACCTCAAACATCCCAGTTAACTCATTAACACACACCTTATAGTAGAGATACTGATTTTGTACTTGTTATCAACTCTAAAGAAGCTTGACTTGGGGGTTCTGTCTCTAACCCCTGGCATACTAAAATCTGATTTATGTACATGTCATAATTTTCAGAAATTACATACATATTACAAAAAATAAAATCTACAAATGGTTGGATTGCAGTATTTACTAAATACTGACTACAGATTAGACATTCTGTTATGCACTAGCAATGAAAGACAAGATAGTTTTATGCTCAAACAACTCTAACAGAAGTGTTGAAATACTGGGGCACCTAGGTGGCTCAGTTGGTTAAGCCTCTGACCTCTGACCTCAGCCCACGTCATGATCTCACAGTTCGTGGGCTTGAGCCCCGCGTCGGGCTCTGTGCTGACAGTCTGTCTCTCTATCTCAAAAAAAAAAAAAAAAAAAAAAAAAGTGTTGAAATATTAAATCAAATACATTTAAAAATGCAAAGGAAGAAGTGATTAACTTCTTGAGAAGAAAAGTCATCTTAGAAGTAAAGCTTACACTGGGTTTTAAAGAACAATTAGGAAAAAGGATAAAGAGGAAGGCATGCCAGGCATGGGCCAAAGACAGTACAATTCCAAAAATGCTCCCTATGGCTTTACAGCTAAAAGCCTACATAGATATCCACAAAAGTCCCATGTCAGACAAAGGAAAGAGATGCAAAGTTGGGTCAACACAAAAATGAATTTGGTGACACCTTAAAAGTTGTGTACTACAAAGGTGTAATATGAGAACAGAAATAAAGGTATAGAAATAAAGAGAAGATAACAGAAAGGCAAACAGAAGCTGTATTTTTAAATGTCTAGTCGGAGGAAGCGGGTGAGGAGAATGGCAAAATAGGTGAAGGGGATTAAGAGGTACAAACTTCTAGTTATAAAACAAGTAAATTATAGATGAAAAGTATAGCAACAGGGAATACAGTCAACAATATTGTAATAATATTATATGGAGACATCATGGTAAGCACTGAGTAATGTATACAATTATTGAATCACTATGTTATAAACCTGAAACATAACATTGTATTTGAACTGTATTTCAATAGTAATAATAAACAAATCTAAAACAAAAAAAAAAGCCTTGTCATAAAAAGAAAGGGGGAAAAAATAACTCTTTTTCCTAATCTCTCCTGCTGAAGGATTCATGCCTAGCAGGAGCAGAGTGACCTATAGTTTACAAAAAGCATAGTGCCTGAAAAAGATTCAATGAGGAATTCATTCTTTCAAAAGGGTAAGGATATATCCAGCTTTCAGAGGCAGAAAGAGCAGAAATATTAATTGTAATACCACATATCCAATATGATATGAGCTGTGATGCCGGTGTCCAATGGCAACAGCATGTTCACTGAAACAGTTTGACGCTGTGATTTGGGCACTTTTCCTGGATGCACAGCCTTCATGGTGGATTCGTATATCTTTAATGTTGTTTTCACTTATTCTCTTCAAGTTTGTTTACAACTAAAAACCCCCAACGATAACAGGAAAGGAAAAGACTCAAGATATGACAGATGAAATAATGGAAGCAACTTCCCACAAAATTTGTAAGATCAAAGCCAGATGGAAAGGTTAGCCTTCCAAAGAGGTAGAAGGGCAGATGTAGTTGTTGCTGCACTTCTGATTCTCTGATTTCCTCTGTTTTGCTTTATCTGGAGGAGCAAGGAAGAAATCTAGTGAACAGAAAAAATTCTATTTATATAAGAGAAGAGAAATTAATCTACAGAGTAAAAATGCAGAAGGCTGGGTAAGAAAGAAAATGGCAAAGGCCAGGAAAGCTGCTATGAGAGATAAAAGATGACACCAAAAATGTAAATGGTCCCTTCTCCATTAGCCCTCCTCACCTTTACCAAAATGTATTTTTAAATATTTTTTTACATTTATTTATTTATTTATTTATTTATTTATTTTTTTGAGAGATAGAGTGAGACAGAGCATGAGCAGGGAGGGTCAGAAGGAGGCACAGAATCAGAAGCAGGCTCCAGGCTCTGAGCAAGTTGTCAGCACAGGGCCTGATGCGGGGCTTGAACCCACCAACTGTGAGATCACGACCTGAGCCGAAGTCGGACACTTAACCAACTGAGCCACTCAGGTGCCCCCCAAAATGTATTTTTAAAAGGAATAAATTACTTGTTTTTAGGGTCAAGACAAATTTGTTTAAACCATGGACTAGACGACTGGGGACAAATAAGAATTATTGGCAAGTATCTATTTATATCTCTATGGCCCTCACTAGACCATAAGATACTCCTCCAAGGCAAGGACTAGGGCTCCCTAATGAATAAACAAACAAACAAAAAATTGGTATGCTTGGTATATGGAAATGAGGAATGACAACAGAAAAAGGACAGAATTAAAGTACTTCACTTTAATTTCAACTAGGATAAGATTTATCTCTAAGTATGTCATAATGAATAGAAATGATACTTAAATTTATTCTGTGTTACTAACTGGGAAATTAAGATTTATTTTTAATGGTATGTAACAAAATTATTGGTCATACTGTCTAACTTTTCTTATGATTCTGGGGAACCTAATTGTTACAAGATTGACATACAAGTCATCTTCATTTTTAACTCAAGGACAGGAAGGTGCACAGTGTCAGTGAACCTATACCTCCTTACATTCTAGGTTTCTTTTCACTTTCCAAGGGTATTAAGGGAAGGTGAAGGAGAAGGCATGGAAACGGGCCTGGGTATTGGTGTTTTTTTAAGTTCTCAGGTGATTCTAATGTGCAACCACTTTAATAGTTTGTCCGTTGATTCCTTGGGAGTTTCATAGGTAGATGATTATACCATCTACTTCTCTTCCTTTTTTTTAAATAAAAGTTTTCATACAAATGAGTGTTGGGGCATCTGGGTGGCTCAGTCAGTTGAGCATCCGACTCCTGATTTCAGTTCAGGTCACGATCTCATGGTTCATGGGTTCGAGCCCTGCATTGGGCCCTGCACTGACTATGTGGAACCTGCTTGGGATTCTCTCTCTGCCGCTCTTCTGCTTGCTGTTTCTCTCTCAAAATAAATAAACTTTTAAAAAAATAAGTGCTTATTTTCTGAATCAGTTATCTTGTTATTATAATGCTTTTCTGTGGCTACTGAAGAAAATTCACAGGATACATAAAAGTATAGAGAAGAATCTAAAAACAACCCATAATCCTCTCATCCCCCAATCTTTATACTGCTTATTTAATTTTCTATGTGTTACTTTATTTATCAGAACTTCTAGATCATATAAATGCTGGTACAGCCAGTAACCTTGTTTGGATTTAATGGACATCCTTCCAATATTTCAAAATTAAGGATAATTCTGCTGTTGATGATTAGTTGATATTCTTTATTAAACTAAGAAATTATCTTCCTAGATTGCTAGAAATTGTTTTTTTCTTTCTTTAATTTTAAGTAGGCTCCACGAGCAACATGGGGATCGAACTCACGACTCTGATATTAAGAGTTGCATGCTCTACTGACTGAGCTAGCCAGGCGCCCCTAAAAACTGTTTTTTCCCCTAAATCATGGGTAAATGCACAATGTATTAAATGCACTCCTAACAGTTATTATAATTTCCTTTTGGTTTCTCTTCACTGTTTTTAAATTAGTAAGTGCTATAGATGAGTTTTCTCCCCAATGGTGACCTGTTTTTGCATTCCTAGGAGAAATCCTACTAGACCATTAATTCTTCCAATTTAATTGTTATTTTATTTATGAATTCAACAGGTATGTTCATAATAAAGATGGTTTTCCTATGCTGTCTTTGTCAAATTCTGTAACAAGGGTTATTCTGATTTGGCTAACAGGAATTAATAATGTCCTATCTTTTTCTATGTTCTGAAATGATTTTCAATAGAAACTGGCAGTTCCTTGATGGTTTATTAGATAGAACTTGACCATAAAATCATGTAGTGTTTTTTGGAGAAGTAGAGGGATCTTTTAGTATATTTACTACATTCTTCCATGGCTATTTTTCTACTTCTTGTGGGGCAATTTAAGTAATTCCCATTTCTAAGCTTTCAAATATATTGGTAAACATAGCATACAGTATTCATTTATAATTTTGAAATATTTTCCCCATCTATAATTATGATTTATCCCCAATGTTTATTTGTGTCCTTCTTCCCTAGTCCCCATCACATTTGCCAGTGATTTGTTTCCTAACCCTTTTCAAAACAGCTTTAACTTTTTAAGAGCAGTTTTAGCTCACAGCAAAACAGAGCGGAAAGTACAAAGCATTCCCATATGCCCCTTGCCCCCCATACACGCACAACCTGACCCACTAATCATCTCACATCAGAGCGGCATATCTGATAGAATCAATGTACCTACATTGACATATCATTATCAAAGTCCATAGATTACATTAGGGTTCGCTTTTGTGTTATACATCTTATGGGTTTGGACAAATGTACAAGGACATATATCTACCCTAACAAGTTCATACAGAATAGTTCCATTGTCCTAAAAATCCTTTTTTGCTCCATATATTCATCCTTCCCTTCCCCATCTCCTGGCAAGCACTGATCTTATGGTCTCCGCAGTTTCGCCTTTTCCAAAATATCATATGATTGGAATCATACAGTATGTAGCCTTTTCAGATTGGCTTCTTGCATTTAAGGTTTCTCCATGTCTTTTCATGACTTCATGGCTCATTTCTTTTTAGCATTAAATAATATTCGATAGTCTGGATGGACACCACAGTTTATTCATCCACCCACCAAATGAAGGGCATCTGATTGCTTCCAAGTTTTAGCTATTATGAACATTCACATGCAGGGTTTTGTGTGGTTGCAAGTTTTCAACTCATTTGGGTAAATACAAAAAGTGGGACTGCTGGATCCCATGGCAAGAGTATGTTTAGTTTTGTAAGAAACTGCCAAACTGGAAGCAAAGGGGCTACGTCATTTTGCATCCCCACCAGCAATGAGAGTTCTTGTTGCTCCACAACCTCATCAGTATTTGGTAGTGTCAGTGTTTCGGATTTTAGCCATTCTAATAGGTATGTAGTGGTAACTCATTTTAATTGGCAATGCCCTAATGATACACGATGTTGAGTATCTCTTCATATTAGCTTATTTAACAATCTGTGTATCTTCCTTACTGTGGTATCTATTCAGATTTTTGCCCATTTCAAACTTTTTTATTAATGAGTTTTAAGAGTTCTTTGTATATTTTGGATAACAGTCTTTATCAGAGGTCTTTCACAAATATTTTCTTCAAGTCTGTGGTTTGCTTCTCATTCTCTTGATATGTCCCTTTTAAAAAATCCATTTCAAAAAATATTTTTGTTTTATGTATTTTTGTTCCCTATTTCCTTTTTATGTTGCTTTTATCTTAAATATCTATGCTCTTCTTTTTGTGGTTTTCTAAGTTCCTGTTTCAAATGCTTAGTTTGTTTCCTACCTCTTTTTCTCTTATAAAGATATAAAATCTATAAATTTCCCTGTATCTCTTCAGCCATATCCTATATTTATACTCTCACTGTGTAGTTATAATCATTTTTGAATAATAAGAGTTATCTGAAAGTGTGAAAATAAAATGCATATCAATTTTTATTGGAATTCATTATAGCCTAAATTTGATCCATTTGAAAGTAATATACTCTGAAAGGTACGAAATACCAATACACATTTTAAATCCTCTCTGTTTACTGATAAACAGTCTAGAAGAAAACACATTATTTTAAGAGTTACCAAGGGAGATAAGGGAAATCGAGGATCCACATAACAAGAATAAAGTTATTAATAAGTTGGATACTGTTGAAATAAAAAATTTAAAATGGCTAAATAGCAGAGAATGGGTACAAAAAGAAAATCAAGTTAGTGAATTAAAGGTAAATCTGAGGAATGTTACACACCAGAGTAGAAAGACAAATATTACAAGTACAGAAGAAACATTCTGAAAAAAGTTAAAAATCTCAAAAGGAGATCCAGAACTTTCAACATGTGACTAACAGGAATTCCAGAAAGCATCAAGAGAATACAAAAAAGGTAATACTACACCACCCCAAAAGTTTAGAATATTAAAGATTCTCTTAGAGCCCTTAAAAATTTAGCACATATGAAATGATTTAAATAACTAAAGATATATTCTGGAGACTAAAAGGGTAAATTAGGAGAAAACAGTAGGATGCAAGAAACTACTCAGCCACACACACACACACACACACACACACACACACAAAACAAGTTAAATATATGATAACAAAAATGCTTGTAAAGGTGGCCACTAGAAAAACTGAAATAAAATGAGTAACTTTGAAATTGTTGGGGGGTGGGGGAAGAAAATGTGATCAAACCAATAAAATAAATAGAAAACATAATAAATATAAAGCACATCTTACATGGGAGTAATTATATCTAAAGGTGTGGCAGTGCTAACAACGTAGAGTATAATGTGAAACTCATTAAATGAGAAAAAGATACTACATATTCATTTTAAAACACTAAAGATTTATAGGTACCCAATAACATACCTTCAGAGTATATAAAAAAACTGAAATTATAAAAAGAAACAAGAATTCACACACAGAAGTTTCCAAGTAGCTGCCTATTTTTTAATTCATACTCACCACATGTAAGTACAGTATTTAAGTGAAAAATGCTTTTAGCAGCATCAACAGTGGTATAGGAGAAAATTCAAAATGTCTTTGGAGAACTACAAAACTGTAAGTTTCATTCACTAGAAGATCAGATGTAAATAATGAAAACTCCTTTTCCAAATAAAAGTGTCATAAAGTAAGTCAGAAAATAAATGTTACCAAAGTTAAAAAAATACCACTGACTTCAAAAAAGGTGGTCAGACCCAGAGGGGACAGTGGGGGCAATCAGACTTAGGAGGCATTTTATTCTTCATGAACCTTGGGAAAGCTATATAGTATATTTTGAAGAACATAAGCAGCTTTGGAGTCCAATAAACCTGAGATGGGAGGGCGCCTGAGTGGCTTAGTCGGCTGAGCGTCCGACTTTGGCTCAGGTCATGATCTAACGATTCATGGGTTTGAGCCCCATGTAGGGCTCTGTGCTGACAGCTTGCTCACTGCCTGGAACCTGCTTCAGATTCTGTCTCACCTTCTCTCTCTGGCCCTCCCCAGCTCGCGCTTTGTCTCTGTTTCTCAAAAATAAAGAAAATGTAAAAACAAACACACAAAAAACAAAGAAACCTGAGTTGGGAGTGCTAACTCCTTGTGTTACAAAATTGAGATGAATATATTAAGCCCTAAGCCTTAGTTTTTATATCAATTAAGTGAAGATAATAGTTCCTAGCCCCTTAATAAAGCTATAAGGAAGATTAAATGAAATAATACCTGGCACAAAGGGCTCAATAATTGATAACTATTATTTGTTACCATTAAATTGTTGGGGCACAAGATGTGAGAAATTGAGTAATGTTCTTATTTATTATCTGTTTTGCAAAATTCTTTCAATTTTAAAATCAAATGAGAAATATTTTCCATTTATTTCTTATAATATTTGAGTTCTCATTTTCCAAAATCTAGTTGTAATTTTTTATTAAAATTAGGATTGTTCATTTTAAACTGAAGAATATGGCTGATAGAATAAATAAAGGCTATCACCCTACCACCTTAAGAAGTACTAATTTCCAATCCAAGGAAGAAAAAAAGATTAAGAATGGCATTAATACTGTCCTTCTCTAGTCCCTGTGATTTCTTCCCTTTTAGAACTAGAAACATTTTCAGAGAGAAAGTATTAAAAAAAGAATATAATCTTGCCTGAAACCAGAGAGCCAGTCCAAACAGCCATTTGATGGATACCCTGAGCAACTTCTTTATTTTTATTGAATAAATGTCATTAATATGCCTAACATAGATATAAAGTTTTATGAACAAGAAATTTTTAACTGATGGAAGATTTTTATTCATATATTTGAAGACTGTATCAAGTGCTTTTTAAAATATGTTTTATTTTCTTTTCTTATTTTAAGTAGGTTCTATGCCCAACATGGGGTTTGAACTCAGGAACCTGAAATCAAGAGCCACAAGCTCCACTGAATAAGCCAGCCAGGCACCCCTTAAGAGCTTTTTTAAAACTCACTTTTAGTCCTCAGTACTCAAGAGGATGCAATTTAGAAAATACTGAAGGAGAGGCCCCTCACCTCCAAAATAAAAGAAGAACACTGAGCCTGAATTCCCTGAACACTAAGTTTATTGTAAAATTTACACAAGGAATATAAGAAATTAAAGCACATCCTATTTGAACATTGTTTTTTTTCACATACTGGTATATAAATCAATTCCTTATTTGCTTCTTGTAAATTCAGTTTGACAGGCTTTCTGTGTTACTTGTAAGCACAAAGCTGACAGTATAGTTCCTTACCTTTCCATTAGCTTCTCTTTATCCCAATTGAAGTGGCTAAGGAGTATTCTTGTGATAGTTGCTGGATTCTAAAGAAGGGGGGGGGAAAAAAAGTTATTTTAAGGTAATAGTACTTTAGTGAATTTTTAGGTTGAATTTAAAATTCATCCCACCCAAATTTCTTTTCCTAAGATATTTCTGTATTCTAACAAAGAAAATATAAAATTTAATTGTAAGATCAAAGCAATTTAAAAAATAGTTTGCCATGCTAATTTGTCAGGTTTCTATGGGATTCTAAAGCAGAATTCAAAATAAGCCAAAAAGAAATTGAAAACTTAACTGTATTAAATCAAGCACTAATTAAAATTAACTGATTTTTGCAATTAAGATTTAGAAAACTGTCACACTGTTAATCGACAAAATTTCTATTCAATAAAATTTCTAACACCTTATGTTACTAAAGAGTTCAAATGCGTCCAAACCATTTATAAGTCAGAAAGTCCTTCAGAGATATTTAATGAAAAAGACAAAATATCTGTACTGTGTAATAATTTAGAGAATATAATCTGAGGATGCTGTTTCATTTCTAGAAGAAAAAGCTAATACAATGAAATAAACCCAGAATTTACTGTCCTACTGTTTAATGCTGTAATTTATTTTTATTAACATTTATTTCCATTTCCCATGAAACTAGTCAAGGTGCTCTTTGGGTACAGAATTTTAACTTAAAACTCTAGTTACAATGTCAGAGGTGTAACTCAAACCTGAATCTGTTCGTAGGTCATGTACAATTTTATTACATTAAATAACATTTCAAAAAGGATCGCTGTATAAAACTACTTTTGTGTCACCAGTTAGACCAGATTTTGTTAATTTAACTAAAAAGTAATCTTGTATAAAAATAATGTCATGAAAGAAATCTCTATCAATTATTCTCAACAATACCATTTGTCACAGAGAAATTCACATACATTCAATACCCTCCAAAAAGCCAAAGATGCAGACATGGTGAATGAGAGATTCACCCACTCTAGGCACATTTTACTAATCCATTTAGGTACTCCTTGCTTCTTGGGCCCAAACTCCTCCAGAAACCTCCTTTAAAAACACAACATTCAACACATTCCACCACTTTACAAGAGTTAATATGTGGGGCAAAAAAAAAAAAAAGAAAGAAAAAGAAAAAGAAAAAACCTATTAACTGATCCTATGTTATGTTTATTTGTACAGAATATACAGACATTGTTGTATCCAGCTCTTTCTCAGAAATGTGATTCAACAATTTATTAACTGTCCCCCATCTGCTCCCCTCCTCCAAAAAAACCCAACCCAACTCTGTTTGGAAACAGATTTTCACAACAGGATTTGCCTACAATTCAAATAGTTATTAATTTAGATTCAGACATATGTAAAATAAAAGCAGTAATCTTATCAATTGGGAGAATTAAGTCCAGTTGTACCCATGAGAACTGTGACTATAACTTTGTGGCACCCAATATACTGTATTCTCTGCCACTAGACACAATGCTCAGGGGAAAATGTTTCAGGAGTTGTTGAGTCTCAACTTGCAAACGGAAAAAAGGGAGAGAGGGACAAATGCCCTCTCTGACTTGATGTTGCACAAGTGTCTTTTCTATGGTTGAGTTCCAGTATCAAAAACTTCTCCTGTCCAGAGGTTCCCAAACCTCTTACTGATTCATCCAAAATTACTGTGAAAAGTTCTGTTAAAACACAGATCCCAAGGTTCCACCTCCATAGTTCTACTTAATAGGTCTGGGGCAGGAGGCCATCACCAAATGTGCTCATGACCCAAGGGATTCAGAAAATTAGACCAGCAGTTCCCCAGGGTGAAGAAAACATGACAACTCTTCTATTTTTTTAGCTCATCCTTCAAAAATTCCTGTGTAGGTGTGTGTTTGTTTAATAATGTGCATACTATATTAAAGGTACATGCTCAAAAGTTTTTCCCAATAGGACAGACTGAAAAAATTCATCTAAACCATAGAGGCATAATAATGCCAAAATACCTATATTCTGTGAGGGTCTATGCTATGGGACAGGAAATATTTCACAATACTAATAACTAAATAATTATATTTGGTTCACTATTTCAGGGTAGCTGGCTCAGATCATTTATGTGCACTGCATATAAGGAAAGATAATGGGGGAATAACATATAATGTGTATCTACTATATGTGAGATCCCATATAAGGTACATTATATACCTCATTTAATTTTCAAAGCTCTAAGGTATATATACTTACCAGCCATTTTAAATACGAGAAAAGATGATCAGACTTTGGAGATGATAAAACTTATCCAGTATTATCCAGTTAATTAAGTGGAATAGTTGTGACTTCTAGCCTAAGACAATCTGAATCTAATATTCTTTCAGTTATTCCATGTAAGAGAACCTATAGGAATATTAAAGATATCATTTAACTACTAGTCACAGGTCTAACTATCCTTTAGATCAAAAGGATAAATACACCAAAGAGTAATCAGGACAGAATGAGGAGGGGATGGCAGAAAGCTAAGAGACACAAGGAAGCTTTCTGAGGGACTGAAAATGTTCTGTTTTTTTAATGTGGTGGTTGGTGATATAACTGAAAACATTTCTCAAACTATACACTTAAATATGGGTATATTTAGGGGCGCCCAGGTGACTCACTTGGTTAAGCCTCCAACTTCGGCTCAGGTCATGATCTCATGGCTCCTGAGTTCGAGCCCCACGTCAGGCTCTGCGCTAACAGCACGGAGCCTGGAGCCTGCTTCAGATTCTGTGTCTCCCTTCCTCTCTGTCCCTCACATGCTCATGCTCTGACTCTCTCTGTCTCAAAAATAAACACTTAAAAAAAATTTTTTAATGGGTATGTTTAGTCATACAGTTATACATCAGTAATGTTAATTTATTTAAAAACAAAACAATCTGACTTCTGGTCCTGGCCAAGATGGAGTAATAAGTTCACTGTAGCATGTCTCTCACCCCCACCCGCCCGACTGATTACAACTAAAAACTGGACCAAATACTCTTACACAACAGCAAGCAGATTGGGAAGTGAAGAACAAAATAAGGTGGTAGTGAATATCCTGTTTGTTTTTTAACATTTACTTCCTGGCTTTGACCCATGGGTGAGCCAAACAGGTAAACTGTGTAGCAGGCATGAGCACCTAACATTAACAGGAATGCATCATTTTGGCTAGAGGATTATGGCAAAAGGCTACTAACAAGATAGGGAGAATACTTTCCCCCCCCCCCCACCTTTTTCTCTTGTTTCTCTAAGTCCTGCCCTGAGGCCAGCCACAACTGCTCCAAGAATGACAAGAGAAAACCCACTGCTCAAAACAGAGAAGAATCAGGAAGAGGGCTCCAGTTGCAAAAAAAAAAAAAAAAAAAAAGGAGGGGGGTGGAAATCCCTCTTTTTTCTCTTGCCATTTCACCTCAAGGCACAGGTAAGAAACTAAAAGCTAGAGAACTCCAAGCTTCAGGTTAGAGGAATGAAGGGCCTCTGGGTGTCAGAGTGAAGGGGAAATCACTGAGTAAAAGGAAGTAATCCTTGAATCTGCAAATGAACCAAGTCCTGGGCTCAATTACAAGTTATGTATATGTGGCACAGGCAACTACAGGAGAGGCTTTTAGAACAGAATGATGGTGTATTATGGTATATATCATATATATAACTACCCAAGTCCTAGATAAACCTAAGTGGGAATGAGAAGGGCAAACTCAACACAGCAAAGGCTTTGAAAACTGAACAGATAATGTAAACACTGCCTATATAAATTGAGAAAGAATATGCAGTCATAGCCCAACTGGACTGACCTCTTTACTGAAACAAATAAAAAATCCTCACCTCGCTAAAAGGATTTTAACAGGATGCAGAATCTCACAACATAATATTCAAAATATCCAGGATAGAATCCAAAAATTATCAGACATAGCAAGAACAACAAAAAAAATGTGACCAATTCTCAAGGGAAAAGACAACTAATAGATGCTAACCCCCAAGATGACCCAAATATTTGAAATACCAAATCCTTTAAATTTTTTTCTTAGGTTTGTTTATTTATTTATTTATAAAAAGAGAGCAAGAGCAGGGGAGAGGCACAGAAAGATGGAGAGAGAGAGAGAATCCCAAGCAGGCTCCATGTTCTGCAGGGAGCCCAATCCAGGGCTTAATCCCATGACCTTGAGATCATGACCTGAGCCAAAATCAAGGTTTGGGCACTCAACTGAGTGAGCCACCCAAGCACCCCAGAAATACCAAAGACTTTTAAAGCAGCTATTAAAAACATGATCCATTAGGTAAGAATAGACACCTTAAAACGGATGAACCAAATTCTTAGGAAAGAAATGTAAGTTATAAAAAAGAACCAAATGGAAATTTTAGAACTAAAAAAGAAAAGTTTACTGGATAAGCTCAAAAGCCAAAAGGAGATGACAGAGAAATCACTGAAACTGAAGATATATCAATAAGAGGTTATTGAAATTTAACAACAGAAAAACTAATTAAAAAAAAAGAATAGTCTTGGGGTGCCTGGGTGGCTCAGCTGACTGTCCAACTCTTAATTTCAGCTCAGGTTCTGGTCCCAAGGTCATGGGATTGAGCCCTGTGTGGCACTCCACACTGAGCATGAAGCGTGCTTTTAAAAGAACAGTCTCTCAGGGTCCTGTGGAGTAATATCAAAAGTTGTAAGCCTAGTATTCTATATTCAGGGAAAGTCAAGTTCAGGATTGAAGACAAAGATCTTCTCAGACAAAAGAAAACTGAGAACTCACTGTCAGAAGACCTGCTCTAAATGAAATGTTTAAGTTCCTCAGATGCAAGGGAAAGGTTACACTGTGTTAAATGAAATTTAAATAAAACCCTGAAAATAAATAAAAGTGTTATTATTAAGAAGAGAGGAGGGGAGGGAAGGAAATAATACTACCTGATCTCAAAACATACTATAAAGCTCCAGTACTGGCAAAAGGACAGATAATACCAATCAAAGGAATAGAAGCCAGAAACAGATCCACACAAATATGGCAAAATGAGTTTTGTGCAAAGGTGCTAAAACAATTCAAAGGGGGGAAAACAGCCTTTTCAAAAAAACTGTCCCACACTGATTAAGACATCTACAGGGGCACCTGGGTGGCTCAGTCAGTTAAGGTTCTGACTTCGGCTCAGGTCATGATCCGAGGTTTGTGTCTGTGCGGACAGCTCAGAGCCTGGAGCCTGCTTTGGTTTCTGTGTCTTCCTCCCTCTCTCTCTCTCTGCCCCTCCACCCCCCACAAAAAACAAACATTAAGACATCTATATATTTTTTTAAAAAGTCAACTGTAACCTATACCGTAGACTTTATACAAAATTAATAATGGATCAGACACAAATGTAAAACATAAGCCTGTAACTTCTAGACAAAAATCTTTGTGGTCTTGGTTTCGGGAAATAGTTCTTAGATAACAAAAGCAAAATCCGTAAGAAAAACTGATAAATTGGGGGCGCCTGGGTGGCTCAGTCGGTTAAGCGTCCAACTTCGGCTCACGTCATGATTACGGTTCATGGGTTCAAGCCCCGGGTCAGGCTCTGTGCTGACAGCTCAGAGCCTAAAGCCTGCTTCCGATTCTGTCTCCCTCTCTCTGTTCCTCCCTGGCTCATGTTCTCTGTCTCAAAACAAACAAACAAACAAACATTAAAAAAATTAAAAAAGAAAAACTGATAAACTGGAATTCACCAAAATGAAAAGAACACTGCTAATAAAATGGAAAGGTATGCCAGAGGCTAGGAGAAAATATATGCAAGTCATATCAAAGAACTGTATTTGGAACACATATATTTAAAAAATCTCCTGAAACCTACTGAAACAAAAACCAAATTTTAAAAATAGGCAAAAGATTTGAACGCTTTACCAAAAAGTAAGAAAAGATGCTGAACATTATTAGTTATTTGGAACATAGGAATTGAAGCCACAGTGTCACCACTACAAGCCTCCTAGAATATGTGTGGGAAGAGAGAGAACCTATCAGACAATACAAAGTGCTGCAGAGGGTGTGGTACAACTTGAACTTTCATATACTGCTGATGGGAATGAATAATATAGCCAACAAGAAGATATTTGGCAATTTCTTATAAGGTTAAACATATACTTACTACAACCTCAAAATCTCACTATATTAGGAATTTACCCTAAAACTTATGTTCACCCAAAATCCTATATAAGGAAGTTTACAACAGCTTCGTTCGTACCTGGCAAAAACTGGAAACAGCCCAAATGTTCCACAACTGGGGGAATAGATCCAACAAACTGGTATGTCCACAACAGAATATTACTCAGCAATAAAAAGAACTATTGCTATATATAACGATATGAAAGAGTCTCAAACCCAAGTTCTAGGTGAAAGAAGCCAGATTTAAGAGGCTACATATTGTATGATTCCATTTATATGACAACCAGCAAAAAAGCAAAACTATAGGATTGTACATAAATCCCTGGTTGCCAGGAATTAAGGGTGGGGGAGGGTTTGAAAAAACAGGAGGAAGGAATTTTTTAGAGGGCCACTATGGAATTTCTGTGTGTAGACTGTAGTAGTGGATACACAACTCCAGGCACTGGTCAAAATTCATGGAATTGTACACCCAAAAGGATAAATTTTATGTAAATTAAAATATAAATTTTAAATGTTAAGTTGTAAAAGTAATTTAACCTACACTGGGGCACCTATAACATAATGGAGTTCTGACGGTTTAAAGTACAATGAGTGTCGGGCCACCTGGGTGGCTCGGTATAAAGTGTTTGACTCTGGTTCTTGGCTCAGATCTTGATCTCAGGGGTTGTGAATTCAAGGCTCTACACTGGGCGCTGGGCTGGGCGTAAAGCCTACTTAAAAAGGGAGGCGGAGAAGGGGGGAAGAATTAGGGCTCCTGAGCGCAGAGACTGCTTGGGATTCTCGCTCTCTCCCTCTGCCCTTCCCCCACTCTCTAAAAATAAAAACACATTAAAAAAAAAAAAAAAAAGAAAGTACGAGTATCAAAAGAACAACGCAGAATAGAAGGAACACAGCCATGAAATTATTCAGTGCTCAGGCACTTTATATACATTATTATTTGATTTAATCATCACTTTATATGCTTTATATAAGGTAGGGATTATTTACATTTTACAGATGAGGTTAGAGAAGTTAAGTGACTTGACCCAAGAGGAAACAGATTAATAGGATCTGAATATTAGGAAAAATTTATAAAAATTTATGCTTGCAGCCCCACCCTTAAAAGATTGATTTAAATGCTTTGGAATGGGGCCTAATCAAAGGAGAGAAATCACCTATGCATACTACCAAAATTCTTGATTAGTTGTATAGAACGTCAATTCAAGCTCTTTGTTGAAATAACCCTTCGTCCTATTCTTAGTGGTGTTCCTCATTTTCTTAAAGATATAAACAAACCAGAAAAGATCTAACAATCTGAAATCTCATATATTCTCTAGCTATAAACTCTAAAACAATGGTCCCTCATTTGGGCTATATATTAAAATCTCCCTAGGAACTTTAAAAATATCCAATACTTAAACTTTGCAGAGCAATTCTGATTCAATTATCTGGAGTGGGACATAGGTATGTGAATTTCTTACCTCAAGTTTTTACCTAAAATTACCCAGATGATAGTAATATGCAGCCAGAATTAGGAACTACTGCTCTAAATAGTTTCCAACTATGGGAGCTCTGAAAGAGTATACATTTAGAACTCTAATATGAATAGAGTAGTGTAATACTGTAGTAATTTGAAGAAAATTACATTCTAAGGTTATACCAAGTGTTTGCTTTGAAAATATCTACAAAGTTCTGCTTTTGCATTTTTTAAAGTTTTTTGTTGTTGTTGTTGTTTTTGTTTTTTTTGAGAGAGAGACAGAACACGCACAATCAGGGGAGGGGCAGAGAGAGAGAGGGAGAGAAAGAATCTCACGTAGGCTCATGCAGAGCCTGACTCAGGGCTCAACCTCACGGATCTGTTGAGATCATGACCTGAGCCCAAATCAAGAGTGGGATGATGCTTAAGGGACTGAGCCACCTAGGCACCCCCTGCTTTTGCACTGAAAAGTAAATCTCAACATGCCAACTGTCCCAGCTGAGGCCTTAATATCAACACGTTATCATCCTCCATTTTTTGATCAAGTGGTTCTCAACTTTGGGAGCATTTTAGAATCATCTGAGGAACTTCTAAATACCTGTTTTGGGCCATACCCTACACCAAATACATCAGCAGACGAGGGTGAGGGAAGAACCTGAGCATTACCATTTTTTGAAAGCTCAAGGGCAATTCCAGTACACAGCCAAGGTGAAGAACCACAATTCTAGATGTACACATGTATGCAGATGCCTACATTTAAAAGAATGTGACAGATCTCCTGGTAGACTCAATCAAGTTACTGAATAACATTCCAATGATTAGTATTGTGGGGAGGCAACTATTTTTTGAAAGGTCTCAATATACAACTTTCTTATTTTAAGAGAAAACCCAACATTAAGTGAATGGGTTTAATAATAGTCTAAGATGAAACAGCAAGAAGACACTTTTTAACCCAATTAACATACACAGAAAAGCCTCAAAGCCTAGCTTTTCATCTATCTCACAATTTGACCTGATATGAAATTAAACAAGTTATACACTCCATCTCAAAATTCAGTTTGACAATTTTCCTACAAAAGAATGGGCTCGTAAAAAAGAATGAAATCTTGCTGTTTGCAACAACATGGATGGAGCTAGAGAGTACTATTTTAAGTGAAATAAGTCAGTCAGAGAAAGACAAATATCATATGAATTCACTCACGTGTGGAATTTAAGAAACAAAACAAATGAGCAAAGGGGAAAAAAAGAGAGGCAAACCAAAAAACGGACTCTTAACTAGAGCAAACTGATGGTTACCAAAGGGGAAGTGGGGATAGGTAAATAGGTGATAGAGATTAAGGAGTGCACTTGTGATGAGCACCAGGCGTTGTATGAAAAGTGCTGAATCACTACCTTGTACACCCGAAACTGTTAAACTGTATGTGAACTGAAACTTAAATAAAAACTTTTTTAAAAAGGCCTTGTTTTTATAGTATGTTTCCATCTAGCTTAATCTACATGCTCCGTAAGAGAGCTGATGATGATCCAAATTTTATAGACTACTGCTTCGTAATGCCTTAATATTAGGAACCCAAAAGCCGTAAAATATAAAAAGTTCTGTATTGAAAGATATATTTGCAACACCTACAATAAACAGTAAATAAGCAAACACAAGTCCACAAAAAACAATCCAACACAAATGGTTTATGAATCTTAAGAATACAATTAGCTGAAAAACAAGAAAATATTCAACCTCCTTAATACAGTGTTTCTAATTTACCATGATGGCTAAAATCTTAAAAATTTATAATATTCAGGGACAGAGGAGGGGAAACAGCTCATGTTAGTGAAATGACAACTTTGGTTAAAATTTTTGTGAGTAGTTTGGCAGAACTGATCAAAATTTAAAATGCATATGACCTAAGATAGGATCTAGAGATTCCACTTCCAGGAACCTACTCTGCAGAAATATGGAAGTGTAGAAGGGGAAGGAGAAAAGATTTCACATGCCTATTATTTGGAAAAGCAATAAAGCAAAGATACCTACATGATCCCAAGGGGGGAATGCCTATAAATTATGCCATATCCATACTTATAACATTATGCAGCAATTAAAAAACAAAAAGATAATAGATCTGCATGCATGGACATGGAAGGATATCCATGAGACATCACTGAATGAAAAAAGAAAAGCAAGTCATTGAGCAATGTATAATATTTCATTTTTGAGTTTAAAAAAAGGTAAAGTTCTATGATATACTCAATGTGTAATAAACTATTTAGAAGGATTTATATTAATGCTGCTCTGAAAAAGAAAAAAATAAATAAAGCTGCTCTGGAGAGTTGCCATCCTTGAGGGAGGGACTTATTTGGGAATGGAGTGAAAAGATGTGGGTTTTTTTTTTTCCTGTACTGTGTTACTTTTGTAACAATCAACTATAAACAGTATAAGCCTTGCTTCTCAAATTGTAGTTCACAAAATCAATCACCTGAGAGTCTATTAGAAATTCAGAATCCTAAGTCTCAATCTATTGAATTATTTCAACCACACTCTCAAAGGTTCCTGAAGTGCTATGTACGCATAGTGAAGTTGGACAAGCACTGATACAAGCTACAGGAAGTTCTGAGTTCGTTACACTAATAACTCTAAAAGGTTTCATTTCCAGTTCTCCTTAAATTTAATTAAATACTTGATTTCTTTTTAAGAAATTATCATGTATAGTTGGTTGAGCATCTGACTTCAGCTCAGGTCATGCTCAGAGTCCCCTTAGGAACCTCTGCCCCCCTTACCCTTCCCCCACTCACGCTCTCTCTCAAAAATGGATAAACATTAAAAAAATTATCATGTGTAATTCAGGTATAATTTTTCTTCTCTTTGAAAGTATATAAGTGTGTTGAGAGCTTTATACTAAGAGTCACTAAAAAGCTGCAATATAATTAATGCTTAATAAATGACATTCAACAGAATAAATTATTTATGTGCCCAAAGTTCACGCGGTACCATATACAAAATGGAATAGTATCTGTCACCAAAAGATGCTCTGGACTTTGATCATTCAGGATTTAGTAAAGGGTATAAAAACCCCTAGGTAGATATTTTGAGCAAAGGGGGAGTTAATAAAAGGAATGAGTGCATAATTGGTAGAAGGACTGGAGGAGTTGGGCAGTATAAGAATGACACCAGAACACTATACAACTGAATCACAAGGAACTCTCCCTGCTTAAGCTACCAATGGAACCACTAAATTCAAGAATGGGAGATGATGGTGATCCAAGGATTAGAAAGCTATAATCAGGAAGTCATCATTACCCTTGCCATGACTGCCTCTAGATACCCAAGAAGCCAGGTGATATACAAAACAAAACAGAGTCTTTCTGCTGCTTCTGCCACAAATGCCTCTTGATAATGCAGAAAGGTGAAGAATGGACAATGCAATGCTACATTTCTGCTACTACAAAAAAAAAATCTCACATCCTTACAACACAGCAAAAAAAAAAAAAAAAAGCAGCAGCAGAAAAAAGAAACCGTTTTTGGCTTTCTAGACCAACACAACACAAAAAGGTACTCTGGAGAACTGAGGAAGACAATCAAAGAATTCCCAAATGGCTTAAAAGCTATATGCATTTAAAACAAATGTACAACTAAACAACACTAATCCTCAAATACCTATTTCTAAGCTACACTCCACGAAGAAAGGTAAAAGAGAAGGGGAAAATGTTGAAGGTCATGTTGTTAAGAGACTTTCCCACTGAAGACGCTGCTTGGAGATTACTTCAGCAAAAAGTTCACATGTTCACTCACTACCCTTGGAGATTAATTAAAATAAAAATTTAACACTGACAAATTTTGACTAACTACCTATAATTCTGTAGATCCATGATACTTAACTTGAAATTGTGCTGAGGTATGCATTTGAAATATACATGTAATCCTGTTATACCAAAACTTGCTAACAAATATATTTAGCCAACTACCATCAATAACTCTCAAATTTGGCTTTGCTGTTCTTCACTTGCTCTTGTACATGTATATTATGAAGGCAATGACTTTCTTCTATGTCATCTCAAGTTTGGAAAGTCAAGATTTCACCTCTAGAGAATGTCAAAAGTTCAATCAGAATTTAGTAAAAGAGATAAAATGCTTCTATAAATAGAAGAAAGGATACTATCACTGTGTGTAATCATTTAATTTATTCTGTAAAAATTCAACTGCAAACCAAAGCGGGGCATGTGATGGAAGGGACATATCTTATATAAACAGTATAAACAATGTTAGGTAAAACTTCTAGTTTACATCAGATAAACAAACTAAAGGTACACAGATAGCGCTATATGCTTTTAGCATCTAGCTGATGAAGAGCCAAGTCACCTCCAACAAATATAACCCTAGTTTTAAACGTTTATCATTACATGAGGCCCCATTCAAGGCAAGATTTTCTTGGGTCTCAGTCTCCTAACTGAAGGAGAAAAAATGCCCTCTACTCTTTGAGGGGAAGAAAAATTCCTACAGATAAAAGGGTAAGAACTTAAAGGAGAGTCCAAGAACCAAATAACTCCAAACTACCTTGGCATAATAGAGCTAATTTAAACCACAAATGAAGATTCTATATAGTTCACCTTTTGTTACTTGACTGTTTTTGCAGTAATTCAGAAGTATTAGAGAATTATTTAAGAATCCTCTTAGTTATCTATTTACACGCTCACCTCTGGGTTCCAATGGTCAAGCCCAAAGTATTAGCGTTCTATACATAGCTACTATGGCACCAGTGAAAATGTTCCATAAACACACAACCAAAACATCTGGAGTAACACAACCACTAGCCATCTCCAAACTACCTAAAGATGGCATACAAAATTGAATTCGTTCTATTAAGTGAACTGAATATTGTTAAGAAGTGTTGTATATAGCTTTCTCTTCCTCTGGAGGCACTTCAAAAAGAAAAAAAAAAAGATACACATTCCCAACTACTTCTTAAGAACAAATTTTAACAGTACATTATTTGAACTAGTCCTTCCTCCTTTCTCATCATAGCAACTCAAAATACCTACTGATAAGTGGTAGGATTCTAACTAGCAATTCGCTATTTCTTAATGACACTCTATGTATGTATAGACGGTATACAAAAATTTGTACAATATAAACATAAGTGAGATTCTTTGAAAACCACAGTGCTTATTTAAAAAGTGTGGGGGGATTAATTTTTATCTCAGAAAGACATTATTTTTAAAAAGCCACTGTAAATTTCTTTAAAACCCAAAAAGTAGCCATAAATTCAAATGATCTTGAAATAGACACATATATACTCCTGTGTCATTTAAAGAAAGTTTTATAACCAAGCTATAACAGGCCGTGTACATCTCCAGTACGTTTTCTTGCCAATTACTCTCAAAATGCACAGGCTCAATGATTAGAATCATGAAAAAGGAACACATGGCATATACAACAAGAATCAACCTCCTTCTGTGAAGCTTATCATGAATACCTGGCCTAAGAACACGTCTACATATACTTGCTAAGAGGATTTTAAAGGATGAAGACAGCAGTGCTTGCTTTGGCAGCACATATGTTTAAAACTGAAACAATACAGAAATTAGCACGGGATTGGGATTCTTTCTCTGCCTGCCCCCAACTTGCATTCTCTTTCAAAATAAGTAAGTAAACATTAAATTAAAAATAACTCATTAAAAAGTACAAAGGATATGAAAAGACAGTTCAGAGAAATGATAAATTAAAACCAATAATATTTTATCGGACTAATGAAAATTTTAAAGATTCTTAATATACTATGTCAGCAAAGGTGCAAAGAAAATGACAGTTCACACACTATTGGTTTAAAGATAAACTCAATAACCTTTGAAAACATTCCATCTTATTTGTAAAAACTATGAACGTCTATATCCAACAAGCCCACTTCAAAGGTTAAGTCAAGAAAGTAAAAGGAAGGGAATGATGGGAAGGAGACACAATACAGAGTGAACAAAATGCCCAACAACAAAGAAAATAAAAAACTGATATGTTCCTATTAGAAAATACTGTACAATTTTTAAATGCATAGTAATACTGAAGGAAAAAATAGCAACCTGCAGAATAAGTGGAACTGGAGTAGAGATCAGGAAAGAGTACCAATATAACTCATTATTTTTCTTCTAAAATAAAACACATTTCAACTGTAGATTGATATTTATTGACATAAAAACGCTATTTTTTAAAAAATCAAATCTTAGCAATGATCTAGATCCAGTTAAACCGTTCCCATTTTCACACCATTATTAAGAATCCCTTTCAAAGAAGATACTAATAATTAACATGCATCTTAAAAGGGGAAAAGCAATCCCTATCCAAATAACACCAGTATTCTTCACAGAGCTAGAACAATCCTAAAATTTGTATAATCCCAGACTTCAGGACGTATTACAAAGCTGTAATCATCAAGACAGTATGGTACTGGCACAAAAACAGATACTCCGATCAATGGAACAGAATAGAGAACCTAGAAATGGACCCACAAATGTATGGCCAACTAATCTTTGACAAAGCAGCAAAGAATATCCAATGGAATAAAGACAGTCCTTCAGCAAATGGTGCTAGGAAAACTGGACAGAGACATGCAGAAAAATGAACCTGGACCACTTTCTTACACCATACACAAAAATAAACTCAAAATGGAAGAAAGATCTAAATGTAAGAAAGGAAGCCATCAAAATCCTAGAGGAGAAAACAGGCAAAAAACCTCTTGGAACTCGGCCACAGCAACTTCTTACTAAACACATCTCCAGAGGCAAGGGAAACAAAAGCAAAAATGAACTATTGGAACCTCATCAAAATAAAAAGCTTCTGCATAGTGAAGGAGACAATCAGCAAAACTAAAAGGCAACTGATGGAATGGGAGAAGATATTTGCAAACGATGTATCAGATAAAGGGTTAGTATCCAAAATCTATAAAGAACATATCAAACTCAACACCCCAAAAATAAATAATCCAGTGAAGAAATGGGCAAAAGACATGAATAGATACTTCTCCAAAGAAGACATCCAGATGGCCAACCGACACATGAAAAAATGCTCACCACTCATTATCAGGGAAATGCAAATCAAAACCACAATGAGATACCACCTCACACCTGTCAAAATGGCTAACATTAACAACTCAGGCAACAACAGATGTTGGCGAGGATCCAGAGAAAGAGGATCTCTTTTGCACTGCTGGTGGGAATGCAAACTGGTACAGCCACTCTGGAAAACAGTATGGAGGTTCCTCAAAATATTAAAAATAGAACTACCCTATGACCCAGCAATTGCACTAGTATTTATCCAAGGGATTCAGGTGTGCTCTTTTGAAGGGGCACATGCACCCCCCTGTTTAGAGCAGCCCTATCAACAATTGCTAAAGTATGGAAAGAGCCCAAATGTCCATCGACAGATGAATGGATAAAGAAGATGTGGTATATATACATATACCACAATGGAGTATTACTCAGCAATCAAACAGAATGAAATCTTGCCATTTGCAACTACGTGGATGGAACTGAAGGGTATCATGCTAAACTAAATTAGTCAGTCAGAGAAAGACAAATATCATATGGCTTCACTCATATGACGACTTTAAGACACAGAACAGATGAACATAAGGGAAGGGAAGCAAAAATACAAGGAGCGGGACAAAACATAGAAATTCTTAAATACAGAGAACAGAGAGTTGCTGGAGGGGCTTGGGGGGAGGGCTAAATGGGCAAGGGGCATTAAGGATCTACTCCTGAAATCACTGTTGCACTATATGCTAAGTAATTTGGATGTAAATTAAAAAACGAATTAACTGTGGTGTCTGGGTGGTTCTGTTGGTTAAGCTTCTGACTTCAGCTCAGGTCATGATCTCACAGTTCATGGGTTTGAGTCCCGGGTCGGGCTCTGTGCTGACAGCTCAGTGCCTGGAGCCTGCTTTCAATTCTGCATCCCTCTCTCTCTCTGTCCCTCCCTCACAGTCTGTGTCTCTCTCAAAAATAAACAAACATTAAAAAATTAATTAATTAATTTAAAAAAATAAATAAAAGTGGAAAAAGCTGAAAACTACCAGTTACTTTTGAAATGTCAATAGTGGCAGAGTCAGGATTAGAATGAACCTAGAACCTAGGTCTCTAAAATTCAGAATTAGTGTGCTTTATATTGATTTAGATTTGACAGTTTTATAAGCTCATGACAAATATTCATATTAATATTGCCATACAAGGTAAACAATGATTTGTGCTCTTTAGACCATGAAATACATAAAACACATTTGGAAAAAAGGGCTAAATATGGAATAGGAGAGTAAAAAATTAACCAAAAAGGTTTCCAAGATGGGAAAAAAAAAAAAAAAAGGCCACCTTAAATAACAAAACATCTTGTTTTAACACAATTGATTAAAAAAACCTCTACTATGGTATACCATGAAACTTCAAAATACATTTCCACATTTAAGAATATAAAATACAGTTTATTAAAGTATTAACTACTAACCTCAGCCTTTTGGGCCAGAATTTAGGCAGCGGATACTTAAGATCTTAGGTTTTATAGTCACTTTGAAACTTCAGCAATCTTCACTGAAAACAAATACAAACCTGTATCTGCTTTTTTCATTCGGGAAGGCTTAAAAAGCACTGTATTAACCTATTTAGAAAAACATAGCTCCTTCCTTTTAGAAGTATATCAACAAAGAAAATGATGCAAATATCTGTATCATGCAGCTATCCCTAGAATCTTACTTTGTCAGCCAATACTAGAGTAATATAAAGAAGCAACCTAATACTTTACCTTATATGTAAGCTTTACATTTCTCTTTCTTCAAATATTTGCATTATATTGCCTGAGTTCTTAAAATTTTCCTGTGATTTAGTCTTAGAATTCAGTATACGAAATGCTGTTGCTCTCTCATTCTAATACAGCATTTAAAAAAAGAAAGAAGCCAGGTATTGGTATTATAATTGCTATCATTTTGCAAGTAAATGTATACAAATATCTAAGCAAATGGTATGAATATTTAAATAGAAATTTTTACATTTCCTTCCACAAGTTCAACCTGGAAGATTCAGGTTATTTCCATCAAAATATTCCAGAATCAGATATGTAAATAAATATTAATATATAAAATATACACACAGGGCCAGGTCAATCTAGCTTTCCTCCTCCTTTTCCTTCCACAGTTTTACAAATTGGTCCTCTGTTATCAGTTTCTGAAAATTAACCAAACAGGTCCATCAATCAAGCAAACAGCATGAATACCCTCCATTTAAAAATTTCTTCTATTATTTAGCTTTAAAAAAAAAAAAAGACAATGGCACACACCAATTAACTATTGCCTAAGTGCCAAGTAAGCTACTGGTTTAAAAAATACTAAACTGTACCCTTTATAAATGGATATATCAAGTCGGTCATGTCAGAACAGGCTTGTCATCAAGATTTACAGGACAAATGGTAGGCCCTTAAAATAATGAGGTACTGTACTTGCTGCCAAAATGTGCTTGCACATATGTGTATTTAATGGTCCTTTAATGACTTGTCTTTGGAACGATTCTGTCCTACCTTTGCTGCTGCAGCCCGCCTGTCCTTTGCATCACTGAATTCATACTTCTGGAAGTACCCAATATGCACTGTAACAGACAGATGGACAGATCAATGGGCCACAGCGGCAAAGGCCAGAGAGACAGACTTGATAAAAATTAAAATCAAGGTATATAAAGGGAAGGGGGAAATCAGAAGAAAGCATATCTATCTATATTCTATAAGGAAAATACCTGAACTTCAGGTCTACAGTTCTCCCAAACACATACCCAAATAAACTAATTTTGATTTCTCTTCTTTCAAGTAGAAATAGTACCACTGTAATAATTAGTATTCTAAATACCATTAACAGTTACAGATATAGCAGGCACTTCTATAACCACGCCACACAATTTCTTCACAGGCTACTACTCTGAGACACAAATTATCACATCCAAAGACTTTTTATACCAAAATTAACACGGCAATTACTACATGCAGAAAATTTCTCTAATACCAAAGTTTATTGGAATCACAAAATGAAAGTAATATTTCAGCATTTTACCATTTTACCTTTCCCTGTCTTTCTATGTAAAAATGGTTGCTAATACCACATCTAGATAACTTTAGGGGCTTAAAAGAATATATGATAGTGTCATTTAGGCCAATTACCAAGATACAGTAAAATATTTATATACAAAATTACCAATAATATCTTTAAAATCTAGGTAGAGCCCTCTAGTTACCTCAAACCCATTCAAACAAGTATTCACACTTCAAGACGCTTCTAAAAATTATTTTTTAAAACACACCTTAATATCCCAAAATGCTAGTTTGCTTAAGCTTCATTAAAAGCTTAGATCCAGGGGCCCCTAGGTGGCTCAGTCAGTTAAGCGTCCAACTCGATTTTGGCTCTGGTCATGATCTCAGTTTCTTGAGTTCGAGCCCCACATTGGGCACTGTGCGGACAATGTGGAGCCTGCTTGAGATTCTCCCTCTCTTCATGCCCCTCCCGTCCTCATGCCCTCTGTCTCTCTCAAAATAAATAAATATACTTAAAAAATATACAATAAAATAAAAGCTTGGATCCATGCAAAAAGCCATTTTAACTTAATCATTTTATTTTGCATGCATCTAAAATAATGTAGATCCATTCTCCATGTTTAAGAAAGACTGAAAAAAAAAAAACATTTCCCCTTTTATTTCCAATAGATCTAAACATTTATACATCTCTTATTGTAACCTCTCAAAAAAATAAGCAGGTAATTAGACATGATAATCAAATGTAATGCATGATCCTAGACTGGAAGAAGAGAAGTTATAAAATGACAAATTGGACAACTGCAGAAGTCAATGTGGTGTCTATTTTTTCTATGATAACTTTATTCAGATATAATTCACATACCATAAAATTCACTTTCAAAGTGTATAATTCAGTAGTTTTGATAAATTCAGAATTGTGACACATAGTTCTGTCAGCCATTAATTTTACAACATTTCATCACCACAAAACAAAACCTCATACCTGCTAGTAGTCACTCTCCATACCTCCCTCCCTTCCCCAACACGGCCCCTAACAACCACTCATCTTTTTGTCTCTGGGGATTTACCTACTTGAGATATTTTATAAAAATGGCATCATAAAGGGGCGCCTGGGTGGCTAAGTTGGTTAAGCGTCTGACTTTGGCTCAGATCATGATCTCACGGTTTGTGAGTTCGAGCCCCGCGTTGAGCTCTGTGCGGACAGCTCAAAGCATGGAGCCTGCTTCAGATTCTGTGTCTCCCTCTCTCTGCACACCCCTCCCTGCCTCCGCCTCTCACTCATGCTCTCTTTCTCTATCAAAGAATAAAAATTTAAAAAAAAAATTTTTTTTTATGGCATCATAAAGTATGAGACCTGTTGTAATGTTAATTTTTTCATTTAGGGGCTCCTGGGTGGCTCAGTCGATTAAGTGTCCAACTCTGGCTCAGGTCATGATCTCGCAGTTTGTGAGTTCAAGCCCCGCACTGGGCTCTGGGCTGACAGGCTGGAGCCTGGAGTCTGCTTTAGATTTTGTGTTTCCTTCTCTCTCTCTGCCCCTCCCTCCCTCTCCTTCCCTCTTTCTGTCTCTCTCTCTCTCAAAAACAAACACTTAAAAATAGGGTGGTTTTTTTTTTTTTCATTTACTTTTGCTTATCTAGGAAAGTCAACAAGCGGAGAGCTTGCCATGGACATAAAATAAGTCTGTTTTACTGAGGGAATGGAGAGGAACAATTAATCTGGAAGTTAGTTAAATGAAGGCTGCTTAAAGCTTCAACCACACTATTTTTCAACTACTCATTTTACAGATGAGGAAAGAGAATCTATTAAAATTAAATGACTGACACCAAGTCATACAACTGATAAAAAGCAATGCTGAACCTGAACTTAGTTCTATATATGATGCCAAAGACTTAACCACTAGCTGTTTTGTCCTGTAATAAAATTCACCAATTCTCACTGATTCTACCTCCTAATTCCTTGAATGCCTCTCCCTCCTCTCTATTCCAACCTTGCTAACCACATCACAGACTTCTTGCTCAAATTATTTCTTTTAATTTTTTACAATGTTTTATTATTATTTATTTTGGGGAGATAGAGTGCAAGTGGGGGAGGGGCAGAGAAAGAGGGAGACACACACAGAATCTGAAGCAGGCTCCAGGCTCTGAGCTTTCAGCACAGAGCCCGACATGGGGATCAAACTCACAAACTGTGAGATCTTGACCTGAGCTGAAGTTGGTCGCTCGACCAACTGAACCACCAGGCGCCCCTCTTGCACAAATTATTCCAATAGACCTCTCACTGTTCTCCTTGCTTCCTAATCTCATCCTGTTCTCATTTATTCCCTATACTACCAAAGTGGTCTGTCTACACACTAATCCCACATTAATGTGTTTTGCCAGGTCCTAAGGGATAAGTGTATCTCATTTAGAACTATGCTAAAGCCTTTCATAAACTGCCTACCTGTCAAGACCCAGCTCCTACCACACTACTTCCCATACCAGACCATGAATAGCGTCTGCCTTTGCAAATTCTATTCCTTCTATTTCTCTGGCTGGAATGCCTTCTCCAATCCCATCCACATAGTGAGCTACAACTAATTCATTTTGCAAAACCTAGCTTTAGACCCATTTCCACCAGGATTTGTCAGCCCTTACCAGAAAACAGCAGTAAACATTCCTTCTCTGACCTCAGATGTCAGTGATATGCTGAACATATCACTATATTGTAATTTACTTATACATGCCTCTTTAACGAGTTGTCCAGTATTTGCATTCCCCCAACACAGCACAGCAGCTAAAGAAGTATTAGTCAGTACAAAATCAAGTGCTCAACTTTTATAATGTTCTACTAAATTAAACTGAAGCATTATTTTAAAGAACCCATTAGCCTCAGAGAATACGCAGTGGGGAAAAAGACAGCCTCTTCAACAAATGGTGTTGGGAGAGCTGGACAGCTACATGCAAAATAATGACCACTGGCTACACCATACACAACAAAGATAAATTTAAAATGGATTAAGGACCTAAATGTGAGATTTGAAACCATAAAATTCCTACAAGAGAACATAGGCGGTAATTTCTCTAACCTTGGATGTAGCAACTTTATTCTAGGTATATTTCCTAAAGCAAGAGAAACAAAAGCAAAAATAAACTATTGGGACTACATCAAAATATAAAGCTTCTATGCAGCAAAAGAAACAATCAACAAAACTAAAAGACAACCTACTGAATGGGAGAAGATACCTGCAAAGGACATATCCTATAAAGGATTAATATCCAAACTATATAAAGAACTTTTATAACTCAACACCCAAAAAACAAATAATCCAATTAAAAATAGGCAGAAGACATGAACAGACAGTTCTCTTAAGAAAAAAATCTACATGGCCAACAGACACATGAGAAGATGTTCAACCCAATTCATTATCAGGGAAATGCAAATCAAAATACAATGAGATATCACCTCATATCACCTCACACTTGTCAAAATTGCTAAAATCAAAACTGTAAGAAAAAACTAGCATTGGAGAGGATGTGGAGAAACAGGAACCCTTGTGCACTACTGGCAGAAATGCAAACTGGTGCAGCCACTCTGGAGAATAGTATGGAGGTTTCTAAAAAGTTAAAAATAGAACTACCTTATGGTCCAGTAATCACACTACTGAATACATAGCCCCAAAATACAAAAATAGTCAAAGAGACACATGCACCCCTATGTTTACTGCAGCATTATTTACAATAGCCAAGTTATGGAAGTAGCCCAAGTGTCCGCTGATAGATGAACGAATAAAGATGTGGTATATAATACACAATGGAATATTATTCAGCCATAAAAGAACGAAATCTTGCCATCTGCAAGATGGATGGAGCTAGAGAGTACAATGCAAAGTGAAATAAGCCAGTCTGAGAAAGACAAATACCATATGTTTGCACTCATTAGGTCTAACAGGAGAAACCTAACAGAGGACCATGGGGAGGGGAAGGAGGGACAAGAGTTAGGGAGAGGAGGGAAACAAAGCATGAGACACTCTTGAATACTGAAAACAAACTGAGGGCGGAAGGGGGAGGGGGAAAGGGGAAGGGGGTGATGGTCATGGTGGAGGACACTTGTGGGGAAAAGCAATGGGTGTTCTATGGAAACCAACTTGACAATAAACGATAAATTAAAAAAGTCAAAGAGATACATGCACCTCTATGCATGTATCTCTGCTGCATCTATGTTTACTGCAGCATTTACAGTAGCCAAGTTACGGAAGCAGCCCAAGCGTCTGCTGATAGATGAACGAATAAAGATGTGGTATATAATACACAATGGAATATTATTCAGCCATAAAAGAACGAAATCTTGCCATTTGCAACATGGATGGAGCTAGAGAGTATAATGCAAAGTGAAATAAGCCAGTCTGAGAAAGACAAATACCATATGGTTTCACTCATGCATGATTTAAGAAACAAACAAAAAAAGGAACAGTAAAGGGGGGGAAAAAAGGAGAGAGAGATAAACCAAAAAATAAATCCTTAACTACAGAGAGCAGACTGATGGTACCAGAGGAGAGGTGGATAGAGAGATGGGCGAAATAGGTAATGGAGATTAAGAGTACACTTATCATGATGAGCACTGAGTAATGTATAGAATTGTTGAATCACTACATTATTGTACACCTGAAACTAATATGACACTGTATATGTTAACTATACTGAAATTAAAATGAAAAACTTAGTAAAAAAATTTTTAACATACATGTGTAAGGCCATTAGCAGGCAAGAAAACACCCCGGCATTCCTGAAAAATTTGTTCTCAGCACCCAAAATTCCTTCCCACCCACTCCACTCCCATAATTTAGAAAAACAACTGCCCCCACTCCCAAATATCCTCAGGTTCTGAAGGCATTTTAATTGAGCAATGTGTTTAAAAGACACAGTGGCAAGAACGTGAAAGTCCATCCCCAGACTGGATGAACTTTTTCCTTAGCTTATGGCTGTGTCCGCATCCTTAGCATAACCCCAACTGTGACTCTTCAACTTTTATCACAATACAGGAATTTGGAACAACAGTTTCATCTACATGGTTAATGTCACACTATAAAAATGAGTCTTCTGACCACAAGCCTTGCTTCTGGTGGTGCTAATCCTTTCTTAAAGCAATTGTAGGCAACCCTCTCCCAATCAACATGGGGTAGCTAGAGCACAGGAAGCCTCCCTAGGAAGTAAGGCAGACCTAGAGAGACTCCTTTTGTATCTCTCTTCAAAGATTTGTCAGTATACACTGCAATTGTTTGGCTCTGACAAACACAAACAAGTGAGCTAGAGAAAAAGGTGTCAAATCTTTGACACTGTTTTAATAAAAATTAAATTGATTAGATTCACTCACTAAACAAATAACTATACTAACTATACAATCAGAATCAAAAGTATTCTACAATTGTAGGAATTTAAACATTTTATACGTGTGCCTCATTTTTATTCATTACATTTTCCTCAAAAGTACAGTTGAATTCGGATGCAAAGAACTGGAACACAAGAGGCCCTGGCTAATTGGGTAGCTGTAGAACACACACGAACACACACACACATACACATACACACACACACACACACACACACACACACACACCTTAAAAGAAAAAAAAGAATGTGGACTTGTTCCAATAGCTGGAGAATATTCAGGGGAAAAGCCTCAGATCCTCCTAGTTCTTTTTATCACCAGAAAAAGATGGGCAGGAGATGAGCTTTTACCCTGATCACTGTTTCAGTTTTCACAGGCTTTTGCAGATTTAAATATTCCAAAGTGCTTACTACACGATGTGCCATAGAATACACAGTGCATTTTTATGTTCCTAAATTAACTTTGTAGACAGGAAAAAAAAATTTAGGGTCTCAAAAAGAGGATAAAAATCAAGTTAGGAGAAGGGTTGAGGTACTACTTTTAAGAGAAAATACTAAAAAGAATGAAGATATTAATTATAGTGATTGACTCTGAGGGAGGAAACCAGGTAGTGAAGACATTAAGGTGGGAGATTTTTTACTTTTTGAATTCTGAGCCAAGAAAATACATGCATAGTCAATAAAATTTTTTAATCCTAAAAAAAGTCTTATCAACAGTCTTAGAATACTGAGGTTTAAATCTTTTTATTTTTTTTAAGGTTTACTTATTTTTGAGGGAGAGATAGAGTGTGAGCAGCGAAGGTGCTGAAAGAGGGAGACACAGAATCTGAAGCAGGCTCCAGGCTCTGAGCTGTCAGCACAGAGCCCAGTGTGGGGCTCAAATCCACAAGTCATGGGATCGTGACCTGAGCCAAAGTTGAATGCTTAACCAACTGAGCCACCCAGGTGCCCTTAAAATGTTTTTAAATCAAAGGTTATAGAGGAAAGAGTTCAATCATACTAACCTCAGCTTGCAACTTATTTCTGTATTATGTGTTGGTTACACAGAATGAAGAAAATCCGGATTCACAGTAAGTTTGCACTGCAGTTTCAGGATATTTTTCACTTTGACCCAAAAGCTTAAAAAAGGTAGTCGAAAACATTTTATTCAGAGCTAACTAGTTAACACTGTCTAGCAACCGCCTTTGTTTTTATAAATGCAGAGTCCAAGGAAATATATAGAACTCAAAACTATTAATAACATGGTAACACGAAGATAATTCTATTGTTACTGCAAAACCTTCCAATGCCTACAGTGATGATGTAAATAAACAGATCTGCCTTTGCCTTCTCTGGCATTTATTTAACTGAACAGGGTGCGCATGTGCTGCTGTAGTGTTCCACCTTATAAAACTTTGCTTGAGCAGACACCCACAAGTACGAATCCAAAATACCATTGCGTAATAATATTCCTAATCAACAATCCATAAGAAGTAGAGCAGAAGCTTTATATCTGGATTCTACACCCCAAAAATGTTAGCCTGGATATAGTTTAATGCATTGGTAGTCTACCAATATGTTAAGTAAGTCTTTAATAGAATGGCTATCAGGAGGAAGAGTTAGAAGCAGGTAGGTTCAAATAAAAAAAAAAAAAGCTACAGAGACAGATATTAATATATGGAAAAAGTCAAGAGGCGCCTGGGTGGCTGAGCTGGTTGGGCATCCAACTCTTGATTCCTGATTTCAGGTCAGGTCATGATCTCACAGTTCGTGGGATGGAGCCTAGTGTTGGGGGCCCTGCGCTGACATAGCGGAGCCTGCTTGGGATTCTCTCTCTCCCTCTCTCTCAGGCCATCCCCTGCTTGCATGCGCTCTCTAAAAATAAATGAACATATATATATATGTATATATATGGAAAAAGTTGAAATCACAGCTGTTCAAATATGAAATGCACTCACTTCTGTGCCTGTGAGGGTTTAAGTCACTGTAAGAATAGTCTCAGGGACCATTTAACAGGGAGCTAGTACTTAGTAAGTGGTTGGCCAGAACAACCTTTAAATTCCCTTTTTATCCTTGTTAATCTGACTGTGTGAATCAAAAACAGTGTTGATTAGGTAAATTTACTGCCACCCTTAATTCTTTAGCTACTGTTTATTTGTTACAATTTCATTCCTAAAAATGAGTAGATCTTTGTGAATTTTAAAGTCCTATTTTCGCCCTTTTGGCTTTAAAGTAGAGTGGAATGAAACATTATACATCAATCTCCAGGCACTGCCATATATTCCAAAGACCCAGCTCTAACTATATTAACACAGTATGAGTTGAGATAATTTCAAAAAAGATAAAATATTTAGCTCCAATGGAATGGAATTACTACATTTAAAAAGCTAAACTGGTGAATAAAATTATATACATACCTTTCTTTCCACATTAAATAACAATCTGAGGCCTACTTAAGTTTTCATTTCATAAGAATTGAAGTGATGAACAGTAGGCTGATAGATAAAGACATTTCCTTACACAGGAATTTAAATGGGGTCAGTAATAAGCTCCTCTGAGAACTTCACAAAAGAACTATCTTATTATTGAGCAAAATGAGTCAAGTCAGCTATTTCTCCCTTTAAACATATCAAGCACTTACTTGTTAACCTGTGAATCTGTAACAATTTCACAATATTATTCTTCCAAAATTTCTTGGTGTTTCTATCACAAGGAGAATATTGTTGGGCTTTGCAGACCACTGGTCTCAGTTTGTAATTTCATACATAAATCATAAATACAATTTTGCACAGCATAAATACATTCTATAATGCAGATCAAGTAGTGGGATTAATTAATGTTAAAACTTTGTGTTTCTAAATGCTTACACTGGGCTACAAAATAGTAAATATTAAATCTTGTAATAGCGATTCTGACTTAAAATTTTCTTGAGGATGGTACATATGTAGGTTGTAAAGTTCAAACGGGGCATGTAGTAGACATGTAGACTGACTCTGTTTCACTCTTGTTTATTACGTATTTGGATTCATAGGCCATAGCAATGAAGTCTTAAGTCAGAGCTTATTGACTCAGTCTGTATAGGTCAGTCTCCTGAGGCATAGAGCTAGATGGAGAAAAGTACAGTGGATCTAGAGAGACAAAGAGAAAATATCCAGCACACAAGACAGTAACATTCACATGTTTTACAATTATATATGTTTTATATTTAATCATATAAAATACTTAAGTAGTAAGTTCCAACCCCAAGGTATGAAGACCTTGGCAAGTTATTAAAATGCTCTAAAGTCTCAATTTCCTTATCCATAAAATAGTAAAAATACCATCTAGTTCAGAGAACAGTTGTGATGACTAACACTTAAATAACCAGTGAAGAACAAAAATCGGAAGGCATATTAGAGAATGAGAGAAGAGTTAATTCAGTGAAGTCAAGAGGAATGTGAACAACTGACGAACAAAAAAACAGGGATAGTACCAAAGCTAATTTTTATCAATAATAAAATCATTAAGAAAACTAATTCATATTTAATTTTGACTATTAAATCAATGTTTGTTTATCAGCTATGTTCCGGGAACTGTGCTGGTCAATGGCAATGTCAAAATTAAAATACACTGATCCTACCCTAAAGGACTGCAGATTTATTTAGTACAATAACAAATCATAGAGATAACAGCTTTTCAAAAAAAAGTATGTACAAAATTTTGAGACACACTCACAGGTAAGAATTCAAAGAAGAAATAACGTTTAAAGTGGTTCTTAAAGTATGAAAGAGTTTATCAGGGGAAGGCATTAGAAGCAAAGGAAAAAGGCTTACAAAGGCAAAAAGACAAACTTCACAGGGAGTATCATTACTTTGCTATGCCAGGATGAGTGTGAAGAAATGGCAGATAAGGTACATGGGAGCCGAATTATGAAAAGTCTGATATACCATGCTAAAGAATCTTTCATCATAATATGCATCCTCTTGTAACCTAGTCATTGTGACCCGTTGGCTAAGAAGGGCTAAGTATGATTTCCTATCCCATTTCCACCCCACTGCTTATCATAAATGAGAAAGATTTGGTATACTTTCTCAGGCTATAAACTTAGGACAAGTATGAACATTTTTGACACTGTCATAAACTGAAAAGGATGACCACCCTATAAAAAAAGGAAACATGCAGCATTCCGGGAGAAATCTGTGGTGACCATAAAATCATCACAAGGCCACGCTTTCCATCAATATCACCCTTTACATGTTCTTTTGATTTTTCTAATTTTGTCAATGAGAGAGGCTTCTAATAACTTCTAATAGCTATAACAAGACTTTATGGGTCCACAGACAAGTCAATATTTTGCTTCTTTCCTTAACCAAGCAGCAAAGATGGGTCAGCACACAACAGAAGTGAAACACAGCAGGGTTCACCGGTATTAAAACAATACTTCAAAAGACAAACTGGTAAATTATGGGATTTCTGGGTAATGGCAATACACTAAGATCCTCAACTTTGAAAACAAGGCCAGAACAAGTCCAGAAACAGAAAATAATTGAGATCAGGCTACAGATGGATAAAAGTGAACATGAAGAGTCCTGAGTTACTATCTTTACAATCAAGTACTTATTTACATGTCTGCCTTTTCTAGATTAGGAACCCTGGAAAGGAATGTTCTCCACTCATCTTTATATACCTACTGCCAAGCACATGTACTGAGGGAGGCATATAGATGTAAAAGGTAAGTACCGATTTGGCAGAACATGGTGACAAGAAGCTGTAGAGTGGTTTCAGGAATAGTAAAATCTAAGAACAAGTTCAAGATAGACAGTGGCACTGGAGCAGATGGAAAGGAGTCTTTGGTCTTTTAGCTTCCTATTTTGAAAGCATTCACACTAATGATGTTTTGCCACTTGTACCTGAATTTCGTAACTGGAAAAGAACTTTGGAAATCATCAAATCCAAATATTTTCTTTTGCAAGGGCAGATTCAGACTAGGGCCTGATTTAGTCTAAGGTCACATAGTAGTTTATATAGGACTAGACTCTAGTCCTAGACTATAAAGTACAAGAGTTTTATGAAATGTGAATTAAAGAGACAAAATGATTGTTAGGTACTTAAGAGTTTTATAAATACTTGTCCCACATATGGAAGAAGATTTTAAATACTGATTTTGGTAAATCTGCTGTATTACACAAAAGAAAGCTGGCTGCTCTATACGGTTTGGAGGGCTTTCAAATTCACTTTTAATTACTCATTAAATGTAACTTTTTTCTTAAATCTCATGCTCCTGGAACTGAAATCTAGCCTTATAGCCATATCCTTATATCTTACCCTTCCTCTCTTCCACATGCTATCTGCGGTAACTAGCCTCCAAGATGGCCCCGAACGATCCTTAGGTCCTGCTATTTGTTCAGACCCCTCCCACCTTGGATTCTAAGGCTAGATCATAGAAGACTTACAGTATCTGTCTTGCTACTTTGATTACTTGTTCTGGAAGAGTGATCATAAGTAGCCCTATGGAAAGGCCTGTGTATAAAGAACTGAGGCCTCCTACCAATAGTCAGTGAGTAAGCCATCTTGAAAGTGTTTCTGCAGCACTAACCAAGACTGAAGCCTCAGCTGACAAGATGATTACAACCTCATTAGAGACCCTGAGCCAGACCACCCAGCTAAGCAACTCAAAACTATCAGATAATAAATGTTTGGGGTAATTTATTACATAGCAATCGATAACTAATACAAGTGACTCATCTAAAATCAATTACCTATAATGAAAAATCATTAAAAATTTTTTTTAATGTTTATTTATTTTTGAAAGAGAGAGAACAGGGGAGGGGCAGAGAGCAAGACAGAGACACAGAATTCCAAGCAGGCTCCAGGCTCTGAGCTGTCAGCAAAGCCCGACACAGGGCTCGAACTCATGAGCCATGAGATCATGACCTGAGCTAAAGTTAGAGGCTTAACCAACTAAGCCACCCAGGCACCCCTGAAAAATCATTTTAGTATTGTAAAGTTTTTGCTACACAAAACAAAGAAAACATAAGTACAAGAATTTGGCTTGAAATATCCAACTAAAATCTGAAAAAAGTTTAGTATAGCAGAAAGAG
>CM053560.1:107010401-107057845 GCA_028646485.1 Cryptoprocta ferox | reverse complement strand
GGGCTCGAACTCATGAGCCATGAGATCATGACCTGAGCTAAAGTTAGAGGCTTAACCAACTAAGCCACCCAGGCACCCCTGAAAAATCATTTTAGTATTGTAAAGTTTTTGCTACACAAAACAAAGAAAACATAAGTACAAGAATTTGGCTTGAAATATCCAACTAAAATCTGAAAAAAGTTTAGTATAGCAGAAAGAGCTTAAAAGTTAAGAAGACCCAGTTTCAACGACCTCCACCAGTCTCTGACAGAGAAACCCATTTCTCAACTTCTCTAACTTCTAACTACTATCTGTATAATGGAAATAATGCCATTTCCCTGGTATTTGTAACAAATTAATGCATGTGAAAACACCTAACATATTCTACAAATATCAGCTATTAGCACTTTTGTCTGTTTGTGAATCTCCTCTTACATAAAAAGTAGACAGTTAAATCTTTTTTCCACCCCATTCTGTTACTTTCCCAAATCTCAGACAGATTACTTACTCCAATCTTTAAAATGTCATACTTTCTGGCTGGAATCCAAGTTCGAAAGTGCATTCTGCAGTCCACAAAGTGGTTGCTTGCTCCCATGGAATGCATGCTTCAAAAATCCCCAAGATAGGGGCACCTGGGTGGCTCAGTCAGTTAAGCGTCCAACTTCGGCTCAGGCCACGATCTCGCTCGCAGTCCATGAGTTCAAGCCCCACGTTGGGCTCTGTGCTGACAGCTCAGAGCCTGGAACCTCCTTTGGATACTCTGTCTCCCTCTCTCTCTCTCTTTACCCCTCCTCACTCACACTCTGTCTCTCAAAAATAAACATTAACAAAAAATTTTTAATCCCCAAGACAAATCTCATAGACTAAGAATATTCATTGAGTTTTAAAATACTTCTTGTTCACCTTCCAGGTAGGATGGGGTAGCTTAGAGGTAAACCAGTGTTCCCATCCGAACTGGAAAAGCCAGATAATGTCCAGAAATCATTTGTCTGAAGGCAGTAGAGACCTACTGAGACGACAACTAGAGGAACAAGGGATCTTACAAATGCAGTGGCTTTTACCTGGGAGTACATATAAACTCTGAAAGCAAGCAGGAGACCAATAACCTACCACAGAGGCTACTAATGAGGAGGCAGAATAATGCTTCCCCCTCCCCAAGGTGGTCATATCCTAATACCTGCAACCTATGATGTTAAATTACATGGCAAGGGGAAATTAATTAATGTTGCAGATGGAATTAAATTGATAATCAGCTGACTTTTAAATAAAGAGATTATCCTAGATTATCCAGGTCAGCCCAAAATAATCAAAGAGTCACATTCAAACCGAAAGAAGTGCAGGGAGCTTGGCTGGCTCAGTTGGTAGAGCATGCAACTCTGGTTCTCAGGTCCTAAGTGCAAGCCCCATGTTGGGTGAAGAGCTTACTTAAAAATAAATAAAAAACAAAATAAAGTAAAAATAAAGTGAAAGAAGGAGGCAAAGCAGAAGTGTCAGAGAGATTTGAAGATGCTGGGCTTTGAAGATCAAGTAAGGGGCCACAAGCTAAGGAATGCAGGTAGTCTCTAGAAGTGATAAAGTGGGTGAGAAAGCCCAGTGAGATTCACTTTGGGCTTCTGACTCTCAGAACTACAGAATAATGAATTTATGTTTTAAGTCATTAAGTTGTGGTAACTTATTATAGCAAAAAAAAAAGGAAACTAACACTGAAACTTGAGAGTGTGTCTCAAGAAATGAAGGAACACCAAACATCTTAGGATATCTCCTCAATCCCTGGACTAAAAATGGGGCCAAGACTAAAAATCTAATGTTAAAGTCTCTGAAACTAAAGTGGTACTTCCAGCTGCCCAGGGAGTCAATGATTAAAGTCTGGGATCCCTAGGGGAGGGACTGCTGAGAATACAGGCAGGTTCTTAGTTGAAGACTCTAAAGGGCCAAAGGCAGATCAGAGAGACTGAAACTGAACAGGGCTAAAACTCAGCCTGACTGGATTAAGGTGACCATTCACTAACCACTAAACAGAGGGAAGAATAAAAATCCTCTCTGGAGAAATCTATCATCATCCAGAATCTCTAAAATACTTTATACACAACATACAGCATGCAATCAAAAGTATGTCAAATGACAGGACATATGATCAAAAACTAAGAGAAAAAAATATATACGAAGACACTAACAGTTACTGGAGTTAGCTGACAAAACTTGTAAGAATAAATGATTAATATGCTGGAGAAAACAGATGAAAAGAAGTCACCAGAAAATTAACATCTACAGAAAAGAATCAAATGTAAACTCTAGAATTAAAAAATACATCAGAGGGGTACCTGGGTGGCTCAGTCAGTTGAGCATCCATCTGGCTCTTGATTTCAGCTCAGGTCATGATCCCAGGGTCGTAGGATCATGCCCCACATCTGGCTCCATGATGAGCATGGAGCCTACTTAAGATTCATTCTCATTCTCACTCTTTCTCTCTCTCCCTCTCCCTCCCTCTGGGTATTCACCTTCAAATGCCCCCTCTCTGCAAGGAGGGCTTTCATACTATTCTTACTTTCTTACACTCTAATAAACTTTTGTCTGCTGCTTAAAAAAAAAAAATTCCCTTTCTCTCTCTCTCCTCCCACCCCCGTCCCTCTTACCTGCTCATGCTCTTTAAAAAAAAAAAAAAAAAAAAACAAAAAATACAGAAATTAAGAATCAGATCAAGAGGGCACGTGGGTAGGTTAGTCGGTTAAGTGTCATGATCTCATGATTCGTGGGTTTGAGCCCCACATTGGGCTCCCTACTATCAGCTCAGAGCCTACTTCGGATCCTCTGTCTCCCTCTCTCTGCACCCCTCCCCAACTCATGGGCACCTGCACTCTCTCAAAAATAAATAAACATTAAAAAAAAAAAAAGAATCAGATCAGGAAAAGACAGACTTAGAGACCCAGAAGATAAATCAATAGCAATTACCCAATCTGAAGCAGAGAAGAGAGGATGTAAGATACACAAAAGAACACTAAACACACATGGCACATAACAAAAAGCTCTAACATATGTGTAACTGAAGTTTCTGAAGGAAAGGGGATGAAGGCAGAGCTAAGAATTTCCAGAACTGATAAAAGACATCACCCCCACAGATTGGAAATGATCTGAAAACCCAAAGTGAGATAAATACAAAGAAAGCCACTAGACACAAAGTAAAAAATCTCACAAACACTCAGATTAAAGAGACTTCATTAAGCTTTCTTCCACCACAAACAATGGAAGCCAGAAAACAACAGATCCTGAAAGAAAACAACTACAACCTAAAATTATATACATAACAAAATATTCTCTAAAACAGAATTGAAATAAAAGTACATAAAAAAATATTTACTAAGTACCTAGTATGTGCCAGGTACCATTCTGGGCACTGAACTGTAGCAATGAATAAAACAAAGTCCTGCTCTCACATGGCTTTCATTCTAATGTAAGAAATAAGAATATAAACAAATATAAACAAATGGGATATGCCAAGTGGTATCTCTACTAGCTCCTCCTTGAAAAAATTAAGCCTCTCATCACATTTCCAACATCTTTCCCCTACTAGTCATATCTTAAGAGTCATATTTTCTAAATTTTATTTAAGTACAGAGCCTAATATTTCTGAACCCCTCAGAGCATCTACCATGGCTTATAAATAAAAGTTCCTGATCAGTAATAATATGTAATTTATAAACTATTGCTAAATAATAATAAATTGAAGTAGTGTGATTAGTCAGATCTCTGTTTACAAAGCCTATATGACATTGTCTTAACAATTCAGAAATATTTTAGAATATCAGAGCAGCAATTCTCAATCTGTTTGGTCTCAGAACTCCCCTTCACCTTAAAAATTATTGAGGATGCCAAAGAGTTTTGTTTATGTGGGTTATAACTATCAATATTTATTATACTAGCTACTAAAAAAGAATTTTTAAAATATTTACTAACTCATTAAGATAACAGAAAAAGACTCCAGTATAGATTAACACAAAAAAACATTTTTATGAAAATAAATTATATGTTCTAACACGAAAAAATTGGAGTGAGAAGAATACACTATTTCACATGTTTGAAAGTCTTTAATATCTGGCTAAATAGAAAATAGCTGGATTCTCATATCTGCTACTTCATTCAGTCTCTTGGATATGCTGTTTTATTTGAAGAATAAAGAAGATGTGCCTTCATAAAATAAGTACTTAGAAAAAAAGCGGAGCACTTGGGGCTCCTGGCTGGCTCAGTTGGTAGACCGCGTGACTCTTGATTTCGGGGTTGTAAGTTCAAACCCCACACTGAGTGTACAGATTACTTAAAAAAATAAAATTTAAAAAAGGAGCACTTTCATAGGCTTTTTAGTTAATTATGAATATTCTTTTTGATATTACACCAAAATTCAAAAGCGGTTGTTTCTTTTTTTTAAGTTTATTTACTTATTTTGAGAGTGTGTGAGGGGGCAGGCAGAGAGAGAGAACGAGAGAGAGAGAGAGAGAGAGAGAGAGAGAGAGAATTCCAAGCAGGCGTCGCACTATCAGCACAGAGCCCAACACCGGGTTCAATCCCATGAACCATGAGATCATGACCTGAACCAAAATCAAGAGCCAGACACGTAACCAACAGAGTCACCCAGGTACCCCAAAAACATGATTGTTTCATAAAGGCTGGTCACAACGTAGAATCTGAAACCATGTCAAAGAACTTTTCATACTCTAAAATTAAAATCTGGTGGTTTATCTTGTACTTTGAACGGACCACTTACCAATGTATGATTATGAAGTATCGTAATTGGTCAATGGAAAATTGGTCATTTGGAAAATATTGATTCATTATGTTAATTACACGGATCTTCCAAATATTGTTAATTTTATGACACAATATTTCATCAGAAGTTTTTAAGTATTAGAAAGCTGTCAGTCTCACAGTGGCAAACATAAGTTTTCCAAAATTCTAATTTTCACTAAACAACTAAAAAAAGTTATCATTGGCAATATAATGTAAGCAGTTTTCCTTTAAATAACAGGTATACCTCATTCATTTGGAGAAACATTTACCGTATGTTTGCCATTTGTCTAAATAACCAGTCATTCTTTCAAAAAAAAAAATGGTGTTACATCAAACAAGAGACTTTTATAGCTCACAAAACTGCACAAAAGTTTATCTTCAAGACAACTTCTGTAACTTTAGCATGCTCAAGTGCTTCATGTGTATCCAGTTTTGCCACCTAAGCTATGAAAAAGATGTGTGCTGAAAGAATAAAATACAATAAAACTACTTTTACTACTTCATCCAGAACAAATGAAAAAAAAATTTTTACTGTGTATAGAGGTGAAGAATACAATAACTACTAGTATTTTGGGTGCCACTGATTTTATCTGTGCTAGGATTCCCATGGTTTTTACCTACCCGCTGCTTTCTACACCATCAATACAGAAGTCAACACATTAAAAAAGGCAAAAGTCTTAGTATTATCATACAATAGTTTTGCTCTCATGGACCATACTTTCAGAACTCAATTGCTTTTAAATCACTGCCAGTTCATATAAAGCACCAGTGAACTACATGCAAATAATAAACTTTAAAAGTGTTGCTATATATTCAGGGGCCTTAAAAAGCTTGTCCTCAGAATTTAAACATTTTTTCTTACTTCTTACACTATCACTATGCCATTACCTACAAATCATAAAATAATATATTAGTGCCAAAAGAAATCTTATCTGGCTCCCTTTGGTTTACAGATAAGGAAACTGAGGAAGTAAGCGTTTACTAGGCAGGGAGAAACCAAGTATTTACTGAGTTTCTACTATGGCAAAGACTGTTACTGTGCCACATGCTCTGGATGAAGAAGACTCAGCTCTCACACTCAAAACCCTCATACCTACCTAGCTGGAGAGACTTAAGTATCGGGATGGTTATATTACACCTCATGGAGGCTACAGCAACATCCCCATGAAGTGCTATGCAAACATAGATAAGGAAGCACTAGAAAGGTATTAAAAAGGGATATGGTAAGAGATATGGCAATATCTGAGCAGGGTCTGAATAGGAGTGCAACAAGCAGTTAAGAGGAGAAAGAATATCGGGGCGCCTGGGTGGCTCAGTCAGTTGAGTGTCAGACTTCGGTTCAGGTCATGATCTCACGGTTCGTGGATTCAAGCCCCATGTCGGCATCTGTGCTGAAAGCTAGCTCAGAGCCTGGAGCCTGTCTTCGGATTCTGTGTCACCCTCACTCTCTGACCCTTCCCTGCTCATACTGTCTCTCTCTGTCTCTCAAAAATAAATAAAAAGTATAAAAAAAAAATTTAAAAAGAGGAGAAAATATCAAAAGAGGGAGGAGAATGAGCAAATTTAAGAAAAAATAGGTATTATATATTAAGAAATTATAACCTCAACACAGAGCAATAAAAAGAAAGAGAAATTATAAATAGTGCAGCTGACGGTGGTAAAAGAATCAGGAACAATAGCAGCTGACACAGAAAAATCAGCTGACATCAAGATGGGGAAGCCGTGAATGCCATATTAAGGAATCTGGACTACACTTATAATAGTAGGGGAGGGAAGGGGTGGACAATGAAACTTTTTTTAAGCAGGAAAATGACTACTATATTTGTATTTGGTAGTATGACATAGACTAGAAGACTGGAGACAACGAGGGAAAAAGAGGCCCTAGATTCGGATTAGTTAGTATAACGATTAAGAATAATTTAAAACAAATTTCAGGGGTGCCTGGGCAGCTCAGTCAGTTAAACATCCAACTTTGGTTCAGGTCATGATCTCGCTGTTTATGGGTTTGAGCCCGCACTGGGCTCTGTGCTGACAGCTCAGAGCCTGGAGTCTGCTTCAGATGGTCTCTGCCTCTCTACTCCTCCCCCACCTGCACTCTGTTCCTCTCTCGCTCTCAAAATAAATATACATTAAAAAAAAATTTCAGAGGTAACTTGATCAGGGCTAATTGGATATGAGAAATGCAGGAAAAAAAGGGGGTGACTCTCAAATTCCAAAAACGGTTAATATGTAAATCAGTCAAAGAAAGAAGAGGCTTAAGAGAGAATGCAGTAAATTTGGGTTTCAAATGGGTTTCAGAGAAATACCTGTTCAAAATGTCACAAATGTCAACTCAAGTGCCCACGTTACAGGTTTTGACTTGTAAATACTTGCTAAGAATCAGAAAATACTTCTCAGTCTCTAGCTTATACTTAATCCCTAAAAATGTACAATTTTGATTAAGAGAAAGGATATATTACCAAGTAATTGGAGTCTGTTAATATTTGAATCAGAAGTCTGACAGTTTCAAAGGAGATAGTAGAGCAAGCCTGGGGAGAAGTGTCTGGGATTATAGCTATTCTTAGCTTTGTCTAAACAAATGTCTTAGTTATAAGGAAATGTTACCTAATACTTCATTATCAGCTGTACTTTTGCCAAAATGTATTAAGTGTCAGGTCACTTGTGACACTTCCTTTAAATGGAACACAGCAAAAATGAAAAATGCTATTGAATGATGTTTAAGGAAAAAAAAATTACACAGGTGCCTTGGTGGCTCAGTTGGTTAAGCCTCTGACTCTTGATTTCGGCTCAAGTCATGATCTCATGGTTTGTGGGTTCGAGCCCAATTGACACTGGGCTCTGGGCTGACGGTGCAAAGCCTGCTTCAGATTCTCTCTCTCCTCCGCTCTCGGCCCCTCCCCGAATCGTGTTGCGTGTGTCTCTCTCTTCTCTCTCTCAAAATAAATAAACCTAAAAAAAAAATTACGCGAAAAACTCCCAGTACAGTATTTGGCATTTCTCATTTGAATCCTTACAACCTTTCGACCTTAATACTAGCATTCTCATTTTTAGAAATGAAACAAGTAGAGCTCTGAAAAATTAATCTGCCAAAGCAGCTGCTAACTCAGTAAGAATTTCTTAAACTGCCTTCTGAGATACCAAACTACCCATCCGTTTAATTCAATTACCAGTTGGGCACCTTCTATGCACCAAGATACATCAGAAATGAGACATTACTCAAGATAAAGCTAGGTGACCCCCTATCACTGAGTAAATGAAAATTTAGGAATAAAGCAAAAACTTAGATCTCACATGTGATTGTAGAAACAAACCTACTGACTCTATAATGTGCTATTTTTTTAGAACTGAAGACACAACAGTGGCCCACATTTTAACTCACTTGGGCAATTTTGTTTCGCTCTGTTTTAAATATATTAAATTTTTTAAAACATGGGGGACCAAAAAAAGGCAAAAACTGCCACTACTATCTCTATAGGCCCCAAAGGATACAGCTATCCCAGATTAGAAGCCTCTGATTATAAATCATTCTCTCACAAGTGATCATCAAATATCAGCCCAAATAAATTCTCATTCTTATATTTATTCCATCATTTAATGGGAATAATTAAATTATTTAACAAAGCTATACAGTAACAGTATGATAACATACAAAGGATGATCTATATATTGTTGAGATCTTAGCAAAAGTATGGCCTGTGATACTACCTATAAAAAAAGAGTCTAGGGGGTGCCTCAGTGGCTCAGTTAAGTGTCTGACTTCAGCTCAGGTCACAATCTCACAGTTGATGGGTTCGTGCCCCCATCAGGCTCTGTGCTGACAGCTCAGAGCCTGGAGCCTGTTTTGGATTCTGTGTCTCCCTCTCTCTCTCTGCCCTCCCCTGCTAGCACTGTCTCCCTCTCTCTCAAAAATAAACATTAAAAAATAAATAAATAAAAGAGTCTAAAAGAAAACAGAAAAGTAGGCAATGTACATGATCAAAAATATAGATTCACTGTTGTACTAGGAAAGACGAAAGAGAGATTAACTTCAGGAAGAAAAGTTATTCCTTCAGGAAGAAAAGCTTCCAAAATAATAATTACATTAAAAAAAAAAAAAAACTTTATCTAAAGGGTGACCCTAGGAACAATAGGTGAAAGTTACAATAGCCACAAGCAGATGACTTTAATTCCATTTAAAAACAAAATCAAGAGTTAAATTTGGAATAGGCTACATCACAAAATAGCTCACTGTCATTTAATTTGTAGTTAAGCAGAGATTGGAATATTACAGACAGGACAATGGACAAGAACAAGGGCTCTCAACCCTGGGTGTGCATTAAAATAATCCAGAGAAAATTAATGACAGTGTCTGGTCCAAACTCCCAGAGACCCATTTGATTAGTATGGGGTGGGGCCTGAGTGCCTGCATTTAAAAAAATCTCAGGGAAGGACCCCTGCGTGGCTCAGTTGGTTGTCAGGCTTCAGTTCAGGTCATGATCTCTAGGTTCGTGAGCTAGAGTCCTGTGCCTGGCCCTGTGCTGACAGCTAGGAGCCTGGAGCCTGCTTCAGATTCTGTGCCTCCCTCTCACTGACCCTCCCTCCTCCTTCACACTGTGTGTGTGTGTGTGTGTGTGTGTGTCCAAATAATAAATAAAAAATTTTTTTTTAATTCTCAAGGAAAGAAATCTGAATACTGCATCAATGTCAATCTAGTGGCTGTGACATTATGGTATAGTTTTGTCAGATGTTGTTATTGCAGAAAAATCAATAAAGTGTACGTGGGATCGCTCTGCATTACTCCTTGCAACTGAAATTAAAAGTGTGAAAAAATCCCCAGATGATTCCACTATGTAGCTAAAGCCCAAAAAAAAAAAATTAGTGGACTGAAGAATCTCAAATTCCTGCCAATTCTAAGAGACTGGAAACTATTCTTCTAAATCTTAGCCATTGAAAAGTGATTAGGGACTGTTTATCATTTATCATTTGGCTCTGCAAAGCCAAATGCAAATAATTTATAGTTAATTCAAAACAAAAAATCCAAACTACCATGCCCTCCCATTTGTATATAAATGTGTGTATATATATATACACATATGATCGTAGAGCCTCTAAAATGGCCCTAGGGATCCCCACCTCTTAGTCTTTACACTTTTGTGTAATCCCCTCCTAAATGTGTGGATACAGTTATTCACTTACAAGTAAAATATAACAAAGTGACAAAATATCAATTCTAAGATGAAGTTATAAAAAGATTGTAGCTTCCATCTTGGAGGTTCTCAGACTCCTCATTCTGAGGGAAAGGAACTGTGGTATAAGCCCCTTTCTGCCCACATAGCAAGGAACTTAGGTCTCTGGCCAAGAACCAGCCAGTGAAAATCTGAGGCCTGACAATAGGCACATGAGTGAACATCAAAGGGGATTCTCCCCAAGTCAGGCCTTGAGAACTGCAATTCAGCTGATACCTTGGTTGCAGCCCTTAACAGAGACCCTGAGCCAGAGGCACCCAGCTCAGCTGCAATCTCATGACCCACAGAAACTGTGAGATAATAGTGTTGTTCTCAAGCCGCTAAGTTTTGGGGGAAATATAGGGTTAGAGATAACTAATATATATAGATAGCTACCACAGGTCAAACCCAAAATAAAGGAATCTAATCTGATGGCTTCTGCCTACCTTTCTTCAGAGTACCAAACCTCCCAGCTTCTGCAACATTATTACCCACAGTTAATAACTTCTGTTCTACTTTAGCAGACCTCACCATTATCCTGAAACCTTCTTCCTTCCACATCATTCAATTTCTTGAGGACTTCCTATCCCTCTTTCCTATCTATCCAAATCCTAGCTATCTGCCAGATAACACCCACAGATATCTCTTCCATGAATATCTATTAATATCCAGTTAGCACCTGATTAAACTACTTACTGACCTAATAGCTTTGAGTGTCTAAATTCAAAGAGATCATCAACTCCTTGAGAATGTCTTCTCATATTTTCAACATTTAGTACAGTATTGGACAGCATTTACAGTATTCAAAACCTTATATCTTTTCCAATGTATTAAATAAAGAAACTCAATTATGTTTGTTAAAAAAAAAAAAAAGAAAGGAAGAAAAAAGATAAGAATAAAACCCAGGAGGTAAGGAAAGGTGGAAGGAAAACCAAGTGTTCTAATCTAGAATTTAAGATGCCACTAGTTTGGTCTGCATGTTTGAAATAACTGAGTAAAGACCACTTTAGGGGCGCCTGGGTGGCTCAGTCGGTTAAGCGGCTAACTTCAGCTCAGGTCATAATCTCACAGTTCGTTGAGTTCGAGCCCCACATCAGGCTCTGTGTTGACAGCTCAGAGCCTGGAGCCTGCTTCGGATTCTGTGTCTCCATCTCTCTCTGCACCTCCCCTGCTTGTGCGCGCTCTCTCTTTCAAAAAAAAAAAAAAAAAAAAAAGACCACTCCATATGAAGGATAGCAGTAACAATGACAAATCCTTTCCAACTCGATTAGCCCAGTAAGTGTTGTCCAGGCTCTTGAAATTCTCCTTTTATTAGTTTCTTAAAAAACATGCCTTCCATCATTAACCCACTTTTGTAGTAAATTCCAACTAGATCAGTGGTTCCCAAACTTTGGCTTGCATCAACATCATCTGAAATGTTCATTTAAACAGACTGTGGGATGCCACCACCCCTCCCCCCCAAATTTGATTCAAAGTGACTTAATAAGAATTAATGTAATTTAAAACCTACAGCTCAAGTAAATTCAAGGAGATTAGCTGGGAAAAGATAGTTCAAGTTCAAGAGGAATAAACCAAACACCTTAATAGCTTCAAGATACACACTCTCCCCTTCCTCTCCCTCTTCCACCCCCACCCAAATAGTTAAACAATTTAAATTCATCTTGATATGCACACTTGAATTCATTTCTTGGAAACAATGAGCATCGCCAATTAACTGAGGTTTTACAAGGATGCTGGATAAACAAAACACCAATGTAAAAACAAAAAAGCCAATCTAGTAGTTCGACTCTCTTAATTTCCCAGATTAAAAAAAAAAAGCAGGGGTGCCTGGGTGGCTCAGTCGGTTGAGCATCCGGCTTTGGCTCAAGTCACGATCTCACGGTTCGTGGGTTCGAGCCCCACATCGGGCTCTGTGCTGACAGCTCTGAGCCTGGAGCTTGTCTTCGGATTCTGTGTCTCCCTCTCTCTCTGACCCTCCCCTGCTCATGCTGTCTCTCTCTCTCTCAAAAATAAATAAACAAAAAATTTAAAAAAAAAGCAATCAACAACTGAAGATTCTAACATGTAATCAACTTGCCATCTGGAGGAAAAATCAAGGCTAGAACTGACTCCTGAGCCAATAAACTAGAATACACTGCCTCTTAATTTGTGCTTGAAACCACACCTTAGAAGTTAATTAAGTCTTTTAATTAAATAAATAAATGAATGAATGAAATAAAATTAAAGACTTAAAATCAACATCCAAAAGAAAGTTCCCTCTGTAAGGATGATACATCTGTTGTCTTTAAGACAGGGCATTTAGGATAATAAATCTTATAATAGCAAGACACCCACCCTCATCTTTATACCTTCTCTGTGACCACTCACATCCATCAGCCCATGCTCCTCTTCTGCAGCACACCCTTTAAAAGTGGTATTCCCAAGGGTACTGCCCTTCTCACTCTACTCATTCTCCCTGAATGAGTCAAAATCATGACAGTAGATGAACTATGACTATTCCAGTAGCTGAGAACTATCATTGGAGCAGCTAAAAATATATAAATGCTCAGGCTCCAACTCAGACTTAACTAATGAACAACAATCTCTGGGAATGAAGCCCAAGGACCTCTATGTTCCCCACTTCTATATGCTCCTTAGACAAGAACCATGTCCTCTATCGACTTAACACAGTGACTAGGATACATACACAAACACTACCAACATTTGCTGAATAATGTTGTGGAAACACAGAACAATAAGTTTAAACACCTTCAATTGTAGAATTGTGTAGTGTTTAACAAATTATCAAGCTACTAAGATAATTACATTAGAAAGCCCCTGTTTAACAATATTAATTAAGTAAATACAGTTGGGTAAGTTAAGGGTTTTAAATACTTCTCTATCACTGGTATAGGTTAAAGAAAATCCCTGATCTTTTCTTGAAAGTCCACGAGATAATGTAAGTAGCCACAAAGGATTTAAATATAACAAAGCCAAATTAACAAGAGTTACAGAAAGCTAGAAAACCAAGAGTTTTCTAAAAGAAAAACTGTTAACTCCTTTGAAGACTAAAACTACCCTGCAGATATCTGCAAATAACAATATTAATCTACTGTTGCCCAGAAGTAGTAATTAAATTCCCAAGGAAAAATTAAATTAATTTGGCAATCTTTTCAAATTTCAATCTTTTTCTCCTGCAAATTCATTTTCAAACTCATTAATAACATACTTGATTTCATATTGAAAAGTAGCATTGGGGAGCAGAGGACTTAAATTTTTTAGAATTAACAGTAAGCTCTCTAATGTGAACTAAGTAAAAAATGGTTTTTAACTTGATAAACTTAAAACTTATTGCCACATTAAACAAATGTTATTTTTTTTATTGAAAAACCTAGACAACTAAAACTTCAGGGAATATAAAGAGATCTTATAAATCAATAAAAGAAAAAAAATCCCAAAAAGGGAGCAAAATGAGCAAAAGCAAAGGGCAATTTACAAAAGAAATACCAACACCTAATAAACATGTTAAAAGTTCTACTTCATATTTTGTTTTTTTAAAGAAGCAAATTTTTTAATGATGATTGTTTTATCCCAATCAAGCACCCGACTGGTGGGGGGAAACTAATATAGCCTTTCTGAAAACAATGTGATAGGCCATAGGTATCAAATGCCTTGAAAATAACCACATCATTTGACTCAGCAATTCGATTTATCTAGGAGGATATTACCAATGAAGTCTGTAAAAGCCACAAACTGGAAAATATAAAGGAAGGCCAATAATAATCGACTGATCAGATAAATTAGTTTAGATCTGTAATCACGTAAACACTGGAAAAAGTTATTAACAAGAGAAAGTTGAGATTCCTTCTGTTTTTGTAACCTGCCTTTTTCTACTGAAAACATAAAGAGAACATATAGTATGATTCTGTTGCTATTAAAAAATATGTATAGCTCACCCAGAGGTCTGGAGAGATAACTACGGTTTAAATTTTGTTGCATCTCTCTTTGTAGATCTCATCTTTTTTCCCCCTTGCCTAGTCAGTTTTTTTCTTAAAGTGTGCATGTATTATCACTGTAACTTTTTAAATCTATTAACATAAAAAACCCATACTGTAACCAAAGCCTGACTTAGATCTAGTAAGTATACCATTCGGAGAAAATATGGTCTGAGATAAATCTTATTCTTTGATTGATATTTTGAAATAGAAACTTAACAAGGAATAGATATTTATATATTCTGGAATTGCATTTAAGAGCATTCTTAACATGAAGTTGACTAGGAAAAAGACAGTTTTCAAAAATCAGGCATGAAAACACAGTAAAAGAACACCAAAAAAAAGAAAAAACCCTAGTATTTTACAGTCTCTATTAGCTCAGTTCATCTGCGTTTATTCTCTCCTCCCTAAACTAACAAAGAAAGAATGATGTCATATGCATTAGCTACATTTCTGTTCCAGAAGTCCTATAAAGAACTTGCAACGTTTGGCCTCAGTGATTAAGACACACCTAAGAGCTGAGAAAGTTGGACGAGGTTTACTACATGAAAACAAGTAAATTAAAAGGTTAAATAATATCCATTATCCATGAGTTTTTTAAGCTAATTAAAATGCCAATTGGCAAGGTAAGTTTGAAAATTCTCAATTTTATATACTGTAGTTGTAAATAAACAAAAAGAGAATTCAAAGTTTTACTCTAAATTCTTTTAATAATTTCCTCAAAAAAAGAAAAAAGTCTCAATTTAGTGGCATTAGAACTATCATATTTTTAGAATCCGAAAAAGAGCAATAAAACTTATCTTCCTTCTACATCTCTTCAATTTCCTCCTTAGACTACAATATCTATATGAAAGTTTGAGATTTCCATAGTTCAATACTAACACTATACATCAGATATTTACTATTCCTCAAAACACGGTCTTCAAATGAGCCTGAAGAGATGGTTCAAACGGAAGTGCTGCTTACTAGACAATACTGTAAAAATCTGTTAATCATGCAAACTGAACAAGTAGACGGTGACATACTACTGTCAATTTGTCAGTGAATATTAGCCCACCGATTTTAAGGGGAAAAAAAAAGTAATGACTGACCTACAAGACGGCAATAGAAACTTGCTCGAATGTATAGTTCCCTTACACGTAGTGTTTTCTGAAAGTTGCACTAAATCAAGCCTTCATTTTTATTCTTCAGTCATACAAGACTTCATTTTTATTCTTCAGTCATATCCCTGACCCCTCATCAGAACTGTTTTTTCCAAACAAATGTAAGGTTCTGATTTCCTAAAGCTCAAAAATACAAAATCTGACCCATGAAATTAAATGGGTGGTGGTTATCAACTTAAACCAAGCCTATCTCACTACAAAATAAAAATTATCAAAGAGTCCAGAAGCAGAAAGCCTCTATTTTCTAACTCACAATAGAGTCTTGTCTAATATTAGACAGTAAGACTGCGTTTTGTTGTTTTAGCTGCAAAGCTGGGTATGCAATCTCCAGCTTCCATCAGCTTGAAGTAAGTCCTACGCTACCTCTGGAAAAAGTAGCAGTAAGGTCCCAAACAAACAGCAAAGACGTAAAAAGATATAGGCAGAAGCCTCACCATCAGAAAAGAAGGCCCATCAGCACCTCTTCCGAGAAACAGTTCCCTTCCCCCACCTTTAAGTAGGCACTTAAGACTGCCAAGCAGATCCATTTCTTTATTAACTGGTGCCCACTTGGGGCAACCGTACACCAAGCTGCTCTTAGGCCTACTCCAACCCCTTCCAAAAGTGCTCAAGCGAGACTGAAAGCTGGGGTAACCCTCTTAGGGGCCCCGTTCTTCCTGCTCTCCTCCACCCGTCCTCCGCCCCGCCCCTGCAAGCGCTCCTCCGGCCAGAGGAAGGACACCAGGCCCCGGGACCGGCAGGAATGGCCCGCATGAGAAGTCTTAGGCGGCCGGAGGCCTCCGCCATAGCAGGACCCGGAAAGCACCGCCCCCAGCGCACCTCCCCACACCCGGCTAACCGGCGAATGTCTGTTTCGACACCCTCTATCCCCAGCAGAGGCAGCGGAGGAGACACGGCCCGGAGGCACCGAGCAAGGCTACGCACCAGGCCCGAGCCTGCCCCTCAGGCCGCCGAATCTGCTCCCCAGTCCGGCCGGGTCAAGTCGGCGCGGCGGCCACCCTCACCTGGATGACCTCGTTGACCTCCCGGATACATTCCACCATGTGTTGCAGAATCTGCTCGGCCGTGAGCACCTCGTAGCGGTAATCCTCCTCCTGCTCGTGCCCTGGCCCGCCGCCGCCGCCACCGCCGCCACCGCCACCGCCGGGCCCCAGAGCGCTGCCGCCGCCGCCGCCCGTCTCCCCGCACAGCAGTCCGTCCCGCTCCCCGCCGACGCCCAGCCCGGGCTCCACCAGCTCCACCTCGCCCAGATCCAGGTTATCATCGTCCGGCTCGTCCTCGTCCTCGTCTTCCTCCTCCTCGGCGCCGCTGTCCTCCTCGCTGCACTCTTCGTCCTCGTCGAACTCGTAATTGTAGCCCTCGTCCGAGTCCATGGCGCGACACGCGAGGGCCCGGCGGACGCTGGCCCTGAGGCGAGGAGAGGGCGGGGACGCCGAGGCCCCGGCTCTCGCTCCGGCTCCGGCTGATGTCCGGACGCAGGCCTGGCTCCGGCCCCGCGGGCCGCGGCTCCTCCCCGGGCGCGGCGGTTGGCGGTTGGCGGCTGGCGGCGGCGGGGAGGGCGCGGAGGAGGGAGGGAGGGAGCTAGGGGGCCGCTTGCCGCCGCCTCAGTCAGACGCGGCTCCGCTCCGGCCTCCGAGAGAAAACAGTCCCCAGCGCCACCTCCACGGCCGCTGCTACCGCTACTGAGCCAACAAAGGGGCGTGCGTCACCGCGTCGCGCTGCGTCGTCGCGTCACTCCTCTTGGCGTCACCGCGCTCCGCCCCGCCGCCCCTGCGTGGAGTGCGGGGAGACCCCACGGCCCGGCTTGGCAATGGGAGCGCGGCGCCGCGGGAATCGCTTTCTCGGTTCTCCGCCCTGTGGACCGACACTGGTGAACCCTGTTCCCGAGGAGGCTGCGGTCTCGTAGTCACCGAGAGAAGGGCCCCTGGACCCGGTGGTGGTTATCGCCGCAGGCCATAGGGATCCAGCCCCTTCTGTGAATCCAGCGAAGGCGGCCTTCCCACCCGGCGGGAGAAACACTTCCCGCCCATCCTGGAGTACTATCCCGGGAAGACCTCGGTTGTTGAGCCAAAATTCTTGTTGCCCGGGCCACTAAGTGGAAATCTGTTTCATGCGGAACCTCTAAACAGTGTGACAGGTGAAGCTCGTTTTAAGTACTTCTGCTGCTGGACGCTGGTACAGACGTGCAGTGGTTTCTAAGTCGCCGATAGTGACGTCATTTTAGAGGAGCGTTTCCTGAACTCAGCTCTGCAAGCACCTACTAATTGAGGGCCCTGAGCAATGTAAACAGTCATGGCTTTACTTAATTGAGCAGTAGGTAAGGGCTTTACATACATTCTCTCTCTTCTTCACGGAGCCACAGTACCAATTTTATATCTGAGGCTCAGAGGGAGGGACTTGACCAAGACCACAGAAAACGCCCTGTTCCAGCGGCCGGGTGCCCTAAAACATCAATCATAAAAATGCTTTACAATGCATAATATGGATTATGTACTGCAAAGTATATAAAATGCATTGTAATGTAACACAATACAAGCAGTAATAGAAATACCTACAAGGACCAAATACAGCAGAGAGACAGCACTTGTCTCTTATCTAGAAATGTACTGTGAGCTGCCTGTTGATTAATGGCTAGGAGTTTAAGAGAAAAGGTAGGTCTAGCCTGAGACCAACAGAGAAGATGAATTAGCCTGAGAGAATAATAGAAGCAAAAGCACAGGAGGTGTAGTTTCGTTTCAGCAGCTTACGGTTCAAGAAAGGTAAATGGGAAATTATTAGGCAAGTTAGGGGCCAGGACAGTAAGAGTATTTTATGCCATTCTAAGAGTGGACTTAAATTTTTGTAAGTAGGTCTGGAGAACCAGAGAAGTGTCCTGAAGGAGGAAGAGGCCTGAGAAAGCACTCTCTGGGGTATCCTGAAGGATTGGCCAGATATTTAAAAAAATCTGAATCCCTATCTTAACTGATAAATCTTACTGTTCAAACTACAGGTTTCCTTTGGAGATTTATTTTTTAAAGTGAAAAATTCTATGGGGCACCGGGGTGGCTCAGTCAGTTGAGCATCTGACTCGATTTCAGCTCACATCATGATCCCAGGGTCATGGGATCAAGCCCCAGGTGCAGCTCCAGAGGAGATTGCTTAAGATTCTCTTTCTCGCCCTCTGCCCCTCTCACCTGCTTGCTCTCTTTCTATATATGTATGTTTTTAAAATGAAAAATTCCTTTATGATGTAAATAAGCTTCTAGTTTGTCCATTTTGTGTATGCTTAAATAGTCAAATTTCCTGAAATAATCAGGATTTGTAAATTAAAGTTTTTAACATCAGTGCTGGTAGGTCTTGGTCCTTTGATTCTGTCTCTACTTAGTAGTTCTAGGTTGTTGTCTCAGCTAGCTAAGGACACTAGCAACCCTTCTCTCTACCCCATCCCCATTTCTATATACATGTGAGAAAAATTCAGTAACACTTGTCAGTACCCTCAAATCCTTTGCCCCATTTTTCATTTCAGTCTACCCTACCTTGTATGAATCCTACCATCCTTATCCTCCCCTTGGGTACTGAAGCAGCTGACCATTACTGGAGAAATTAGCGTAATCACATGCATTCTATTATTAAATTCCAGTCACCAAGCACAACTGAACCATCAACACCATTCAGCAATCCTGTCAAATTTTTCTGAATTGTCCTCCCTCTCTAGACAACTCTTGCAAACCTTCACCAGTTTTCTCCAACCCCCACCGTTGCCCTTCCAAATCCTCTCAAAGTATGTAACTTTATATCACAGAGAAAATTGAAATCGTGAGGACCAATGTGACTGAAGCATGCTGAGCAAAGAAGAATGTTGAGGGATAAAATCAGAGAAGGGCTATCAAGGGAAAGACAGGGGGCCTTGTAGGCTATCTTAAGAAGTTTACATTATTGCAAAGGGAAGCACTGACAAGTTTTAAACAATGAAACAATATGCATTAAAAAAATATGGACTATGAAAGCAGAGAAATTGTGAAGCTATCCCAGTAATCTGGGTGAATGATGGCAATGGCTTGGGCTAGAGCTATGACAGTGGGGATGATGAGAAATAGTTTCAGGTATAATTTGAAAGTAGAGCTAATAGATCTGCTGATCGGTTTCACTGTGGGGTTGATAGAAGAATCAGGGATGCCTATTAGTTTTGGGGCTTGAGGAACTGAGTCAATGGAGGTACCATTTCCTGAAACATGTTAAATTTCAGATGCTTGTTAGACATCCAGATAGAGATGTTAAATGGGCAGTTATATCAACTAATGTGCAAGACAGAAGGTATGGGAAAGTAGGGCTAAAGATAGAATTTTCAGAGTTTATGTCAACATTGTTGAGAAGCAGCACAGACTAAAGGTCAAGAGCTGAGGCTTTGGAGAAAAGAGACCTGAATTTAACTGTGCACTTCCAGTTGCTGTCTATAACCTTGAACAAATTACTGAACCTCTGTGAGCTTGCCTTTGGAGGATTATAATTCCTATTCTCATGAGATTATTTGTGAGTATCAAATGAATAATGTATTTAAAGCCCTTGACACAGTGCCTGACACATAGTTAAGTGCTCAAAATTAGAACTTTAAAAAAGTTCTAAGTCACTTTAAAAAAGTGTCATAAGTCACCTTGCATCTTGTGGGTAAAACTAGCCAATTGGATTTGTAACCTTTTAATTGATTTTATTTGAATTATGCAAGTGTGCACATGGCCTCAACCATCCTCATTTTCTAAGGAAGAATATTGGTCTGCTTTTTTCTCAGAAACTTTTTCCGTAATCTCATAACTTCTTTTTTGGTCAATATCCCGGGCAACATCATAATGTTTTTGAATTTGGGGGCCTCTTATTCATGGATAAACCTTTTTTTAAAAAAATGTTTATTATTTTGAGAGAGAGAGAGAGACAGAGAGAGAGAGATGGGGAGGGACAGAGAGAGAGGGAAACACAGAATCTGAAGCAGGCTCCAGGCTCTGAGCCTTCAGCACAGAGCCCAACTTGGGGCTCGAACTTACGAACTGCGAGATCATGACCTGAGCCGAAGTTGGCCTCTTAACTGACTGAGCCACCCAGGTGCCCCCATAGATAAACCTTCTTAACCAGATTTTCAGCAGTGCTCATTCCATTGATATTTTGGAAATGATCTTAGAATCAGGTTAGGTTATAGAGCTATTTAAGGAAACCAGTATAACAACTTCTCTCTGGTCCCAAATTGTCCAAGGGATGACCCACATACAATGTTTTTTTTTTAATGACTTGGTCTTAAAGGTATTGCCGGTGTACTGCTTTCTCAGCTGTGGTGATTACCAGGTAGAAGTACAGTAATCTGTAAACAACATGCCAAGGTCCCTGAAACAAGTTAATATTTTCTTGGTGCCAAAAGAATCACTATTGGTAATTAGTATTCCCGCTTATCCCCATGTCCTAATAAGGTCAAAAGATATTAGTATACATTTATTAAATATCTACTCACAGAGCAAAACTCCATAAATATTTATATGTGGTACCAAGTGGTACTGAATGAAATTCCAATAGGAAGAATATGCAAATGTTTTTCAGATATATAGAAATTAAAATAGTCATGGAGTTTTTCTAAGGGCAGATATACAGAGCTGTAAGCTATGGAAAAGCCTTTAGGCACTAGGGTGACTAACCTTAGCTGATACAGAACAGCTTTCCAGGGATGTGGAAATTTTAGTGCTAAAACTGGGAAGTCTAAGGCAAACTGGGATGGTTGGTCACCTTACTTGGCACCTCACCAAAAAGTTTTGTATAATATAATTAAAACACTCTTTCCAAAAATAAATGCAAAGAAATTACTTCTTGTCATTTTGTTTATAAGGTGTATTTTAATTCAGCATTTATTGCTTTTTAAAAAAAGTTTTAGTTGTTCTTGTGTTTTACCAGGTGAGATGTAAAAAAGTTAAATTTTAACTTTAAAATAAATTTAAGATTAAATTTTGCCAAAAGTGCAGAGAGAGACTAAAAAGCTAATTGAGTACTTTGCATTTGTTTAAAAACATCTGTCTGTGTACTTACAAACAACAATTGAGTATTACATCATTGTTGGGAGGTAGATCTTATCACACCACTCAAATAAGGCTTAGAGAAACTGAGGTTATATGCTTCATTAGAAGTCTGGTAGAGGGGCACCTGGGAGGCTCAGTTGGTTAAGGTCCGACTCTTGATTTCAGCTTGGGTCACCTGTTTCATGGGTTTGAGCTGTGGGTCAGGCTCTGTGCTGATAGCACGGAGCTTGCTTAGGATTCTCTCTTTCTCTCCCTCTTTCTCTGCCCCTCCCTGCTCTCACGCATGTGCATACGTGCTCTCTCTCTCTCTCTCTCAAAATAAATAAATAAACTTTAAAGAAAAAAAAGTCTGGTAAAGATATTAATAACCAAGACAACTGAAATTCCTGACTACAACCCTTCCTTGTCTTTCTTCCAGAATACAGAGTCTAAGGACTCTATTATTGAACTTAAGTTTTCATGAAAGTAATTCTCTACAATGCTGGCACTAGAAGTAGAGTACATGCCCCTCATGCGATTAGACAAATGTACAAAATGTTCTGTAGTGTCTGTGTTATCCGTAACTGCAACACACATTAATTTGGCCTAAATGTGTGCTTATACTCCAGCAAAAAATAGCAAGATCATCCCGCCAAAAGGAAATGTGTTTGTCCTAATGATTTAACCACTTGAAGAATAAAGTAGTTTTATAACAAAAGTTTTCAAAAGAAATGCTTACCTGTAGTTCACAGTATTCCTAGTTTGTTGTGTTGCAACAAAATGGATGTATTTGAATGGATGAATGAATGGACAAAAAGTGAACAAATATATTATTGAGTCTCTACTATATGCTAGAGTAGGTGTGTGTATGTTTTTTATTTGCTCCTTATGATCTTGTGAAGTTGGAATTCTTAACTTCATTCAGTACGTAAGGAAAAAGGCTCAAAGACGAAAAATAATCTGTTCACAACAGATGCAGAGCTTCGATTCCAGGTTTTCAGAGCTCAAGTCCACTATTTTTACCCTGCAATTCACAGTAATTGTAATAAGATCTTATTCCTGTACTAAATTGTGCTTTTAGGGGTGCTGGGGTGGCTCAGTCAGTCAGTTAATCATCCGACTCTTGATTTCAGTTCAGGTCATGATTTCATGGCTAGTGAGTTAGAGCCCTTGTCGAGCCCCTTGGTCCAGCTCCACGCTGATAGCATGGAGCCTGCTTGGAATTCTCTCTCCTGTTTTTCTGCCCCTCCCCCCGTTTGCTTGTGTGCACTCTCTCTCTTTCTCAAAATAAATAAATAAATAAATAGACTTAAAAAATAAAGAATAAAAATAAAATGTGCCTTTGTATTTGTTATAATGAAGTAATTGCTATTAAGCCTACTGTTGTACTGATTGGCAGCATAAACTGTATGCAATGTTTGTTCCTACTTCGAAATAGGTCATAAAAATAGAATAGTGAATAAGTGGATGTGTTATCCTCCATTTACATAGTCCTGCTTTATTTTTGTAGCTGCAATCTTAGCATCTTTAAAAAATGTTTATTAATTTTAGGAGAGAGAGAACACATGGGCACATGAGTGGGGGAGAGGCAGAGAACGAAGAAAAGAGAGAATTCCAAGCTGGCTCCTCGATGTCAGTGCAGAGCCCAATGTGGGGCTTGATCTCACAAATAGTGAGATCGTGACCTAAGCCAAAATCAAGAGTCCAGTGCTTAACTGACTGAGCCATGCAAGTACCCCAAATGAAAACTTAATATATGTTAAGTCATGTGGTGTTTTTTTTTTTTTTTTTGGTCAACCAATCAATAGTTATTTATTAGGGTTTACCCAGTGCAACGGGCCTTTCAATGGCATTCTGAAGAAATTTTTTAAAAAGAACACTACCACCTAGGAAATCAAATTATTTAAGGGAAAGTATAAATGAAAAGCTTAGCTAGCTATAAAAATGGTAACTGTGCATCAAAGAGAGATAACAAACCAAGAAGAACGGTGCAGATGGTAACTGCTAAAGGAGTTTAAAGGAGACAGAAGTTACTAAACTGGGGCGTTCTAAGAAAGCATTGTAGGGGTGCTGGGTGGCTCAGTCAGTTGAGCGTCCGACTTTGGCTCAGGTCATGATCTGGAGCTCATGAGTTCAAGCCCCGCGTTGAGCTCTGTGCTGACAGCTCAGAGCCTGGAGCCTAGTTCACATTCTGTGTCTCCCTCTCTCTCTGCCCTGCCCCGGCTCATGCTGGGTCTCTCTGTCTCTCAGAAATAAATAAACATTAAAAATAATAATAAAAAACTTTCTTAAAGCATTGTAAGCTGGACTTTCTCAGACCTTTATGCCTTTGCATCTGCTGTTCCCTCTGCCTCACATCCTTCCCAGCCACTCTTTACCAGCATCTAATCCACATGCTTAGAGACTATTGTTTTTCCAAGCCATTCTAAAACTGGCACTTGATGCCTAGAACATGAGTAGTCTATGCATCTCCCATTCCTAACACACTTCCAAGTTTTCGATAATGTTGGAGTGAATTAACATAAACCAAAAACTATAGGCCAATAGACATTTATTGTCTTCTTACCGCAAATGTGTTGAATCTTGTTGACATTATATCAACATTGGTGTTCTTACCTGTTAATTATTTTAGTTCTCCATGACTTGCAGATCGCGTGGAGGAGGTGAAGGGGGCCCAATGTGCATGTCCTCCACAGCTCTCCTGATGTAGGGTTTCTCTAGGGCTAATGCCCATGTCACCTCTCACATCCCAGCAGTACCTCAGCCTCTCATACTTTGTAGCAAGAGAAGATTGATGTTGGAATTCAGCAGATTGGACACAACCGATACAATGCAGTCTGGTTATGAGTGAGTAAAGGACTGCAGCAGGAAGCAAAAGAGAAATGTGTCAGGGACTTAAAGATTGGAGTAACCGAGGGAACCCTGGAACGGCGGCACCTGGAAGGTCCACCAGTCCCCAAAGTCTCATTTTTAAAAGTGTTCCTTTGGCTCTTTTTTGGTTTAGGGGGTATTTTCATCTGTTTGGTTTGAGACAATAACCATGATTGAAAAGGCATAGTCACCTCTTCCAGCTCCAGGAACCAGATGCCACTCCTTAAGGTGATTTTGCAATGTGGCCAGAACCGGTTTTTCAATTCTGTCATTCCAGCTATACCCTCACAGACATCATCAGTAAAGTAGTAATGGAGGGCTTGTGATACATGACTTCTCGCGCAGAAGTCTTAATGAGCTGCTTCACATTATGCTTTCTTGAAAAGAGAATTTAACACGTTGGATGCATGGTTTAACACACTCAAATGCAGAAGCACTGCACAGAGCTTCCACGTTAAAGAATTTGAAAGGTCAATAAAATAATTAAATCATTGCCTTCTATCTAAATGTTATTAAAATAGAATAGTCCCAAAGGGTTATTTCATAGTTATTGATGGATATTTTTACATCAAGCAAAGCCAGGTGTATTCGGACACACTTTTTGGCTGAACAATAACAAACTGCATGTATGAGCTACGAGCCTTTGTTTTCTTCTAGGTGAGTGTGTGTAGGAGGTTGCAGGTGGAGAGGGTCAGACAGAAGGACGTTGTACTGAAGTGAATATTCTCACTCAGCTAACTTTGAGAGGTGCTATAGCATGGCACACCATAAGCTCCGGAGCAAGAAGCCTCACTTTTTAAGTATATGACTTCAGTCAAGTTATATAACACTTAAGGGCCTGTTTTCCCATCTAAAAAAATAGGAATAATGATAGGATGTTCCTCATTGGATTTTAACGATGAACTGACAATGTAAAAGTCTCATTACGTTTATCATTATTGGACATAGAAAACATACCGTGTTTTTAGACTTGAGAACGTATACAAAGACGATTATTAGTCAATTTTAAAGCAATGGCTCTTTGAAGAGTACACACCCTTTGTCAAATTGTTGAAAAATGTTGCTGTGCTCCTCTTGCATGCTTGTGTTAATTCAACAAGCCTGTTGTTTGTCCACCAATGGTATTTTAGGCACTATGCTAAGATGTTGAGAAGAAGATAAAACCATTTCAGGGGCACCTGACTGGCTTGTACGCTAAGCGTCTGACTTCAGGTTAGGTCACGATCTCAAGGTTTGTGGGTTCAACACATTGGGCCCTGAGCTGACAGCTTGGAGCCTGGAACCTGCTTCAGGTTCTGTGTCTCCCTCTCTCTCTCTCTGCCCCTCCCCAACTCATGCTCTGTTTCTTTCTCTCTCCCTCTCTCTCTCTCTCTCTCTCTCTATCAAAAAATGAATAAGCGTTAAAGAAATTTTAAACCATTTCAGTTCTCAAAATGCTCACAAACTAGTGAGGGAAACAGACATGTAAACCATTAATTACATTACAATATAAGTACTATAATAAAGTATGGTCTGAATGTTAGAGGAGCAAGAAGATAGGTATCTCAGTGTGGGAGGCAGACAAGGGCAGACAAGGATGTCATGGAGGGCTTCCTAGGGAGGGTGTGGCTTCAGCTGAATAATGGTGGGAAAATAATGTTCTGGAAATAAGGGAGTATGTATGTGCATGTAAGTGTGAAAGAATATGGCATATTTGAGCCAGTACCTGTTTGGGGAACTACCAGTAGGTCAACATACCTGAAATTTAGGATATACATAAGACCTAGAAATGCCCCTGTCTCTTCTCTGTACCCTTTTCATATTCCTTTCCCTTTTCCCATTCTTTTTTTTTTTTTTTATCGTTTTTTCCCTTCCTCCTCAGGTAACTTGGCTAAAGATTCCACAGCTTGAATGGTAGAGCTAGAAATCAAAGCCCTGATTCATCTTTCTGTTTCCAGGGTCAGTGCTTCTCTTACTATGCTACTTTGAAGATTGTTCACTCTGTTAATAAAGCTTGTCACTATTTTCCTAGGATTTTTGTGAAGGAGACTATGTCAGGTTACTTGCTTTACTAAACTAATTTTGATCATTTCATTTAGGTTATATGGGGCAGTAGGATGGATACAAGGATGGTAAGATGTGTTCCATATTAATTCAATGAAATATGCATTTACTGAGTGCAATTGAACATAAACCATTGTAGTAGTTGTTGTTGCAAAATATAAAACAGGTTACACTTCCTATCCTTAAGAAGCTGACAATCTGATACAGGAAATGATACAGGAAATAATCTAACGCAAGACAGCTCATCTAACAGCTGTCTTTTAAGCCCTAGCACAAGGGCAGTATTTCTCAACTTTTTTTTTCATTATCATCCTCTAAGGAATCTATTTAAACCTTTCCATCTTAATCCCTTCCCCCCAATGAAATTTTACTACCACAGATAGACTGTGTATCTATATACTGTATGTATACCTGTGCTTTATACACAAAAAGTACTTTTTTTTCGCACAAAATATCAGGGGCAAAATATTGCCTGTGTTGAGGATGTATGCACTAGGCTAACACTATCACTTTCAAAGTCTCAGATTGGGCAGTTAAATTCTAGTTTCAGAATTTTTGTAAATATCTACCAATGATTAAATCTAGTTTAAAAATTAAATTTGCTGAGTTTAAAAATAAAACCCACAGCATTAGATGAAAAAATAATCGAATATATTCATGCTCGTGTGGCTGAGTTCAGGGCTGCCACATTGTGTACCTCCAGGGGAGTGTATTCATAGTATATAGTCTGGGATGGGAATAGAGGGAGAGAATGAAAAATCATTTGAAAGCTATAGCTATGATGTGGTTGAAAGAGAAACTCAAGCTCATAGGTCATTTCAACTTCTGCCCACTCTAATCATCTTAAACTTTTCCTGATATCCCTATCCTATACATATTCCTATGTGTTTGTCCTCTTCAAATTAATTCTTTGTAAATGCTTAATTCACTCACTAATTTATATACAGGCCCAAAGTGTGTACCAACCAGAAAATTCAGAGTGTTCACACATTCACTTTAGTCCTCAGTCAGAACTAGGAATACGAATGCCGTGCTCATTTTTACTCCACGTTGATATTATTTACAAATCAGTTTATCCAAGCTGAAGTGCTCACTCCAGGACAAAATTGAATTCTCCTAGACTTATTTGCCAGGGAACTGAGGGAGGTCCCGAGCCAACAGTGAGGAGCTGTAAAGAACTGAATCCTTAGCGAGGAACTGAAAGCCTTGGTTCAAAAGTACCACAAGGATCTAAATCCTGCTAACAACCACGTATGCACACTTGAACGTGAATCTTCCTGCAGTCAAGCATTCCTGTGAGACTGCAGCCCTGGCCAACACCTTGCTTCATCCTTGTGAGAGATCCTGAGACAGGACCCAGCTAAGCCACACCCAGATTCTGACCTATAGATACTCTAAGTGTTTGTTGTTACAGGTTTGTTTTTGTTTTTGTTTTTGTTTTTGTTTTTTAACTGAATTCTCCTTCAACTCCAAAAGGTCTCCTTTTAATTGTTCAATTGCTACCAGAATAACTGATTAGATTCCACCTACTATACACCACCACAGAATTTAGCACCTCTTCATGGCACTCCCAAAACTTGTATAATGTCTGTCCTGAGTTGATAAGTTATGTAAGGTCAGAGACTGTTCCTGTCATGTTTATGTCTATAGACAACATATACAACATAGTTTTTAATACTTAGAAGACATGAAATAAAAAAGGTAAAGCTCTAACTTGTTTTCCCCGTTCGTTCTTTCTACCAAGTTAGATCTTAACCCTATGTCATATATCAAGATAAAATCCAGTATATTTAAGTACAAGGAAAGAAAATATAAAATTGGTTCAAGAAATACTGGTGAATATTTAATCATCTGGGAGTGGGAAAAGCATTATCAAGGAGAGCACCAATGGCAAATCTCTAAAGCAAAAGATTAATAGATGTGACTAAGTAATTTGAAGCTTCCTTCTATAAAAACATCATAAATAAAAGACAAAATGGGGAAAATCTTCACAACGTGTATTACAAAAGATTATTTATCTTTAATGTATCTAAAATCTCATGAATTAATAAGGCATATACACATACTTTGTGTGTTTGGGGGGTTAGAGAGATATAAACTAATATACAAATGTCCAATAAATAACAAAAAAGGGCAACTTTATTAGGAAATAAAGTGGAAATTAATAATAATATACAATTTTCAACTGTCAAAATGGTATACAGATTTTATAAAATTCTAATACTGAGTTTTGAGAGGAGAGCAACAGGAACAGAATGATGACTTGTAAGAATACAAATTAGTACAGCTTTTCTAGAGGGCAGTTTATAAGCAAGAAAAATCCTTATTTTAAATTTTTAATATTTATTTATTTTTGAGAGATAGAGACAAAGCATGAGCAGGGGAGGGGCAGAGAGAGAGGGAGACACAAAATCCAAAGCAGGCTCCAGGTTCCAAGCTGTCAGCACAGAGCCTGAGGCAGGGCTCGAACCCACCGACAGTGATATCATGACCTGAGCTGAAGTCGGATGCTTAATTGCCTGAGCCATCCAGGTGCCCCTAAAATGATCATATCTTTTAATCCAGTAACATTTTTTTACTAGTAAATTAACCTAAGGAAATTAGTATCAAAATCTAGCTCCAAAAATGTTCAGGGAATGAATTGGTAAAACGAATTATAATATAATATCAAAACCTATGCTACCACTTAAAATGATACTGTAGAGAAATATTTGATCTGGAAAGATGGTTATGATATCTGGATAAACCGGGGGAAAAAAGGAAGTTAAAACCAGTATTAGAGGATAGTTGTACAGTGTATGTACTTTTGTATGGGCAGAAAGAAAGCTAAGAGGATTTTTCATTCACATATTGTAAAATTTTATTTACATACCATAAAATTCACCCATTTCAAGTGTATGATTCAATTATTTTTAATAGATTTACAGAGTTCTGTAACCATCACGTTTCAGTTAAAAGAACTATTCTCTTCTTATTTAAGCCTGTTGTTTTTATACTTCTGCAATAAGTGTATATAATAGGTCATTTTTAAAGTCAAATTCCTCCTTTACTACTGATTTCTCCAAAAAAAAAAAAAAGGAGGCAAAATATAAAATGTCAAAATAACTATAGTGGTAGTTAAAATGTTTTCCAAAGAATAAAAAAGGTAATGAATTAAACATACTTTAATTCTTATAGAGGGACTGAAGACCTACTGAGATTGAAAGATCTGCTTTCAGTTTGTGGAAGGTGCCTAATTGCAAAAGGGCTTTACTTTTTTATCTCCATCTGCCCTCTCTCCTTGACCTTGCTGATCTTCTCAACATATTTCCACTTAAAGGAATAAAAAGTTTTAGTTCTGGAGCCATTAAAATTTCTAATTTAATCTTAATTCTTCTAATTTTTTTTTAAAGTAAGCTCTACACCCTACATGGGACTTCAACCTACTACCCCGAGATCAAGAGTCACATGCTCTACCGACTGAGCCAACCAGGAGCTCCTGATTGAATTAATTCAATCCTAATTCTTAAAATTAAATTGGATTTGGACTTGATAAACACAGAGAAAAATGAATTCAAGAAATAACAGGAACATGGAATCAGAAAAAACTGATAATAGAATAGATGAATGTATCAAAGATGAATGTGTAATAACCAATTGTTATAACTGTGGAAACTATATGATATGTACCAAATAAACACTGATTTCATGGGCAAAACCACAATGGTTTTCCACCTGTAAACATCTAATGCCACCATGGAGAGATCAGATCTTAAAATGCCAGATAAATAGGGATGAGATTTAAAATTTTCTAAAATTTTATCCGGCCCCAATACATTCTGTTTTGTAGACATAGAGATAGAACACACACCTGTGTTTCACTATTATTATGTAAGCTAGTTCTGGAATAAATATGAAAATATGGGAGAATGGCAAAAATTCCAAAACCTTTCCATGCAGTGTCAGGAAAAAATAAAATCCAAAAATACATTTTTCACATAACAGGATCACAGAATATTATGAAATGAGATTCTAGTTATCTTTACTTCAATCTCCTTTTTTTGAAAAGAGAAAATCAGAAAGATCATGATCTGTCCACAGTGATATTAGCTCAGTGTCAAAAAAAACCTGAAAATCCTCATCTCTTTCTTCTTAATCTACTGGTTTTTACCTTAATCCATGTATCTATGGGAAGCAATATAGTAGAGGCTCCAGAATGAAAGTGTTTGGTTTCATGAAAAAAGAAAAAAGGGACAAAAATAGATTCTTAATTATAGAGAACAGAGTGATGGTTATCAGAGAGGAGATGGTGGTGGGGGTAATGGGTGAAATAGGTGAAGGGGATTAAGAGCACACTCATCATGATAAGCACAGAGTCATATATAGGATTGTTAGATCACTATAGTGTACACCTTGAACTAATATAACACTATATGTTAATTATATGGAATTAAAAAATTATTAAGTGTCTGGTTTCAAATCCTGGGTCACCACCTAACTGGCTATGTAAACTTTGGCAGGTCACTTTATCTTTCTGGCTCTCATCTGTAAAGTGGAGGAACTAATAGAACTTATTTCACAAGAGTGTGTAAAGATTGACATATGTAAAATGCTTAATAGAGCTGCTGGCACATAGTAAGCACTCAATAAACAGTACTATTATTCAATATAAATAAAGTTTTTAAATGGTAACATTATAGGAATGTCACTAAAACATTGTAGAAGCGGGCAGGTCAAAGAAGTTGAATTTGGGTATGGAGGTGGGGGAAAGAGAAAATGGTATGGGGTGCAGAGGGAAACTATAGATTGGGAAATACACTAGGCTTGAGTTAGACAAAGACAACCAGAAGAAAACTGGATCATATGAGAATTTTAAATAATGGACCAAAATCTCTGTCAAAATCTGAGCTGTGGTGGAATTGTGAGCCTTTGAGTCATAGTAAGAATAGGCTTCCAAGACCATGTTCCCTGAGCCAAGTGCGAGAACAAGCCAGTGTTAGATGCTTGTCCGCCCAGAGCAACTGAAGGAAGGAGCTGAATTTGGAAGTGGGTAGAAATAGCATGGGATTAGCAAAATGTATTAGGCTTCTTTCGGGAAACCTAGGCACAGGAGAGATTGACAGTTGCACGGAAGGAATGAGGTCAAGACATTGGAGAGTAAATGCACAAAACTAAAAAACATGAGGGGCGCCTGGGTGGCTCAGTTGATTAAGTGTCCAACTCTTGATTTTGGCTCATGACCCCGCAGTTTGTGAGACTGAACTGTTATTATATACATATGTCATATACATATACATACTTTTTTTGTTATAAAAAGGTAATCGTTTATACTCTTAAAAAGCTGGCCTAAGTGTGACGTAATTGTTTATACTCTTAAAATGCTGGCCTAAGTGCGACGTGGTTTGCAATATCTTACCAAACCTAGAGGCAGAGCCAAAACAGTTTTTTGGGGTAGCTACCAGCACACCCATTTACCGTTAGTAAACAAAGAAGCTTTATGACTTTTTGTCACCGCTTTCTCCAGAGAAGTTTGTTCAAAGTTGCCATAACTGTGATAGCACACGAGTTCTATGGACACCATGTAGAACCTTTCTTCAGAGGTTTCAGAGCTCCACATGCATAATCTCTCTTTTAAAAAAAACATTTTTTAATGTTTATTTATTTTCGAGAGAGAGAGAGAAAGACAGAGTGCCAGCCAGGGAGGGGCAGAGAGAGAGGGAGACACAGAATCCAAAGCAGGCTCTAGGCTCTGAGATGTCCACACACAGCCTGATACAGGGCTTGAACTCAGGAACCGTGAGATCATGACCGGAGCAGAAGTGGGACGCTTAACCTACTGAGCCACTCTGGAGCCTGCATAATCTCTCTTAAACTGTAGAGAGAATTGGAAATTAGAATCTGTATAATATGCATTTAGTTCCTCTGAATGTTCAAACAAGTAGAATTGACTAGGTTTAGAGCTGGCAGGAACATAAGAAGCCCTTCATTTTATAAAAGGAGAAAGTGAAGCTCAACAGAGTAAACTGACCTGCCTGTTCCCTAAGTGACCAACAGCAGAGTTGGCACTAGAATTGCAATTGCCTAACTTGCAGGGCAATGCTCTTTCCACTATAATGGATAATTAACTTGTATTTTTAAACTGATCTATAAAATCAAAGTCTGGGGCACCTGGGTGGCTCAGTTGGTTAAGTGTTCAAATCTTAGTTTTGGCTCAGGTCATGATCTCACAGTTTGTGAGACCAAACTGTCATATCAATAGTTTGTTCCTTTTTTACTGCTGAGTAATATTCCATGGCATTTATAGACCACAGCTTAACCATTCACATTTATGTTTCTTCTAGTTTGGGACTACAATGAAAAAGCTGCTAACCATTCCCGTATGTTTTTCGTGTGAATATAAGGTTTTGTATCTTTAGGATAAAGATCCCTAGGACACAATTGCTGGGTCATATGGTAATTGTATGTTTAATTTTATGAGAAACTCCCAAACTCTTTTCCAGAATGGTTGTACCATTTTACCTTCTCACCAGCAATATATGTGTGATATGATTTCTCTACATTCTCAGTAGCATTTGCGAGTGTTACCCTTTTATTTTAGCCATTCTAATTTTTTAATTTATTTTTTAATGTTTGTTTATTTTTGAGAGACAGTGTGAGCAGGGGCAGGGGAGGGACAGAGAGAGAGGGAGAGACAGAATCTGAAGCAAGATCCAGGTTCTGAGCTGTCAGCACAGAGCCTGATGCGGGGCTTGAACTCACAAACTGTGAGATCATGATCTGAGCCGAAGTCGGATGCTTAACTGAGCCACCCAAGCACCCTTCTTTTAGCCATTCTAAATACATGTGCAGTGATATATCAGTATTTCAAAAAAATTTTTTAATATTAAAAAAATTTTATCTTTTATTATTATTATTATTTTTTAGTGAAGGAGAGAGAAACAGAGCATGAGAAGGGGAGGAGTAGAGAGAGAGGGAGACACAGATACCAAAGCAGGCTCCAGGCTCTGAGCTGTCAGCACAGAGCCTGATGTGGGGCTCAAACTCCCAAGCTGTGAGATCATGGCCTGAGCCAAAGTCAGACACTTAACCGACTAAGCCACCCAGGTGCTCCCCGCCCCCAATATTTTTAGAGACACAGAGAGAGCAAAGGAGAGGGACAGAGGGGAAGAGAGAGGGAAAAGAGAGAGAGAGAGAGAAAGAAAGAGAGAGCATCTCAAGCAGACTCCATGCTCAGTGTGGAGCTGGACGCAGGGCTCAGTCCCACGATCCTGGGATTACGACCTGAGCCAAAATCAAGAGTTGGACACTTGACCGAGCCACCCAGGCACCCCATCACAATGGTTTTTAACTTACTTTGTTCTAATATCTAATGATGCTGAATATCTTTTCATGTGCTTATTTGCTATCTGTATATCCTCGATATATGTATAATGTATGTTCATGCATGTATAATGTGTTCATGCATCTTGCCCATTTGCTAATTGAATGGTTCCATTTGTGTTTCTTTTTTAATTGTTGAATTTTAAGGGTTCTACATTCTAGATACTAGTCCTTTATCAGATACGTGGCTTGATCTGTATCAGTCATCTGTAGCATGTTTTTCTTCTTAATGGGGTCTTTCATAGAGCCAAAGTTTTGAATTTTCATGGGTTCCAATTTATCAACTTTTCCTTTCATTGATTCTTTTGGTGTCATACCATGAACTCTTTACCTAGATCCAGAAATTTTTCTCCTAGTGTCTATCCTAAAATTTTTATAATTCTAGTTTGCATTTAAGCCCATAATTTATCTATCTTGAGTTAATTTTTGGATTAGGTATGTGGTTTAGGTTGGCATTCATCTTTATAGCTATAGGATGTCAAATTGCTCCTGCACCATTTGCTGAAAGGGTTATCCTTCCTCCACTATATTGTCTTTGTGTTTCAGTTGCATATTTGTGTGATGTCTGTATTGTCTCACTGATCTATGTATCTATTCCTCCACCAATACCATATTGTCTTTATTATGCAGCTCTATAGCAAGCCTTAGTATTGGGTACAGTGATTCTTCCCACTTTTTCTTTTTACAGGTTTTAGGTTTCTAGGGCCTGCAACTTTTCATATAAATTTTAGAATAAGCTTATCTTTGTCACCAAAAATCCTTGCTGGGGTTTTGATAGGAATTCCCTTAAACCTAAAGATCAGTCTGGGGAGAATGACCATCTTCACTATGTTGAGTCTCCTAATCTACAAACATGATAGGTCTCCCCCATTTATTTAGACCTTCATGAATTTTTTTCATCAGCGTTTTATAATTTTCAGCATACAGATCTTGTTTTGTTAGGTTTATACCTGTGTATTTCATTTTTCTTTCAGCAATTGTAAATGATGTTATTTTCTTTAAAAAAATTTTTTTGTTTATTTATTATTGAGACAGAGAGAAACAGACCAAGAGTGGGGGATAGGCAGAGAGAGAGGGAGATACAGAATCTGAGGCAGGATCCAGGCTCTGAGCTGTCAGCACAGAGCTTGTTACGTGGCTCGAATCCACAAACCCTGAGATCATGACCTGAGCTGAAGGTGGATGCTTAACCCACTGAGCCACCCAGGTGCCCCAATGATGTTATTTTTTGAATTTTTGTTTCTACATGTTCATTGTTCATCCTTCTATTTTAAAATCCTCTCAATCACTTTGCTTGGGGCATACATTTTGTATGTAACACTCAGATTTTGTTTTGTGGTCCAATCTGAAACACATAGTTCTTTTATTAGTTAAATATTAAGTATTCACATTCATTAATGAGTTATTTGGTTTTCGAGCATTTCATTATTTTCAGGTATGCTTCTGTTATAAATTTTCTTCAAAATGTGGTCTGTGCTTCCTTCACTTTTTGTGTTTGTATTTCTTCTAGTAAGTTGGAAAGTTTGCATTTTTTCTATTGAATATATTTATAATGATAACTTTATATATACCTTTAATTCCCTTTTTTATAGATGGGTCCAATGACTTCTGATTATGGGAATGATTAAATCAGCAGTAGAGTATTTCTCTTCATTTTCCTTCTTTTCCACCATCTGATTTTATGTTTTGTAGTATTTATACTTTGTATTTGCTAGAAAAGTATGTAGCTGCCTGTAATAGAAAACTCAACTAACACTGTTTTTAAAATTAAGGCTTTATTTTTTTCACATAACAGGAATTCTGGAAGGAGGTCCTTCTTGGCATTGTTTCACCAGCTCAACAATGTTATTAAGGACTTAAGCTTTTTTTCTACATTTGTGCTACGCCATCCTCAGATGCTGGCTTCTGACTTCATGCTTGTTGCTTCGTGTTTCTAAGATGACCTGCTGCAGTTTTAACCATCACACTAGCATTTAAGGCAAAATGAAAAAGCTGGGAGAAGCACCAGGAGTGTTTGCAAAGAAAATACATATTCTCTATAGCTCTACAACATACTTCCTCTGATGCCTCATCGGCCACAATCATGTAATATGATCATCTCTAGCTATAGAGGAGGCTGGGATGAGACTAGTTAAATAGTATATTACTATTTAAATAAGTTTTCTGTTCTGTCTTACACATTCTAGTTTTCTTCACATAGATCCTTCACATTTGTGTTTATTCTTATGTATTTTCTTTACTGTTATAAGCTTTATTGTTACATTTCTCTACTGGTTATATGGCTAACTTTTAAATTAGCTGTTGATTTTTGAATGTTGATTATATTGTTTTAATTTATCCATGACACTAAAATTTTTAATTTAGTTCTGATAGTAAGTTGGAACAGTGAGGGGGAAGAGGAGGATGGAACCACTGACACTCTGGAATGAGGCATCAATACTGTCTCTTCCTTAGACCCTACTGCAAAGGCAGGCCCTTTGAGCTAGCTTAGCCACCCATGAGGGCCCGGGGTCCTTGAAGAGGAGAGCAGTGGGCAAACACCTCCTCTAAGCATAGAAAAACTATAACAATTTCCCACAACAGAAGGACTAGAAAGAAAAGGATCAGTTTAATACTGTTTTATGTTGTTTTCATCTACACTCAGAAGGGGAACTTATAGAACAGCTTTTCAAAAATACTCCAAAGAGCAAATATAACAGAAAAGGAAATAAACCCTTCCTTTAATGCTAGATGATGGACCTTTTCTAAAACCCAGAGTTTTATACAAGGTTTTCAAATACTTAGCTGTGCCCTTGGGTCTCCATAAGGAAACTCAGAAGTGATATTGGGTAAAAGGTTTGAAAAAAGGTAAAATTTCCATGTGTAAGAAAATGTGGAAAGGAATGGATATTACTCAAAAAAGGAATGGGGTAGAAAAAAGTAAAAGAGGACAAAGGAAAGAAAGGAGAAAGGAAAGCCAAGCAGGAACAGAAATGGCTGAGTAAATTTTGTTTCTCCTTTTTACCTTTTAAGAACGGGTTGCTGTAATATTATTCTGTTTCTAGAAACTTTGGGAAAATCAGCTTTACATGAAAGACTTATTCAGTGATTCTTCTCCTAGATGAAGTTCTAGTTATCATTTTTCTTTTTCAAGGTAGAGCTCATTCATGTTTTACCAATTCCAGGGGCTTTCCTTTAGGCCCCTAAACTGAATTGGGCTGAGCCTTCTGTGTGCTATGAGAATTCCAGAAACCTGTTTTTTACCCTTTACTCTTATTGTCTCTATCCCCCTGTACACAGTGAACTACTTGTTAATGTTCAGTAACTCTTTTACAATTTTTTGATGAATGGATGCATGGGAAGATGGATCCGAATACAAGAAAATGGTGGTTACAGGTTTCCAAAGCAGTCAAACATTGGATAGTTTCATGGTTGTAGACAAAATTGTAATGGAGGTGAAGTTTGCCTTTACCAGTCTCCCACATTTCTTCTTACTCTTTCAGCATGCCTGCCCCCCAGGTAACCAGCCCTGTCATCCTGACAGAAAGCTCTCAAAATTCTCCCCCCACTACACCTTCCCTTTGCAAAGTTTCTTCTTTCTCCTCCCTCATCTATCAAAGCATCTGCTTAGTTGCATTTGGCTATGTAATTATCCAATTGATTTAAGTAATACAAATTAAAGTATGGCCAAACTTTTAACTACCCCCTTAGAGAATTTGCACTTTAAGGCAGACATCTGTTAATTCATATTTGCTGGGAGGAATATCTTTTAATGCTTCCTGCCTTGTCCATCTTCTTCTCTCCCCTGGTTCCTTATCTAATGTTCCAGAAAGTAAAATATGTGGAATGGAGATGGTATTATTTATTGAAGCCACTTTTAAAGATGAAAAAATTAAGGGTCATAAACTTTGACTGACTAGCTAGAGGTGCAGCCAGCCAGCAATAGTAAGATAGTGACTATTTAAGGGGTTAAGAGTGGGTTTTCATGGTGAACTATTAATATTTCCAACCAAAAACCTAGCTTCCAGTTTCAAAGGCCACAATCTCTTTTGTTTAAGGCCTCACTGAAATTACCTGTCTATGTGGTAGACTCTGTCACAGAGTCTCAGTCCTTTTGCCTTTCTCTTTTTTCTTCCTTTCTAGTTATTCCAAATAGTTAAAAACAGTGGGATTCAGCTACATTTTTAAATGCGATATCTAAATTAAAAAATAAGAAATGAGTTGCCAAAAGTAGCCTTGGATGTATAGAACTGAATTTAGTTCCTGTGACTAGACTAGACTTGCTAAAATAATCTGGGGTCATAAGAGCCAATGACCAAAGGAATAACTTCTCCATTGTTTATCATTCATGGCCATAAATAGCACTAGAGGAAATCTCAGAGTCTAGCTGGTCAGTGAAGGATGTTAGGCCCAAGAAAGTTAAATGCTTGCCCAAAATCAGCCTAATGAATTAGGGAAGTAAGGACCAAAAATGAGAGTTTGAATTTACAGACTGAAAGCTCTTTCAGTTCCACTGAGATGTGTCATTGTGTGGTCATGGAAATCTGGAAACACTTGGTAGCCTGGGCGTCTCATCTCCTGCCAACCGTTCCCAGTCAAAACACATAACATTAACATGGAAACTTCCTTTAATAAGCTTTGCATTTCTTTTCTTGTGATCCTTACATTATTGGTACCTTTGGCCTAACCCATACAAATGGCTTTCTTTCATCCATAATACCAACTTTCTCTGTGAAGGAGGTGTAATCTGGGGGGTTGGGGTTCAAAAGATTCATCATTCTATTATATCAGAATTACTTCTGATATTCCTACCACACTTCTTACAGACCCAACAAAACATCTTTAAGCCTGCTACGGTTTGTTTGCTTGTTTTTTAATATCTCTGCTCTCATTACCTTATAACGAAGATTAATTTTTTGTCTTGTCATCCTCATTTTTCTCAGTTGTATCTCTATTCTCATAATCCTAGTTTTTGGTCATTTTGTTTTCATTACCCTGAAGGCTATTGCTTGACATAGCTTCAGCCACACTCCCAATTATCTCTGCCTCAGGCCTTGGCTCTACTGTGTCAATTGGTTCTATCTCAGTAGCTAACCTTGTAGTTATTAACCTATCTTTTATTGCTGATTCACTTCCTATCTCTGGCTCTGTGTGGGTCCCTGACTCAGCCTGGGCCTCTGGTTCAATCTGACTTTCTAGCACTTTTGGGGTTACTGCCTTTGTCTGAGTCCCTTTCTCTATATAAACACTTGATTGTGCCACTGAACCCGACTGCCTTTCTGGTGCCTGACTCATCCACGTAGAAACACCTACATTTGTTTCAGTTAGCTCCCAGTCTGCTCTGGCTATGTTTCCTATTCTTGTTCTTGTTATAGGAATCACAAGGAGATTTTGATCTGGAGAAGAAACCCGAGAACTTATGTGATTGAGTCCAGAGAGGAACCCTAGAGAAAAAGAGAAGGTCAATGTCAGGATTGTGGATTTTAGTAATAGATAAAATCTTAAGTCATCAAACGCCCCTGATGCACTGGCTTAATTATAATAGAATTTGCTTTACATTTCTGAATATCCTGTTCATTATCTTTAGGGACCTCGGATTCAAAACATTGATCCCAGCTTTTCTATAGTACAGTATTTCCCAAGAGGGTATGCAAACCAATTCCTTGGGGCACAGGAAGAAAATAGTAGTTTCTTTTTTGTATTTTTAGCAAATTTTGTTTTCATTTCCATTTTGAGTATATTTTACAATGTAATGAATATATTAATGGTATAATACATGTACATATTTTGTAAATAAACGTGTCTTTTCAGAATGCTTGCTGAAAAGTGTTTTACTAATAGGGTGTGTGATGCAATGGTTTGGAGACCACTGTTAATTAATGAATAAAAATAAGTATGTGGCCTAGAAGGATTAAACGTGAAATGTTGCACAGACAAAACTCCTATATTATAGCCCTGCTTTATATTGGTAATATTACAGAGGAACATATGTCATATGTTGGAGCTTTATTTTGGAGATCCACTAAGGTGGAGAGGTTATTTGGTGTAATAAAAGGAAAAGAGAATTTAAGAGCTGTCTTCTGGAAGGACAGAAGAACTATTTGTAGCTCAGTTAATGTCTTTTCCTTCTTCCTCTACTTTCTGAATCTTGCTCCTTCCTGTGTAGGGACAGGTATCATTATAGAAAAAATGTTTTAAATTGGAAAGACTTGCTATTAAGAATTGTTCACTGACATACAAATAACTCTTAAAGAGCCCTTCCAAATTATGAGATTCTAATATGTCAAACATACAACCAAAATAAAACAGAAGAGAAAGAGGGGGACCGACCATGTAGAAATGCCTTTTCTGTGCCTTCACTGTTTAACAGGAGCATTAACTCACCAGCTATCATGTAGAAGATACTGCCCCACCAATTGAGGCGGTAGGCTAATAGGAAATGGGGCTCCAAGACGTTCCTACTGTACAATTTCACTTGCATCAGGAACAAAATGAGGCAGAGGAGTAGGCAGGTGCCTGGGATCAGAATGAAAGCTATCACTACCCATCATAACCCTCCTTCTGCCATCCCTCCCATTCCACCCTCTTCCCTCTCTTTGCGCTTCCTTGTCACCCTCAACCATCTCAATTATGCCATGGAGGCCTATTACATGGCAGTGGTCATGGGAAGACCCATTTGGCAATTAACTAAGATGAGAGAGCCAAGGGTTTCTGCTTTGACTGGAATAAGGTTAAGGTGGAGCCTATAGATAAGACCAATAGAATAGATAATAGTTAGCTACAAAGAAATTTTTCTTCATGCCAGAAGGGCCTCCAGCCTATGAAATCTCCTCTACTAGCCCATCAGATAACAACTCCTAGAGATGTTTCCATTGGGTTAGGCATAATCTCTTCAGGGTCCCCTCTTTAAAGAGGCAATAGCCCCATAAGGAATAAAAGCTTATCAAAAGCCTTCTTCCCTGTGTGAAGAGACACTGTCTTATGATGGCAGTGTTCATGTGAGGCAGAGAATGACTTGATAAAATAAGGAGAAATGGCCCAAAAGGGGAAGAAGTACAAGGACTCCAGGGACAAACTTTCCCAACCTCATCATGTTGTACCTGAGATGAAAGAGAAGATGGATATGCCCAGATCTATGTTGGCTTTGTCTCCTGGCCCTTTGGTGGGAGAGATGCTGAGCCATATAATAATAATGAGGATGATGAAGGCAGAGATGAGGAAGAAGGTCCTGGAGTATTGGAGGTAGTCTGCCAGGAGAAGTGGAAAAGGAGAGGCTTGGATGGAGCAAAAGTGACTTGCCCCCTAATAAGGCTAGACAGGGTCTAGGGAATGGACTGAAGGGCAAAAGAGGACAGAATTAGCGCTTGTCTTACATGTAATGGAGTCAAGAGTAAGGAGCCACCAAGTGGGTGGCTTCACAGGCATCAGTAAGGACCCTCTTTCCATCTCCTCATTGACATGTGGAATTCCTTTAACAAGGAAAGAAATAATTTATTCCACAATGAGAGAAAGGTTAAAATTATAACTATAACCTTGAGAGGTGTATTATGAGGTAACTTTCATATTAAGGTGCAAATGACTACTATTTTTCCCCCTAGGGAAGTTGTGAGTAGAGAGGTAAGAAAAAGCACATGTCACTAGGCATTAGCTTCCAATAATTAAGGAGCTGTGGCTTTGAAGTCATTGGGGAAGTCTAGTCAAGACAAACTTGGGTAAATTTACCCTGTTTGGAGGAGCTATCCTTACATGCTTGTGAATCAGGGTAGAAAAGAAGAGGTAGGGTTGTGGGAAGGAAAAAGGGAGAGAGGCAAGGCTGTGGGGGATCTGAACAGATCTACCAAAGGAGGGGGCTCTAGGATTTGGAAGGCACTCACAGGGTGCTTTTGGCACGTGGCTCCAGCAGAGATCATGGTGGCACACGGTCCAGAGCCCCGCAAAGAGCTTCTTCTTGTCTTTCAGTACCATGAACTGCACCCAATGTAAAGGGGACAAGCACATCAGCAGGACAAAGATGAAGCCCAAGAGGCCAGCACAGAACATGCGAATGTAGTTTCTGGTCCTCTCCAGAAACTGTCGCTGGTATGGTGACATAGAAGAGAAGTGGTACATGCGGTAGGGGAGAATTGGCTGTGGTGAGGAAGGGAGGGGGACATCATGAAAGGAATGTCATGTCAGGTATCTCCATCGCCACTCACAGAAAAGACAAGCCCTGGGTCCTCTACTGGGTGGGAACTCCTCCTCCCTCCACACTTCAGGGTCTTTTACTCCAGAGCCTCCCACAACTTGTAAATATATTCCTTTTTAACTGTCCCCAGTTAAAAAAAAAGTTAGAGTGATCGTTGCCTTTCCTACCTTGACATTTCCCCGATGCCATACACAAGCTGCTTCCTAAAAAAGGACCCAACCACTACCTAGCCTACAAAAAGGCTTCCTCACCCTATATGTTGGGTAACCCAGGATGCTGGAATTGTAAACCCTGTGGAAGGGCATGGCATTTCCTTCCCTTCTTTCCATCTTAGTTTCTGGCTCACTGCTCTTCTCAACTGCCATAGAACCTGATCCACTCTGACCTAACACACTTTCCTGCCCCTCCCCCACCCCAGGAAACAGAATTAACAGGAAGTATACAGTGTCTCTGTCTCATTTGCTAGATCTAGTCCAATCCCTTCCTCCAATCCAGATGTCTGTTGAGTTCCAAACACCTAACAAACTGCCTGATAAACCCAGGTTTCTTATAGACACACCATACCGAAGAGGTCTGGAGATCTCTTTTCATTCTATACCCCCTTCCTATGTCTTTTTCTTGTCTCCCACCAATCACATCATCTCCTGCCAATTTCAACTCTTTGATCCTTTCAAGTCCATCTTGTTTTTCTGTTTCCTTTTTCTTAGAACATTTTGTTGTCATCTGTCCTAGATTGCTATGAGAGCCTATTACCTGTTACTTCTGCTACAAGGCTTCAGTTTATTCCTGACAAATTTGCCTCTAAATTGCAAAACTGATGCGTCTCTCCTTTGTTCTGATTGCACCCCACTGCTATGAGGTAAAGTCCTAACTTCTTAGCATGAATGAATTAAACCCAGCAAGATTAGGCTTCTGCTTCCTATCTGACCTCGTTCAATCATTCAATACCTCCTTTGTGCCAGGTGTTGTGTTCATTACTGAGGGTGTATTGATGTGTTGGATATCTTTCATATGTCCCTTTGGATCCACTCCTCATCCTTGTTCTTGTTCAAGGAGGCTGACTGATATGGACTACATCAATGGGTTCCCTTGCCATCGAGTCTCTGATTAGGTTTAACCAATGGCAGATATGGGCAGAAGATCAGAGGTCCAGAGGTTTTGATTGGTCCAGAAGGAGGTCCCTGGTTCTCTGCTTACCAGATTACAGAGGGTTGTCTGTGTTCTTTAACCTAAAGTAGAGCTCCTCACAGGCAGCCTTCTCCAAAGAGCCACCCTTTTCTGTTCTATTAACTGCTCCTTTCACTTATATGATCAGGTTTAGGAGTGGTAATGACTTTTCACTGATGGTTTCCTCAAATCCTTTTCAGTTCAAAGGGGACTTTATAAATAGTTCCTTAACTCTCCCAGATTAACTAGTTTGAATGAGCCATCTATTTCCTGCTGAACATGGTCCTTATTGTCATGAAGTAGAAAGCCTAGTGACATTTAGGCTCATTCTCTCCCTCCATGTTCTCTTGTGCTCCAAACAACTTTAATTTTTCTTGCAGTTTCTTAAACCCACCTTGGTTCTTCCTTTGCATATGGTGCAAATGGTATTTACCTTGCACATGGTAGTTATCACACTTCCCACTTTATCTTTGTCTGAGTTAATATTAGTCAAGATTCACCTTAATCTAACCTTTTTGGGGAAAGCTTCTTTGAATTCAGTCCCAGACTTTGTGTTCCTGCAGCATCTTGTGCTTACTTCTTTCATAACTTTTATACATCGTATTGTAATTTGTCTATACTTCCTTTTGGTCTGCGAACTTCAGCAGTAAGGACTTATCCTTGTATACTCAATATCTAGCAGAGTGTTTGGAATATAACAATGATTCAGGAAATGCTTATTGACTGAGTAAAACAGAAAAGGTTAAAAAAAAGAATGGGTTTCTAGTTTCTAGTGTGGCATGCAAGGAGCTTGGAGATGGTCACCCCATTATAACAACAAGTAGAAAGCTAAACAAACTGAAAAATCAACAACTCTTCTTAGAATCATCAGAGAAATGAGATCACAAGGCAAACTGTGGCTCTCAAAATTGAAGAGATACACAAGTAGAGAGAATCACAACTTACTAATATATAAACCCCTACAAGAACCAATATGAGGATAGGAAAATATGAACTGTAGTTGATGAAATGCTGGAGGTTTAGTGTGGACAACTCTGAGAGATTACAAACTCTGGGGGAATCCAATCTTAAGGACGTCCCTACAATTTAGTGAGTTTTACCTCCAGCACCTTGATCAGGTTTTCACAGTGAATATCAGAGAAAAGTCCCCTTACATTAAAGGAGGAGAAAAGGAACCATTTTGAAACATGCCAGAATATTCTGTTCTTCTTCTTTTAAAAAAATTTTTAACATTTATTTATTATTGAGACACAGAGCATGAGCAGAGGAGGGGCAGAGAGAGAGAGAAAGACACAGAATCTGAAGCAGGCTCCAGGCTCTGAGCTGTCAGCACAGAGCCCAATATGGGGCTCAAACCCACAAACTATGAGATCATGACCTGAGCCGAAGTCAGACGCTCAACTGACTGAGCCACCCAGGCGTCCCTATTCTGTTCTTCTTAACAAGGCCTCCCCTAAAGAGAAACTGTCTTACCAGAGCCTAAACTATTGGAGTTTTATCAGAGCTTAACCAATCTGGGGAAAAGGAAATACTCAACTCCAGCCTGCTGTAACATTTCATGTTACACTCACACTCCCATCCTGTCCCACTTAAGGAGGGGAAACTCAGTAGTACTTGTGAATTTCACAGTTTTCAGCTAAGATCAGGAAAAAGGAAAGAATGTTGCTTCTCGCCACTCATTTTCAACATCATACTGGAATGCAATAAGACAAGAAAAGGAAATAAAATGTATAAAAATTGAGAAGGAAGAAATAAGACAGTATTTGTTTACAAATGGCATGATTGTGTAGAGTCCAAATGAATTGACAACAACAGCAAAAATTCTTGAAACAATAAGTGATTATAGGAAGGTTGATATACAAAAGTCAATCATTTTCTGTGGTGCCTCGCTGGCTCAGTTAGTAGAGCATGCAACTCTTTTTTTCTTTTAATTTTTTTTAACATTTTTATTTATTTTTGAGAAACAGAGAGAGACAGATCATGAGCAGGGGAAGGGCAGAGAGAGAGAGGGACACAAAGAATCAGAAGCAGACTCCAGGCTCTGAGCTGGCAGCACAGAGCCCGACGCAGGGCTCAAACCCACAAACTGTGAGATCATGACCTGAGCCTAAGTTGGACGCTTAACCGACTGAGCCACCCAGGCACCCCAAGCATGTAACGCTTGATCTCAGGGTTGTGAGTTTGAGTCCCACATTGGGTGTAGGGATTACTTAAAAAAAAAAAAGTCAATCATTTCCCTATATGTCAGTAATGAATGAGTAGAATTTGAAATTAAAAACACAATATAATTTCCCCAAAGTGAAACACTTGAGTAGAGAACTAACAAAATATGTACAAGATCTACATAAGGAAAAATACAAAACTCTGATCAAAGAAAACAAAGCGTTAAATAAATGGAAAGATATTCCTTGTTCATGAATAGCAAGACTCAACATAGTTAAGATGTCAGTTCTTCCCAACTTGATTTATAGATTCAACACAATCCCAATCAAAATCCCAGCGAATTATTTTGTGGACACCAACAAACTGATTTTAGTGTATATGAAGAGGCAACCCCCCTCCAAACCACCCTAGAATAGCCAACATAATATTGAAAGAGAAGAACAAAGTTAGAGGACTGACACTACCCAACTCTGAGACTTACTATATAGCTATGGTGATCAAGACAGTCGGTACTGAAGAAAGAATAGACAAATAGATCAACAAAACAGAACAGAAAGCCCAGAAACAGACTCACATAAATATACTCATCTGATCTTTGATATAGGACAAAGGTAATACAATGGAGCAAAGATAGTTTTTTCAACAAACGGTGCTGGAACAACTGGATATCCACATACAAAAAAATGAATCTAGACACAGACCTAATACCCTTCCTAAAAATTAATTCAAAATGGGTTATAGACCTAAGTGCAAAACACAAAACTATAAAACTCATAGAAGAAAACATAGGAGAAAATAGATAACATAGGAGTATGGCAATGACTTTTTAAATACAACACCAAAAATACAAGCCATAAAAGAAATAATTGATAAACTAGACTTTATTAAAATTAAAAACTTATTTTCTGCAAAGACATGGTCAAAAAATATGTGAAGACAATCCACAGACGGGGAGAAAATATTTGCAAATGACACATCTGATAAAGGACTGTTATCCAAAATACACAAGGAACTCTTACAACTAAGAAATAAGAAAACAAATATCCTGATTTAAAAATGGAGGAAAGACCTGAAATTCACTCTCCAGAAGAATGTAACACAGATCAGAGGTGCTACAATGTATCAAACATAATGTCCAGCAGTCCACAAAAAAATCACTAAACCTGTGAAAAAACAGGAAAATATATCCAGATTCAAGAAAAAGGCAGTGAAGAGAAACTGACCTCAAGATGATCCAGGTGTTGTAATGATCAGAAAAGGGCTTTAAAACAGCCATTATAAATTTTTATAAGGACTGAAAAGAAGATAAATGCATAATGAATGGGTAGATGTGGGATCTCTACAAAGATAGAGAAAATATTTAAAGAAAAACTAAATGGAAATTCTGGAACTGAAAAATACAATACCTAAAATTAAAAATTCACTGTATGGATTTAATAGCAGATAGGAGGAAGTCAGAGTAAAAGAGGCAGTGCACTTGAATATATAAGTTCATGGAAACTGACCATCCAAAGAACAGAGAGAAAAAAATTGAAGAAAAATTAAGTGTCAAATTCCAACTGGACCATAAAAAGGTGAAATTGGAGTCCTGGAATAAATGAGAATGGGGCAGAAAAATAGTGGCTGCAAACTTACCAAATTTTATGAAAGATATTGATATATGGATCCAAAAAGCTGAAAGAAACCAAAAAAGGATAAATACAAAGAAAATCATAGAAAATATGAACAGACCCATAACCAGTGAAGAAATCGAATCAGTGATCAAAAATCTCCCAATGAATAAGAGCCCAGGGCCAGATGGCTTCCCAGGGGAATTCTAGCAGACATTCAAAGTGGAGTTAACACCCATTCTTCTCAAGCTATTCCAAAAAATAGAAATAGAAGGAAAACTTCTGGACTCATTCTACCAAGCTAGCATCACTTTGATTCCCAAACCAGAAAGAGACCCAACAAAAAAAGGGAACTACAGGCCAATATCCTTAGTGAATACAGATGCAAAAATCCTCAACAAGATATTAGCAAATCGAATTCAACAGCATATAAAAAGAATTATCCATCATGATCAAGTGGGATTCATTCCTGGGTTACAAGGGTTGGTTCAATATTCGCAAATCCATCAATGTGATACATCATGTTAACAAAAGAAAAGATAAAAACCATAGGATCCTGTCGATAGATGCAGAAAAAGCATTTGACAAAATACAGCATCCTTTCTTAATAAAAAACTCTCCAGAAATTCGGGATAGAAGGAACTTACTTAAACATCATTAAAGCCATTTATGAAAAGCCCACAGCTAATATCATCCTCAATGGGGAAAAACTGAGAGCTTCCCCCCTGAGATCAGGAACGCGACAGGGAGGTCCACTCTCACCACTGTTGTTTAACATAGTGCTGGAGGTCCTAGCATCAGCAATCAGACAACAAAAGGAAATAAAAGGCATCAGAATTGGCAAAGATGAAGTCAAACTTTCACTTTTTGCAGATGACATGATACTCTACATGGAAAACCCGACCGACTCCACCAGAAGCCTACTAGAACTGACACATGAATTCAGCAAAGTCGCAGGGT
>CM053560.1:106989980-107009901 GCA_028646485.1 Cryptoprocta ferox | reverse complement strand
CTCAGTTATGTTGCTTAAATCTGTTTTGAGCAGTTCTGTGGCTGTGACTTCTTCCTGGAATTTCTTTAGAGGAGAGTTATTCCGTTTTGTCATTTTGGCTAGCTTTCTGTCTCTTGTCAGTTTTAAAAGCTCGTTATGCACTCTGCACCTATTAGTATTGCTATATTAAAGGAGGCTCATTGACTGTCTAGGGCCTGTCCATTCAGGAAGTGTTCTTTTAATGGTTGTGCCTTTGGTTATTTTATTTCCCTAGTCAGTGATATTTGGGACTCCCCACCATGTGTACTTTGGCTTGTTTCTTGAGTTAGCCCTGGAAAGGAAAACAGATAGACAAACACACAGGGAACAAAAGCACGCTAACGCACAGACAAATCAAACAAACAAGCAAACCAAAAGGGGAAAGAAAAAAAAAAAGAAAACAAAACAAAAACAAAAAAAAAAAGAAAGAAAGAAAGAAAGGGGGGAACAAAAACAACAAAAGACAAAGGACAGTCTAAAAGCGTAAAACCAGCGGAGGGGAGAGATAAGAATGAGATAAGGGAAAATATATCTGAATGGCAAGAATTGATCTAATTATGGCAATGCATCAATGTTGGTCTTTCCCTGGCTCAGGGAGCGGAGAGGGTGGGGAGGAGAAAAAGAAAAAAAAGAAAGAAGGGAAAAAAAAGGCAGCTCTCCAGCGCGAATGGGCGTGGTTTGGTGTAGGTAGATCTATGGGGCTGCTCCCGATGTCACGCCTTAGTGGTTGTGGGGAGAAGAATGGCAGCGCCCTAATCCCTTCTCGAACCAAGAGTTGCAACCTACTCTTTTGGGTCCGATCTCCCTGTGCTGAGGGCGGCCCAAGTTGTATTTTCCAAGCCCCTCCTCGTTTCCAAATCCTAGTCCACGCACTTTAATGATACTGCCGGAGATAAAATGTACTCCCACAGGCCTGGTGGCTTCCTAGCAGGGTATCAAGTAGCAGGGGTAGGGGAGTAATTTCTCCTGGCATAGCCTGGGATCTGCGCCTAGCCCAAGGAAAATGCACCAGCTAAAGGGGATGGATCTCTCTCCCTGTGCCCTGCGGTTATAGATGGGATGATAGGAGCTGTCTCCATCCCAGGCTGAGGTTTTTCTCTTCTCTAGAGACAGCTCTATGAGCGTTTTCAGCCTCTCTTTCTCTTCCCCTCCTCTCTCTGCGGCTCTGCGCGCTCCCCAATGCTCTATGCGGAGTGGGGCTCCCTCCCATCCAAGCCTCCAGTCAGGCCCTTTTTTATCTTCCCCAGTTCGCACTCACTTAGGCACCTATGAGGCTGTCTTCTTTGTGGACTCTGTGTCTTTTCCTCCCACTCTTGTAGATCAGAGTATTGTGGCTTCAGTACTTCTTAGTTTGATAGATGCCGGTCGGTGAAAATTACAGAGCTCCCTACTTCTCCATGATCTTCCCCCCTCCCCCATACATACCACATCTTTATCCATTTATCAGTTGATAGATACTTGACACTTGGGCACTTTCCATAATTTGACTCTTGTAGGTAATACTGCTGTAAACATCGGGGCATGTATCTTAAAACATTGCTGTGTAAGTGAAGGGAAGGATCTGCTTCGTATTTGGGAGGTGGTAGGGATAAGTAATGTTTAGCATGCCCCTTCTTCTCTCTTACCAACATCCAATCTTCAGAGAACAGAGATCTGGAGCCAGGAGATGAGAGGAGAAGTAGTGTTATGGCATTTGGGTAAGGACTTTGAAGCAAAAGGACTTGAACAGATCTCTCTCTGAGAAATGTGAGGCAGGGCCTTGAGAGACTTTCAGGGAAAAAAAAAAGAAAGATATTTTTAGGGTGTTAAATTCCTGCAATCCAGCAAAGTCGGGCTTGAAATCATTACAAGAGAGGAGTTCAAGTAAATGGGACTTGATTTTGTAGTCATATGTAACACAAGGCCTGTACAATCCAGATCTATTTGAAAGAGAAAAAACAAATAGAAACAAACTACATGTCCAACAATGGTTAAATCATTAAATAAAATATGTTAATATGATAAGCTCTTTGATAGCCATTAAAAATGATGTTTACAGGGGTGTCTCGGTGCCTCAATTGGTTACATGACCACCTCTCAATTTCGGCTCAAGTCATGATCTCATGGTTTGTGGGATGGAGCCTCTCTCTCTCTCTCTCTCTCTCTCTCAAAAATAAATAAATAAACATTTTAAAAATTTAAAAAAAATTAAAATGATGTTTATGACAGGTGATTTGGGGGAAAATCTTACCATATAATCTTAAGAAAAAATTCACTTGATATTCAGTGATACGATATTCATCATATCAACTCACTATAGAGGGTAGAAAAATACTGGAAAGAAATAATATAAAATGCTAACAGTAGCTGCCTCTAGGTAGTAGGATTGTGGCTGATTTTTTCCCTTATATTGAACATGTATTACTTTTATTTATTTAAAATTTTTAAAAAAATTTTTAGACATTTATTTATTTTTGAGAGATAGAGTGAGACAGAGCATGAGTGGTGAGGGGCAGAGAGAGAAGGAGACACAGAATCTGAAGCAGGCTCCAGGCTCTGAGCAAGCATTCAGCACAGAGCCCGATGCAGGCTTGAACCCATGAACCATGAGATCATGACCTGAGCTGAAGTCAGACACTTAACCGACTGAGCCAGCCAGGTGCCCCTAAAATTTTTTTTAATGTTTTTTTATTTTTGAGAGACAGAGCACGAGCAGGGGAGGGGAAGAGAGAGAGGGAGACAGAATCTGAAGCAGCCTTCAGGCTCTGAACTGTCAGCACAGAGCCCCACATGGGGCTCAAACCCACAAACTGTGAGATCATGACCTGAGCCAAAGTCGGATGCTTAACCGATTGAGCCACGCAGGTGCCCCCATCTATTACTTTTAGAATTAGAATTAGGAACAATAAAATGTTTTAATCTGTGTTGTAGAGTTAGAGTCGTGTCTCCTATAAGCTAGTTTATGTCTAAGTTAATGTGTTAATGCACCTAGAACTATTTGTATATTTAGTTTTATAGTGAAGGCTTTCCCTTCACAGTAAATAAATTCCAAGTATCAATGAAAATCTGGGAAGCGGGTGCCCGGGTGGCTCGGTCAGTTAAGTGTCCAACTCTCCATTTCAGCTCAGGTTAAGATCTCACAGTTCGTGAGGTCTAGCCCCGTGTCAGACTCAGCGCTTAATAGCTCGGAGCCTGCTTGGGATTCTCTCTCCCCCCCTCTCTCTGTCCCTGCCTTGCGTGTGCACTCTCTCTCTCTCTCAAAAATAAATAAATAAACTTGAAAAAAAAGAAAAGCTGAAAATAAGATCCTTATTTATGCACTAGATGCCACATAGCAAGCTCTGTTTCACCCTCCCTAGTCCTCAAGCCCTTCTCTAAGACTCTATCTGGTTTTCTTAAGAGAAAGAGGTTCCCTGCTGGACTAACCAAGCCTTTCCTTTCTCCTTCTCCTTGGCAGATTACCTTCAGTATTCCAGGACTTTCTTCGTCATCTCTATCTTCTCCATACTCGTTGCCCTTTCCTGGCTCATCACCTCTTGCCTGCCTAGAAGAAGTATGACCACCAAGTTGGATCTGAAGTTATCCATACTCATCTTCATCTCAGGTACAGACCTAGACTGGCAGGGTAATACCAGGGTAAAACTGTCGAATGAACCAAGTTTCTCTGTGGGGCTTTTATTCTCTTTTTCTTGCCCCTTTCCTCTTCTTCAGTATCACATCAAGTTCCCAGCTTCCAGCCCTGTCTTACTGCAATAAAACACATATTAGTTGACTTATACCAGAGAGGAGGGCGAGGCCCCTTTCTCTTTCCCATCTTGGTTAACCCCTAAATTTTAATCCTGCCATGCATACGGCATCTGGAGGCGGAAGACGACGTGGGGGCGGGGTGGGCAAGGCAGACTGAAGACACTGACGGGCTGTGACATCTTTTCTTTCGGTCCTAGCCATCTCCTTGCTCCTCTGCCTCGTCCTGTTTCTGGCACAGGTTTACAGGCATACTAAGGATGCCTTGGAGCCAGATCTCCTATGGGCCCATCATATTAATTGGTGCAGTGACTTCTTATACACGTTTTCTGGTGAGTCAGTCCCCTGCCTTATGCTAGAAGGATAGAAGAAGAAACCACTTCTTGAAAGCGAGGTAGAATTGAGGAGAAATAGAAGAAATGACTATTCTTATTCAGAACATTTATATATGGAGAGGCAGCGTGGTATGGTGAAGAAAGCATGAATTTTGAAGTCTGGAAATCTAGATTTCGTAACCTGTTCTACCATTAACTGAGGCCTGCACAGGTTGAGTGACTTGCCTAACACCACACAGAAAGTTGTGGAGCTATCATTTGAATCTAGGAGGTTAAAGCTTTGTCTTTGCCACATGAGAAATACTGTAATGCAATGGGAGCATAGGAGGGTAAAGTAACTCTGCTGGGGGAAAGAAGGGTTGGCTTCACTAAGAAGAGGCCTTTAAAACTTCTTCTGAAACATCAGTAAGAATTTTGAAAGCCAAAAGACCATCTGTCTACTGAAACTCACCTCAAATTCTTCTCCTCCTTTAGGGATCATCTCCTTCCTCAATTACATAACTTCCCGATTTCCTCCCCTTGATCAAAATGTCATTGCAAGTCCCACAGAGAGGTCAAGGCTGGGGGTTGGTCCAGTGACCAAAGAATTAGCTGCTGATGATGAAGGGTTAAGGTCTGATGTGGAAACTCCAACTGAGGAAGAGAAGACAGCCCCCGAAGCAGAACCGTGATGGTGATAGGAAAACCCAACTACTGCTTGTTTTAAAAATGGACAAGAGGCTGAGTTGGAAATGATTGTGCAGATTCTAGGAAACTCTCCTAATATCATGTCCATGGCACTGAAGGAGAAAGTAGTAAAGGTATCTTTTGTGTGTACTGGATCCAAAATATGTATTATAGAAATATAAATAAAATAATAAAAATCCACTTAAAATTTTTTAAAATTTATTTATTTTTGAGAGAGAGAGAGAGAGAGAGAGAGAGAGAGAGAGAGAGAGAGAAAGAGAAAGAGGATGAGAGGGGCAGAGAGAGAATCCTAAGCAGGCTCCACACTGTCAGCATGGAGCCTGATGCGGGGCTTGCACTCACAAACTGTGAGATCATTACCTGAGTCAAAGTTGGGCACTTAGCCAACTGAACCACCCAGACACCCCAAGAAAACATTTCTAAGAGAAAACATCTGTGGTTAGAATCATGAATGAAAGAAACTAGCAGTAGATGCAGTGTGTGGATCAGAGATCTCTTTGGGCATCAGGGATCTTGCAGAGCAAAATGATCCATAGAGAAAAATGTCATCTAGAGAAAGATGTCATCTAATTCTGCTTGAAATTTTCCTTGTTATATGTGGCCTTGGGCACACTCAGGGTAGAAGGCACTTGGACAATACTGTTGAATTTGAATTTCAGATCATTACCAGCAATGGAATGAACACCAGTGGAAATAATACCTATCATCCATAGGCGCTGAAAGATGCTGGGGTGGGAGGTGGGTTCTGGGGAATCCATGATGTCCCATTTCCTATGAGGATTAGTCATTTGAAACCTCTATAGTCTATTGTGTGAACCCACTGCTTCTACCTAGGTTGGGAGACATCTTAACCAGGCCTCCATAAACTTTCTGAAATTCTGCACAAAACTTGTGAATGCCCTTTTCTGTGAAGAAGGCCACAGACTCCATCAGATTCTTGATAGGCCTGTGACTCTTTTGATTCCTGTTACTTCATTTTGTTTTAATAAACCAAATGAGGCTAATGGGGCTTTCTTCAGCCTAAGTATATAGGTGTGGACCAAGTTAAAAGTTTTTCCCAGGTTTTATATACCCTGTAAAGCTAAGTAAGGGAGGAGGGGGAGCGATGTAAGGCAACCACATAGATCTTTTGACAGCTAAAGATCCCTTTCAAACCCTGACCTGATTTCATGCAGAAAGTCCCTGACATTCATTTTGTCCTTTATTCCTTTAGTAGCTGCCACTACTACTCTACTGGTTGAGGCACATACTTCTTCCCAAACCTGGCAGTGGAATGGACTGTAGTACCCAGCTTGAACCTCTTTCTGCTCTTAAAGATAAACTTTTGGATCCTTTTGGTTTAATGTAAAGGTAACTTTTATAGAAAACAAACATAACAGGAATGGAGCAATTATATAGGGTTTTTTTTTTGCCTTTTTAAGGTAATTTTATTTGAGTGGTTCTTACAATTTATGTAGTTTTTATAATCCTGGTCCCTGATTAGAAATTCCCTAACATTTCCAGGTGGTAACTGAAAGCCCATTAGGTTAATACCTTAGCTTTTATTCCTAAGGTTAGGAGTTTAGCAGCACGTGCATATGTGTACCCACCCATACAGACACCCATACAGACACACATACAGACACCCATACAGACAGACACACACACACACACACACACACATACAGACACACATACAGACACACACACACATATAGACACACACAAACACATACACACACATATATACACACACTTCATTTTGAGCCTACCTTAGAAAACTTTCTCCATGTTGATGCCTCTTCCTAACAGGTGACCTTAGTTACAACAAAATGACCAGCACCTCCTTACTTCAGGGGGCCTCATTTCAGAGGCTCCTCAGTCTATTCCTGTTGTAAGAACACATGTGTATTGAAGTCCAGCTCCTCATCCTCCCACACCCCTCACACACTAAGCATACCTCACACAATGATGAATGAAGGATTCATTGAGTTGACAAGCTTTATTTATAATTCAGTTTTAATACTTTAATTGTAAGACTAAACTGACAGGGAGCTAAGTACTGATGATTCTTCAGGAAATGAAAGTTTTAAGTGGAGTAAGAAGAAGGAAGTGGGTCTTAGTGAGAGCAGAAGATGCTAGATCATATGAAAGTAACCGTAAAGGCCCTATCAGGAGGAAACGGGTAGTAATTGTAACTAAGTTTTCTACTTTCCTAGAAGGAATGATCTTATAAGAAAGAGACAACCTGGGGCACCTGGGTGGTCAGTCAGTTAAGCATCTGACTCTTGATCTTGGCTCAGGTCAAGATCTCATGGTTCCAGCCCCACATAGGACTCTGCACGGACGGTGCGGAGACTACTTGGGATTCTCTCTCTCCCTCTCTCTCTCTTCCCCTTACCCCTTACTCTCTGTCTCAAAATAAATAAATAAACTTAAAGAAATAGAAAGAGACAAGCTTTCATTGCTCTTTTAGAAGCTGAATGCTCTATTTTATTCTTTCTCTCTTTCTTTGCTTGTAGAGAATTTCTTAAAAAGCTTAAGTGGATTTCCAATAAGATAGCTCAGTAAATCACCCTTCCATACCTTCCCTCTGCTCCAAATACATTGCCTGATAGATGAAGCAGAGGAAGAGGGAAGGAGAAGGTAGGACAGGGAGGGAGAAAGAAAGATAGTGAGATTGAGATATATAGCCAGGTCAAAACAAAACAAGCATTTTCACAGAGCAGAAAAATGACGAAAACACAAGGCTGTGATTTGAGTTAAGCCATAGATTTAATGAGTTCTAAGTCCAAAAATAATATGGAAGTAAACAGTAAGACAACTCCTGTAGGGTAAAAAGAGTTAAAGTGCTTTTCAAGACATGGAATAGAGATAGGCTTCTGGCTCTAGCTCAAACTAGGGACTTATGAAAAGCTGCCAAGGACTGACTGGGACTATAGCTTACTTGGAACCATATACTTGAAGAGGTAAAAGGACACAAACACAACCTTGCTCAACTGAGCAGCCTGTTCGTTCATTGACTGGCTCTATAATATCCCCTGACAACAAAGCAGAATGGGAAATCTGAAATACCATATTTATCAGACCTGACTCTGGACTGGGGCACTTGGCCCAAGAAAGGAAATCCCAAACCCATTGGATAGTATGAGCATAAAGGGAGAGAAAGAAACAAAAGAGACAACAAAAAAAATTTTTGTGCCTGCAAATGGGAATTCCAAACATGTAAACAAACGTTCAGAAAAAATTCAACATCCACAATCAGAATATGAATTCATTTCAGATTAATTTGGGGCACACTATGATAGAGACTTTAAGTATTCTTAGGATACATGAAGAGATATATGACAGAATCATAGATTATAAAAAATGACCCCAAACTATGAAACAAAAATGGATGGAAATAAAACAAGAAGTTCAAATGAAAAAGAACCCATTAGAAATCATAGAAATGAAAAACATAATAGTCATTAAATAAAAACTTCAATAAATTTTAAAACATCTAGATAGTACACTCAACAAAAAGAAAATTATTTTATTTTGGGGTATAGCTAGAATATTTGCAAAAATATTTGACCAAGTAATATGTCTGAAAGTCTCAACAAATTTAAAAGGCTATCGATTAGTCTGTGTTTCCTGACCACAATGACATTAAATTAGAATTCAATAAAAATAATAATTTTTAAAAAAATTCTATAAACATTTGAGAACTAAAAAATGCTCCCTAAAAAAATCATGAGTCAAAAGGAAAGCACAGTGGAAATGGCAAAATATCTAGAACTAAACAATAAAATAATGGCTACCATAAAACCCCACAGTTGCATTTATTTAAAATAAAATAATAAAAAATAATTTAAAATAAATGACTGCAGTCAACTCATGAACCTGAAAAAGAATAACTAGATAAACCAAAAGGAGAAGAAAGAAAAAAAATTTTAAGTGAACAGTAAAATATGAAAAAGTTTTTAAGTTCAAACAACCTAAAACCTAGTTCTTTGGAAAATGATAAAACAAAAGACAAACTACAAGTAAATCTAATTAAGAAAAAAGAGAGCGAAGCGTAAGTAAATAATATCAGGAATGAAAAGGAGATTGCTAACGTAGTCCTCTATACATTATAGATTATATAATTGGTTTGTGTATTATATAGTTTATATATTTAACGTATATACATTACTCAAGCATATTTTGTTGTTTAAAATTTATTTCTTTGGTGTTTGTTGTTATTTCTCTTCTCATTTCTTTTTTTTAATTAAAATTTTTTTTATGTTTTATTTATTTTTGAGAGCAAGAGAGACAGAGCATGAGTGGGGGAAGGGCAAAGAGACAGACAGACACAGAATCTGAAACAGGCTCCAGGTTCTGAGCTGTCAGCACAGACCCTGATGCGGGACTCAAACTCACAGACCACAAGATCATGACCTCAGCCGAAGTCACATGCTTAACCAACTGAGCCATCCAGGCGCCCCTCTCTTCTCTCATTTCTGATTTTATCTGGGTCCCTTCTCTTTTCTTTTTGATAAGTCTGGCTAGAGGTTTGTCTATCTTATTAATTCTTTCAATGAACTAGCTCCTGGTATCATCAGTCTATTCTATTGGGGTTTTTTGTTTGTTTGTTTGTTTTAGTTTCTATACCATTTTTCTCTGCTCTACTCTTTATTATTTCCTTCCTTCTGCTGCCCCTAGGCTTCATTTGTTGTTCATTTTTTAGCTCCTTTAGGTTTAAGTTTAGATTGCTTATTTGATATTTTTCTTGCTTCTTGAGGTAGGCCTGTATACAGGCTGCTGTATTAAGACTGATGTATTAAGACTGCTGCTTTTGCTGCATCCCAAAGATTTTAGACCATTGTGTTTCATTTTCATTTGTTTCCATGTGTTTTTTATTTCTTCTTTGATTTTCTGGTTGACCCATTCATTCTTTAGGAGGATGTTCTTTAACTTTCATATATCTTTGATTTTTCCAGAGCTTTTTCTTATGATTTATTTGTAGTTCCATAGCATTGTAGTCAGAAAGGGTGCATGATATGACTCCGTCTTTCTGTATTTGTTGAGATCTGTTTTGTGATATGATGTGTGATATATTCTGGAGAATGTGCTATGAGCACTTGAAAAGAGTGTGTATTCTGCTGTTTTGGGATGAAATATTTTGAATATATCTGCTAAGTCCATCTGGTCCAGTATGTCATTCAAAGCCATTGTTTCCTTGTTTATTTTCTGTTTAGATGATCTGTCCATTGACATAAGTGGGGTATTAAAATGGGATTTATTCCTGGGTTGCAAATATGGTTCAGTATTAACAAATCAATAAACATGATATACCAGATTTATAAAAGAAAGGCTAAAAACCATATGATCATGGGGTCAAGAACCATATGATCAGTTGGTTAAACATCCGAATCTTGATTTTGGTGCAGGTCATGATCTCACAGTTGGTGAATTTGAGCCCCACATTGGGCTCTGCACTGTCAGCGCAGAACTGTTTGGGATTCTCTCTTTCTGCCCCTCTCCCACTCTCTCTCTCTCTCTCTCTCTCTGTCTCTCAAAATGAGTAAGTAAACATTTAAAAAAGAGAAAAAAAACCATGTGATCATTTTAATAGATGCAGAAAAATAATTGACAAAGTACAATACCCATTCACAATAAAAGAAAAAAACCCTTCAACAAAGTAGGTTTAGAGGGAATATACCTCAACATGATAAAGGCCATATATGAAAAACCCACAGCTAATATCATCCTAAATGGGAAAAAAACAGAGCTTTTCCTCTATGGTCAGGAACAAGACAGGAATGTCCATTCTCACCACTTCTATTCAACACAGTACTGTAAGTCCTAGCCACAACAATCAGACAATAAAAAGAAATAAATGGCATCTAAATAGGTAAGGAAGAAGTAAAACCTTCACTATTTGCAGATCACATGATACTATATATATAGAAAACCTGAAAGATTCTACCAAAAACATGCTAGAACTGATATATGAATTCAGTAAAGTTGTCAATTACAAAATCAATGTATAGAAATCTGTTGCATTTCTATACACCAATAATGAAGCAGCAGAAAGATAAATTAAGGAATCAATCCAATTTACAATTGCACCAAAACAAGATACCTAGGAATAAATCTAAAAAGAGGTGAAGGACCTGTACAAAAAATATAAAACACTGATGAAGGAAATTGAAAATGAAGCAAAGAAATGGAAAGATATTCTGTACTCATGGATTGGAAGAAAAAATATTGTTAAAATGTCTATACTACCCAAAGCAATCTACACATTTAATGCAATCTCTATCAAAATAACACCAGCATTCTTCACAGAGCTAGAATAAACAATTCTAGAATTTGTATAGAACCAGAAAAGACCCTTAATATCCAAAGCCATGTTGAAAATGAAGAACAAAACTGGAGGTATCATAACCCCAGATTTAAAGATATACTACCAAGCTATAGTAATTAAAACAGTATGGTACTAACACAAAAACACATAGAACAATGGAACAGAATGTAGAGTGCAAAAATAAATCCACGATTATATAGTCAAGTAATCTTCAACAAAGGAGGCAAGAATATGCAATGGGAAAAAGACAGTCTTTTCAACAAATGTTGTTGGGAAAACTGGACAGAAACATGCAAAATAATGAAGCTGGACCACTTTCTTAGACCACACACAAATTCAAAATGGATTAAAGATCTAGATATGAAACCTGAAACCATAAAAATCCTAGAAGAGAACACAGACGGTAACTTATTTGACATCTGCCGTAGCAACTTCTTTCTAGATATGTCTCCCAAGGCAAGGGAAACAAAAGCAAAAATAAACTATTGGGACTTCATCAAAATAAAAAGTTTCTGCACAGTTAAGGAAACAACCAACAAAACTAAAAGTCAACCTACAGAACTTTTAGAAGATATTAACAAATGACATATTTGATAAAGGGTTAGTATCCAAAATATTATAAACTCAACAGCCCAAAAATGAATAATCCAATTGAAAATGGACAGAATACATGAATAGACATTTTTCCAAAGAAGACTATGCAGATGGCCAACAGACACATGAGAAGATGCTCGACATCACTGATCAGCAGGGAAATGCAAATCAAAACTGCAATGAGATATCACCTCACACCTTTCAGAATGGCTAAAATCAACAACACAAAAAACAACTGGTGTTGGCAAGGATGTAGAGAAAGGGGGACCCTCTTGCACTGTTGATAAGAATGCAACCTGATGCAACCACTGTGGAAAACAGTATGAAGGTTCCTCAAGAAGTTAAAAATAGAACTACCTTGCCATCCAGCAATTGCACAACTAGGTATTTACCCAAAGGATACAAAAATACTGATTCAAAGGGGTACATGCACCCCAATGTTTATAGCAGCATTATAAACAATAGCAAATTATGGAAACAGCTCAAGTGTCCATCAGCTGATGAATGGATAAAGAAGATGTGATATATATTTACAATGGAATATTACTCAGCCATAAAAAAAGAAATGAAATCTTGCCATTTGCAATGGCATGGATGGAGCTAAGGAGTATTATGCTAAGCGAAATAAATCAGTCAGAAAAATACAAATACCATATGATTTAACTCATATGTGGAATTTAAGAAACAAAACAAAGGGGAAAAAAGACAAACCAAGAAAAAGACTCTTTTTTAAAAAAATTAGTAGGCTCCACACCTAACATAGAGCGCAACACTGGGCTTGAACCCATGACCCTGGGATCAAGACCTGAGCTGAGCTCAAGAGTCAGATGCTTCAACTGACTAAGCCACCCAGGTGCCCCAAGAGACTCTTAACTGGAGAGAATAAACTGATGGTTACCAGAGGGAGGGGGATGGGTTAAATGGAGTGAACTTGTTGTGATGAGCACTTACTGTATAGAAGTGTTGAATCACACTATATTGTACACCTGAAATGAACATTATACTGGATGTTAAGTAAGTGTAATTTAAATAAAAACTTAACATTTTTTTGTTTCTTACTACTCTTTATTTGAACCATTAAGTTATCAAATATGTAAATTAATCTGTGGATTCAGTGAAATTCCATAGGAAGTGTGACAGTTTCGTGGGGTTCTTTTGTGAAGAATGTCAGGTAGGTACTAAAATTTAGGGCAGTTCATTCTCTTCTCCTTGCAAAGGATCAAAAAGAGCCAAGATAATTTTGAAGAATAAGAAGATGGAAACATTTGCTCTAACTGATATGGAGATGACTTATTAATCTATTGCAGTCAAGATAGTGTGCTTTTGACACAGGTATAAACAAACAAATGGAACAGAATAGAAAATCTAGAAATGTGGAAATGTGATATATGATAGTGATAGCATTAAAAAAATAAATGAAGAAACTATGAACTATTCATAAATGAGGAAATTATGAACTATTCAAGTAGTAGGGCCGGTCAACTGGTTAAACAGAGGAAAAAACATAAAACTAGAGCTTTGACCCATAATCATCCTTTTTCAAAAAAGGAAGTCCAGATAGATTAAGGACCTAAATGTGAAAAGCAAAACTTTAAAGACCTTCATACCCATCTGGAGAAAATGTGAGCATCAAAAAGAATAACGACATTAATTGATTATAACACTTGGAATTTTCTAAGAAATCCATGAGTTTGTAGTGACATCCAACAAAAGAGAGAAATGGTGAAAGAGGAAGGAAAAGAGGAGGCAGATTTTCTTTATAGAAATACACCAGCCAATAAATATAGAAGGAATGATAGATGTTGAAAACCATTATTTTATAATCCCCAATATAATTCAGGCATGGAACACTAGTATATCATCATTGAGTAAAAAGTTACTGGAGAACAGGATATCATGTTATTCCTTCACTGAATACTTGGAAATATTTGGCAATCACAATCTTAACTAAGTGGTCAAGTTTGGCATCATCAACAGAAGGATGTCTTAACATCACATGCTTTATAACGTGAAACTGCGGGAGGTATATACCATCCCCTGTATGGGGGTTTTGCTAGAAATGTGTGACTTGAATCTAATGATAGTCACACAAATTCAGAATGCATGGCATTCTACAAGACAGCTGACCCAAACTATTCAAGGATTTAATATCATGAAGAACAGAGGGAGGTAATAGGATTGTTCTAGATGAAGGAGACTACAGACATAAAACAGATGAAATTCATTGATTCTGGATTTCTTTTTTATTTTTTTAAGTTTATTTATTTATTTTGATAGAGCAAGAGTAGAGAGGGGCAGAGAAAGAGGGAGAGAGAGAGAGAATCCCAAGCAGGCTCCACACTGTCAGTACAGAGCCGGATACAGGGCTGGTACTCATGAACCGCAAGATTGTGACCCGAGCCAAAATCAAGAGTCGGATGCTCAACTGACTGAGCCACCCAGGTGCCCCTGGATTTCTTTTTCAGATGTATAAAACATTTTTTGACAAGTGGGGAAATTTGAGTATAGAGTATGTTGGGGATTGTATTGAAATCATTTGGTTTTTCTCAGGGTTATTAATGATGCTGTGGATATGTATGAAACACACTTGTCTCTAAGGAGAAATGCTGAAATATTTTGAGGTGAAATATAATGATTTCTATACTCTCAGATGATTCAGCAAAAAGGAAAATATATATATAAAGATAGAAAGATAAAGCAAATGTGTTAAGTTGTCAAATGTATAATTGGTTCTGTCAGTCAGAAGCTGACACCAACATATGAATCCTACCTCCAATCAGATAAACAAGCAGCTTCTTAAAGTGACAATAGATCCATATAAAACCAAAGGATAGTTGATAAAAGGATCAGAAGTAAAAAGATCCTGGAAGGACCTCAATAACATAACTGTTTACTCAAATATTACCATCACCTCTAAATTGGAGACTTTTCAGGAACAGAAATGGCACCATCCCCCTGTCCCACAGAAAAAGTGAAATGAGCCATCATCATCTATGAGGTGGTTGGTGGTAAAACTAGAAGTCAAGGGGCGCCTTGGTGGCTCAGTAAGTTGAGCCTCTGACTTTGACTCAGGTAATAATCTCATTTTGTGAGTTCAGTCCCAGTTTGTGAGTTCAGGCCCCGCATTGGCTCACTTGTGTCAGCCTGTCAGTGCAGAGCCCGCTTCGGATCCTCTGTCCCCCCGCCCCTCTGCCCCTCCCTCATTCACACTTTCTCTCAAAAAATAAAACTCTAAAGAGAAAAAGAAGTCAAATAGGTCTTGTGAAAGGTCCTGTGTATTAAGATATATAAAAGAACAAATATTAAAGTGAATGGAGCAAAATGTTAATAAGTGAATTTAGGTAAAGAGTATGGGGTTTCCCTTTACTATTCTTGCACCTTTTCTGTAAGTTTACAGTTTATGTCCAGTTTTTATTTCTTATTTTTTTAAGTTTATTTATTTTTGAGAGAGAGAGAGAGACTGAGTGGGTCAGGAGCAGAGAGAGGGGGGACAGAGGATATGGACCAGGCTCCACCCTGACAGCAGAGAGCCCAACATGGGGCTTGAAACCACAAACTGCAAGATCAAGACTTGAGCCAAAGGCAGACACTTAACTGACTGAGCCACTCAGGCACCCTCCAATTTTTTTTTACATGGAAGAAAGGGTTGTTCCAGTATATCCACGAGAAACAGAATATGGCTTATCCTGAATAGGACAACTTTTGTGGTCTCAAATGACTTAGACAGCAGCAATTGTCTTTGTTTCATGTGGGTCAATGAAACATACGTTGTCAGAATGGTCAGATGCATGTTGCCTCTCAATGGAATGACTTTCTCTTGTGTCTGTCTGTTGTTCATGTTTCTTGTACTGTCTCTTGCCATACCTGGGATCATCTTGAGTTTGTCATACTGTTTCTCTTGGAAGTTTGTCATCTTCCTCAAATGTGTTGAGATTGAGAACTGTTACAGTTTTGAGCAAGCAATAGATTCTGCCTCTTTAGCTGAGTCAGCCCAGTGTACCACCTGTCTTAGTTTGAGTTCCTCCAGAAGACAATCTTAGACAAAGGTTTAAGTATAAATAAGTTATTTGGAAGGTGCAAATGGAATACTGGGAGGAGCTGATGCTCCAAATGGCATCAGTACTTATTCCCTTTCATACTTTGTTCTCTATATCAGGATGTTAGGCCATACATAAGGTGGGAAAGAGAAGAAGTGAGAAAAGGTAAAGATGGCAATCAATAAATAATGTATTTTTAAGCTACCTACCACTGTGGTCAACTGGGACTTATTCATGCAGAGAGAATGGGAAACAATATAAAACTCATGCTTCAAAATTATACTTCCCACACACAGAGGTAGGGAGCTAGTTAACTCCCCAGAACATCTGGGTCAGGTTAGGAGAGCTGTTAGGAAAAGAGGTGCAAATGCTGGGTACTGGAAGGCTTCCAGAAAACACTCAAGTGTTAAGGCCCAAGAGATATAGGCAGTGCACTAACAGCATCTACTACGAGACTTAAGAATGTCTGTAGAACACCCACTAGTGAGCCAAGGAACTGATTAGCACTAGGTCCCAGAAAGGTAATCTAAATTAAAGGTGCTATAATACTCTCCTCTTGACAAATACACACCAAGATGATATGTAGTTTTCCTTTTGACAAATAGACACTATCTACCTTGGATGAAATAGAATACCACTACTTAGGGCATTGACATTCCATCTGCAACCACTCTACACATAAAGACTCACCCTATTTTCTACCACATTATACAATACTTGGTCCTAAACACTCCTCTTTCTCATCTTGTGTTCAGCCCTAACATCCTAAGATGAAAAGATGTGAAACGAAAGTATTGATGCCATTTGGGGCATTATATTCAGATTCCATCAATGATAATGGGAAAAAGATGAGCCAGAAAAATAGGAACCTGCCTCATACCTCAATGACCATTGAGAAAATTCTACCAGGCAAAGCTAGGGAAGTTTTGCTATTTCTCATACAAGGAGGAGGAAGCCTACCTCATTCTTAGACCACAGAGACAGATCTATCCATCTAGATATGATATCCACATGAGGTTGACCACTCAGAACTTGGTCCAGATTATTTTCCTTTTATCTCATTTCCCTTTCATTCATTCATTCATTCATTCATTCAACAATATTTATTGAGTATCTACACTAGGTCTGGCAGCTAAACAAGAGAAATGTATACTTTGTTCTCTGAAGTTTATAATCTAGTGGAGGAGGTGTATTATACAACAAATAATTACTTAATTGCAATTGTGTTAAACACTAAGGAAGAAAATTATAGAAGATTGTGAGTGTATAATTGAGGGATTAGTCAACCCAGGCTGAAGTGGAGTGTCAAGGAAGCCTTCACTGAGGAAGTAATATTTAATCTAAGACTTGAAGAATAGAGTTTGGCCAGGAGAAGAAAGAACATCTGAAAAACAGCATTTACAAGAAGGAGTTTAGGACATTCCTAAGACTAAAAGATGGCCACTATAGCTGCAAAGCAGTAGTCACAGAGAAGCATAGTGGAAGAAGAGGCCAGACAGATAGGAAGAGCCAGTTCATGTAGAGAAAGAGAAGGAAAAAAATTTTTTTAATGTTTTTTTTTTTTTTGAGAGACAGAGAGAGACAGCGCAAGTAGGTGAGGGTCAGAGAGAGAGGGAGACACAGAATCCGAAGACAGGCTCCAGGCTCTGAGCTGTCAGCACAGAGCCCAAAGCCGGGCTCGAACCCAGGAACCGTGAGATCATGACTTGAGCCGAAGTCGGACATTTAACCAACTGAGCTACCCAGACACCCCGGAAAAAAATTTTTAATATTTATTTTTTATTTGCTTTTGAGAGAGAGCACAAACAGGGAAGGGGCAGAGAGAGAGAGGGAGACACAGAATCCAGAGCAGGCTCCAGGCTCTGAGCTGGCAGCACAGAGCCGGATGCAGGGCTCAAACCCACAAACAGTAAGATCATGCCTGAGCCGAAGTCAGATGCTTAACTGACTGAACCACCCAGGTGACCCAAAGAGAAGAAAATTTTTGAACGTCAGGGTGGAGGAAGATCAAGATCAAATTTTCCTGTTCTAGAAATTTATATAAATGGAAATATATACTCTTTTGTGTCCAGTTTCTTTCACTCAACATAACATCTATGATAGTCATTTATATTGTATATACAATTTATTCCTTAAAAATTTTTTTAAATATTTTTAAATGTTTATTTACTTTTGAGAGAGAGAGAGAGAGAGAGAGAGAGAGGAAGAGGAGCAGAGAGAGAGAGGGAGATGCAGAATCTGAGGCAGGCTCCAGGCTCTGAGCAGTCAGCACAGAGCCCGACGCCAGGCTCAAACCCACGGATTGTGAGATCATGACCTGAGCCGAAGTCGGAGGCTTAACCGACTGAGCCCCCCAGGCGCCCCCCAAAAAATTTTTAATGTCTATTTATTTTTGAGAGAGAGAGAGACAGAGTGTGAGTGGGGGAGAGGAAGAAAGAGAGGGAGACACAGGATCTGAAGCCAGCTCCAGGCCCTGAGCTGAGTTCAAAAATTTTCAGCACAGAGCCTGATGAGGGGCTCGAATTCATGAACTGTGAGATCATGACCTGAGCCAAAGTGGGACACTTAACTGACTAAGCCACCCAGCCGCCCCAATTTATTCCTTTTTTATTACAGATTAATTATGCAATTATATGAATATGCCACAGGTTCTTTATCTCTTTTCCTATTGAGGGACATTTAAGTTGTTTCCAGTTTGGGCTGTTGAGAATGAAGCTGCTATGAACATTTGTGTAAAGTTCTCTTGGGTACATAAGTTTACAAATCTCTTAAATACCTAAGAGAGGAATCACAGGTCATAGGGTATAGATGTGTAACTCTAAAATTGCCAAGTTTTTCTCCACAGTTGTACCATTTTACACTCCCACCAGCAATATATGAGAGTTTCAGTTGCTCCATATCTTTGCCAACATTTATTGTCAATCCTTTTAAATTCAGCCACTCTAAGTGGGCATAAGATAGTATCTCACTGTTGTTTTAATATGCATTTCTTTGATGCCATTTACATTTTTCGTTTGTATATCTATCTTTGTAAAGTATGGTTATTCTACTGTTCATTTTTAAAACTAAGCTGTTTATCTCATCATAGTTGTAAGAATGCTTTGTATAATTTGGATACAAGTTCTTTGTCGGCTATATTTTGCAAATCTTCTCTCTCACTTATATGTGGATTTCTATAAAAACTCAACTTATGGACACAGGAACAGATTGATGGGAGGTGGAGGATCAGCGAAATGGCAAAAGGTGGTCAAAAGGTACAAACTTCCAGCTATAAACTAAATAAGTTGTGGGATGTAATGTACAACATGATGAATATAGTTAACAATACTGTATTCTGTATTTCAAAATTGCTAAGAAAAGAAACTTATAACTATGTATAGAAATGGATATTAACTAAACTTAATGTCATAATCATTTACAATATATTCATGTATCAAATAATTATATTGTATACCTAAAACTAACAGAGTGCTCTATGTCAATTATATATATTTGAAAAAGTCATTCCATTGCCTTCTGGGCTATCATTATTTCTGATAAGAAATCAGATATACATCGTTGATCTTCTGTCACATGTAGCTTTACTCTGGCTGCTTTTAAGATTTTATCTTTGGATTCAGCAATTTATGGTAGGTTTAGGTGTGATTTTCTTTGTATTTTTTTAACTATAGAGTTTATTGTCAAGTTGGTTTCCATATAACACCCAGTGCTCTCCCCCACTGACCTCCACCATGACCATCACCCCCCTTCCCTAATCCCCCTCCCCCTCCCGCCCTCAGTTTGTTTTCAGTATTCAAGAGTCTCTCATGCGTGCTTTGTCTCCCTCCCTCTCCCTAACTCTTTTTCCTCCTTCCCCTCCCCATGGTCCTCTGTTAGGTTTCTCCTGTTAGACCTATGAGTGAAAACATATGGTATCTCTCCTTCTCCGCCTGACTTATTTCGCTTAGCATGACACCCTCGAGGTCCATCCACGTTGCTACGAATGGCCAGATTTCATTCTTTCTCACTGCCATGTAGTATTCCATTGTATAGATAAACCACATCTTCTTGATCCATTCATCAGTTGATGGACATTTAGGCTCTTTCCATGATTTGCCTATTGTTGAAAGTGCCGCTATGAACATTGGGGTACATGTGCCCCTATGCATCAGCACTTCTGTATCCCTTGGGTAAATCCCCAGCAGTGCTATTGCTGGGTCATAGGGGAGTTCTAC
>CM053560.1:106938827-106989480 GCA_028646485.1 Cryptoprocta ferox | reverse complement strand
GACCACTTTCTTACACCATACACAAAAATAAACTCAAAATGGATGAAGGACCTGAATGTGAGGCAGGAAACCATCAAAACCCTAGAGGAGAAAGCAGGAAACAGCCTCCTTGACCTCAACTGCAGCAATTTCCTACTCGACACATCCCCAAAGGCAAGGGAATCAAGAACCAAAATAAACTGTTGGGACCTCATCAAGATAAAAAGCTTCTGCACTGCAAAGGAAACAATCAACAAAACTAATCGGCAACTACTGAAATGGGAAAAGATAGTTGCAAATGACATATCAGATAAAGGGCTAGTATCCAAAATCTACAAGGAACTCCCCAAACTCCACACCCAAAAAATGAATAATCCAGGGAAGAAATGGGCAGAAGACAGGAATAGACACTTCTCCAAAGAGGACATCAAGATGGCCAACAAACACATGAAATGATGCTCTGCGTCACTCATCATCAGGGAAATACAAATCAAAACCACACTGAGATACCACCTCACGCCGGTCAGAGTGGCTAAAATGAATAAATCAGGAGACTATAGATGCTGGTGAGGATGTGGAGAAATGGGCAGCCTCCTACACTGTTGGTGGGAATGTAAACTGGTACAGCCTCTATGGAAAACAGCGTGGAGGTTCCTCAAAAAACTAACAACAGAACTCCCCTATGACCCAGCAATAGCACTGTACCCAAGGTATACAGAAGTGCTGATGCATAGGGGCACATGTACCCGAATGTTCATAGCGGCACTTTCAACAATAGGCAAATCATGGAAAGAGCCTAAATGTCCATCAACTGATGAATGGATCAAGAAGATGTGGTTTATCTATACAATGGAATACTACATGGCAGTGACAAAGAATGAAATTTGGCCATTTGTGGCAACCTGGATGGACCTGAAGGGTGTCATGCTAAGCGAAATAAGTCAGGCAGAGGACAGATACCATATGTTTTCACTCATAAGTCTAACAGGAGAAACTTAACAGAGGACCATGGGGAGGGAAAGGGGGGGAAAAAGTTAGGGAGAGGGAGGGAGGCAAATCATGAGAGACTCTTGAATACTGAAAACAAACTGAAGGCTGAAGGGGGAGGGGGAAAAGGGAAGGGTGTGATGGACATGGAGGAGGGGACTTGTGGGGAAGAGCACTGGGTATTATATGGAAACCAACTTGACAATAAAATATTTAAAAAAAGATGTGGTATGTATGTATGTATACACACACACACACAGAGGAATATTACTCAGCCATAAAAAGGAATGAAACCTGGCCATTTGCAATGACATGGATGGAACTACTAGAGAGTATTATGTGAAGTGAAATTAGTTAGAGAAAGAAAAATACCATATAATTTCACTCATATATGGAATTTAAGAAATAAGACAAACAAGCAAAGAGAAAAAAGATGAGAAAGAGGCAAACCAAGAAACAGACTCTTCTATAGAGAACAAATGATTGTTACCAGAGAGGAGGTAGGTGGGAGATCGGTTAAATAGGTGATGGGGATTAAGGAGTGCTCTTATTGTGATGAACACTGGGTGATATATGGAAGTGTTGAATCACTAGATTGTATACCTGAAACTGATACTATGCTGTTTTTAACTAACTGGAATTTAAATAAAAACTTGAAAAAAATAGAGGATAACACACCATTTCAAGTAAATATAACTTTTCTGAGATACTACAGACCCTGCAATTTCTTCAGTATCCTTTAGGGGGTGCCTCCTTGTCTAGCTTTTTCTCTTTCTTAAGGTAGCAGGGGCCAACTCGGCTCTAGGACTGAAAGTTCTCTAAGAACTTTTATGCCTGAGAATCCCAGTCTGGCTTCCAAGTAACCCAGAGAGAAGAAAATATGTGAAAGCTTATCCCAATTTAAAATCTCACTCTTAAGTTTTACTTCGTTCTCTAGGACTCACCACTTGCATTATCAATAACAGTAAAGTCCATGAGTAGTTTCTACTACACCCCTACCCACAGAGGTGAGTTGTTCTGTGGCCCAAACAAATTAGCCACATTAAAACATGACAACCCAAGAACAACACCTTTTCCAAAACCTGGGTCATTCAGAATTAGCAGGATATGTAGCCAGTCAGAACCATCAGCCTACACTGAGCTGCATGAAGCCCAGTGGGATAGGCATTGCTCATGGTATTTAGCCCACAGTTGCCACAAGACCTAGAAGTCCTTGCCTATAACCCTGGGTCTTTGCCTATAGTCCCCTGGCTATAGCTATTTGGACCAAGAAAGGGGATCTGACCCATATTGGACCAATTTGATTTTTATGCTTGCTTTGTTTCCAGGTTCTGATCAATTACATCTATTTCTGCAAGTGGCATTAGAATACCAATCACACTGCTTCACAGTGACAGCTTATAAAGGCCCAACGGGTTCTTCCCAGAGAGTAAAGAGAGTATCAAGTACTATGTTGGGAAAGATTACACTGAGAACACTGAGAAAGACAAGGATGGCTACATTCACAATTTGGCTGAGACCCATCCTGGACTTGGAGAGGTGAGGGCAAAGAGATCTTGGAGAAGGAAAGATGAAGGGCCAATGTGACAGAAAGCTCTGGAACTGTCGGGCCTGTGGTATTTCATTTGGTGGAACTCACAGGGTGGTTTGGGTGTGTGGCTCCAGCACAGCTCATGGTTGCATGTGATCCAGAGTCCTGCGTAGAGCTCAAAGCCATTCTTGATCACCAGGAACCGCACCCAGTTCATTGGGGATGTGCAGATCACCATTAGAAAACCGAAACCACACAGGCTGCCACAGAACGTTCGGATGTAGATGTGTGTCTGATTCACATGCTGCTGCCGCCTCTGGGGTGGCATCGAGGCCTTCGGATATTTGTTGACGGGGAGGGTAGGCTACAAGGATGAGGGAAATATTGCCTACCCAGAAAGATAAACCATTCATCCCTTGGGTCTCCTACTCATCTCTACCTTAAGTGTCCCCATGTGGGCTTGATCTGTGGCTGTCTATCCCTACCCAGCGAGATCTTTTCTGTATCTTTAGGATACTCTGTCTAGGCCCACCTTTAAGTAAGTCCTCTTCCTCCCATCTGACCTACAGTTAGGGACTTCCTCACCCTTTGGTAGTGCCGGTTCCCCTTAATTTTGGGAACCTTAGGATTATAGAAGGTCAAGGCTATTTGTTCCCTGCTCTCCATCTTGGCAGCCAGTTCGCTTTCTAACTGCCACGGAATTTGTCTCAGCACCTCCCACAGGTGCTGGCAGAATCAAAACAGGCCAGAACCCATGGCACAGATTCCACATCTGTTTGATATTCTGCATCTAATCAGATCAGGAACAAATCATCACATTTTAATCAGATGCATGTACATGTGATGCTCCCCACCCCTCCCTTCTCTGACCCTTTCAACTCCTTCATTAAATAAATCCACAAATATTTTGTCAGCAGTTGCTGTGTGTCAGGTTTTGTTTTAGGTCCTGGGAATGTGAAGATGAATAAGACACAGTTCCCTAGTAGCAAATAAAAAAGTCAACTCAGATGTCTTCAGGACTCAATAGCTTGTGTTTAGAATTCAAGATTACCAGTATCCGGGAATTCACGCTCTTGCCCCAACACTAAGTGGAAGGCCCCAGGTGTGTCTCAATAGGCTCATGAACCAATTTTTAGCCATAGTTCATCATGCAGCATCCTCCCCTTTTCTCCCTTTCTTGCTCAAGTTCCCTCTCTTCAATGCCCTCTACTCATGAAGCCATTCAAGGGTGCTACAGTCCTGCTGCTGTAAGTGCTGACAGGGCCCACTGTGAAAATGCCAGTATCCCTAGCGCAGGGGGTCACCAGCCTGCGTGCTGAAAGCTACCATTCACAATACTGCAGTGTTGGGTTCTGTGTGAAAGCGAGAGTGGCCTTTCCCTGTTTCCACAGCCAGCACAGCTTGTGCCCAGAGTAGCTCAAAATCTTCTTTTCAAATAACTCTTTCAGTGTTGGTCCTAACTCCTCTCCCCGCAAGGGCTCAAAATCAGTCCAAGATGCTGAACAGATGCCATCCTGTTCCACATCATGGACATTTATTCAAATAAACGGCCAGCTGCATTGCCAGCTCTTGTTTTCCACGAACAGATAAGCTCTGATTCCTAAATTTGGGCTGAATCAGAATGCCCTATCACACTTTTCTCCTACATACCCTCTCCTCACCCGCCCCAACCTGCCGAAACCTATACTTTATGTCAGCTGGTGGGAACAACTGGCAGTTAGCTCATTTATATCTATGCTTTAGCATGAAGCCCTCCCTCTCCAAAAGTGTTATTTGACTCTCTGTCTCCCAGGACTTAGCCCAGTGGCTGGGAAGAATAGTATTTAATGTTAAATGAATGAATGAGCAATATATTTTTAAATAAAGGACAGAGGTTGGTACAGAGGACAGAATGGTTAACATTATCAGAGGAGAATTAGGGAAGACTTATTGGAAGAGGTGATGTATTAGCTGGATTTCCAGCTAAGGAATTTTCCATGTGATAGAGGTGATAGAGCATTTGAGGCAAAGAGAATGGTATGTTCAGGCAGGAAGCTATGGACAGAATGAGGTTCTTGGGACATTAGAAGCAATGTGGTTCTACTAGGTACAAACTCAAAGGTAAGGGTTGAGGGTTGTAGATATCAGCAAGAGCTAGATCACAAAGAGTCCTTTAGGCGATGCTATGCAATTATATTGTGAAGTTTCAATTGGTGTAATACTCTAGTGCTACTGGGCATGATTATAGGAAAGGCTTTTCCATCTGCAACAAACTGGCTGTATGGCATGACTACAAGATGCACACGCATGCCTAGGGAGCTAGACATAGGCATTGAATACACAGGCCTGTATTTCAATCCCCATTCTAGCACTTATTTAAGTAGTTCCAATACTCATCGCTAGGTTCCTTGGGGCAGTTTCCTTAATCTCACTGAACATCAGTTTCTTAATCTCTAAAACTGGGTTAATATTCATTCCTGCCTCATTGGAATTTTTGTGAGGATTAAATGAGATAATATGCATAAAGCTCTTAGCACAGTGCCTTCCTAGGTGCTCAGTAAATACTATTATTATTTATTTTTTTATGAAGCATTTTTTTAACTGTTTTATTTTTGAAAGAGAGAGTGTGAACAGTGGGAGGGCAGAGAGAGGGGGACAGAGGATCTGAAGCAGGCTCTGTGCTGGCAAGCTGACAGGCTGATAGCAGCAAGCCCAATGTGGGGTTCCAACTCATGACCTGAGGCAAAGTCGGACACTCAACCAACTGAGCCACTCAGGTGCCACTATTTTTTTTAAGTTTATTTTTTTTAATAATCTCTACACCCAATGTGGGGCTCAAACTCATGACCCTGAGATCAAGAGTCTCATGCTCACTGAGCCAGCCAGGTGACACCTATTATAAATTTTTAAACTGTCTTTCCATGTTTGCTTGATTGAGCATGGCCTTGGCACAGGTCACCCAAGACAGATGAAATACTACATGTTAATGGATAGGATGTGTCACCCCTCCCCACTTCACTAGTAGCACTAAACCAAAACATTACCAAAGAAATGATATTGATGTAGTGTGGGGTAACAGGTCACTTTGTGAACCGTGTCTGATTGGTAAATGACACAGCTCTCTAGCTATTGAAGAAACAGGTCAGGCAGCACTGGACAAAAGGCAGGATGTTCTGGCCCACTGGGAACTTGTGAGGGCCTGGATGCATATGACAAAACATTATTCATACATCACTGGTGACTGGGTACATTGCCATTTCCCCCACTTTAAAAAGCAATTCGGGGTCCCAGGCCTGTTTGGCAGCTACTACCCCAGAGCCTCCAGGGTCCAGGAGGAGCGTGGCTGAGGCCACTGGATCTTGAGCCTCCAACGCCAACCCAACACAACGTGGAGCTGCTGCAGAAACCAGATTATGGGGGGCTATTTAGGCTCGCAGCCCCTCCCTGCAGAAGCCTGGAGCTCTGCTCTTGCACTGATGCCCTTCACTGTGGAACTGGCGCAGGCTGGTTAAGGACTCAGTCAGTCTCTGAGAAAACAATTGGACTGATGTGAATGCAGTTTTGGAAAAACACGTGGACGATGTACACTGTAACATTCCACCACAGCAAGCTGTAGCCAGTGAACTAGGGGAGGCACCGGCAGAGGCAGGCCCCACTCCTGGGCCCCACACTGACCTCGCAGAGCCCCAGGGGGAATGAAAAGGCAGGCCCCCACAATGGGAGACCGAGAAGAAGAAAAGGCTGCTGGGAAGCTGCTATCAAAAGACATACTCTGGGAAAAGATGGCTTAAAGGGAATCATTAGTAAAGGAGACAAAATTTGGATGACAAAGCATATCATAACATCCAGGAATTGAAAAATTATGCGGAAAACACACAGAACTCTCCTTTTCATTTAACAGTAGAGATATTGTGTGGGAGCCTGGATGGTTCGGTCAGCCAAGCATCCAACTTCAGCTCAGGTCATGATTTCACCTGTTCATGAGTTCGAGCCTTGCGTTGGGCTCTGCACTGACAGCTCAGAGTCTGGAGCCTGCTTCCGATTCTGTGTGTGACTCTCTCTGTCCCTCCCCTGCTTGTGCTTGCTCTCGCTCTCTCATTCTCTCTCTCTCTCAAAAACAAATAAATAAACATTTAAAAAAACACTTTAAATATGGATAAAAAGGAACTTCATACAGCTCATGCCACAAGTCACACTAGTAAAACACATTGTCACATGTTTGAGAGCAACGCCCTATCATGGTACCAGAAGAAGGGTGTGCCTTCCATTGGATATTTGCATGTTTGACAAATACAATACACGGTGTTCCACAAAAGGATTTTCTACAGAAGAATTAAGATAAAAATGTGAGAGACAGAGTATGTGCCACTACTAGCCCAGCACACTGGTGCTTAAAGCATGCTAGGTCCTTCCACAAAAGGGTTCTTGTGAAAGCATTCCCTGCTTTTCTTCAAGTTGCTCTGGAGAACTATTTAAAGAAAATTCAACAAGTGAATTTTTATATATTCCACCCATCTTTACAGCAGAAGAATGCATGACTTCATTATCTGTGTATATGCAATCATGAAGAAAACTTAAAATAATTTCATGGCATTGCAAAAAAAAAAAGCAGTTTGTCTAGAAGAAAATAGAGTAACATGTTTGTGACCTTGCAGGAGACCAAGAATTGTTTTTAAACAGGACTTTCTATTCACCAGAAGATACCACTGAGAGGATAGGAAGACAATCCATAGAGTGGGGTAAGATATTTTCAATATGTGTATCTAACAAAAAACTCATAGCAAGAATATAATAAAGAATTCTTACAAATCGATGAGAGAAACATCCTAACAGAAAAATGAGCAAAGTCCTTAATGATGTTTTGCCAGAATAAAAGCATATACATATATAATGTAAAAAAGTGTTCAGATTCATTAGCCATGAGGGAAATGCAAACTCAAACCATGATGCGCTATCACTACACATCCACCAGAATGACTCAAATGGAAAAGTGTTGACAAATATGCAGAGCAACCAGAACCCTCATACACTTCTGTTGGCAGTATAAATTGGTATGTTCACTGAAAAACTGCTTGGCAGTATCTATGGAGCTGAATAAATACATGTCCTTCTCATTCTAGGTAGGTATGCAACAGAAAAGTGTCCACATGTCCACCAAAAGATACATATTACAATGCTCATAGCAGCACTTGTCATAATAGCCCCAAATTGGAAACTATCCAGTTGCCCATCAATAGAAGAATGGAAAATCATGGTACACTAATACAATGAAATACTATCTAGCAATATAAATAATCTACAAGCACAGGAGCAATACGGATGAATCTCATCAACACAATGTTGAGCAAAAGAAGCGAGATACAAGACTGCATATGTATTATTCCATATATATGAAGTACAAAACAGGCAAAATCTGTGTTGTCAGAAGTCATAAATTGGGAGGAAGATGACTGGGGATTAGGAGGGGACACGTAAGGGGACTTTGTGGTGCTGGAAATGTTCTATTTCTTTATCTGGGTGTTGATTACCATTCTACAGGTATAATATACTTTAATAAAAAGTTAAAATAATAATTTGGATATATAACATCAAGAATCTTAAAAATATATCTTTTATCTTAGTAATTTCACCTCTAGGAATCTATGAAATCAATACTAGTTTTATAGCTTGTTAATATAACCTCTTATCTGCTAGGAACCCTACAAGGTACTTTACATATGTTAACCAATTTGTTTTTGTGAATCACATTTTTCCATTTCATCTTCTAATGTGTTACTGCTGACATATAAATAAGTTATTTTTGTCTTTGTATTTATCTTTTATCAGGCCACTTGACTGAGTTACTTTAATTCCGATAGTTCCTTTGGATAATTCTCTTGGATTTTCTAAGTAAACACCATATGGACTCCAAATATTAATAATTCTGTCTCTTCCTTTACAAAAGCTGCCTTATTGGATTGATTGGACCCTCCAAAACAATGTTTATGAAGTATAGTGGGCGTCCTTATTTTACTCTTGATTTTAACGGAACTGCCTGTATTCCTTTTTGTTTCATATGTATATTCATTTTTGTGTTAGTTTCATTCTGTTTCTATTTTGCCAAGATTTAACATTTAGAATGGCCATATTAAATGCTTTCTTAACTTCTAGAACACGGTCTTTCTCCCTTAGTCTATTTACCATAAATGTTGCCGTAATACATTTCCTAATGTTTATCTAAGTTTGCATTACTGTAATTAAATGTTGTGTAGGTTACATTATTCTTTTTTCAGATTTTTATTTAAGTTCTAGTTAGTCAACATATAGTGTAATATTGGTTTCAGGACTAGAATTTAGTGATTCATCATTTACATGTAACACTCAGCACTCATCACAACAGATGCCTTCCTTAATACACATCACCCATTTAGCTCAACCCCCACTCACCTCCCTCCATCAACCCTCAGTTTGTTCTCTATAATTAAGAGTCTCTCATGGTTTGGTTCCCTCTTTCTTTTTTTCCCTTTTCTCATATGTTCAGTTGCTTTGTTTCTTAAATTCCACATATAAGTGAAATCATATGGCGTTTATTTTTCTCTGACTTATTTTTCTTAGCATAATACACTCTAGCTCCAACCACATCATTGCAAATGGCAAGATTTCATTCTTTTTGTTGGCTGAGGAGTATTCCATTATGTATATATACCACATCTTCTTTATCCATTCATCAGTTGATGGACACTTGGGCTTTTCCATAGTTTGGCTATTGTTGATAGTGCTGCAATAAATGTTGAGGTGCATGTATGTACTCTTTTGAATCTGTATTTTTGTATCCTTTGGGTAAATACCTAGTAGTGTAATTGCTGGGTTGTAGGGTAGTTCTATTTTTAACTTTTTGAGGAACCTTCATACTGTTTTCTAGAGTGGCTGCACCAGTTTGTATTCCCACCAACAGGGTAAGAAGGTTCCCTTTCTCCTCAACCTCACCAACATTTGTTGCCTCCTGTGTTAATTTTAGCCATTCTGACAGGTGTGAGATGAGATGGTATCTCATCATGGTTTTGATTTGTATTTCCCTCCTGATCGGTGATGCTGAACATCTTTTCATGTGTCTGTTAGCATCTGGATGTCTTCTTTGGAAAAACATCTATTCATGTCTTCTGCCCATTCCTGAATTGGATTATTTGCTTTTTTTGTGTGTTGAGTTTGATAAGTTCTTTGCAGATTTTGGATACTAACCCTTTATCAGGTATGTCATTTGCAAATATCTTCTCCCATTCCATAGGCTGACTTTTAGTTTTGTTGATTGTTTCCTTTGCTGTGCAGAAGCTTTTTATCTTGATGAGGTCCCAATAGTTCATGTTTGCTTTTGTTTCCCTTGCTTCCTGAGACAGTGTCTGGTAAGAAGTTGCTATAGCCAAGGTTAAAGTTGCCTGTGTTCACTAGGATTTTGATGGTTTCCTGTCTAACATTGAGGCCTTTCATCCATTTTGAATTAATTTTGGTGTATAGTATAAGAAAGTGGTCCAGTTTTTTTCTTTTGCATGTTGCTGTGCAGTTTTCTCAGTACCATTTGTTGACGAGACAGTCTTTTTTCCATTGGATATTCTTTCCTGCTTTGTCAAAGATTCTGGACCATGTAGTTGTGGGTCCATTTCTGGGTTTTCTATTCGATCCATTGATCAGTGTGTCTCTTTTTGTGCCAGTACCATACTGTCTTGCTTACTACAGCTTTGTAATATAGCTTGAAGTCCAGAATCATGATGCCTCCAGCTTTGCCTTTCTTTTTTAGGATTGTTTTGGCTATTTGGGATCTGTTGTGGTTCCATACAAATTTGAGGGTTTTTTCTAGCTCTGTGAAAAATACTTGTGGTATTTTGATAGGGATTACATTAAATATATAGATTGCTTTGGGTAGTATAGACATTTTAACAATGTTTGTTCTTCCAATCCATGAGCATTGAATGTTTTCACATTTTTTTGTGTGGTCTTCAATTTCTTTCACAAGTGTTCTATAGTTTTCAGAGTGCAGATCTTTTACCTTTTTGGTTAGGTTTATTCCTAGGTATCTTATTGTTTAGGGTGCAATTATAAATGGGATTTATTCCTTGATTTTTTTTCTGCTGCTTCATTACTGGTGTATAAAAATGCAACAGGTTTCTGTACATTGATTTTATACTCTATGACTTTCCTGTTCATGTATTAGTTCTAGCAATATTTTGTGAAGTCTTTCAGGTTTCCTACATAGAGTATTATGTCATCTGTGAACAGTGAAAGTTTCACTTCTATGCTAACAAACAGGGGCAATCTGGAAGAATGGATTAATTCCTAGAAACATACAAACTACCGAAACCGAAACAGGAAGAAACAGAAAATTTGAACAGACCCATAAACAGCAAAGATATTGAATCAGTAATAAAAAATCTCCCAGCAAACAAAAGCCCAGGGTCAGATGGCTTCCCAGGGGAATTCTACCAGATACTTAAAGAAGAGTTAATATTTATTCTACTCAAACTGTCGCAAAAAATTGAAATGGAAGGAAAACTTCCAAATTCTTTCTATGAGGCCAGCATTAACTTGATTCCAAAACCAGACAAAGACCCCACTAAAAAGAAGAATTTATAGGCCAATGAACATGGATGCAAAAATTCTCAACATACTAGCAAATCGAATCCAAGAGTACATTAAAATAATTATTTGTCAGGATCAGGTAAGATTTATTCCTGTGCTGCAGGGGTGGTTCAATATTTGCAAATCAACATGATACACCACATTAATAAATGAATAAGAACCATATGATCCTCTCAATAGATGGAGAAAAAGCATATGACAAAATACAGCATCCATTCTTGATAAAAAAAAAACCCTCAACAAAGTAGGTAGAGATGGAAGATAACTCAAGATCATAAAATCCACATATGAAAGATCCACAACTAATATCATCCTCAATGGGGAAAGACTGAGAGCTTTTCCTCAATGGTCAGGAACAAGACAGGGATGTCCACTCTCACCATCACTGTTTAACATAGTACTGGAAGTCTTAGCCTCAGCAATGAGACAACAAAAAGAAATAAAAGATATCTGCTGTTCTTCTGATAATTTTCTAGAAGTATTTGTTTTTATAGTTGACCCAAGAATTATTTATAATTTAAAAAATATATACACATGTTTAGATTTTTTCCAGTTTTAATATATGATGGTCAAAGAACATGTCCCATTAGAATTCTACTTTTTCCTTCTCATCACAAGAAAAAAAATGTAACTATGTATGCTGATGGATATTAACTATTGTGATTATTGTGATGATCATTTTACAATAATACAAATATCAAATCATTAAGTTGTATACCTAAAACTAATGTTATATGTCAATTATACCTCAAAAAATGAAAAGAATCCCACTTTTTGGAATTTAGTAATATTTGGGGGGTTTTTTGACAGTTTTTATCAATGTCCTATAGACATTTAAAAAATTTTTAAGTCTATTTATTTATTTTGAGGAGGAGGAGAGGCAGAGAGAAAGGGGGAGAGATAATCTCAAGCAGGCTCTAGGCTGACAGTGCAGAGCCCAATGTGGGGCTTGAACTAACGAACTGTGAGATCATGACCTGAGCCAACACCAAGAGTTGGATAGTTTATCAACTGAGCCACCCAGGTGCCCCTGTCCTATTGACATTTAAAAACAATGTATAAGTGTGTGTGTGTGTGTGTGTGTGTGTGTGTGTGTCTGTGTGTGTGTGTGATATCTTCTTCATTGATTTGTCTATCAATAAACACTTAGGTTGCTTCCTATCCTGGCTATTGTAAATAATGCTGCAATAAATATAGGAGGGCATATATATTCTCAAATTAGTGCTTTCATTTTCTTTGGGTAAATACCCAGTAATGGAATTATTGGATCACATGGTATTTCTATTTATAAATTTTTAAGGAAGCTCTATACTATTTTCCACAGTGACTGTACCAATTTATATTCCTACTAACAGCACACAAGTGTCCCTTTTCTCCACATCCTTATTTCTTATCTTTTTTTATTTTAGCCATCTGACAGGTGTAAGGTGATATCTCACTGTGGTTTTGACTTGCATTTCCCTGATAATTAGTGATGTTGAGCATCATCCTTTCATGTGTCTGTTGGAAATCTGTGTATCTTCTTTGGAAAAATCTCTGTTCAAGTCTTCTATCCATTTTTAAATCACATTGTTTGTTTTTTAGTGTTGATATATATATTTTGGATATAAATCCCTTATCAGATATATCATTTGCAATATCTTCTCCCATTCAGTAGATTGCCTTTTTGTTTTGTTGATGGTTTCCTTCACTGTGCAGCTTTTTATTTTGATGTAGTCCCAATAGATTATTTTTGCTTTTGTTTCCCTTACCTTTGGAGACATGTCTAGAAAGAAGCTGCAATGGCTGAAATCAAATAGATTACTGCCCATGTTTTCTTCTAGGATTTTTATAGTTTCAGGACTCACATTTAGGTCTTTGATCCCTTTTGAGCTTATTTTTGAGTATGGTGCTAGGAAGTGGTCCAGATTCATTCTTTTCCACATAGCTGTTCAGATTTCCAGCACTGTTTATTGAGGAGACTGTCTTTTTCCCATTATATATTCTTGCCTACTTTGTCATAGATTAATTGACATCTTGGTATCATTTTAAATGTCTCTTATTGGGGCGCTTGGGTGGCTCAGTCAGTTAAGTGTCTGACTTCAGCTCAGGTCATGATCTCATGGTTTGTGAATTCACACCCCGCGTCGGGCTCTGCACTGACTGTGAGGAGCCTACTTCAAATTCTCTCTCTCTCTCTCTCTCTCTCTCTCTCTCTCTCTCTCTCTTTGTGCCCCTTGCACTCTCTCTCAGAAAAAAAATTAAAAAAGTAAATGTCTCCTATCAACAATATTTAGAAGGTTCTTTGCACAATCTGAGACAAAGGCCTTTGATTAGTGGAGTTTAACCTATTTACATATGGGGGTATAGTTTAGATTGGGCTTAGTCCTAACCTCATTCTTTGTATTTTCTGTTAAATACATATTCTTGTTTCCTCCTCTTTCCCTCTTATTTTGTCAGAATGATCCAGTTTTCTTTCGTTTTTTTTTTCTATAATGACATGGATGTCATGTATGTTCTTTCTGTCTTGCTAGTTCTAACTTACCAATTTCATTATGCATATATTCACAATGAATTTTAAGATATTAACAGTAGCAATGAAAGGATAATACTAATATTGAAAAAGAGTGAAGAAATGAGCATTTTCACACACTATTGATGAGAATGTTAAATTTATCCTATGTTTCTGAGTATTTACAGAGAATGAGTGGGGATTATATGGCTTAAGCCAGGAAAGGCCTAGGGATGTGGTCAATCTCATCCAGGGTACAAAACTGAGGGATGAAACTTCCAAGTGAAAAAAAAGTATTAATGGTGGGATAAGATGAAAATAGATGCTGGCATGGAAACTAATATCCTCAATAATGGTCATTATAGTATTGTCTATATGAGAGAAAACTTGGAAGCAACCTAAATGTGCATTAATGGGAACTGATTAATTAATTATGGGACTTTCACAATTATGGGACTTTAACCATTCAATTCAAATGTCCTTATCTATAAACTGAGAATAATAAGAGCATCTGTATCAAACATAAAGTTATTGTGAGGCTTAAATAAATTAACATAGGTAGAGCCCTTAGAATGGTGTCTGGCATATATATAAGTATACATATATATATATATATATACTTATAACATATATAAGTATGTTAGCATATGTTAGCTCCAAAAATTATTATTATTTAGCTTTTAAAAACAGAGTATTACAGGGAGTAGAGGGAGGGGAAATTGGATGAAGGTGGCCAAAGGCACAAAGTTCCAATTAAAAGATAAATAAATCTTAGGGATGCAAAGTATAACATGTTGACTAAAGTTAATACTGCTGATCAGACAACAAAATGAAATAAAAGGATCAGAATTGGCAAAGATGAAGTCAAACTTTCACTTTTTGCAGATGACATGATACTCTACATGGAAAAACCAACAGACTCCACCAGAAGCCTACTAGAACTGACACATGAATTCAACAAAGTCACAGGGTACAAAATCAACGTACAGAAATCGGTTGCATTTTTATATACCAATAATGAAGCAACAGAAAGAGAAATCAAGAAACTGATCCCATTCACAATTGCATCAAGAACCATAAAATACCTAGGAATAAATCTAACCAAAGATATAAAAGATCTGTATGCTGAAAACTATAGAAAACTTATGAAGAAAATTGAAGACACAAAGAAATGGAAAAACATTCCATGCTCTTGGATTGGAAGAATAAATATTGTTAAAATGTCAATACTACCCAAAGCAATCTACACATTCAATGCAATCCCAAGCAAAATTGCACCAGCATTCTTCTCAAAGCTAGAACAAACAATCCTAAAATTTTTATGGAACCACAAAAGACCCTGAATAGTCAAAGTAATATTGAAGAAGAAAACCAAAATGGGAGGCATCACAATCCCAGACTTTAGCCTTTACTACAAAGCTGTCATCATCAAGACAGTCTGGTATTGACACAAAAACAGACACATAGACCAATGAAATAGACTAGAGAACCAGAACTGGACCCACAAATGTATGGCCAATTAATATTTGACAAAGGAGGAAAGAGTATCCAATGGATAAAAGACAGCCTCTTTAACAGATGGGGCTGGGAGAACTGGACAGCAACATGCAAAAGAATGAAACTGGACCACTTTCTGACACCATACAGAAAAATAAACTCAAAATGGACGAAGGACCTGAATGTGAGACAGGAAACCATTAAAACCCTAGAGGAGAAAGCAGGAAAGAACCTCTTTAACCTCAACCGCAGCAATTTCTTACTCGACACATCTCCTAAGGCAAGGGAATCAAGAGCAAAAATGAACTACTGGGACCTCATCAAGATAAAAAGCTTCTGCACTGCAAAGGAAACAATCAACAAAACTACAAGACAGCTGACGGAATGGGAAAAGATAGTTGCAAATGACATATCAGATAAAGGGCTAGTATCCCAAATCTATAAGGAACTCCCCAAACTCCACACCCAAAAAATGAATAATCCAGTGAAGAAATGGGCAGAAGACATGAACAGACACTTCTCCAAAGAAGACATCCAGATGGCCAACAGACACATGAAACGATACTCAGCGTCACTCATCATCAGGGAAATACAAATCAAAACCACACTGAGATACCACCTCACACAGGTCAGAGGGACTAAAATGAACAAATCAGGAGACTATAGATGCTGGTGAGGATGTGGAGAAACGGGAACCCTCTTGCACTGGTGGGAATGTAAACTGGTGCAGCCACTCTGGAAAACAGTGTGGAGGTTCCTCAAAAAATTAAAAATAGAACTACCTTATGACCCAGCAATGTCACTGCTAGAAATTTACCCAAGGGATACAGGAGTGCTGATGCATAGGGACACATGTACCCCAGTGTTTATAGCTGCACGTTCAACAATAGCCAAATCATGGAAACAGCCTAAATGTCCATCAACTGGCAAATGGATAAAGAAGAAGTGGTTTATATATACAATGAAATACTACTTGGCAATGAGAATGAAATCTGACCATTTGCAGCAATGTGTACGGAACTGGAGGGTAGTATGCTAAGTGAAATAAGTCAGTCAGAGAAAGACAGATACCATATGTTTTCACTCATATGTAGATCTTGAGAAACATAACAGACGACCATGGAGGACAGGAAGGGAAAAAAAGTTACAGAGAGGGAGGGAGGCAAACCATAAGAGACTCTCAAATAATGAGAACAAACTAAGGGTTGATGGGGGGTGGGGGAGTGGGGAAAGTGGATGATAGGCATTGAGGAGGGCACTTGTTGGGATAAGCACTGGGTATTGTATGGAAACCAATAGGATGATAAATTATATTCAAAAATTAAGTTAATACTACTGTATGATATATATATGAAAGTCATTAAAGGAGTAGATCTTAAGAGTTCTCATCACAAGGAAAAAATATATATGTATATGTATCTATATGAGATGATGGACTTAACTAAACTTATTGTGGTAATCATTGGATGATATATATATATGTCATGTCATTATGCTGTACAACTTAAACTTATAGAGTGCTGTATGTCATTATGTCTCTATAAAACTGGTGAATCCCCCAGAATATTAGCTCTTTTACATAATATATTGGTTTTTTAAAAGATTTTATTTAAATTCCAGTTAACATACAGTGCAAATATTAGTTTCAGGTATACAATATAGTGATTCACCACTTCCATACAACACCTGGTTCTCATAACAAGTGCACTCCTCAATCGCCATCACTTATTTCACCCCTCCCCTCCCCCTCTTCACCTCCAGTAACCATCAATTTGTTCTCTACAGTTAAGAATCTGTTTCTTGGGGCGCCTGGGTGGCTCAGTCGGTTAAGCGTCCGACTTCAGCTCAGGTCATGATCTCACGGTTTGTGGGTTCGAGCCCCGTGTTGGGCTCTGTGCTGACAGCTAGCTCAGAGCCTCCAGTCTGTCTTTGGATTCTGTGTCTCCCTCTCTCTCTCTGACACTCCCCTGCTCACTCTGTCTCCCTCCCTCTCTCTCTCAAAAATAAATTTTAAAAACATTAGAAAATTTTTTTTAAAAAGTCTGTTTCTTGGTTTGCCTGTCTCTTTTTTTCCCTTTGCTCATTTGTTTTGCGTCTTAAGTTCCACATATGAGTGAAATCATACGGTATTTGCCTTTCTCTGACTTATTTCACTTGGCATAATACATTGTTAACTGAAAGATTAGAGCATGGCAATAGTTATATCACGCTCCCATTTTTTGTTGTTAGAGATTATGGGATGTATGCACATAGAAAATGGTCATATACAGAAATGACCATACATACTTTGTCATGTATATGGTTTTGTTACAAGTCATGATCTCACAGTTTGTGAGTTTGAGCCTGACATCAGGCACTGTCAGCCTGACATCAGGCACTGTCAGCCTGGAGCCTGCTTGGGATTATCTCTCTCCCTCTCTCTCTGCCTCTCCCCACTCCTCTCAAAATAAATAAATAAACTTAAAATGGTCAAAAAACCCAAATATTTCTAAATTCCAAAAAGGGGGATTTTTTTTTTCATTTTTTGAGGTATAATTGACATATAACATTAGGTTTAGGTATACAACTTAATGATTTGATATTTGTATTATTGCAAATGATCATCACAGTAGTCTGGTTAACATCCATCAGTATACATAGTTACATTTTTTTTCTTTTGATGAGAAGGAAAAAATAGAATTCTTATAGGACATGTTCTTTGACCATAAAATATTAAAACCAGAAAAATATAAAATGTGTATATATATTTTATATTGTGTATATATATTTACATACATATACATATATGTAAATATGTATGTAAATATATATACATATAAGTTTGTACTAAAGTGCCAGCAGTCTTTATCTTTCTCGCTTTTATGTGGTCCCTTAGCACTGTAAAGAGCTCAAAAGTATGAAATAAGCACTGGGAAGGGTATAAACATCAGGAAGAATGATGGTAAACCCAGGAGATCAGGTGGTTGGGTCATGAGGTATCCTGGAAAACAAAACTGTAATTCCTGTATAGCTGAGTTTGTGAACTGAGAGTCATCCTTCTACATACAATATTGTGCTTTTTGAATTTTTAAAAATAAATACATATTGCTTTTATAATAAAGAAATGATAGTCATTACCTCCCCACATAGTCCCTTCTAAGTGAATCTATTCCCTCACTAGCATCTGCTTAAAGATGGAGTTTTGATCATCTATAGGTTAGATGACTGCCATGTCTTACCAATAGCCACTGCTGTTTTGATCAAGAATGTCATCTCTTCCTAGCTGGACTAATCATATCCTATCTCTGGAGAAGTGAAAATGAATACTGAAGGAATAAATTAGGAAGATAAGGAGAATGAAACAGATGCAGGGGTAGGGATGAGGGTGTGGATGGGTCCTGAGAGACCACAGGGTAACCTTGATTCCTAATAGATATAACAGCCCATTTGACCTTGGCTATAGCTAGCTTCTTATGTCTAGATGCTTGTGAAGACGATTAACTCCCCGCTGTTGAGCAAGTTGGAGTTTTCTCCCTCACAACTAAAAGACCTCTAATATGAATAGTAAGTTTTTAGCCTTTGCACGCAGAACATGAAGAATCATATTGATTTCTGAAGCATTCTTATATTACATATCATCACTCATAGTAATCGGAAGAATCACTGTTTATTTGACCTTTGTCTCCGTGGATAGAGCTCTAATTACCTTATAATTACTTGTGCGTTCACTTGTTGACTTTGAACAATTCTTCATCCTTCCACTGGCCTCCTCCCACTATCTGGCTAATGTGGACTCAAGGAAGGTTAAAGGATTTTATTGTTTTCCTAAGCAAACTTTAGGAAGTCAGCTACTGTCAAGGGAGAGAAAGATTGGCCAAACACAGTGATTTTATTACTTGCGTTGTTGCTTCTTTCTAGCTCTAAAGTTAATTGAAAGTTGCCATGCACATTCAGATCCAATGATCGTTCCTTTCTAGAATAAGGCAGCGGGCTAAAAACAGGATGTAGGCTTAGTGGACTCCATGAATAAACTGCATTCAATTCCCAGGAGACTAGATGACTACAGGCATTTCCAGAGGCACAATCCAGTGAGGCAGAAAGAGTCCCAGTTAGGAAGGCCACACATCTGTGGTCTGGTTCCAGCCTTAACACTCTCTGGCTATATTTGAAGCTGGTTGGATAATTGAGATATAAAAATTTATTGGTGTGCCAACTGCATGCAAAGCACTGTATTATGTGCACCAAGGAATGAATTTAGTCATTTGATAAAGATTTACTGAGCACTTATGATGTACATGTCACTGTTCTAGGTGCTAGAAGTTTCACTATGAAGAATATCCTATTCATGGTCATGAGGAATAGCACTTTAACTTTACCTCGCTGGTTCTCAGTTCTTTTATCTTAAATGAGAAGTAACCTAGATAATTTCTAAACTTTTATGCCTCCCAGAATTCTCCCCTAGATCTCTGTATCCCTTTGGGGGTACCAAGGGGGTTGTTCTGTTCTTGCTTTAATTTAAGCAAAAGTTTACAATAGAGGATTAAATAGTTTTCAAACATACAAACAGTAAACATACACTGTTTGTATATTCGATTTCAAACATATACTATAGCGTGTATATATGCATGCATAAGTTTGTATGTTTGAAAACTATATATATATTGTTTTTTTCCCAAACAGCATATATTGATTGGAGTTCAGTAGTGTAGTATTTCTCCCTAAGATCTTTGTTAAAAGTTGGATCTATCTCTAGAATTTCAATGCTTGATCTTTATTCATGATAGTATGAGGCCAGGGGCAGAATATTCAAACCACTGAATTTTAGCCAACTGCCTAATGTGGTTATAACCCAAGTCCCTGTGGAAGAGACATGCTGAGGATACTTCAGGCCAAAGAACACGGTAGCTGGGGTCTTGACCCAGATCTCGAATGAATACTCTATACAGGTGAGCTAGGCATTACTACCCTGGGGCCACAAGGACTCCCTCTGCCTAGCCTACATCCTGCTCCATTCCCTCCTTCTTCTGGACACCTCCTGACTCCTCTCTCCAGTTCTCTCCCAAGTGGTAGGAAGCCCCAGGGTATTTTCTGTGCCACCCACATGACAGAAAAATTCAAAGAAGTATAATCAATCCCAGGATGGAAAAAAAGAAATCGCAAAAAAGATCCAAAAGGCACTTCCAACAGAAGACATTTTAATTGTGCTCTTACCATAAAGAGGTCTACCCATAGCATCAGTGAAATTGGACATTTTGGAAATCTGAATCACAGTAATATGCCAGGGATGTCTTCTGAAGTCAAATGTTAATAGATGGCCAAGGAACAGGAAAGTTGAAGGGGTTTGTGCTCTAGGTTTCTTGGAGGCTATAGCCTAGCTATTAGTCAAGGAAGGAGAATGGACCCAGGCAGGAGGAGAATGGGATGAAGGTAAGGAAATAAGTGATAAAATTTTAGTGATAAAATTTTGCCAACTGGGGAATTCCAGTGGGCAAAGGGTCTGAATGATTTTCTCTAAAGGACTTACATAATTAGTTTAAGGTTTCATTGGTGCCCCACCTCCCTGAAGGGGCTTTCAGATTATGTCTGTGGATATGGCCAGCATGAGCATTTATAACCACTGATGCTCTAGGCATAAAGGCCTAAGAGATCAGACTAGAGCCAAGATAATCCTAGTCCAGAGAAGCTATCAGGCTGCCTGGAGCAGGATCCAGTTTAAGCAAAAGGGGTCCCTATTGAAAAGGCCTTAAACACCACATAACGATCTGCACTATATAAATTTGCCTTTTTTTGGTCTAAAAATCCCAACATCAGAGGCTGCTGCCCCAACCTGGATAGGATTTCTGATGTTTTCCCATGAGTTTATCTGACCTAGATGTAAGCTTAAAGTAGGCAAGCGCCTTAATCAAATAGCTCCTATGCTGAAGGGGAAACTAACACTATTTTTATCAGTATTTCTTTTCCTGCACTATTGAGTCTAGACAAACAGAATTGCTCACACCCCCAACAGCCCTCTAGCCCTTCAGAGATCTCTGCCTAGGTTCATTCTATTCATTCAAAAATATTCAATAAGTGTCTGTGAGCCAGACACTGTTCTAGGACCTTCCAAATCCTAAATCGAACACATTAGATGAAGTTCTCCTTCAATTCTGTACCTTTCTCCATGGACTACTTTTTGTCTACACGTTGAAATTGACTGTCTTTAAAATGTTAATACAAATGCTTCCTCATTTATGCATTCTTTCAACAAATACTTGTTGAACACTTACTGTGTGCAGAGTCCTGGCTCAGGCAGTAAGGATACAACTGTGAAAAATATACCACTCATTCAGCGTGTGGTCTGTGGGGAACAACAAGTAAAGGAGGTATAAGTAAGGGTGCCATAAAGAAGCACCCGAAAGGAAGCGATGTCTAAGTGCTTCTCAAAGTTTCTCACAGCACATACAGGAGATGGCTCTTGTCTGGACGTGACTGGTTAGGATGTCTAGCTGCCCCAGGCTCTGCCTGGCCACCCTAAGGATTGAGAGGATCACTGTCTCGGCACACTTGAACCCCAGTTACAGCATACTTGCTGGTCTGGTCTAGGCAAAGGCCTGAAGGATAAGTAGATGTGAAACTGGAGAAAAGATATTCAGAATCCTGTAGGTGTTCATTTAACAAGTCTTTATTAAGCTATGAGCTAGACACTGTGCCTGGGGCTAGGAATACAGCAGTGAACACAGAACCTGTGCTTAAGGAGCTTTTACTCTAGTGGAAAAGACAGACAAATGGATAAGCAATTACAATACTGTGACATAAGTGCTCTACTGGAGATAGGCTCAAACGGTTATGGGATTTTACCCAAGTCTGAGAAGTCAGAGATTTACAGAGTAGTAAAAACAGAAGTTTAGACCTTCAAGTACGTGGAGTGGGAGTGGGAGGTGGGAAAGGCATTCCAGGGAGAAGAGAGTATGGTAAAAGTGAGATAATCATGGCACATCTCCTTTTGCTATCCCCATAAACCCTATGCTTAATACAGGTTTCCCCACTATCTGAAAGTAGAGCATTCCTATGAAACCTTTCACATATCAAAATAGTGTAAAGCAAAGAAGGAACAATTACCCTTAATTTATATGGAAAATTTAAATTTGAGCATTGATACCATAGGACACATCTTGCTAATGGAAGCCCAAAATAAACTGAGACAAAGCCCAGATGCTCACAGACACAGTTCAGAGCTGTGGCGGCTGAGCATAGTTCCCAGGGAAGAGGCTTGACAAGGTCACTCTTGCTACATGGGGGCACACGCTTCCTCTGTAACAGCTTGCCACAAAGCAAAACTGAACACTATTTTCACTTTTTGCTTTTTTTTTGTAAAAATGAAAATCCTCCAGATTTCTTTGGCAAAAACAGGTACTAAGGTGATATAGGTTTTTTGTAAAAGCGAAGTGGCTTAATAACAACTTTCAAAAAGCAGGTATACCTATATGCCATCTTTTTTCACTCTGCTTTGCCCATGCTCCTCTTCTCTGGTTGGAAAACTCGTGCTTTAGGAGGTAGCAGGAAAGTCACCTCCTTGTGAAAGACTTCCCAGGCAAAATTTAGTCACTCCCTCCTCTCTGCTTCTAGAGTGATAAGTGTATGAATTAAAATTCTGGACACATCCTCTGATAGTGAATTATTTTTTGACAATGTAAACTAATTTTATTAGAAGCTTATAGATATGAAATTAAATCATGTTTCATTCATCTAGCAAGCTCTCTTTAATAAAAGGAAAAATAGGAAAAACAACTAAATACCATGTACTATATTATCTGTGTCATTATTCTTGTTATTCATCTGTTAAAATTGATAGCAATATTGTATATATACTAATTTAAAGAATTCATACTGTTAAATAACTTTAATTTTAATTTTTGCTACTATCTCTATCTGGTTTCTAAACATCCATGTGGATAATTTTTTTTAAGTTTTTAATAGTTGTTCATTACTTTTCTGATTGATATATTTGTTAGAAAGAGAATAATATGTTTAAAATACTCTCTCAACAAAAATCTTTGTATTTTCATTAGTAATTTTTACAATCTCTTTATTCGGAGTTCAGCTCCTTCATTCGGTGACTTAAGTAAATGACTCCTTCCCCTTGGTACGTGTTGAATGTCACATAAGGGGTGCCTTCCCACATGCTCAGTCCTGAAATCATACTTTGACCTACTGCTCTTGTATTTACCCCTCTGTTTCTGGATACCCATTATTTCCTGGATCAACAGTCGTCTTCCTGCTGTACAGCTATTCAAGCTGTCATTATCTTCCACCTCCAGTAAAAAAGGGCCCCTTAGCTGGTTTATTCATCCAACCTTCCAACGCGAGATTGCTAAAATGCAGGTCTTTGGGATGCTTTTCAATTGCCCACAGACTGAAGTGCTGACTCTTGGGCTTACTATGTAAGCCCCTGCAGGGGCCTATCTTTATCTCTGGGTATTCCCAATCTTGCACCCAAAGTCTAAGCAATGTCTATATGCTTGCACAAAGTATATACTGTTTGGGGGGAGGGGATTTGGGGGCAATTACTAAAAGATTATCAACCATCAAGGGAAGAGTCCACACTAGAAGCATGGAACGGGATGCCTCCAGCTCGCTCTGAAGAGTGCAAATTTTTTCCAGTCATAAATACATCACATTTTTGTGACCTCGTGATCCCTCTCAAGCAGAGCCAGTCAGACTCTCCAATTCCAGCCCCCTTCCACCCCACAGCATCTCACATCACCACGACCTGTGGTTTTCATCCTCCCGTTTTTCTGCTTCTGAAGTTCCCTGGGCCCGGGACGTCCTCCACCTCCCAGCTCGTTCGCGCTTCAGCCTGGGAGACTGTCCCTTGCCGCTCGCCCACGCCGCCCCCCACCTGGCGCCCGGGCCGTCGGGCGCGCCTCTAGGTCCAGGTTGCCGGAGGCGCGGCCGCAGGGTGGTCTCCGTCACCGCCGCACCGCTCGGGGAGAGGAGGGGCAGGGAGCTGGTCGTCCGGGGTCGCGGCGTAAGGGGTGGAGGGAGGGGGGCGGCCGGTCACGTGGCACGCCGATAGTCACGCGGGCTCCGCTCAGCTGACCGGGGGTTCACGTGGCCCGGCCGCCGAGAGCGAGGAGACCGGCGGGCCATGGCCGGTTCCGGGCTCTGGTTTTCGCTGCTGCTGGCGGCAGCGTTCGCCGGCCAGGCGCAGGCCCTCTGGCCCTGGCCCCAGTACATCCAAACCTCCGATTCGCACTATGCCATCTTCCCGTACAACTTCCGGTTCCAGTACCACGTCCGTTCGGCCGCACAGCCGGGCTGCTCCGTCCTCGACGAGGCCTTCCAGCGCTACCGCGACCTGCTCTTCGGCACCGTCTCTTGGCACCCTCCTAAACCCACAAGTGAGTCGGACCTGCCCCTGCCTCGTTCCCGGCTGTGAGAGGTCCTGCCCGGGGGCAACTCCCCAGACCTCCAGAGACGCCCTCCTTTTGACTTCTGCCCAACACTGTCCTCTAGTCACAACCCTCTGGCTTCCTCTTCCTCCTTCGCCTTTTCTCCAGCCGTCATCTCAGCGTCCCCAGCTCCGTTCTCTACTTCGCTGAGCTGACTTCTTGGAGCCAGGATTTCTCCGTAATCCTGCCCCCTGGCTCTGTTTCACCAAGAATGCCTGCCGCAGGACTACAGTTCAATCAGGATATCAAATTGCTGAAAATACTGTGCCAGGAGACATCGAAGGTGATCCCTCCGACCGTGTGCAAGTGTCGCAGGGTCCTAGTGAGGCTGTGACTAGGGCTGGGTAGAGGACACCAGAGCTGACACCCAAAATTGGCAAGATAAGACATTAGAGATGAGTTGATCTGTGCAAAATTACATAAAAGTGTCTGACACATGGCATGCCCAGTGGGAGAAATCAGAGAACACTTTCATAGGGAAGTGAATTTTGAGCCGCTTACAGTGGGGTGGTGGATGTAATTGGCCAGGACTGGAAAGAGAGTATTCCAGGGAGGAAGCAAGGCTTGAACAGAGGTACAGATGGTTATGATTGAGTCCAAAGTGCTTTGTGGGTGTGTGATGAGGATGGGGGCTGGGGAGCGGGGAAGAATGAGGTTGGTGAAAGTGAGATTGAAGTCAGGAGTGTTTTAGATATTGGTTTCATCTAAAACAGCAGGGGCTGGCAGTTTTCTTTAAGTCAGTTGCTGAAAATTGTGTTTGAGGATTATTATTTCACAGAAAATTGGTAAGTAGAGTCAGCAACAGATAGGGATACAATTCCACTTTCTGGGCTTAAAATTTAGAGGTTTCTTGAAACTATTTTGGAATCTAGTTCTCAGGTGACCATGTATAGGTGTTGATGGAGGGGAAGCCATATTTATGATTGAGCCATATGACTAACATCATTTTGTACTATGTGTCAAGGGTGATTAAATTACTTTCACAGATGTCCTCATTTGATGTATAGAATTAATGGTAATGACTTATAGAATTAAACAGATGGTACTGAGAGAGTGACAGATATTTTAGGGAAAGAAATAGAGTCTCAGCATCAGGGTAATTCTTAACTGGTAAGATGGATTAGGCTGGGGAGGATAAAAGGGTGTGGTAGATCACGGATTTCTCTGAATCCTTTATGACAAGTAATGCCTTCGACAAGATTGGCACTCGGAATATGTTTATTTTGGTATAGAACAATTAGGGCCTGACTTGTGCAACAACAACAACAAATTGTCATCTAATTGTTATGTGCCTGTTCCAGTGCCCGGCACTCTGGACGTTACAAGAAAAGTATGCTCAGAAGTAGGCTTGGGCACCCGGGTGGCTCAGTTCATAAAGCATCTGACTTAGGCTCAGGTCATTATCTCTTCTGGTGAACGTGAGCCCCGCTTCTCTTTCTCTCTCTGCCCCTCATGGGATTCCCTTTCTTTCTTTCTCTGCCTCTCGTTCACTTGTGCCCCCTCTCTTGCTCTCTATCAAAAAAAGTTAAAAAAAAAAAAAAAGTAGGCTTGGGGCGCCTAAGTGGCTCAGTCTGTTGAGCGTCCAGCTTCGGCTCAGGTCATGATCTCACAGTTCGTGGGTTTGAGGCCTGCGTTAGGCTCTGTGCTAACAGCTCAGAGCCTGGAGCCTGTCTTCAGATTCTGTGTCTCCCTCTCTCTCTGACCCTCCCCTGCTCACGCTGTCTCTCTCTCTCTCTCTCTCTCTCAAAAATAAATAAAACAATAAAAAATTTTTTAAAAAAGTAGGCTCAAGCTTTGCTTTCCAATTGGAGAAATATGAAGCAAAAGGACACAATGTATTTTAAAATGCCCAAAAGATAATTAGAATGCTTGCTACTATTGTATAAATAAGGATAACTTCTGTATCTCTAAATTAAGCCTTTACCTCCATTGCTATAGTTCTAGAGTTTAATGAAGAAAATAGAAAGGGGGATAATATATGACAATGGGTCCTGTAAATTCCCTAATGAAAGATTTAGAGACAGATAAGAAAGTAAATAAGATACTTATTTCAATTTGTTACCTTATTGTGAATGAATGTGCTGTATTTGAGGGTTCTTAGCCCTTAATAGATCATGAAAACTGATTTGGATGAACATTACCAAAGACACAGAAGTAACTTCCTTCTTTATTCTTGTTACGGAGGCTTCCCTTTGAAACATTAGTCTCCTGGGAGGCTTTCAGGTGACTTCAACTATAACCCTTTTTCTGCAAAAACAAGGAAGATTCCCCGGAGGGGAAAGTAACATCAGCAAGGCCCACCAGACTATATTTCTCTATGGTGCTTAGTAAAGAAAACAACATATGCAATTTAAATCTTAGCTAAGAGCTTTCCATCTCTTCCTCCCACCTAACTTCCTTGTAGGTTCTGGGCCGGTGTTCTTCTTAATGTAGCACAATTTCTGGTTTTGATCTGAACCTGGAATTCACTGGAATCCATACTTCCCTGAAAAACAGGTCTGTTTTTGAGGTTCGATTTGATTCTGAATTCACCTTCAAGGGTTAGCTGTAGTCCACTGATTGCTGGTCTATGGAGGTGTTTAGTATTTGCTACCTGTCTTTGTCATTGAGAGGTCTTTCTGCCAACTGGAAGGTGTGTTGCATGTTGTTAAACCTGTTAAATGGAATTATTTTAAGCTCTAGATACTTGAGTGAACCTACTTCTCTGTTTTGATTATTGAGCCACATCTTGTTTATGAATCAAAGATCTGCTTCCTTGGGATAGCACCTATCTGATGTTGCCCCGAATACTTCTTTGGGTACCTGGTGGAGTTGATAAAACCCACATTTTTCAGGTGAAGTGCTAAATCTGATTATGCCATTTGACTGAAGTCTTTGCTTTTCTGAAACTAGTTGATTGAAGCTGTAGTATTTAATGGCTATTGGAAGTTCTCATCCAGTTGTGATATTCACATACTCATCCCTGTGAGTTACTTAGGATACCATTGTCCCTGAACAGAATAACTCCATTTATTCTAGAATGGAAGGAAGATTATTATATGAATATCTGGATCCTTCTGCAGTCATTATCAATATTTGATTTGCTCATTCTCAGATATGAAACAAGTGACTAATTTAATAAGTGGCATAGTTCACTACAATCTAAATCTAAAGTATTTCCTTTGGCCATTCCTTCTATTAAATGCCTGAAACATAATAGATACTTAATTATTTGTTGGATATATTAACTTAAAAGGGCTACTTTGTATAAAGTTGAAAGTGCCATGATTTTGTCTATTTCTAAGATCATCATAAAGGACATGATGTGCGGGTTTCATTTAGAAATGATTGCCTTTCAAGTTTTAAATTTGGAGTGTTAGCATGTGATTCTAGGGAAAGGAGGACTATACTATGCTGTGGTACCAACTCAAACTACTCTTATCACAAAATTGGAGATGCCTTGGGAGTCATCTAGGGAGTGTAGGGGGGAAACAGATAAGGCTGGGCAGCTGGGGTGGGGAGCAGGAGCAATGCTGATTAGTGCTGCACTCTCATTGCACTAGTGGCTATGTACACTTTAACCGTTTCCATGACAAGGACAAGTTATTCCTGCGAAGTCTTGATGACCCCTAAGTTTATTGTTTTAAAGCAAAGAGGAAGAAAACCATGCAGGAAGAGTGTTTCATAGTTGAGTTACTTTTCTTGTGAAGGGGTATGTGAAGAATGGAGGGATGTATAAGGAGAAAAAATACAAGAATTTGGAAGGGGATGGGTACCAGGAGCACAGTTTTCAGTGAGGGCCAGAATAATGGTTGTGCTCCATGTTGAATTCCAGAACCTAGACTAGCTTGGCCTCCAATCCTCAACCAGCCTCTCTTCGCACAACCTTGTGTTTTCTTCATTATTAAATCATAATGTTTTCCTAATAGCCTGGGATAGTACTGAGCTTGTTGAAGCTGTTCTTGATCAGGATGTGTGTAGATCGCATGGGCATGGTTTATGAAAAATTCAAGTCTTATTTCCATGAGCTGTCATTGCTTCCCCTGGATATCCTGCTTGAAAACCTATACAGTAGATTCAGGGTCTGGAACAAGATTATACAGGAGTCAACCAGTGAATGTTTATCAATCACTTGTTTAACTATGTGCCCTCAAGCAAATCACCTCATTTACAAGTAGTTGCTGCTCCTTTTTTTAATCGCTCTACATTCCAAGCATTTCTGAAGATAACAGGGAGATAGTGATGAATATCTTTACAACCTTTGAAGGAAGATACAGTAGAAGGAAGAACTTAGTGATTTTAAAATAAAACAATAAAAGTCTGAGCCTCAGAGCAGCCATTCCTCCCATCTGCTTCCACCTGACCTCCTCATCTCCAAATGGAAGAGTGAAGCAGGGCATTGCAGGTTTTTTGACATTTGGTACTTTGTTTTTGTGTTTTGTTTTTATCAGTAAGTGTGAACTCTTTTTCTTATGGCTACACAGTTTTCTGCTGGGGCACATTGTCGATTTCTTAGCCTGTTAAAGGCATAAACCTCAATCCTTTTCCTGTGGATTACACAGAAGAAAAGGAGTTTATTGCCAGTACTTCTTTTAGAAATGGAAGAGGTTACTTTTATATTTCTGCATTTTCCTAAATTTCCTCTGCTGGCCCTGGAAATACATGGTAAGAGTCAGTGTGCATCACCAAGAGGTTTAGCCCGTTGAATTAGGAGTTTTCTCCCACCTTTGTGGGACCACTGACAGCGAAGTCAGCTGACTAGAGGAGGTTGGATCTATAGAGGTGATAGCTTTGTATGTGAAGGGTTTTCTGTGATCTGCCTCAAGGTTTACACATCTATAATCCATCGTAATAGAGACATGGATTTGCTTTTCTTCTCAATTCCTGGCTATCGTGAATAAGACCCATTCCTGGGTCAACTTCTCTCTTTCATTTCCTTTGCTTCTGCTTTAAAGCTTTTGTTATTGCTTAAGCTTCCTTAGCTTTGCACTCAGCCCCAGGCCCTAGCCAATAGTGGTGTGCTATTGATATGTCCACTTCCTGAAGGTGATTAGACTTGGATATGGTGTAGAACCCTTTCCTTTGGGAGTGTGTGCTTGGATGCAGGAAGTTTGGGTGCTTACCACCTTTGGTGTCAATAAGCAGCCTTCCCTTTGTGTAAAGCTTTGGGAGCATAGGAGCTGGCTTACCAGCTACCTTGTGTCCAAGATGAAATAACTATTATCATATTTGACCTTGTCCTGGTAGTAACTAGTACTAAGATCCACATTAGTGACTTTGGTCTAGAGCCACAGTCCTAGCTGGAGGCAGATTCAGAGTTCTAAGCTCATGTCCCCTTTATATGTTAAAGTCTCAGCCTGTTTGGCATACAGGGTGGCATCACACAGTAGTGGAGCCTTCAGGCTCCTGTGAGAAGCTCATGAAAAGCCCTCACAGAAGCTGTTCCTATGGTGTGGTTATCCCACAAGGCACCTGGACTCTGGGCTCCTCTGGCCAAGTGGCAAAACTGACTTTTTAAGAAAAAAGAAGTAGAAGGGGGAAGGAAACTAGCATTTATTGAGTGTCTGGCGCTTGCTGTATATTATGCCCTTTAATCTTTATAACAGTTCTATTAGGTTGGTGTTATCCCTGTCTTTCAGAACTGAGACTCACAGAGGCTAAGTAACATGTACAGGGTTTCATGGCTGGTAGTGGTGGAGCAGAAGTTCCAGTCAAGTCTGTTTGTCTACAAAGATTTTGCTCTTTTCAATGATTCTTAGTGACTTGGAGAACTACTGGCCTTTGGTAGGAGTAATCCTTGATCATATTTTAGCATTAATTACCTCCAGTAGTAACTTCTAACATCTAATTGCTTAATCATTAGTACTCAAGATATGAATGTTTTGATCCTGGGCCCATCATTATCAAATTCCAATAGTATTTCTGGCCAGCTTCCTTCTTTCCATCCATCCTTAGTACAAGTAATATTTATTAAGCAACTATAATTTGTCAGTAGCACTTGTCCAAGAAATGAATTGAACTGTCCTTGGTCCTTAAAGAATGTACAGTCTCTGGAAGTGGGAATAAGACCAACAGTAAAGTATCAGTAAAGTGATTTTTGCTGATAAATATAAGGTGCTTTGGGAACACCTGAACCAAGTGTGTGTGTTGGGGTAGAGGGTAGAGTACATTTTGTAACAGTTGGTGGGGATGCAAGTAGTGATCCACATGGAAAGAACTGCACGTGGGAAGAGCTTTCAGGAAAGAAGACTTCATGTCATATATTTAAGAAACTCGGTGTCACTGGTTGAAGCACACAGATCTAGGGGGCATCAGCAAGTTAGCTATATGGTACATCAGCTTGGGAGAATGAGTCGGAACACCTCCAGGGGACAAGAAGTTTCAAAAGATGACCATTGGAGGGTGTTAAGGTGTTGTTGGGTAACTGCTAAGCTAGAACGTGGATTGGTTCTTCCTCTTGACTGTTGAAATCACCTAGGATGATAGCCAACCTTGGAATGGAGAGGAATATTGGGGAACAGGATCCAAAATCTTGGGTAAATAAAGGGGTGACCAGGATGTTGCAGAATGTGGTAACGAGGAAGCTCAAGATTTTACAACTGAATGTCATGAGCTAGAGAAAAGAGGTGTTTTTTTTCCACTTGATGGTAGAGGCTGGATGTCCTGGAAGCAGCTGAGAAGAAGCTGTCTCTCAGACCAAGTTGTAGGCGAAATAGTATTCCTGGGAGAGCCAGGCTTCAGTTAGGGAGGAAATAGAAGAGACTGAGGATGTTGGTAGTTCAATAACCATGGAACAGGATTCCAGAGGGCTGATGTGTAGGTGATGTGTAGTCCAGGGGGCTTGATGGAGGAAAGGAGACAATATTTATAGGAATGGGAGTGTGGGTCCAGAACAGAAATGAGCAGAGGTGTCTATATACTGGGCAGAATGTCAAAAGATGATAGTGATATGACATCATAGATCCTCCTGACTATCAGAGTGCCGTGAAAATAAGCTCCAGAAACAAGCAAGAGTTCAAATACATGGGAGAATTTAATATATGGTAAAGGAAACATTTCTAATCAAAAGTAAAAATGTGTTTAGTCAATAAATGTGGATGGATGACTATGGTTATCTATTTGGAAAAAATAAAATTAAATCTATGCCTCATATCAATCACAAAAGTAAGTTCCAGATGGATTAAAGCTCTAAAGATAAAGGCTATGCCATAAAATTATTATAAGAATGTTCCTATGTCCCCAGAGGCAGAGGAAGCCTTTTTAAGCAAACAGATAAAGGAAATCATAAAGGAAAAGACAAACAGATTTGACTACATAAAAATCAAAGCAAGAGAGGCATAAGGTTAAAAAAATAAAGGACGGGGCGCCTGGGTGGCTCAGTTGGTTAAGCGTCCGACTTTGGCTCAGGTCATGATCTCAAGGTCTGTGAGTTCGAGCCCCGTGTCAGGCTCTGTGCTGACAGCTCGGAGCCTGGAGCCTGCTTTGGATTCTGTGTCTCCCTTTCTCTTTGCCCCTCTCCCACTCAAGCTCTGTCTCTCTCTGTCTCTCAAAAAAAGAATAAATGTTAAAAAAATTTTTTTTAATTAAAGGGACAAAATGGGGGAAACACTTGCAACCTTAAAAGACAAGGTTAAAATCTAAAAAGAGCTCTATAAAACTAAAAAATGCAAAGTATTTGGCCAGTAAATGCAAAGTGATTATCAAACTCAGTCATTATATTTAGAATACAGTTGAGGGGTGCCTGGGTGGCTCAGTCAGCTAAGTGTCTGACTTTTAAAAAATTTTTTCAAGTTTATTTATTTTGAGAGAGAAACACAGCACATGAGCAGAAGAGGGTCAGAGAGAGAGGGGCAGAGAGAGAGAATCCCAAGCAGGTTCTGCACTGTCAGTGCAGAGCCCAATGTGGGGCATGAACCCACGAACTGAGAGCATGACCCAAGCTGAAGTCAAGAGCTGATGCCTAACCAGCTGAGCCACCCAGGCTCCCTAGTGTCTGACTCCTGATTTCAGCTCAGGTCATGATCTCATGGTTTGTGAATTTGAGCCCTGTGTCAGGCTCTCTGCTGGTGGCATGGAGCCTGCTTGGCATTCTCTCTCTCTCTCTCTCTGTGCCTCTCCCCTGCTCACTCACACATTCTGTGTCTCAAAATAAACTTTAAAAAATTAAAAAATAAAATATGGATGAAAACAATGGTATAATTTTTTATCAAGCTGGCACAGATGAAAAGGAATTGAGACAGTCTAGTTTTGGAAGGATGTGAAGAGATGGACCCATATATGTTGGTTCAGATATAAATCAGTACAATAATTTGGAAGAGTAATTTGGCAGTGTCATAACTGAAAATTTTCATATCATTGGCTTAGCATTTCTATCTCTAGGGATTTTCCTACAGAAATCTTCTCAATAGGTGCTTTAAAAAAGAATATATATGTGGGGCACCTGGGTGGCTCAATTGGTTAAGTATCCAACTCTTGATTTCTGCTCAGGTCATGATCTCACGGTTCATGAGTTTGATCCCTGCATTGGGCTCCGTGCTGACATTTGGAGCCTGCTTGGGATTCTCTCTCTCCTCTTTCTGCGCCTCCCTGGCATGCACGCTTGATCTCTCTCTTTCTCTCTCTCTCTCTCACACACACAAAATAAATAAACTTAAAAAAAAGAATGTGTGTGTGTGAATATTTACTAGACACTGCTTATAAGATCAAAAACATAGAAGCATTCTATTGTGTCCACAAAGGAGAAAAATTAGGACTTTCAACTTTTTAAAATGTATTTTACAAATGGAGTTTTATTCAGCGTTTACAAGTAAAGATGTAGATCTCTATATATTGACATTAAAAGATCTGCAAATCATTTTGGTAAGTGGAAAAAAGTTATAAGCTAATATGTTTAAGATCTCATTTTTGCCTTAAAAATAATAAGTCTCTGTATTTAGGAAAAAAATTGTGCAAAATGTTAACGAAAGTTATCTTTTGGTGTCTAGAGTTACAGGGAATTGCTCTCTTGTGGGTGAGGGGTGAGGAGAGGGGAGGAGAACAAATGAAGTTTTAAAAGTGGGGAAAAATGGAAACTTTTAACTACAGCATTTACAAAAGAAGGTGGAAGGGAGAACATTCAGGATTTGTTTGTGGTCTGGATAGATTGCACTTCACTTCTGACTAAGTATTAGTAATCTCTAGAGGGTGAAAAGTCTTGGGACTTGTGGCACTATGTCGTAGCACTATGGAGAGGCTCTAGGCTCAGGGCAGTTGGGTTCTCAGACTCCTACTTTACTGGGCCAAGAGGTTTGATAGGGGTGGTTTTGCCTCTTCCCCTATCCACAACTTTTGCATTGGCTACTTCCCAGGCTTAGAGTACCATTTCTCCTCTTGGTAGCCTGGCAGACACCATCTCAGGGTTCAGAGTTCTGCTCAGAGGTCTTCTCCAAAGTGAAGCATCCCTTCCTTTGTGGAGGTAGCTGTAATATCTACCCTAGCCCTTATCATTACTGTTTAATAATTGTTGTTTGTATTTGTCTCCTACTAGACAGTGAGCTCCTCAAGGTCAGGGACCAGGGCTTATTTTTAACTGCCCCAGCACCTAGCATGGTTCCTGATGTACAAAAAATGCTCAATATATCCTGGCTGGAATGAAGAAATGAGTGGGAAATGAATGATTTCTAGGATTTTTATTAGCCTGAATATGGGGAGAGAAGGCCTGGATGAGAAGGTGGAAGGAGGGGAACAATGTGGGCTTGGAGAACCGACACTGGCACCAGCCTAGAGAGTACCAGGACACAAAGGGGCAGGGTACACCTGAAAGAGTAGGAGGGGGCCAAAGGCTGGGTTGACTTTTCTAGTTTCTACCCCGGAAGCCAAACCAAATGCCACTTCATAACCAAAACGAATGTTTTCTCTATGCTGCTAAAATTCTGTGAGAAACACATTGACATGATGGAAATGTTTTGATTCAGGGAGGAGCAGTTTGGTGCAGAGAGAAGCTATCGGGCACTTAGGTAAAGACATAGTTTCTGGGTACCCTAACGCAGGAATGAGCTCTCCCTTCCAGAGAAGTAAAAAGACCTGAATCTTTGGATTAATGCACCAGGTGTCCTCAAAGTAGTGTCTGAAAAGACACTTTCTGTATGTCTGGGTGTCTTCTTACCATTCCCCACCCTAATTTCAGCACTTCACAAATACTAGGTTTGGGTGTATAAAAGTTATCTCTCCATTAACCATTTGCCATTTATGCCTGATTATCATGTAGCACAAGCATGATGCATACATAACATTAAATGTGCATATTTTTAATTCTAGCATCATTCATTTTTTCAGCAAACATTTATTGAATGACTACCGTGTGTCAGGCACTGGAAATACAAAGGCACTGAGATTGGTCCCTGCTGTTGAGGAACTGACAGCCTCGGTGAGGAGATAGACAAATAAACAGCATATATTAAGATAAGTGTTATGAAAAATGTATGTATGCATTGCTTCATGATCTCATAGGAAAGTCTCTTAGGAAAGGGTGGGGGAATGATAGAAAAGTTTTATAAAAGAAAAACCAGAGCTGTTTCATAATTAGGTGAGATGTGGAGGCAATGCAAAGTCTGCTTCACTTGGAGAAAGCAATATGTGCAAAGAAAAGTATGGAGAAAATGTGGCATTTCAGGATTCTGTAAAGAGTTCATTGTGTTACTGTGAGACTCCCTGCACAGGAGCAGAGCAAAGATCTTCATTTTAAAAGATTCCAGAGGATAGTAGATTGAAATGGGTATATATGGAGGCAGAGAGAGCAACGGGTAGGTTTTGTAGTCATTCAGGTGAGAACTTATGAGAGGCTGAATTAAGGCATTGACCCAGTGGAGGTGGGAAAGTGGTCATGATGACGAGATAATAAGGATTTTGTAGTTACAAGACTTAATTAGGTCTTTCTTTTTTAGTGTTGTAATCTCAGTGCTTAGCACAGTGTTTGACACATAGTATACAGTCGACAAATATGGGTGAATGAGTTTGTAATGTACTCAGAAAGATGGGAGAAGGAGGAGGTGTCTGTCAGGATAAATCAATAGATGATACTGTTATCAAACTGAGAGAGATGAGCCAGGAAGAGGAATGAAGAGTTAGTTCAATTTCGTATTTAAGATTGAAAGGCTTCTAAGTCATTTGAGTGTAGGCCTGTAAGCGGAGTCCCAGCAGAAGAGTTAACATGGAAAGGTAGATTTGAGAATTATCAACCTACTATGGGGTGGATGACACTGCCCGTGGAGAGTATGAGTGAAGAGAAAAAGAGAAGTCTGGAGGCCTGGAAACCCCTGGGAACACTAGCATGTAGGGGCTGGCAAAGGAAGGGGAGAATGAGGAAGTATATTCAAGGAGTTTGAAGGAAAACTAAGAGAGAGCTGTGTCCCCTAAGCTAAGGGAGATTAGTTTAAAGAACATCAGAGATGTCTGATGCTGCCAAGAGGTCCTAGAAGAAGTGAGTGGCCACCAGAATATTACCTCTGTGACAGCAGGGATTTTTGTCTGTTTTGATCATCGCAGTGTCCCCAGCACTTAGAACATCCTGGCACATAGTAAGCACTCAGTAAATAACTGTTGAATTAATGAATGAATGAACTGAAAAAGATCCCTTGAATTTAGTTACAGAACCACAGGACCTTGGTGAAGAAGGCATTTTCAGAAGGGTGGTAGAAAAGGAAGTCATAGTGGACTAAGGAGTAGATAGGATGTCAGAAGTGGCTACCAAGAGAGGACTAAGGAATGCCAACTCCATGAGCACTCATGTGCTGGGCACTGACTAAGCCCTTTACATGCATTGATTCATTTAACCTTCCCAACAACCCAATAAGGTAGGTGCTAATCATGATCCCTTTTTTGAATGAGGAAACTGCAGCACAGAGAGGGGAAATAACTGGCTCAGGGTCCCATAGCTAGAAAGTGTTAGAACTAAGATTTGAGCCCGCTTCTGTCTGGCTTTGAAGCTCAGCATCTAACTGCTCAGGCTGCATTTCCCTTAGAATTTCTTTGTGAACAGAAGCCCAGAGAAAGTCTATTGGAGGTGACATGGAGTTGAAATCAGGAAGACTTGCAAATATTTGAATGCTGATGGGAAAGAATCAGTAGAAAGAAATAACTTGAAGATTTGGGGGAAAGGGGAAATCATTTATACAAGAGGAACCTCAGGAGAGGTCAAGAGCACAGGTGAAAGGAAACCTTCCCCCCAGGTAGGAGAAGGTAAAGACCAGGCATGTGTTGCTGATGTTTTTGTCAGGGAGGAGAGGAGAAGCTAGAGATGGGTGGGAGTTCTCCTCCGATTGTCTACAGAGAGTAAAGCCAGTGGTTATCAAGTTACAGACTTGAAGAAAGTGGCTCAAGTTTGAAATAGCTGTTGCAGAGAACAGAAGAAAGAGTGGTAGAGATGGAAGATTTTCAGGGCAGCATCAAGGGCCCAGCCATGATTTTACAGTGGCCCAATCCTATTGTTACATGATTTTCTCTCTTCCCTCCAGCGGGACGCAGTAGCCAGGGTCAGTGCACAGGAGGCGGATGTGAGATTGATCCAGAGTTGAGGGTTTTGCCCACTGCATGCAGTAGAATTAAATGATAGGTTGTTAGGAGAATTGGCTAGATTGTGTTCGAAGTGAGAGATCAGCACACTCAGGCCAACAGGGAGGGAAGAGAAGATGAGAGAGGACTGAGAACAGAAGAGTAATGGAAGGGCCATAGCACTGGCATCTGGAGAAAGTTCAACAGTGGGACTTTGGTAGAAAAAAGGTCTCAGAGTTCCATATCCAGAGCTAACCTGTCTGTGAGGAATAGACTAAATGATGCTAAAAGGGGAGAGGTGCCAAAGGTAACTAATTTTTGTTGTGTTTGAATTTTTTTACCTTCTTAAATTTAGAAAAATGCAAACTGTTCAGTGAACCAGAAGAAAAGAGCAGATGTACATGAAAGCAGGGGGATGAGGGTGCGCTGGAGATAGGTACTGGTCACGGGATGGGACCCTGGAGCATATTATCTGTGTGTGGAGTCACAGAGTACTAACTCTCTAGAGGAACAGCTGGAATCTGGTCCTACCTTGCCATTGTTTACAGGGGAGAAAAGAGCCCTGAGACTCACTCAGCTTAGCAGCAGCTGAACCAGAACTAAACCAACGTTTTCTGATTTCCCTGCTCAAGCTCTGTTTGCCTTGCTTCTTCCTGAGCACTTGAGACTTCAGAATTTCCTGTTGTCCCAGCCAGGCTCATTGTTGAGTGTGCTGTGCCATGCTTCCTACCCCTCAGCTCTTCCCAGTGCAGAGTGTGTGGGTGCCCGTAGAGGCAGCTGGCTTGTCCCCTGCCTATTTCCTGCTTGCTTCAGGGCAGCAACTGGGAGGCGGAAAACCACAATGATGACACGCTGTTTATATCCTTTTAAATGACCTGGTGTCCCTCCTGTTTTGCCAATTCTCACATTGCCACTGCCTCCAGACCTTCCCTCTCAGAGCTTGTTCAAATAGCAGCCGTGACTTTGTATCTCCTTTATCAACCCAAACCCAAGTGAATCACTGAACATTTAGGACAGAGAATCTTCACCATAAGATTAGTGGCAGAGGGTGGAGGGATAAGCCCTTAGTTAGGGGCACGGTTCTAGAAAAAAATGTTCTAGAAAAAAAAAATTCTTTCATTTCCATTTTCATTATATCTTGTAAGGAGTGTACCATCCTCACCCCGAAGAGACTGAGGATTTAGAGGATGGAGTACAGGTGTGTTTTAGAAAAGTAAAAATATACTAACCAAAAAAAAAAAACAAAACAAAACAGAGTTAGGTTTTCTTTTGTTCCAAGCAATTGTTCAGATAAGGCTAGTATTTGTGTAGCCTCTCGTGTCATTAGAACAGTGACCATGGCAGTTGTACATGGATATTTGTGATTTCTTCTCAACTTGGTAGGCTGAAGTCCAGGGAATTAACACTAAAACCCAGGACTTTTGCCCTCCTTTGGATAGATATGCAGATGAGCCCTCCTCCACACGATGATATGGGACACTGTGATGTGTGGGATCGGAGTGGGGGTGAGGAGGAAAGGGATAAGGGCATAATTTAAGAAGGAGTATTCTTTTGTAGTTTTTTTTTCACTCCTCCCTTTCAGTTAAGTCCTCCTTGGTCTTTGGGATTTGTAGAGATCGCTTGTCTGCCTGGGGAACTTAGGAGGGCCCTACAGATTCCGCTTTGAAGGTAGTCTCTGCCCTGGCAGTCTGGTTGTCCTCTCTTGCTGGGGATGAGTTTTCAGGGTTTAGAATGGAGTTGTGAGTTGGCCTGGCCCAGAGTAGCCTCAAAGTTCCTTCTCCCTGCAGGATTTAGGCAGGTATTAGTGTAGGATACAGGTTATTTACAGGGAGGGGAAAGACTACATTGGATCATGATGGTAGGAATGGGCTCCTTATTGGCTTGCTTTTTGGCGAAACCGCGAGCTGAGATGCGGCCATGTGGTAGTGTTCAGGCAGTTTGAGCAGGCTTCCTTGAAATCGCTCAAGGCTCTTGGGTTCCTTGTGCCTAGAGATGGATACCATTAAGGGATCCACTTTGGTTCTGAATTCTCTCCCTGCCTTTTTCCAGGCTATCCTATCCCTGACTTTGTGGTTCCATAGGAAGTCATGGTTGTCATGGTACCAGTGTGGATGTATGTGGCTCCAGAAAAGAATAGAAAGGGGGAGTACATTGGGGTTCAGGCTTAGGGCTGTATAATCAGTACCACCTCAAAGGTCACGAAGAAGAACCATTAGGAGGAGGAGAAGGGACAGCATGTTAGTGTCTTGGCTTTGGCTCTTTTTTCCGGTGGGGAGGGGGGCATCTGTAGAACTGTACTCTATGTTGGCTCACACTGGGTGGATTTCCACTGCTAGGCAGAAGTCTGCCTCGGACAGAGAGCCTGTTCAGAAGAGAGAAGGAAGCAGGATGGGAGGGTGACCATGTCCCTTTGCGGGGCACCAGCCAGATGATCTCAGGCCTCCTTTGCATAGGAGATCCTTCTGTCATCTCCTTCATCTGTTTGCATCAGCTCCTGGGCTTTTACAAAATGGGAAACCCTTCACCTGGAGCCCTTAAGAACACTGTTACTTCAAGTGACAGTCTTCAGTGAGAGGAGAGGTACACCAGAATGTAAAACTATTCCTTTCATCAAAAAAAAAAAAAATGTGTAATGAAAAAATGTTAGAACTGAACAGTGTGTTTATTCTGACATGATTCATTTACATTCTGGCATCGTATAAGCTTTCTATCAGTATCTTTCCTTTCAACCAGTAGCTCTTGAGCTGTCTCTAGTTTAAAGGAAGCAGTTGTTGGGGTGCTGGAACCATGTGCTTACTGTACCCAAACTAGAAATAGCCCTGGCCTGCCAGGTCATTGATACATGGGTCAGGGCGGGTTTTGGGAGAGAGGGCAGCACAAACCAAAATGAAAAAGTTGACCAGGTGATGAGGCAGCACCTGTGCCAGGGGTAAATGCCCTGTCCTACCTTGCCTCTTCCCACACGCATGCGAGCAGAAGGGACTAGAGTTAGGGACCTTCCTGTAAGACCTTGGTTTTGCCTGTTGCTTCTGGTGGCAGGTCAGCTACTTTGAGTTTACCCTGTCCTTGCAGGAAAACAGCATATACGGGAGAAGAATTCATTGGTTATCTACGTGCTCCTTCCTGGATGTGACCAGCTTCCTTCTTTGGAGTCGGTGGAAAATTGTAAGTACCACCCTGTTCACTGTTCTAGAAGAGCAAGCACTTGTCTGGAGCTATAACTCTGGTTGGCCTGGCCTAGGCTCCTGATGCTAGGCCCAGAGCCCTCCATGACTGTGGAGAACCAAGGTCACCAAGTGCTGAGAGACACAGAAGGTGAATCTATTGTATATACTCTAGCCAGTGTCTGAAGGTTGACTGTGGAGTGTCACACTGGCTTTTCACCGAGTCCCACAGGACACTTGTCTTCTGAACTGCATATAATTCCAATGCCATTTTAGGAATTTGCTGATGTTCTTTAAGAGAGAAGGAGTTTTGGGGCATGACTAGAGTGACTAGAGTGTTTGGACATAATGACTGAAATAAAGCCAAATTATTAGCCTTGCGATGCCTCCTGTCCTCCCTGAGCAGCAGCATTTGGGAACTTCTCAGTCTCCAAAGTGAACATTCTAGTCTTGGCTTCCTCCTCACATTCTTGGATGAAGTAGCTAAATGAAACCTGAAGACGAAGGGAAATGAGGGTGATTACAAAGGCTCTGGGAACATTGTAACCTGGACACGAGTCTCCAAGCATCCCTGTCCCCTTCATACTTTCAGCTAAGGGCTGGTGGAAACTCGTGTTTCTGGAGGGTAAGGAAACTGAACCACAAGGCATTATCTTGTAAGGCCATCAGAGCTGCTGGGTGACCTCCCTCCCACTCTAGCCCAAGGCCTAGCTGGCCTGCAGCTGCTCTCCTCTGGGAAAGTCTCCTCTTTGAATGGAAAAAAATGTGATCTTGCTGCTGTTTTTTAATCCAAGGATTTACACAGAACACGTGATCTGTAATCTGAGAGTAGAATCCTTAACCAATGGGGTAATTTCTGTCATTTCAGACACCCTGGTCATAAATGATGATCATTGTCTCCTCCTCTCTCAGACTGTCTGGGGAGCTCTCCGAGGTAACATGGGAGCTGATACTGGGATGGAGAGAGAGGGGTGATGTGGGAAGGTTGGCATCGGTGGGTTGGGAGTACAGGGCTGAGGGTCCGGCACATACCCCCACTTTAGGAAGCTTTCTTTATGGAGATCTGTTGGAGTGTTCCTCATCTCCCTGAAGGGAGTGTTCTCCTTAACAGCTGTCCCAAGAAATTGATGGCTGTCAGCCTGGGCAGGTGCTCTGGGGCAGCTGTGAGAGGCCCAGCAGGCTGATGCTCAGGGTGCCGCAGGGGACAGCTGCTTGGGAGAGGGACCACTTGGGAACCCCACCACAACACTGCCTGTTCAGCTTTCACTAAACACACATTATTAGAAAGGTGTATTGAAAAGGACAACCATATCACAGGAGATGTCAAAAAAAGAAGTAAATAGTAGTAAAAACATGTAGAACTAGATTATTTCAGGAGAAATGAAGACTTTCCTAGCTAACGGGTGATGGACTTATGCCCTTCCTCTTGGTTTACTGAAAAGGTATTTGGTCCTTAGATACAGACTTAGCCAGATACCTCTACTACTTTTGTAAAACCTCTGCTGGTGAATGAGGAGGGAAATTCTCAACAGCATTTCAAATCTTGTTTTGGTTCGTCTTTGTTCACTTACCCCTCCTCTTCCCTCTTCTGTATTTTGGAGAAACAGCATGCTGATTCCCCTTTCTTCTCTCTTACACCTTTTGTGCAGGTGCTAATGAGAAGTCAAGTTGAAATAAGGGGAAATCTGGGACTCCAGAATTCCAGGTGTCAGAGTCAGGGTAGAAGGAAGCCAAAATGGTATAGGAGCAGTCTGCCTCAAAGCAGATGCTGAGCAACTGTTAAGGCTTCAGATTCTTTCATTTGGAAATTTTGAGACTCTGGAAATCCTTCACAGGGCCTCTGCTAGGTTTTCAGAAAAGGGCTCTAGCTCTTGAATTCGTACAATGCTCTGGACTCAGCATGCCTACCCTTGGCCTTGTCAGAATCTAGGAGTCTGTGTCCAGTGGACTGGGGCAGTCCTTCTGGGGCATTTGCTGCCTACCATACCTCAGCTCTCACTCTATAGCTGGTTCCCTTCTCAGGCTCAGAGGAAAGGTGGATAACACTTTGTCTTCTAGGTCCAGCCATGGACCCAGGCTCCTTGAAAACTTAAGCTTATGATCACTTTTTCACAATTCAGTCTGGGATAATAGAAGGGACAGTAGATTGAGGACCCTTTTTTCTCTGTTTCCTTAGCTCCTGATCAGTATTAATTATGGAAAGCCTTAACCGTATGAACTGGCTTGTCCCTGCATCTCCCCTCACAAGCACATATCTTTGCCTCTCTTAATACTCTTGTGAGTTCAAGGCTTAGGAAATATGGATAAGAGGCCTGTGGGTTTTGAGGTATGTTCGAGGAGGGGCACTAAAACCCCTTACACTGCTACCTCCCAAAATAAAATACAGAGTAAAAATAGCTACTGGCTTCCTAATATCCCCTTTGCATCAGTGTGGAGACTCATTAAGCCTGTACTATATCTGCTTTTACTATGTGCCCAGGCATGCTCCTCTGCCACATTGGAAACCTTCTAAATGGTTGCATCTCTTTTCCCACCTCTCTAAGCCTTTACTCTGCATCTCTACCTCCCCATAGGTCTGGAGACTTTTAGCCAGCTAATTTGGAGATCTCCTGAGGGCACGGTGAGTGGGGGCCCTCCGAAAAGCCTCCTTTTAAATCTCTGGGGTTGGCTCTCAATGTTGAGAGTCCAGGGAATAATTTACTTTGCCTTAGACAGAGTCCTGGTGGCTCAAGATGGCCCCAGCAAGAGTTAGAAGGAGGTGTGGGTGGAAACTGGTTTGGTGGATTTGGCCTGTTTGGAATCACCGTAGTTCAGTTCCCCTGAGTAACGACCTTGAGACCACACTGCGTTAAAATAAATAAACTAAATAAGGGCACCTGGGAGGCTCAGTCGGTTAAGTGTCCAACTCTTGATCTCAGCTCAGGTCATGATTGAGTTCCACATGGGGCTCCACGCTGAAGTGCAGAGCCTGCTTGGGATTCTGTCTCTCCCTCTCTCTCTGCCCCTCTCCTGCTCATGCACATGTGTGCCCATCCTCCCTCCCTCCTCCTCTCTTTCTCTCTCTCTCTCTCTCTCGAAATAAATAAATAAACTTAAAAAAAAAAAGGGAAACAGATGAAAGTGAAAATCCAGAATTTGTAGGCTCAGTGGTGTGTGGGACAGCTATATCTGGCTAGCATGGGACTGCTACTCTGACAGGTGCCTGCTGGTGGTCATTGAGGTAGAGATGTGGGGCATTTGGGGACACAGGTACTCTACAGAACAGTCATAGATTGGCTTTGGAAAGATTAGGAGACTTTTCCTCATTGCCCTTCCGTTCCCATGGTGAGTTCCCTTTGAATCTTGACTTCTTTAATGTTTGGTCCACACAGTACTTTATCAACGAGACCAAGATTGAAGACTTTCCCCGCTTCCCTCACCGGGGCTTGTTGTTGGATACGTCTCGCCATTACCTGCCACTGACTAGCATCCTGGACACTCTGGTACCCAGGCCTTAAGGCCATCTTTGCCCTTAGTGTTCTGGTCTGTTGGGGCAAGGGATAGACCAGCTGCCATATTCCTAAAGAGTTACAGGGGGAACGTATGTAACTTTAGGAACTCCTAGGAAAAATGGAAAAGGTGACCCGCTCTAGACCAAAAAAAAAAAAAAGGAGTGATTTAAATCTACCTCACTGGCTACTCTGGACCAATGTTCAGGTTATCTCCAGGAATGCAGAGGTGGTTTGGGGAATTTGCTTTTTTGACATAGCAGTTTAGCTTAGGACGAAGTCATAGGAAAGATGTTCAAAAGCCTTAGCTGGCAATGTTTCTATTTTGAGTTTGATGGGCAGTCTTATCTTACAGTTGCTAATCCAACTTTTGTATCTCCCTTTTCCTTTGCTTCTCTGATGGAATCAAAGCATTGGACACATCTGTCAGTCTTGGCTCTGAGATTTATGGGCTATGGAGTTACTAAATTCAACAATAGACTTCACAGTTTGGATAAATGTTAGACAACCTAAAACAAATGGCAGGAAGAAGTATTAGTCTTCAAGGTATTGTGGTGCTTTTGAAAGACCAGTGTACCACATAATTTCAGCCATCCTCTCAGTGTGGCTAAAATTCATCTCAAAAAGAGGAGGCAATGTCTCTGTCAGCCATCTTTGGGTGTGTCCTGGAAGAAGGAATGTGCTAGGTCTTCCCTCTGTGGCAGGCACTCCCTGATAGGAAGATTTGATACAGAGACCCTATGAACACTTATCAGGAAGCTGGGGCAGCCTGAGCCTATTGGGGTATGAGGAGCAGCCTGTCAGTATGCCTACCTTGGGAAAGTGGAGAGGCTGTGGCGGGCTCACAGCCTGTGCTCTGGTCTACAGGACGTCATGGCATACAGTAAATTCAATGTGTTCCACTGGCATCTGGTCGACGACTCTTCTTTCCCATACGAGAGCTTCAGTTTTCCAGAGCTCACCAGAAAGGTATGTCTCAATTTCTCCAAGACCAAGTTTATGCGCTGATGTCTGAGCCTGGCTATGGCCCTGCTGTCAAGGATACTGGCTCTCATCCTAACTAGCCAGTTTTAGAGACATGCTGACTTAGAGGAAGGGCACTGGATTTGGAATCAGGAGACCTAAGTTTGAGTCCAAACTTTGCCATTAATTTTCTCTGTGACAATTAGGAGATAATCTCTCCTGGTGTGTGTTTGTTTGTTTATAGTGTTACCTACCTATCTTGTCTCACTGACATTATGATACTCAGATAAAGCAATAGATGTGATAGCTTATGGGAAATTCTGATAAAGGTCCTTGGAAATAGTCCCTGATACCAAAGAGCTCTAGGTAGATTTTCTGAGTCCTGGAGGCATTTTGAGTTATCTTCTACCCTGCTAGCCTTCAGGAAATGAGATTGTTATGGGTGTCTTTTGCCTTTCAGGGGTCCTACAATCCTGTCACCCATGTCTACACAGCCCAAGATGTGAAAGAGGTGATTGAATATGCACGGCTTCGGGGTATCCGTGTGTTGGCAGAGTTTGACACTCCTGGCCACACTCTGTCCTGGGGACCAGGTAAGAGTAATATCAGATAGAGGGAGTCTACTGGTCCCCCTCAGTGGGCTTCAGGGCATTGACTCTTGGATGTGGTGTGCTCGGCCTTGGTCCCTGGAAGAATGTTTTCCATCAACAACTTCCACCTGGGAATTTAGATAGGCAGAATTTATTTTGGACAAAGGAGGCCACTTCTTACTATTAACCTCTGGGCACATTCTTCTCAGATGCCTTTGTCTTAATGATGCTCTTGCAAGTTGTGCCTTAGAATGGAAGAAAAGACTTTGCCAGTTTGGTGGGATCAGGCTCTCTGCTTTCCTGCCTAAAGGCAGTATGAGAGAGGCCTTTGGGAGCAAGGGTGACCCCTGCTGGAAGCAATATGTTAAGGCAAGAGTATGTATGTTGATAGCTGTCTGGCTATAACCCAGCCTCTGACTATGATAGTGGATATATTTTTATTTCTTTTTGACTAAAAGTTGATGATCACTAGTGTACGCGAGTGCCTGATGTCCCTGGTTATGTGCATGTTGTTTTTATGAGCACAGTTACATTCCTTTATGCAACTTAATGTCCTTAAGTATATGACTGTGTGGGAGTCTACGTATTTGTGACACTTCTGTGGGGTTCTCTGTTGGCCTAGGTTTCCCTGGATTATTGACTCCTTGCTACTCTGGATCTAGTCCCTCTGGCACCTTTGGACCAGTGAATCCCATTCTCAACACTACCTATGAATTCATGAGCACATTCTTCTTGGAGGTCACCTCTGTCTTCCCAGATTTTTATCTTCACCTTGGAGGAGATGAGGTTGATTTCACCTGCTGGTATGATCCTTTGGTCTTCTCATCCCCGCCTGTGGAATTGCTCAACTCAGAATAGAGGTTAGGTCCTGAGAGGCTACCTATCTCAGGTACTCCTTAGGGGCTAACTTCTGAGAACAATCTGCCTCAGCCCAGATGGTTCAGGTCTTAGGCCTTTCCTCTTGCCCCTGTATTGAGGCCCTACCTGATTTTGGCAAAGTTGTGAACATGAAACTATCCCTTCCTCCTGTCATATCCTTGAGATACATATGGAAGAACCAGATATGGGCACAGAATTATCCCGGGAAAATCCAGGACAGGGAAAAATAATTCCCGCTTTTGAAGACTTAAAATAGTCTGGTTGAAGAGTGAAGACACAGGTGAATTTGAGACTACTGTATGAAATTGTTTAGTAGGCATTAAACTGTAAGGTTCAAACCCTCAGATCTACTTCACTCAAGAGAGGTTGATGGGCTTCTCTGAGAAGCGGGCACTAGAATTGGATCTGGGGGAATAGTTGGCTTTTTTGAGCAGTAGAGGAGGGAGAAAACCTTCCAGGAGGAACTGTGAGCAAAATATAAACATTGTTGGGGGAGGGAGCTGCACCAGGTAACAGCAACACTTGTACCCATTTGGAATAAAGAATAAATGTTAATGGAAAAGCAGAATATGCCTGGGTAGGAGATTAAACAGAGAAGCCAGAATCCAGTGTGCCAGAGCCCCAAACCAAAACCTCAGACCCACATGTTGTAGTCCAGACAGGTTAATATGTGTTCTTGTTGAGAGCTTGAATTTAAAGCTCTTCAAGTCCAAACTCATCCTTTCTCAGCCTATGTCAGTGGCCCCCATCACACAGCTTTGTTCAGCCACACCTGCCATATTTGGGGTCTCTGAGATCCAAAGCTGATTAGTTTTTCAAGTGAAAAAAAGAAGTTGCAGGAGCCCAGGTGACTAATCGCCAAGCTCTGAGCTTTGAGGATGTTGAAAGAATTAATCTCCATTTTCTCTTGGGATTCAGGAGATCCAACCCAGATATCCAGGCCTTTATGAAGAGAAAAGGCTTTGGTAATGACTTCAAGCAGCTGGAGTCCTTCTACATCCAGACGTGAGGAAGGAAAGAGGGTGGGCAAGGTTCCTTGGGATCACCTCCTGTGGGTCCTCTCTTTCATACCAGGACCAGGCCCTGCTTGACCACCCTCTGAGTCCCTGAAGGGGTACTTTGTCCTATCTTTTCCGCTTTGGAATAGTCAGCTCCCAACTGGGGAAGGTACTGCTCAATTAGGAATGGGCCCCTAGGCAGCCTGAACCCCTAGAGTAGTGGCACCGGCAGCCTAGAACCTATTCAAGCTGACCAGACCCTTTCTTTACTCTCCAGACTGCTGAACATCATCTCTGGCTATGGCAAGGGCTATGTGGTGTGGCAGGAGGTGTTTGATAATAAAGTAAAGGTGAGCCAGGGGCGTAGAGAGAAGGGGCCACCTACAGTGCTTCCCTCTGGTCTCTTGGTCCTTTCCTGCCTTTGCACAGACTGGTCCTCCCGGGGTTTGGATTAGGCTTTAATGTTCAGAGCACTGGGGGCCATCTCTCCTTTCCCCGCCAGAAAGGTCACAGAGGTCTGAGCCCTGGGTGTGAGTGTCAGAGCTTCTGTCTATCTTCCCTCACCACAAACTGATCAAGAGTTATTTCTGCTGCTATAGGTTACTTAGGATTCCTGAGACTGGCATGCTGGATTGGATTTTCCTTTCTGAGTCATAGACTAGGGTCTTCCAGGTCTGGGAGCAGGGCTACCTTCTCCTTCATTGTTGATCAGTTAGGCCCCAGCCTCTTGCCAAATGGAGGGGTCCTATGAGAACTTTATCTCATCCTCAGAAACATCTGGAGATTCTTAGATATGGTAGCTCTTGACAAGTCTCCTGGGCCCCACTGCTTGCCTCCCTTAGCTCACAGCCAGTATTACTATCTCATTGTGGACAAGGAGGCTGCAGAAGGACTGAAGGAAGAAGCAGCTGGGAGGACTCCTAGGGCCGATAGAATCCCTGGCCTCTGCACTGGGCTAGGAGCTCGATAGTTAGGAATCATGGGGAAATACTCTGCCGCTTGGGAACAGAGCGGGCACATACCCTTTGGCCTGGTTTGCTTGCATAAGAATGTGGGCCAGAAATCTCCTCAGCTATATGCCATCACTGCCATTTGACCCTTTGTGACAGGTTCCTCCAGATACAATCATCCAGGTATGGCGAGAAGAGGTACCAGTAAATTATTTGAAGGAGCTGAAGCGAATCACCAAAGCCGGCTTGCGCACCCTGCTCTCTGCCCCCTGGTACCTGAATCACATAACTTATGGCCCTGACTGGACAGATCTCTACATCGTGGAGCCCCTGGCATTTGAAGGTGAAAGCAGGAAGCTCTCCTTGCTGACCACATGAGGCTGGGCTGGTGCACAGAGCAGGAGACAGAAGGGTCTGGGCTAGACCTTTCAGGTTAGATGAGATGACCTATCTGAAGAGAGGGCTACACTGGGAAGGTGGTTGAGTAGAAACCCTAGGGTTACTCCCCTCCTTCCCAGCAGCCTGTTGTTGCTTGTTTTCCCTCAGGTAGCACTCAGCAGAAGGCTCTAGTGATTGGTGGCGAGGCCTGTATGTGGGGAGAGTATGTGGACAGCACAAATCTGGTCCCCAGACTCTGGTAAGGGTTTCCTGAGGACGTGGGTGGTTGGGCTTGTGGGCATGGATTCTCCTTTAGAGACTCACTCCTGTCCAGTCACTCCCAGCAAGAACCTCCTTCCAGTGCTGAGAGAAGGAGAACTGTAGTGATCCTTCAGTTTGTACATAATACTCACATAACTGTACATTCCTCCAACAACCCATTAGGGACACAGGATAGAGATTGTTATCCCCACCTCACAGATAGAGACAATGAGGCCTGGAAAGCACAGATGACTTGCTCAGGATCCACCACTTAAGTCCATGATTCCTGTGATAAGACTTCCTTAATGCTGTTTCCCCAGCAGCCTCACCAAGCCTGGCCAGATATGTAGATTGTACATTTTGAGAACACCTGTTGCTCCTGTCAATAACAGTTCATGATGCCTTTACAACATGCTCTGGTTCCATATCTTTGGGAGAGGAGGAGAGTGGGATCAATGATCCTTATCTTAATGAAGTTGGAGCTGAGCTCTAGAAGTCCCTAGGAGCCCTCCAGCCAGGTTGTTGCTCTGAATAACCATGGCCCTGAGTCCAGGATGCCTAAATAAGAGAGAGTAGCCTGTGGGTGTCCAGATCTTTGCAGGGAATACAGGAGCCAACCTGGTACATGACCCTTCCCTCCAGGCCCAGGGCAGGGGCTGTTGCTGAGAGGCTGTGGAGCAACGAGTCGGTGACTCAACTGGACTTTGCCTTTAAACGTCTGACACAATTCCGCTGTGAGCTACTAAGGTAAGCAGGCCATGTTGGGGCCTTCCCACAGTGGGTGGGCAAGTTGGGGGCTTACTGACAGGAAAAGATTACTAATAATAGCTAACGCTTACAGAGGCTTACTGTGCAGCAGGCACTGTTCATGGTTCTTTATGGGCATTACTTCATTGAATCTTAATAACAACTCTGTACGGTAGGTAGTTTTATCCCCATTTCAGAGATAGGCACTGAGGCACAGAGAAGTTAAGTAACCAATCCAAAATCACTCAGAACCAGGATTTGATCCAAGCCAACTTCACAGTCTCTGTGCTTAGCCATGGCTATGCCTTTATGGACTCCCATGACAGCTGTGCCAGTGTTGGAGATAGGCCTGGTAAAGTGGTCATTTCCCTGATTTATTCATTGACTAAGTCTTGAGGACCTGGTGGACACAGCCTAGCGCAAAGCTGAGAGCCAGCCATGGCAAGGTCTAGGCCTCAACTGTCTGTAATTCACTGGGCAACTTTGAGCCTGTTCCTTACCATCTCTAAGCACGTTGCTCATTTGGATAATGAGCACGCCCAGAGGTCCCCTAGGGAGATTGGTCACATCCTGGAACTTGTGAGGCTGAAAAGGATTTCATGTCCACACCTCTGCAGGGACAGGACAGCACATTGGTCCCCCACTGCCACTGCATTTAGAGCGTTTATTTAAGCCATTAAAGGGGGGCTCAGTGGGCCAAGAATACTAGGCATCCCTTAGGCATCAGCTCCTTTCTAAAGGTATTGAGTTATTTGGGGCTCAGATACAGAGACAAGCAGATTAGAAATAGGGAGGTGTCCCCTCAAGTTCCTGGATATCACAGGTGCCTGTTCAGAGTGCAGACTCTTGCCAACACATGACCCTAGGCCGAGCAAGAAATCTCTGGAAATGAGATGCCCAAGTAATTCTAGTGTACAGTGGCAGTTTGAAATCCACTGAAATAGGAGAAGGGGAGACTGTTGGTTGTGGTGGAGGTGTTGCTGGGGCCTCAGACTGACCCCTGTCTCAGTGGCTCATCTTGTCCTGTTTCTTCATGTCCTTTTGCAGGCGAGGTGTCCAGGCCCAACCCCTCAATATAGGCTACTGTGAACAGGAGTTTGAACAAACCTGAGCAAGCAGCCCCAGGCACTGAAGAGGGTGCTGGCCCTAGGAGAGTAGTAGCGGGGGCCAGGCTTCCACTGCATCCCGGCCGGGGGACGGAGCCCCTTGCCCACATGCCCCTGTGCATGGAGAGAAGGGGGCTG
>CM053560.1:106650296-106938327 GCA_028646485.1 Cryptoprocta ferox | reverse complement strand
GTGTTTCAAGTTGTGTTTGTTAGCCTGTTAAAGGCAAGGGCTGAAGATAAGCTGGCAATGACCACTTTATCTTTTTTTAGTCTTAACTATGGCAATTTAATTAAAATTCCGTGCATTTAAAATGTTGCCTTTTGCTTAATGAAAGGCATTTTAGTGTGGTTTCTGTATAATACTAAATAAAGAATATTAACACTTCTGAAAAAAAAAATAAATAAATAAAAAACTAAGACCCAACTACATTTGTCTATAAGAAACTCACTTTAAATATAAAGACACAGGTGGATTACAAGTAAAGGAATGGAAAAAAATATACCAGGCTAACACTGATTGAAAGAAAAACTGGAAAAGTGATATTATTTCAGACAGAGCCAGCTTGAAAGCAAGGACAATTATCAGGGAAAAAAGAGGGGATTACATAATGATAAAGGAGTCAATTTCCCAAGAAGACATAATCCTTAATGTGTGTGCCCTAACAATAAAGCATAAAAATACATGAGAGAAAAAACTTATAAAACTGCAAGGAGAAGCAGACTGATGCACTATTATAGTTGGAGTCTTCAACTTTATTGATTGGAAACTGAGTGACAAATTCAACAGGTAGAAAATTAATACTGATAGAATTTAACATCATTTAACATAATTTAGCATCATCAGTCAACTAGATCTATGAATTCCCCTTGAGTTCACATGGAACATTCACCAAGTTAGACCACAGCCTGGGACATAAAACACACCTTAACAAATTTTTAAAATTGAAATCATACAATGTATGCTCTCAGCCCACAATGGAATTAAACTAGAATTCAATAATAAATGTAGTCAAAAATCCCCAAATATTTGAAAATTAAACAACATAGTTCTAAATGGCCCATGGGTCAAGAGAAATTTTAAAGAATATTTTAAACTGGGCCGCCTGGGTGGCTTAGTTGGTTAAATGTCCTACTCTTGATTGTGGCTCAGGTCATGATCCCAGAGTCATGATATTGACCCCCACATCAGGCTCTGTGCTGACAGTGTGGAACCTACCTGCGATTCTCTCTCTCCCTCTCCCTCTCGCTCCCTCTGTCCCTCTCCCCTGCTTACATGTGCTCGCTCACTCTCTCTCTCAAATTTAAGACAATGCATACTTAACTGAATATGAGAACACATGTCAAATTTTTTGAGATGCAGGAAAAATAGTACTTAGAAACTTAATAGTACTTAATATAGAAAAGAAGAAAGATATAAGCTTTCGGGACACCTGGGTTACTCAGTTGGCTAAGTGTCCACCTATTGATTTCAGCTCAGGTCATGATCTCACTGTCATGAGATTGAGCCCCACATAAGGCTCTGTGTTGATAAGTGTGGGGCTTGCTTGGGATTCTCTGTCTCCCTCTCTCTCTGCCCTTCCCCCCCACTCTCTCTCTCTTTCTCAAAAATAAATGAACATGAAAAAAAAATCAGTAAACCTCCAGCCAATCTAACCAAGAAAAAAAGAGAAGACACAAATTACTTTTACCAGAAATGCAAGAGGAGCCACCACTATTGACTCCGTGAACATTAAAAGGATAATAAAGGAACATTATAGATAACTCTATGCCCACAGATTTGATAACCTGGATGAAATGAACCAGTTCCTCGAAAGACACAATCTACCAGAATTCTCACAAGGAGAACTAGATAATCTGAATAGGCCTATATGTACTAAAGATATTGATTCAATAATTAATATTGTTCCAAAATAGCACCAGGCCCAGATGGGTTCACTGGTAAGTTATACCATATATTTGAAGAAGAAGTTGACACCAATTTTCTATAATTTCTTCTTGAAAATGGAGGGCGGCATTTTCCTAATACCAAAAACAGATAAATACATTACAAGAAAGGAAAACTACAGACCAGTATCTCTTCTGAACATAGATGATACTCAACAAAATATTAGCAAATCAAATCCAACAATGTATACAAAGAATTATACACCATAACCAAATGAGATTTACTCCAGGTTGCAAAACTAGTTCAACATTTAAAATAATGTAATCCATTGCATCAACATGCTAAAGAAGAAAAATTATATGATCATATCAACAGATATAGAAAAAGTATTTGACAAAATCCAAAACCCATTCATGATTAAAAAAAGTCTAAGTAAACTAGGAAGTGGAGGGATGATAAAGGACATCTACAAAAAAACCTAGAGCTACCATCATACTTAATTGTGAGAAGCTAGATGCTTTCCCCCTAAGAGGAATAAGGCAAGGATGTCCCCTTTCACCACTCCTGTTCAACACTGTACTAGAAGTCCTTGCTAATCCAATAAGAACAAGAAAACGATATAAGGGGAAGGAAAGAATAAGACTGCAGATGGCATGATTGTCTATGAAGAAAATTCCAAAGAATCAACCAAAAAAAAACCAAACAAACAAACAAACAAACCCAGAGCTAATATGCAATTATAGTAAGGTTTCAGGATGCAAGATTAATACACAAATGACAATTGCTATCCTATATACCAGCAATATATAATAAGAATTTGACATTAAAACAACACAATTTATATTAGCACCAAAAAATTAAATATTTAAGAACAAATATGCACAAGATCTATATAAGGAAAACTATAAAACTGTGTTGGAGAAATCAAAGAAGATTTAAGAGATATTCAATGCTCTTGGATAGGAAAAATTCAATATTATCAGTTCTTCCCAATATTATCTATAAATCCCAATCAGATTCCAAGCAAGTTATTATATGGGCATTAACAAACAGATTCTATGTTTATATGGAAAGGCAAAAGACCCAGAATAGCCAACACAATATTGAAAGAGAAGAACAAAGTTGGAGGTCTGACAATGTCTAAATTCAAGACTTACTATAGTCACCATGATAAAGACAGTTTGGTATTTGGTGAAAAAACTGACAAACAGATCAATGGAATGGAATAGAGAACCCAGAAATAGACTAACAAAATATAGTCAATTGAACTTTAAAAAGAGGAATGAAGGCAACTCATTGGAGAACACTATTCTATTCTACAAAGTCCTTGAACAGCTGGACACCCACATACAAGAAAAAAAGGAACATTCAAAATTAATATAATACAATATATTAATAGAATAAAAGACAAAACCCACATTCTTATTAGTCACAGAGAAAGCATTGGACAAAATAGAAAACAAATCTATGATAAAAGCTCTCAACAATATAGTAATAGGAAGGAATTTCCACAACGTGATAAAGAGTATCTACAAAAAAATCTACAGTCGACTTCATACTTAATGATGAAATATTAAATGTTTTCCCCTAATATTAGGAACAAAGCAAGGATTTCCATTCTCACTTCTTATATTCAAGATTACAGTGGAGGAGAATAAAATGTTCCAGTTTTCTGAATTCAATTTTGGTAATGCTTACTGCAGATGTGTGCTATAGACATTAATGTAATAATAATAAGTATATACTAAAAACAAATGTGGCTAAGGTAGAGTTTATATATCATATTAATAATATAGCATATACTAAAAACGAAAGTGTCTAAGGTAGAGTTTATATATCATACATGATCGTTCTGAGTATTGCCACTATGTAGGGGAAAGAACTCTGGCCAGAGATCTGGATTCCATCAATATCTTATTTTTTATATACATAAAAAGAGGAAACTGGACTAGATATAGCTAAACTTTGTCAGGCCCTATAATTCTGTGATTATTTGATTGATGATTTATTTTTAAATATAAACAAAAAGAAATATTAAAACACCTTTTTAACAAAGATTGTACTGGAAGTTCTAGTCAGTGAAGTCAGGCAAGAAAAAGAAATTAAAGGCATACAGATTAAACAGGAAGCAGTAAAGCAGTCTTTATTTGCAGATGACATGGTTTTTTAAGGAGAAAACCAAATTGAATCTATAAAAAAGCCACTAGAACTAATATCCAAATTTAGCAACATTGCAGGATACAGTCAATATACAGAAATCAATTACATTTTTATACAAACTGCTAGAAATTGTAATTTTTAAAAGATACCACTTGCAATTAAAAATTTGAAATTTGACAAAATATATAAAAGACCTATACACTGAAAACTACTAAATATTTTTGAGAGAAAAGTCTAAACAAGTGGAAAGACATACTTTCTTCAAGTAGCAAAAGTCTCAGTTTTGTTAAGGCATTGATTCTTCCCCAGATTGATCTGTAGATTCAATGCAATCCCAGGCAAAATCTCAGCATACTTTTTTGCAGAAATTGGCAAGCCGATTCTAAAATTTATATGGAAATGCAAAGGTCCTAGGATAGCCAAAACAACTTTGAAAAAGAGCAAAGTTGGAGGTCTCACAGTGATATCAGGAATTACAGTAAAGCTACAGTAATCAAAGCAGTGAGGGATAGGCATAAGGATAGAAAAATAGATCAATGGAGCCAAATAGTCCAGAATAAACACACACATACATACAGTTGATTTTTGACAAAGGCAACTTAGTGAAGAAAGGATAGCCTTTCTCAACAAATGAAATATATATATATATATTTCAATTAGCTCAATCCATATATCACACTATACCCAAAAATTAAAAACGATGCAAAGAACTAAATGCAAAACTGAATACTAGGAAACTGCTAGAAGAAAACATGTAAAATCTTTGTGTCCTTGGCTTAGGCAAAGATTTCTTAGATATGCTATAAAAGCAGTACCCATTAAATTACAAATTGATAAATTATTCATCATAAAAATTAAAACTAAAAACTGTTCTTCAAAAGTTACTGTAAAAGAATGAAAATATAAGCCACAGCCTGCCACAAAAATCTTTGCAAAGCATAAATTTGACAAAGAATTAGAACTATCTAAAGAATATATAAACTCCCAAAAACATAATAAGAAAACCCAATTTTTCTTATTGGAGAAAAGATTGTGGTACATTTTAAATAAGCCCATGAAAATATTCTCAACATTATTAATCATTAGGGAAATGGGAATTAAAACTACAATGAAATGTCACTATACACCCATTAGAATGGCTAAATTTTAAAAGACTGACTATAACAACTATTGACAAGAATGTGGTAGAACTTGAATTCTCACACAGTGAGAATGTAAAAAGCAACAACCACTTTGGAAAACAGGTTGACAATTTCTTAGAAAGCTAACCATGCGCCTATGACATGATCCAGTCATTCTATACCATCCTTGGTATTGACCCAAGAGGAAAAGAAATATATGCCTATAAGGAGACTTATACATGAGTGTTCGTAGTAGCTTAGTTTGTAATGACAAAAACTGGAAATAAATGACCATCAAAATGTGAACAGATAAACAAATAGTGGTATATACATACAATGAAATAGTACTCAGCAATAAAAGGGAGTGAACTATTGATGCACAACAATATGGATGATTCTAAAAATAATTTGCTAAATAAGAAGCCAGAAAAAAAAGAATATGTACTATATGATTCCATTTATATAAAACTATAGAAAGTACAAAGTAATCTATACTAGCAAAAAAAAATGTATCAGTGATTGCTTGGGGATAGGATAGGTGGGAAGGAACAGAAGAGAGAAATAACGGAAGCATAACTAAACCTTTGAATGTAATGGATCTATTCACTATCTTGAGGGTGGTGATTTCATAGGCTCATATGTCAACATTTATCAAATTATATATTCTAGAGCATCTAGCTGGCTTAGTTGGTAGAACATGCGACTCTTGGTCTTGGGGTTGTAAGTTCGAACCCCATGATGTGTGTAGAAATTACATAAAATCCTTTTTAAAGAGTTATATATTCTAAATATATGCATTTAAATGTATTCAATTATACCTCAATAGAGCTGTTTTAAAACAAAGTATCACCCTACAATCCCCAAAATAATAGCATTTGGGGATAAATCAATGCCTATACAACCAACATGTATTCAGCATCTGTACAAAAAAGCAAAGGGAAAGCAATAAGGGGTATAATATTCTTGAGAATAGGAGAACCCACAAGTCACTGATAGGAAGTAGATGGTTAAGCATACAATCTGAGAATAGCACCAAAACTGGGAGGAAGTCATGCAGGCTCAATCTGCAAGGCAAATGCAAAGGATCTGCAGTAATTTCTGGAGATGTTGAGGTCGTCTGAGCCCTTATAATATCTTGATACTAACAAATCAAAACTTCCTTCCAGAACAAAGCCCAAACTGAGGAGAAACTGATGGGAGTAGAATCCAAATAGAGCTGGGCAGAGACAATAAGGGCAAAAGAAAGAGAAGGCCCTGATAAAAGTTGGGTGGGACAGTGGAAGATGCAGATCTCAGAAGTCAGAGGCCATCTTTTCATCACTTCTTTAAAGAAAAATAAAGAAAACTCCACAGCTTTAAAGCTAAAATAGTTTTTCTTCCCACTGCTCCTTGTAACCAGAGAAATTTATTGCACTTACACATGAGCAATTGAAACTGGCATCAACTTAATCTGATACATAGTCATTATAAGATTTAAAGAAGAGAATATAGTAATGTCCCCACTGACAATGAAAGCATGACAGAAAGATTTACCCAGAAAGAAAAAAAAGAAAATTAAGAAAATTAAGAAAATGAAAAAAAAAACTATTAAAAATCAATATAAGTAAGAATTAGAAAAATTCAGGAATGTGATAATAGGAAAAAATTAAGATTTTTGAAAGAAGTTTATAGAACTCAGGAAAGAGAATAAACTAAGTTATTTCTGAAATAAAAATTAAGCTAGAACACAAGAGAAAGTAACAATGCATAATATTTTCAGACAAACAAGATTAAATGAAGGCATTTTTTAAAAAGATAGAAGAGGGGCGCTCGGATGGCTCAGTCACTTAAGCGTCCAACTCTTGATTTTGGCTCCGGTCATGATCTCACGGTTCATGAGATGGATACTATTTCATTGTGTGTATATACTATCAGCACAGAGCCTGTTTGGGATTATCTCTCTCTGCCCTCCCCCCTCAAAACAAATAAATAAACATTTTTTAAGTAAATAAAAGATGGAAGAAATAAAAATGGATTTGAGAGAAAGTGATAGAAAAAGAAGATAGTCAAAGAAGACCTAACATATGTATGATAGGATTTACTAAAAAGGAAAACCAAATCAATGGAACAGAATATCTACTAAAACTACACTTTAATAATATTTTTCTGAAATAACAAACCTTCAAGCTACAGGTTTAAGAGACACACATGTTCTCGAAAAACAAACCCAGATTGGCCAACACTGAAGACATGGTGACACACATCTGCAGTGCCAGTGTTGGGGCCCTTAACCAAACAATGATGGTGTCTATATACGAGCCCTATGTTGTTTACTTCTTCAGACAGACTAGGACCTATTAGCCCCAAAGCCCACTGGCAACATTTTTACACACTGAATTGCTTTAAAGATCCCTCAAATAAGCAGATTTTTAACCATTTACAACCTATCTGCTTTGTGTAATATTAACTTTCAAAATAAAACTGCCTATTATTTTACTAGCAAAATTGAGTTTATACAGGAATAGCAGAGAATTGCAATTCAGGACAAGCAAACTATATTAAAACTGTGGGGAATACGCTTAGGAATTTCCCGGGCTTGCACCAATGGGTTAACAAGGCATAAAGAATTACAAAGCCATAGGATGCTCACACCCAAGTTTCGGTAAACAAGATTAGGGAATTAAGCATAGAAAGGGTGGGGCAAAGGTCCCCAGAATAGAGAGGCGCCAAAGGCTCCAATACAAAGGTATATGAGGGTAAGCAAGATTAGGTATTCAGGGCGAAAACACCCCCTAATTTAGTACTATAGCAGAAAACTGCTTTCACAGGAAGGACCAAGTTAGGCAAACAGGTAGACAGGTATAGACCGATGCAGGTGAAGGTGCCTGGAGCAGAGCTGTTTAGCAAAAGAAAGGTGCCTTGTTAACCCTGAGGTTACTTGCTCTATCTTAGGCTAGCTAAGATAAACAAACATGGCGCCCCATGTCTGCCATTAACAACCATCTGCCCATCTGCCTGGCACCAGGATTTTGGTTTATATTGACCCAAACCCCTAACACCATGTATCTTCAAGACCCCCTTTCCCTCATGCCCATGAATTAGTGTTCACAGATTCATTGTCTCTTTGTGCACACCCATCATGTTTTAAGCCTTCTGATCTTAATAAATACGGAGCAAGGACCCTTACACTTGTCTTTTCCCAGACATTAGACATCTCTCACATTTTAATCCTGCCACTGTCTTGCTGGACAAGAAAGAACTTTAGACTTAGAGTCTATAACATAAAACCATAGGCAAGTTTGGAAAATAAAGGGGAGGAATGCTGTTTTATAGAAGAAGGAGCAGTTGGGAAGGCTGTTATAAACAAAAATCCTGTGGAATAAAACTAGGAGTTTGAAGTAAGTGGCAGTTCATTGACTGAGTTTGTGACAGTCTTTTATTGGCTGGACTGTTCCCCCAAGAGGAGTAAAACCTTTTTTCCTTGTTCTAGGGTAGTAAAGTAGTACCTAAAGTAGTATTGACTTGCAAGGTGTGTCTCTTCCTGTTGGATCTCCAATTAACTAATAGCATGAGAGGTCCCCCTGCTGGTCTCATGACTCCATTCTAAATGAGGTTTCATTTCATTAATTTTCACAATGCCTGTGAAATTGAAGCTGACATAAATAAGCCATAAATAAGATAAATCCCAGGGCTATAAAGACCCCAAGCCACTGTTGCACAACATCACCTAGACATGTAAACCCTCTTTTTGGTCTCCCTCCCTTCCAGGAATTCTGTGGCCTCCGTACACTTGCCCTTGGAAGGTCCCCAGCTCTTGAGGTAATTCTCCTCCTACTGCCCCTCTTGCAACCTTGTCAAAGCACCGTGCAAATAAAACTCATCATGTGCTACTGCCACCCTATGGTTACATCTTTTACATTGATCAGCCTTGAAATCTTTCAAACTCACTGTAGGCCAGCACCTCTGATTATTACGTGAACTAGGTCCTACAGAAAACCTACAGGGTTCCCTGGGGTTTGATTGAAGACATCACCAATTGGGTCCCCCACCTGATTCTCGGGCTCCCTCCTTGCAAACAAACTGTCTCTTCATCGTAGGACCTTACTCAATGGTTACATTGCCGATTACTATATATTTTGGCACATGGTTATTACCACAATAACAGAAACAGATGGGGAAGTGAGGCACAAACCTACTGGCTCAGCTTGGGTTCTTGTTCCTTGTCATATCCCTTTCGTGTCTTAGGGATTGATTCTCACTGTTACTGTTCAATGCCCACAGGACAGTCACATTGACTTATGAACAGTGAGTTCTTACTACTTTCTAGTCAGTCTTAGTCACTCCTTTCTAAATCTGTAACAGTAACAAAATGTTGGGCAAAAATATGTCTAAGTGAAAAGTAAAAGAGAGTATGGATGGTAAAACAAATTAGAGTTAAATGCAAATAGCTTAATACCTGATTATGAGGGTAATTTTATGTTGTAAGGGTAAACTCTCAATGCAGATATAACCTCTATAAATCTTAAAACTCAGCATAACTTAGCCTCAAACCATATAACACAACAACTGTTAGAAAAACATATGTGTGCATATATGGCAAAATGGAAAGACATAAAGCTGTTAGGGGAGTTAATTGGAAGAATGTGACCCACCTCTCCCACAATGATATTCCGTGTAAAGGATGTAGGATATAAAGGATGTGCAAACTATAACTGAATTAATACATATCTGCAGAACTTTACATCTCAGAAACAGAGAATCAATGTTTTATCAGGCTGGCAAACAACACAAGTTTCAACTTCCCTCTACTATCCAAAATCATATAAATATTATTACATATATTCCATAATCAGAGTAGATACAAGTATTGTAATAAAAATTATGAGTAATTTCTCTAAGACAGAAATGAAATGGGTTAGGATTAAAGATGAAGTCCCAAACCCAAAAAGGTTACTGCAGTAAGTGAGACTGGATTCAGGGTACCTTAAGGAGTAGATGCACAGGCATACCTCACTTTACTGTGTTTCGCTTTATGTGCTTCGCAGATACTGCATTTTTTTACAAATTGAAGGTTTGTGGCAACCCTGCATTGAGGAATTCTATTGGCATCATTTTTCCAACAACATTTGCTTACTTCATGTCCATGTCACATTTTGGTAACACAATATTTAAAACTTTTTCATTATTATTATATTTGTTATGGTGATCTGTGATCAGTGATTATGACTTCTGAAAGCTCAGATGGTAGTTAGCAGTTTTTAGCAATGAAGTATTTTTAAATGCGTTTTAAGACATAATGCTATTGCACACAGGAGAGTACAGTATAGTCTAAATATAACTTTTATGTGCACTGGAAAACAAAAAATTATTTGTCTCCCTTTATTGAGGTATTCACTTCATTGCAGTGGTCTGGAACTGAATTTGCAATATCTCTGAGGTATCAGGATAATACCAGATATACCAGTAAAATCAGAGTAGATGCAACTAGTTGCATTAGGGAACCTATCCCTATCTTGTGCCAAGCAGTAAGTGGTAAACAATTCAATAAAGATAAATGTAGAAATTAATAAAATGAAAAATACAAAGAGTTAGTCAACAATACAAAAATATCATTGTTTGGAAAATGTAAGCATTAGTCAAGAAAAAAAAAGAGTAAGTAAAACTTTAAGAATAAAAAACAAGAGGGGCGCCTTGGTGGCTCAGTTGGTTAAACATCCAACTCTTGATTTCTGCTCAGGTCATGATCTCACTGTTGGTGAGATCAAGCCCCACATTGGGCTCCTCACTTACAGCACGGAGCCTGCTTGGAATGCTGTCTCTCCCTTTCTCTCTGCCCCTCCCCTGCTTGTCCTCTCTCTCTCTCTCTCTTTCAAAATAAAAAAAAATGAAAAACAAGATACAGCTGCAAGAATAGAAGAAATGAAAAATTAAGAAAAAAATTAGGTCAAACATTGTGCAAACACATTTAACACTGCAATACAAAATTTTAAAGGAATAATAATGACCAAAATTGATTCATAAAGAAGTATGAGGATATTTGTGTGGTGCCAGATATTTGAGTGGAGGAGATGTACCAAACCAAGACACTAGGTCTTTTTAAAAACTTTTATGCTCTTTATCTAAAACACAATTTATTAATATTTTCCAAGTCAATATGCTAGAAAATTTTGTAAAGAAATATCTTTTTAAAAAATATTTATTTGGGGGTGCCTGGGTGGCTCAGTTGGTTGAGCGGCCGGCTTAATCTCACGTCATGGTCTCGTGGCTCCTGAGTTCGAGCCCCGTGTCGGCTCTGTGCTTACAGCTCAGAGCCTGGAGCCTGCTTCAGATTCTGTGTCTCCCTCTCTCTCTGCCCCTTCCCCACTCACTCTTTGTCTCTGTCTCTCAAAATAAAATAAAGACAAAAAATATGTATTTATTTTGGGGAGAGCACAAGTAGGGGAGAGGCAGAGAGAGGAGGAAAAAGATCCAAAGCAGGCTGTACACTGACAGGCTGAGAGTAGTGAGCTGTTGTGGGGCTTGAACTGCAAGATCCTGACCTGAGCTGAAGTCAGACGCTCAACGGACTGAGCTTCCCAGGTGCCTCTGTAAAGAAATATCTTAAAATAATAATTCACTTAAAATAGCCGAAAAGAAAATTAGTGAGCTAATCTAAAGTAAAAGCTCTTAGGAAACTGCCCAAAATGCATCAAAGGAGTTCAATGTGCTGGAAGTTGTGAAAGAGAACGAGTTAGGGAGATAAAGTAAGACAATATGACATACCTTAATCAGATATTTTGAAGGAGTGACTACAAAGAATGGGATATTGCAGGTTTGGTTCTCTGGGAAGCTGCCTCTTAGATAGCTTCATGAGATTGAGCCCCACATCGGGTTCTGCATTACCAGTGTGGGGCTTACTTGGGATTCTCTCTCTCTCTCTCTCTGCCCCTCCCCATGTATGCTCTCTCTCTCTCTTTCTCAAAATAAATGAACATTTTAGAAAAATAAAATAAAATAAAATAAAAGATCTTAAGAGCAGCAGTAAGGAAAACCCAATTACCTGCAGAGAAATGACAAGTTAGTTGACTGTTAGTTGACATCTCATAAGCAAAAATGGAAACCAAAGGATGATGAAATAATATCTTCAAAACTTTGAGAGAAAATAACTGTACACTGACTAAGCCATGATTCAAGAAGGGGACCAAAATACTGAATTTCCAGATAAACATAGAAAAGTTTACCACCAACAGACTCCTCAGTAAAGGGAATTCTAAAGCAATAGTTTTTAAACTTGTTTGCAAGCACACTGAAATCAACAGGGCAGCTTTGAAACACTAGGCCTATGTAACACCCCAGCAATTCTGATTCAGTTAGTCATACAGCCATAGGCTGTAAGAAGGTACTGCTTTTCCTCCCACCACCAAGGTGGTGTCAGGGAAGGTCAAATGGAGAGATAGGAATTTCATCCCCACCCAACATCAAAAAACTCCTCTCCTGTGGGCTCACTGAAGATCACATGGGACTCATCTCCGTCTTTGCTGGAATGGTGTCAAAGGGGCCTAGGTGGAAGTTTCTACCTCCACCCAGTAGTAACAAGACTCCTTTCCCTCCCATTCAGGGTAGTTTTAGCAGAGCCCTAGTAGGAAACCTGAACTTCAAACCATACCTGTCAGTAGCAGGGCTGTGTTTCTCTTTCTCAACTGGTGTAGGGCCAAACGAGACCTGCTAAAACAGAAATTTTAAATATTCAAAGTTTCATAAGAAAATACCCAGAATTTCATAATAGGTACCAATACTGAGATGAAACAGATATTGGAATTAACTACCAAAGATTTTAAAGCAGCCATCATAAAATGCTTCAACAAGCAACTACAAACACTCTTGAAACAAATTTAAAAAATAGAAAGTCTCAGCAAAGAAATAGAAGATATTAATAAGAACCACATGGAAAATTTAGAACTGAGAAAATACCAAAACCAAAATAAAAACTCACCAGATTGGCTCAAACATCAGAATGTAGATTACAAGAGGAAAGAATCAGTGGACTTGAAGAAAGAATAGAACTTACCCAGTCTGAACAACAGAGAGAAAATAGATTTAAAAATTTAACAGAGCCTCAAGGACCTATGGGATTATAACAAAAGATCTAACTTTTCTATCATCATAATTCTGGAGAAAAAGGGGAAAGAGGAAGGGGCTGGAAAGTACTTGAAGAAATAATGGCTGAAATGATCAAAATATAGCAAAAGGCCAAACTCTATAGATTAAAGAAGCAGAGCAAAGCCAAAACAGAATAAAGCCAAAGAAATCCACATCAAGACACATCACAGTCAAACTTCTGAAAACTAAAGACAGAGAAAGCAGAGAAAGAGAGGAAATTTTACCTATGGTGGTGGGGTGTGGGGAACAAATTGAATGACAAAAGATTCTCCTCAGAAACTATGGATGCCATTTTTAAAAAGTGGCAAACACTTTTTAAGTGCTGAAAGAAAGAACTATCAAATCAGAACTTTATATCTGCAAAAATTTCCTTCAAGAAAGTATAAATCAATAAATTTTCAGATGAAGGAAAACTTAGAGAATTTGTGAACAGTAGAACTACCTAAAGAAGTTTTTAAAATATAAATGGAATGATGAAAAAAAAGGAATCTTGGATTATCTGGAAGGAGAAAGGATCAATAGAAGGAACAAATGTATGGGTATATATAAGAAGCTTTATAGCATCTCCAGTTTTCCAAATTGTTTTTAAATAACATCATCTGATGTGGTTCTCAGAGCATGGAGAGAATATATTTAAGACAATTGCATTATAAATGATGGAATATAAAGGGACTTAAAAGTAGGTAAGTTTTCTATACTTTACTTGAACTGGTAAAATTTCAACACCAGTTAACTGTGACATTTATGCATGATATACTTAGAATCAGGAATAGGTAATCCTAAGGAAGGCAAAAGAAAAAAGAAAACAACAACAACAACAATAAAAAGCTAAATGGCAGATTTAAGCCCTAACATATGGATAATTACATTAAATGTAAATGGTCTAAATATAGGAATTAAAATTCCTGTGAAGATTGACAGCTTCAATTTTAAAAATGACCCACTTATGTGCTGTCTATAAGAAATTATCTTCAAATATAACAGTTCAGGTAGGTTGAAAATAAAAGGATAGAAAAATATATACTATGCAAGCAGTAACCAGAATAAATCAGGAGTTGCTATATTAATTAGGTCTCAGAGCAAGAAATTTATCAAGAACAGAGAACGACATTACATAATGATCAAAGAGTCAATCCATCAAGAACACATAAAAATTCTAAAATTGTGTGAACCAATCAACAGAACTGCAAGATATGTGAAGCAAAAACTAATAGAACTGAAAGGAGAAATAGTTAAATTCACAATAACAGTTGGAGACATCAGCACCCCTTTCTTAACAGTTGATAAAATAACTATGCATAAAGTCAGCAAGGATATAGAAGAACTCGACAGCATCATCAAGCAACAGGCTGTAATGAGCATTTATAGTACAGCAGAACATTCATTCTTTTAAAGCACCACCAAATCATTTAGCAAGATTGAGCATATTCTGAGGGTCACAAAACCTCAACAAATGTAAAATAATTTAAATCATACAGATTATTTCTGAACAAAATGGATTCAAACTAGAAATCAATAAGAGGGAAAGTCTCTAAGCATTTGGAAACTAAAAAATACCATTATAAATAATCCATGGGTCAAAGAGGAAGTTTGAAGAAAGTTAAAAAATATATCGAAGTGAATGAAAGCAAAATGTTCTGACACATTTCATAATTAGGTAACTAAAAGTAACTTTTATTAAACGTTTAAAAAATTAAAATCACAATTTATTTCTGAATTTGAATGTTCTGTAAGAATATTTTGTTCATTCCAATTGCTACTGCTACTCTTGAAGTTTCTTGGAATAGTCAATGGGCAGAGGTTAGCAATTTTATTGAAAGAAATCAAGAAAACGTTTTGTGAAATAATTATAGAATTTATAAGTTATTTACCCCCAGTGGATACTTCTGTTTAAACATCACTAGCCTATCAAGAGAATACTCAGTCATAAACGAGAGTAATAAGATTCCATTAGCTCTGATATTTTGCCAGCTCTCAGCCATATAAAAAACAGCTTTACACATACTTTTCATTTTTATTATAGACGTGTATTTCTGAAAATTAGAGGCAAACATATTTAACAAATTTTAATTTGATTTGTATCTTTTAGATATTTAGATACATGGTATGTCTATTTCCCTTTCTTCTCTTATCCTGGGCCCAGCAGATGGGGCGGGCTTGTCCTAACCTCCTTAACTCTCAGACCCATAGCTCCCTTTTCCGGAAAAGGATAACACTTCAGAGCTCGTGGAACTGGGATGAAAGAGGCAACTGAATAAATATAGCTAATATAAGCTCCATCACTTTCCTGAGGAGGTATTTGTCTTCAAGGAGTATTTTAGAATTTTGTTTTATTATTTTTTTCTCTCTTTAAAAATTTATTTTGACTTTTATTGGGGGTAGGAGGATGAGGCTTGTTGGGTAAGAAAGTGGATGAAGATACCGAGGAGAGATGTGTGATGGAGTGGGGGGGATCGCCTCCGAAGACCTGGCTTTTGGTAGTGGGAATGAAGAAGAGGAATCCCCATCCACCCCCGCAGGAAACGCTCCAGTGATTGGAGGTGTCTGTGGCTGCGTGCGTGCCTGTGTGTGAGGAGGGGGTAGCTCCGACTCCCGCAGACATCACCACGCATGACGAAGCTACTTCCCCTCACGCGGTCCAAGGCGCACACGCGCGATCCACAGCCACGCCCGCACACACTCGACACACACAGGGCGTCCGAGGGTCCGGTTGCCATGGCGAACAGGAGCGCGTGAGCCCAGGCGCCCCTCCCGCCCCCGGCCGAGCCCGGTCAACTGCAGCTCTGATTGGTCGCTGCTTCCTCATTATGCAAATCATTTGCGTAGACTCGGCAGCCAGATGCCTGACGTCACCAAGCACGGGGGCTGGGGCTCGGGGCTCGGCTCCGGGAGAGCTCGGGCGGGAGCCCGGATAGCGCCGCGCGGGGACCTCAACCCAGACCCCAGCGTCCCGCCGCTGCGGCCCGGTCCTGCCCCGCCCCCGGCCCCGCCCCTTTCCAGCCCGCCCCACCTCCTCTACGCCCCTCCACCCGGGCCCCGCCCCCTGTGCAGCCCCCCGCCCTCGTCGCCTGGACCCCGCCCCCTCCCCCCTGGCCCTCGCCACCGGTCCAGGGAGGGGACGGCGGGACAGACGGGACTGGTGGGACCGGCGGGAGGGCGGACCGGGCGGGGATATGGCCGCGGCGCCCGGAGGGTCTGCGCCGCCCGCCGGCCCCGGCCCGCGCCTGGGTTTCAGCACCGCGGACAGCGGCGTCGGCATGAGCGGGCTAAACCCGGGTCCTGCCGTGCCCATGAAGGACCACGACGCCATCAAGCTCTTCGTGGGGCAGATCCCGCGGGGCTTGGACGAGCAGGATCTCAAGCCGCTGTTCGAGGAATTCGGCCGCATCTACGAGCTGACGGTGCTGAAGGACCGGCTCACCGGCCTCCACAAAGGTGCGCGGGGTCAGCCCAGCCCAGCCCAGCCCAGCCCTGCCCCAATCCGATTAGAGTGGGCCCAGCCCAAACCCCAGCCTCAACCGCAGCCCCAACCTTAGCCCTACCTAGAGTCAGTCCAACACCAGTCCAATACCAGCCCCACTTCAACCCAGTTCCTCCCCAGATCACAGAACCCCCAACCCAGAATTTTCTCTCTGGCATCCTCTTTCTGATCATCACTCTGATCCCCTGACTTGTTCTCCACTCTAACCTCTTAACTCCCTACCCTTCACCTCTCACATCCCAACAGTCCCAACCTTTCAGTAGGACCTCCTTCCATCCCTCTCATCAGACATTCCAAATACTGAAAATTGAAAACTTATTTGACCTTTGGGTCTCTAATACCCTCAATCTCCCAAACCCTGGACCAATCATTTCTGACCCCCTCCCCCAATCTGGTGCCACCCTACTCAGGCCTAACCACCCACACACACATCTTGGACTTGTACCCCTCATTCTGGTTTCCAAGCCCAGCCAACTCCCAGAGCCTTCTTTTGATGCAGACTGCTAACTTAAAACCCCCCAAACCCAAATTCCTCCCTTCTTCAGAACCCGGGGCCTGACTAACTCACAAAATCCAACTCGAGGAGTTTCTTGGGTTCAAATTCCACCCTTATGCTTGACAATAACCCAATCTCTCCTCCCCTGCCAGAATCCAAACACTCTCTGCCTCTTCTGACTTGAGTCCAGAACCCTGACCTCAACTGGGAAAATCTACCACCTGTGCCCCCTCATTTCAGGTTTCCTGTCAGCTAAACCCACACTTCTTTCATCCTTTAATTTCCCCACTCTGGTGCCTCATCTATACCCTTCCCCAATCCTCTTTATGCACTCCTGCTTTCCCTACGTCGAAGGCAGGCCCTGGAGTAGAGCCTGTGGATCAGAACCTCAGGGTGGGTCAGTTTGAAGAGGCAGAAGGGATTTTCTCCCTGTCCTTGTTAGAGAGACAGGCACCACAGTTCTGTCCAGCCACACCCCTTTCTTCCTGTAGAGAGAGGGAGGAGGCTTGTTTACATGCAGAAAAGTCTGTCCAGGCTGAGCTGGAGTAAGAGAGCCAGAGTCGCATGTCATACATGGGCAGAGATGGAAATTATTTGAGGAAAAACACCTCTATCTTTCCCCACCTTCACCATGCTTCAGTTTCAGGACTTGAGGGGCAAGGGCCTCTATCTCTCCCCACCTTCACCATGTTTCAGTTTTAGGATTTGAGGGGTAAGGGTCATCAACTATTCTCCATGATTTTTCTAGGAGAAAAATGGTCGGTCCTGGGTAACAGCTAAAGGTACTTTCCTAAGGGCTGAAAGCTGGAATCAGACTGCCACCTCTTTTCATCTGGGAGGCACACTTATACAGGAGCTTCACAAAAATGCCCATAAAAGGTCTGGGACCAGCTAGGTAGCTGTGCATCTTCCACACTTTGAGGTGGGGTTACTTTAAAAGGGGCATGAAAGAATAAGACTATACCATCCTAATTCCTTCTAATGCAGTCCAGCTGCCTGGCTGTCCATCCATCCATAGCAACTTACTTTCTTATTTTCTGGACATTTATTCAGTATGTAAGCACATACTTAGATTAGAAAGCTAATCTTTCTGGGCCATCTGTACAATAAAGGAAGTGTATAAGATACCTTTAATTCTCACTCTTCTCATTCAAACACCATCAGAGTCTCTGAACTGTTCTCACCCTTTCTCTCTCTCCATTTAAGCTCTAATTCTTCCTGTTTTTAAATTTTCATTCGTCTCTCCCTCAAGTCATGCTTCTCTGTCCTTCCATCCCTCCTTCTTCCACCCCCTATCCCAGGTAGTCCACATAGGGCTCTTTTGGGCAGCAATTGGGCCGCTGAGTCTTTCAGACTGGGCCCCAGCCCTGCCCAGTTCTGACGTCAGTTGATATGGCTTAGTGGCAGAAGATGAAGCAGAGATGTAAGCAAAATCAGGTGTTTGGTGATTTGTCCCTAAACCAACCTGCAGCTCTCCAAGGCAGGGTTGCCTTGCAAGATGATTGGGAGAGGGTCTATATGTCAACATCTTCCCCACTTTCTCCCCAGCAACAGTGACATCCAAAAGCCAGAGTGACTCATTTTCCTTTTGATGGCTGGGTACTGAGGGAGGCAGCCTCAGTGCCTTGAAAACAACCTCAGTCTAGGAATTAGGAGGTTCTAAACCGTATTCTGCCACTGACACTCCCTATTTCCCTATTATACAATAAGAGTTTGTCCCAGGTGTTATCTAAGATCCCTTTAATTCAATGAATAGCAGATAGCCACCCACCTTAAGGGGGCAGCCACTTGGAAGACATCATAGAAAATTATCCCATTTGCCTTTGTAGTCTGCTGAGGTCTAAGTGGAAAACTTCACCATGCTCCTGATGGCTTCTCACATCCACTTTCTCTTCCTTCAGTCTTTCTTGTTCCTACACTTAGAAGGCTCTTTTTGAAAACACAGACCTTATTATGTCAGAATCCTGCTTAAAATCCTTTAGTGGCTCTTCATTGCCCTTAAGGAAAAGTTCAAAATCCAGACTGAGGCATACAAGGTTATAGATAATGTGATCCTGGAACACCTCACTGTCCACTCTGCCTCCCTTCACCAATCTCCAACCATACTAGTCTTCTATCCATTTCCCCCAACACACCAAATTCTTACCTTGGTCTTCATACGTACTGTATGAAGCTGTTCATACATGCTGTTCCTTCAGCCTTAAATACTCACCACCCTCTTGTCACCTGGTTAAGCCCTATTTGTTATTGAGGACTCAATGTGTTCTTTGAAGCATTCCTCAATCCTTTGGACTCAAATTTCGTGCCCCTCATGATCCTTTACATAATTACAATGAGAGCAGGGAATGTGTCTGTCTTGTTACCACTTCATCCCAAAGCCTATTATAATGCCCACCATAATAAGTAAATAAGTATTTAACAAATAGTTTCTGAATGAGTGAGTGCTCAATGACTGTTGGAAAGGAAGAGATCCCTGCCTCAGTGCTTCCTAGTAGGCTACACTTTCTGAGTCTGAACAAAGGGGAGTAGGATTGATCCTGTGGCTCAACCCAGACTCCTTCTCGGTCCCATAACTACTGGCTCTCTTATAGAAGTAAGATTTGAGGCACAATAACCCTTTAACAGGCCCTATCTTGAAGCACTGGGGGAGCTGACAGATCAAGCTCCTTGGATAGGATTGGAGGTCCGTGAAAACTCTTCTCTACAGAAAGTCCTTAAGCCAGCCCCATTTTGCAAGCTTCAAATTAACCTATTCCTCAGCTTCAAACTTGGAGGAGGGAAGTGTTAAGAAGAAGTTGTGGGGTCCTGGGATTGGCTTCCAACCATTTTCCTCCTTTTGGCCTCCTCTCATCTGAAACTGAGTTGGGAAGGAATCAGTTGAGGCTGATTCTGGGAGACTTTGTGAGTATGAATCCAAAAAAGAAGGGGGAGGCTGGGGTTAAAGCTGAAGGCAAAGCCGCTTAGGGAGGTTTAACCCCAACCAGACTTATAGCTGGAGTGGGGAGGGGAGATGGGGGACTGTACGAGCTTGTGGCTGGATGTGGGCACACATGTTCCCTAGTCAAGAAGCCAGGAGCAAATGAGAGGGAGCCAGAGTCTGGGACTTAAACACATGAACCCCCTCCCTTCAGGGAAGGTGGGAGACAGAAGGCTTCTCAGAGCAGTGCCCTTGTTTAAAGAAGAGTGGCCCTGAGTTTGTCAACTAATGGGATCTTTCCAGGAAGAGTATTTGGGGGTTTCAGGAAACCCCCTGAGCCAGCCTCTTCCTCCCCAGGCTGTGCCTTCCTCACCTACTGCGCCCGGGACTCTGCTCTCAAGGCCCAGAGTGCACTGCACGAGCAGAAGACCCTGCCAGGGGTAAGTCCACCAGGTTTGGGGGGTGGGGATCACCTCAGGATGGGGATGTGCCCTATGTGCATGCCAAAGCAGCATGTAGGGGCGGGGTTGGGGCCAGGAACTAGAAGCAGAGTCACTTTTCAGGGCTTACCTATGCCCTGAACAGCTATCAGTTCTTGTTATATTTAGTATTCTGGCTCAAAGAAAGGGGCTTAACACTTGGACCAAAAATTCCACCCCATCTTTTCAGAGAGGCATCAGTATTGTGGGTTATGCTAGAATTTGTCCGCATTAGCTAAAATCATGGCTTAAGGTGTCATTTGTCACTGGTGTGAGAATATATGCAGATACATGGGGTAGAGACCCTGCTGGGCTGATATCCTACCTTTTCCAGTTCTAGAGTCCTTAGTAGCATTCCCCTCTGTCCTCTTCCTGTAATGTTTTTTAGGGATGACTTGATTCACCAAGATTACTTTCCCTCCTCTTCCCCAAACACTTGGTTAAAGCTAAGAGGACCTAATTATATGAGCAGTTAGGCCATTACATATCAATGGCACCTGGTATGGCCTTAGCTAATGGCTAATCACTGGACAAAAGGCAAAGTAGAACCTATGGACCATGTGGCAGGAAGAGAGTGGTGATTGTTAGGAACTAGTGCAAATCACACAACACAGTCTCGTTTTCTCTTGTCAAAGGAATGATATGTCTACAAAAAGAGGACTATTCAAATGCCAAGCCTGGAACTATATCCAATTTTAAGCCTCAAATTTAAGAGGGTCATTAGCCTATAGAAAGAAACCAGGATGTAATGGGGAAATAAAATATATCATGGATGATGGTTTAAAGAAATTGGAGATATTTGGCTGAAGACAATAGGGTGTGGGGGCTTTCACAGGGAGGCATCATAACATAATGATTAAAAATATGACTTTTTGAGTCTCAACAAACCTTGATCTGAATCTCAGGTCTGTCATTTACCAGTTCTGTGTCTCCAGATACATTACTTAGACTCTTGAGCTTCAATTTCTTCATCTATAAGAAGTGAGTTATACTAACACAGCTCACTGGGCTATTGTGAGGATTAACTGAAGTTAGCAAGTGCCTGGCACAGGGGAAGATCTCAATAAATATTACTTCTAGGGTGAGGGTAACCACCTTCAGATTCTGAAAAGGGATTTATTTTCTGTGGGTGGCTCTAGAGGGCTAGATCAGGATCAGCGGGTATAAAAAACAGACACTAATTTCAGCTCAGTATAAAGAAATCATTTCTCTGATTGGAGCTGTCCAGCAGTAGCACAAGTTTCACCTAGAGTTGATCAAGCTGTTAGTGGGCTGTCAGGTCCTAGGACCAATCCCAGTAATTGAAGCAACTCAAGCCTCACTCTTGGAGACTCAGCATCAAGTAACACCAATGTATTACTGCTGCCAAGCTTCTGTGTGCAGGCTCTGGAGTCAAACAGACATGGGTGTGGATCCAGACCCTACCACTCACTAACTCTGTGACCTTGGGCAAACCTTTACTTCTCAGTCTAAACATCTTCATATGTAAAATTGAATTCACAGAATTATTAAAATAGTTAAATGAAATAACTCATATAAGGTGTTTAACAGCTCTTGGTAGACATTAAGCACTCGGTACAGGTTATCTTGTGGTAGCAACAGTAGTAATAGTAACAGCAGTGTTAGTAGGAGTAGTAGTGGAAGTTATTATTCATTCAACCATGGGAATAAATGACTTCTGCTGCTAAAATTGAAAGTCACTGACACAGACTGTAACATTCCATGTGGAAAACAGCATAGTAAAGGTGCAGAGACAGAAGGAACAAGATGGGTGTGAAATAGAGTTGGGAGTTTGGAGGAAGGCCTGGGTGAGCATGGGCCAGGCCAGAGAGAAGATCCACCAGAGGGCAGTGGCTGAAGAGGAAACTTTGGATGCTGGGGTGAGGGATTTGGACTTTACCCTGAAAGCAAATGGGAGCACTTAAAAAATTAAGATGAACTTTGGGAGGAAAAAAACAACAACTTCTTCAACCAGCCATAGGGCTCCACAAAGGGAGGACTTTATGAAGCTGAGGGCACCTGAGATAAGGGCTGTGAAGCTTGAGATTAGTGGGATAATTTCTGAAGGAGAAAAGAGAAATAATAATAACTAGCATTTGTTGATACTAGACAGTGTTCCTGGCATTTTGCATTCTTAAAGTCACTTAATCCTCTATGAAGAAGGTATTACTATTGGAATTCCCATTTTATAGATGAGGAAACAGAGTCAAAGGAAACAGTGACTTCCCCAAGGTTAGGTAGTTACTGGTAGAAAGATCTAGGAAGATCTAGGTAGTCTGACTCCAGAACTCATTCACTTAACCACTACCCTATCACCTGCACCAAGCTGGTGGCAGACAGGGGTCTAAGTTTCTGAAGGGGATGGTGACTGGACACATCTGCCCTCTCCCACCCTTTCATCTACAGGCTTCCAACATGTCCTGGCTTTGTCACGTACTGCCAGGATTGGCTTTATTCACCCTCCTCAGCTTAACAAAGTGAAAATTAATATTTAATTATTCTCCTAAATGAAAATCAATGGCTCTGTTGGCCAGCCCAAGCAATGTCCGTGCCATCAATCTTTCCTCTGGGCCTGCCAGGGGCAGCAGCAGCTTTAGTCACCTGGCCTCAGGCCCACCAGCATGAAGGGAGGAGGGTGTCCAGCTCTCTGTGGGTACTGGGTCCTGGGCACAGCTGCCATCTACTGGAAAAGCAGGGAAAGACTTCAATTTGGGCTCCTACTAGAGACCGGAAGGATAGTCACTGTGGGAGCAGTAAAGGTGGTCTCCCCAGAGAAAAATCCTCAACCCCTAGGGAAAATGTCATAGTATCTACTATGGATTGGGACCTTATCGTGACTCCCCTCCACATGCTCCTGCTAATTTCTGTCACCTATCAAAACTGGGCTCCCTACTCAGGAGGACTTCCTTTAAACCTCAGTGGTCTGTCCCACCTTCTGTAGTTTCTTCTCTATAAAGCTGAAGCTACTTCTTGCAGCCTCATTTTAGGCTTCAGAATCCACTTGAAGAAGGTAAGACCAACCTTAGCCCAGAAGGTGCCCTCATACTTGTCTCTATCCTTGCTCATGACCACCTTTCCCTTGGCCATTCATCCCTTCAAACACTGTGAAGGAAACAGACAGAACTAAGTGGATTTGCTTTTGCAAATTGTGCCGGGCACAAAACAGTTTGAGTGGAAAGGGCAAGTGGGGGCTAAAATCTATTGCTCTATTGACCAAGCCATACACATTATCACAGAGCTGTGTCAGCCCAGAGGGGGAGGCACATTTTTTTTTCTAACTCATCCCTTGGTGGGGGGAGTCCCTTTCTGTAACTCACACAAAGACACTATATGTGCTAGCAGCCACCCAGTGAGTGAATTGGAACCTTTGCCCTCAAGGAGCTTTTCCAGCCCAGAAATAACTCATTGCATGTCAGTGGGGTTTACATCTAGGCACATAAAAGAGGCATCAAAGTGGAGAGAGAGGAGATGCTTCACAGTGGAGATGCTATCTGAGCCCAATCATGATCATATTTCATCACATTTGAGGGTCTAGAAAGCTAAAAGACAAGGCAACTTCTGGAATTCTAGGTACAGTGTGAAAACTGGCAGTGAAGATGTTCAATAAAGATGGTTAAGGCTCCATATGAATGGAAAGTATTGTGTATTTTGGGCAGCAAGGGAGGCAGGACCCACAAGTTTGGACTGCCAGTCTTAGGATCTTTGGCTTTATTGGGAGGCTTGCAATGGGGAACTGTGGATGGATTTCAGTCAGGAAAGAGTGAGGGATTGGTTTTAAAAGCTCACTCCAGCTTCAGTGTGATGGTTGGATGGAAAGAGGAAGAAACATTGGAGGCAGATGATCCTTTAGGACATTGTTGCTTGAGTGCAGCTGAATGACGATGCTGGCCTGAAGCTGGAGATAGGGCAGGAATGGGGAGAAAATGATAGACTTGAGAGCTGTTTAGGATATCCATATAGACTCTAGAACCAGAGGGACTTGGCGTTGGATTGGATTAGAAGAAGGGGTGAGGTAGATCAAAGAGCTTAAAATGGTGTAGTTTGCTTTTTCTCTTCTTCACTCTTCCTTGCATCCCTGACACTTCTCTTAGACCCACCAGTAATCCTGATAAATATTCTTCCCATGGTGGAAGTGGATGTGGGCACAGGTGTTCAGTGTTAGGAATAGTTGGCATCAAAACAGAAATGTCTGAAGAGGGCAATGCTGAGCCCAAAGTAGAAATTGTATACAAGTCAAACAGGGAGAAGGAGTAGGGCCTTGCCTTCCCTCCTACTCATGGTGGCCAAAGTACCAGGGCCTCCTATGCCTCTGTGCTACCTCTAACCTTCCCCACTCCACTGCCTGGAACAGGTTGTTCTCTCCTCTTGCTGACATTCTCTCCTTTGATTTTCCATCCAGAGCTGGCCCTGAAGCAGAGATGGGCCTGGACTCTACCTGGGAAACTCTCAAGGGAATAGGTGCTCAGCCAAGGGCAAGAGCTCACCTGAGGTCCCATGACAAATTCTTGGCCAAAGAGGCAAAGCCCTTTCTTCCTAAAGGGGGAACTGGGATTACCTTACTCTGATCCCACATCTCTCCCCTGGCTGTGATGGCTGTGGAAGGTACAAGGCAGGATAGGGTTGCTTAGGCAGCTCATGTGGATAGCTCTCTTTCTCCTTCAGCCACACAGAGCATACCTAAATCCTAGGTGTCCTCCCTAACTATTTCCCAGTGGGGACCGAAGGAGAACCACCTCCCCCCTGTTCTGTCCTCATCCTCTTGGGCTCCTCCTCCCCTGGGACTTCTCCTGCATCTCCAAACACCCAAACTGCCAACATCCTCAACATTTAAGCCATAAACCTAAAAGTCAGCCAATATTTCCTTCTCTCTCTCAGTTCCCATATCCAATAGAACTTTAGTCCAGTTAATCATCCTAAACATCTCTTGAATCTATCCATTTCCTTCTGCCCTGGTCCGGGTCACCTCACCCCTTACCTTTATTACTGATATTCCTGTTTCTAATCTTTCCCTTTCCAATCTTTTCTCTGCACAGTGATAGCTCATGGGATCTTTCCCTACTTAATATCCTTCCTTGGATCCCTACTGCCTTTGAAATACAACAAAGTCAAAATTCTTTGTTGTGATTTTCACAACCTGCCCCAACCTGGCCATTGGCTACCTTTTAGTTTTACACCCTTCCATTAAAAACAAAAAAACACAACACTGAAAGATAGGATCATGATTCCCCCTTTTACTAATACTGAGACTCAGAGACCTTAAAGAAGTTGCCAGTAATGGAGTCACAATTTAAATCCACATCTATATGACTCAGAATCAGTTTGCTCTACCCTGGCTACCTCCATGTCAGGTGCCTACCAGAATCCTTGCTCCTTTAGACTTGCAGTTCCCCTTCCATCCCCCTGCCACCTGAAGCACTCAGCCTCCAGCTCTACCTCTCGCATTATCTCCATGTGGCCCAATGACCCCAGTCCTGCAAGGCTCAGGTCAAACTTTGCCTCCTCTGTGAAGGTTTCCCTGTGTCAACCTCTCCAGCTGGAGTCAGCCTCTCTCACAGCACTGTACTTTGCACTTCTCCTAAGGCCCTGGTCACTCGGAGCTTCATGACTTGTGTTTATGTCTTAAGAATGGAGTTGAGCAGCACAACACAAAAACATGGGTTTCAGCATCAGACAGACCTGGGGGCAAATCCCAGCTCAACCACTTACTCATCATGTGATCTTGAACAAATGATTTAACCTCCCTAAGCCTCAACTTTTCCATCTGTACTATGGGAATAATGATATTACCTTGCAGAGCAGTTGGAAGGAATTTAGAGACAATGCATGTAAAGTGTCCCAGAAAGGGCCTGGTGTATAGTGGGCTTTTAGGAAATGATGGCATTATCTTTCCCTATATAAGCCATCGAGGACAGATTCCCAAAGGTTGTTGCTATATCCTGTGAAGGCCCTAGCCTGGGGCTCTTCACAGATTTCAGAAAATGTTTGCATGGTGGAAAGCCCAGGTGCCCAGACTCTGAGGCTTGGACCCTGCCAGGTCTATGGGACGTGTATATACCACCTAATGCCCATTCTCCATTAAAGAATGGGGGAGTGAGGGGGGGAAAGGGTGTCCCCCAGAGCACTGATTAGCTCCATCTCTCCAGAAACCCAGCCAGGGAGACAGCTGCCATGGAAACCACTGCTGTCACATGTGCTTGTCACTCTAGGTTCCAGAGAGAAATTCTCAGGATCTATTTAAGAACTAATAAAATAATGATGGTCTTGCTCACCCTCACTGCCCCCCACCCCAGGCTTCTTCCCTTCTTTCATTCTTCCTTGCCACAATCCTCCCTGACTTTCCTGCATCGCCTTCCTGACCTCTTATCCCTTCGTTTCCTTCCCATCCATATCCACCAGTATTTCTCTCTTTCCTTGCCCATTTCTGGGTCTGTCTCTTTCTCTCATCGTTTCTGTCTTCCTGTGTCTCTTCACCTCTCCTTGTTTCTCTGTTCTCCATGGCTCTGTCTCTTGGTTTCTCCTCCACAATCACAGGTGGCCATGCTCAGGGATGGTTCCCATTCCTCCTGGTCCCTGGTCCCGGCCAATCCAGACCTGCTCAGCTCGCTCTGATCTGCTTGGATTGATCTGTCATCCCCTCTAGACTGCAGCCTGAGTCCTGTCAGTGTTTCGGCCCCCACCCACAACCTGGTACACTGCAGGGGCTCCACCACCAGCGGGTGGGTGTGTCAGAGCGTATAAGAACCTGAGCCCTGGGTGGGAGGGGGATTGCACTGGTTCAGGCTTGGCCTGTTTTCCTTGCCTTCTTCCTCTTCTTCTTCTTCTTCTTCTTCGTCTTCTTCTTCTTCTTCTTCTCCTTCTTCTTTTAAATAATTCCTCCCCACTCCCCCACCCCCAAATTTGATCCAAAGGAAATTGCTCAACTGTGACTGCCAGGGCGTTACCATGGTTACTGGGTAGCACTTGTGGCTATGGTAACAGGAAGCTGCCTGTTGTCTCGGCAACGAGCACATTGGTAGAGGATGGAGTGGCCCTGATTGGTGCAGAAGCAGTGCATTTCCTGAAGGGAGGGGGTCAGATCATCACCTTCTCAGGCCAGATGGGCATCAGTACCCCTTCCTCCATGAACGGCAGGCCGCTGTTCTTTCCTCCCGGCACTCAGCTGTCTGCCCCCAACAATAATTCCTCACTTCCTACGCACCCAGCTTTTGGCAGTTTACAAAGACCTTTTGCGTCCCCATTATCTCATGTGATCCCCACAACACCCATGAGAGGAAGGTGAGATGGGGATTCAATCATGAATTGGGGGATGGGAATGTGTGGGGGTGTATGTCGAAATCACCTAGGAGCTTTTACAAATTATACAGTCCCCCAACTTGAGAGTCTGGTATGGTTCCCAGGTGATTCTTATCTACCCTTGATCAGGGAACCCCCAAATTAGAAGGTGAAATTGGTTGGTGGGGGAGGGGATAAAGGGAAGAGTCAAGCTGCTTTCCAGGTTTCTAGCTTAGATAACTGGAAGGATCAGGTCCGGACAAAAAGATAAGCTCTGGTGTGGTTGTGTTGAGTGGAAGATGCCAGTGGGACTTTTTAGTCAGACTGTCCAGCAAACAGCTGGGTACATGGGTCTGAAGCTCAGGAGGGACGTGTGGGCTGGGGAGGCAGAGCTCTGAGTCAGCCCTGTGAGGACGGTAACCGAGGCTGTGGGTGTGGGTGAAACTCTTCAGGAAGAACGGAAACAGAGGGATGAGCAGGGCTGAGGACAGTGCCCTGGAGAATGCCAGCATCCTCAAGGGAAGGGGGGCCCAAGGAGGGAACTAAGGGGATGACTGTAGAAACTGTGGTAATACAGAAGCTTGGGAAGGCTTCCCCCCATTTCACAAGCTGAATCTGAGAGAGGGTGGCTTACTCAAAGTCATACAACCATTAAATGGCGGAGCTGGGGTAGACAGCACTAAGTCCAATTCCCAGCTTGTTTAATCTAAATGACATATAGAATTATATTCTCAGTTTTAGAACAAAACACAAATCTTCAGTATCAATTCCACCCTCCCACCCAACTTCTCTCACTCAAAACCTTTAAGGGGGTCCAGGAGCCAGAGGGACAGGTGCACGTTGTCCCAGCCCAGAGCCCAAAGCAGAATCTCTTTAACCACCATGGTTCATCCTAGTTTGCCACCAAGCTTCCTATCACCCAGCCCTTCAGAATTCAGCACCTTTTAAATTCCCAAGTTTAAGGAAGGAATCTTGGAGAAAATCTATAGCCTGCCATGAGGGTGGTGGAGTGCAGAGTTCAAAGAGGCCAGGGTTTAGATCCTGAGACATCCAGGGGAGGAGAAGCTGGGTGCCAGGACCAGGCAATTATGCTGACTAGGTGTGTTGATCCAATGTCTTTCAGATGAATCGTCCAATCCAAGTGAAGCCGGCTGCCAGTGAGGGTCGAGGAGGTAACTTCCCTATTTGACAAACCCCGGGTATCACCCTTCTAGGGGATGGTTGGTCTACTCCTTGGATCAGTCCTACCTATTGTTTATTACTAGAGCTTCCTTGGGGGGAAAGTGGGGCCCAGAGTTGCTCAGCACCAGAAACAGCTTAGCCTTCCCAGCTCAGGTCTGAGGAGAGATGGGGTCCTAGGGTCCCCAGACCCAAAAGAGGCAGGAAGAGCCTAAGATGCTGGAGATAGAGGAAGGGAGCTCTTGACACCTTGCCCCTGAAAGAGTTCACTCCTGTTTTTTCAGATGGAATTTACAGATTTGTTTGAAGAACCAGGCTGGAATTATTCTCCTTTTGCATATTTTTCTGATGAAAGAGGACCCAGTTCACTCTGGGTTGAGGCCACTCATTTCTTCACTGCAACGATCTGGTTACTTATGGCAAAAGATGAGTCTAGTAAGACAGACTTTGCAGGCCATAGTAAGGAATTTGACTCTCTATTGAGGACCATGGAAAGGCTTCAAAAGTTTCTTTAGAAGCACTGTTTCCTGTTGCAGAAAGACCAATGCTCCTTAAGAACAGTAAGGGTAGAAAGCCTGTGATTTTTTGACAACCAGCTACATTCCAGGCAGCTTCCATGCCAGAAAAGTGATGCTATCTTCTGGTGTCAGTTCTTTGGTGTTTTTCTCACCTTTTGGTCTTATATCATTCCAGTTTATATGCCAATAGCCCTGATGTCTGCTGACTCTCTCCCTTGGATAAGACTCTCTCCCTGTCTTATCCAAGATCAGTCAAGGTGTTGTTAGGTGGAAGAAGCTGCCCACAATCAGGGAGAGAGTGGAACATAATTGACAGGCATTTATTGACTCCTACTAATTCTCACACCGTCTCAGACTTCCTGCTCACTGTCTACACCTAAAAGAGGGCTCTGGTAGCTTCATGGTTTCATTGTGGAGTTCTTTCCTCCATGAAAGAATTCTTTCATCCTTTTAGATTATCTGACCTTTGGTCTGTGCTTCTCAATTTCAGGTCAAGATGTTATCACCTCTACTTTGCCTTGAAGAGATATTTCCAAGTTTCCTCCTCCCTTCACACATGTATCCTCTTTTCTACCTCATTCTTTCCAGACAGGTTTTTGAGAAGTCCTAGCCTCCATAGAGAACCCCTGGTTCACTTTTCCTAAGAATTTCTGCCTTTTGGGAAGCTCTGTTAGGCATCAAGGCCATCGTTGGCTATTGTTGGCCATCTCCTAAGTCTTGTCCACAAACACTAGCTAGTCCCATAGCTCAGAGGCCGGTTGAGAGTACCTGAATGAGCTAAGAAGCAGACAGGTTGAATTTATTCAACCATCCAACCAACATCTTCTGAGTAACTTACTCCACATTAGGAATAGAAATGTGAACAAGGCAGCCCTGTCATCTGGTCTCACTGAATCTGAAGCTATGAGGGGATAATAAACAAGGGGTTACAATTCAGTGTGATCAGTGTCTTTCAAGTCCTGGAGGGAGTGTGGCCACAATAACAAGAGGCACCTGTCTTAGTCTGGGAGGTCAAGATGGGCTCCTAGAGGTATTAATATTCAAGCTGAGATTTCAGGGATGGACAAGAAGTAGTCAGATAGAGAAAGGAGGTGAGAGGGAGCAAGTATTTAGGCAGAGGGAATAGTGTGCACAGAGTACAGAACATGATGCAACTTGGAGTCTGGTTCAGGAACTAAACTCACAATGCTAGGGACACTCCTGCTGTTTGGAGTCCAATACAACTTTTTGGGATGAGGGCAGCTGTACGAAGGAGGCTTCCAATGATGCTTCTGCTTGTCCTGGTCCATCTGCCCTCATCATCTGGGCCCCACTCAGTGGCATCAGCCTGAGTTTTGTCATTTTCCTCTCCCTTTTTGTACAGGTTTTTCAGGTGTCATATCATTGACAAATTCTGTGACCTGTGGCAGCCCGTCTATACACCTGTTCAGATTCAGAGCAGCTCAAGAGAGCAGGATAAGCAAATCTAGTTGAACAGAGGTCTGCCTGGTAATGGAATTCATAATTTTAGTAGTTATGTGTTACACAGGTATGTCTTGACAAGTAATGGCTCTTAACACACATATACTCCAAATGCATTCATGAATAATCAATCCTTGCAGGTTTAGATGACCAGATATCTGAATTCCTCCCTGCTCCCACTCAGAGTCACCAAATGCTCCCTGCTACATTTTCAGGAGAGAGGAGGCATATGTACTGTCTTGCAGAACAGTTGAGCCCTTACAATTTATTAGTATTTAACTACCAACTGATCTGTGTTAGATAATCTTGTTACTAATCAAAGTGTGTTCCTTTCCTTCAATGTTATATATTGCTTCTAAAGTTAGTTCAGTTCTCTGCTGAATTTTAACACAAATTAATGCTCAGCGAAACTCGACTTTTAAAATGGTATCGGATTTTGCTTTTTTGAAATGTAACATTTGACACCAGTGTGGGACAGCTTGCCCTATTCAAGTCTTATCTCTGTGATCCTAAAGAGTCTCTAAAACTTCAGAGTTTGGGGGGATGGGTTAAATGGGTGATGGACATTAAGGAAGGCACTTTTTTGGATGAGCACTGGTGTCATATGTAAGAGATGAATCATTGGGTTCTACTCCTAAAGCCAAGACTACTCTGTATGTTAACTAACTTGAACTTAAATTTAAAAAAATTATTTAAGGGGTGCCTGGGTGGCTCAGTCGGTTGAGCGTCCGGCTTCGGCTCAGGTCATGATCTCGTGGTTCGTGGGTTCGAGCCCTGCATCAGGCTCTGTGCTGACAGCTAGCTCAGAGTCTGAGCCTGTCTTCAGATTCTGTGTCTCCCTCTCTCTCTGACCCTCCCCTGCTCACGCTGTCTCCCTCTCTCTCAAAAATAAATAATAAAAACATTTAAAAAATGAAAAAAACATTTGTAAAAAAATTATTTAAAAAACTTCAGAGTTAATGGTCACACCTGTCCTGATATATTTAAGCCTATAAGTTTGTGTTTTTATTATTCCTGAAATTAAATCATTTAGTTTATAGTTGATTAATAGTGATTTCTATATATTTTAAGAATACTGATATCAATGCAGACATAATCTAAAGGGTATCAAAGCAAATAGTATAATCTTCCAAAATTCCACCATTTTATTCTGGAAGGGAGTATTAGATTTTCCCCTCATAAAACAGGGATCACCAACTTAAATGCTAGAGGGTAGGTAACTTTAAATGGGTGAGACTGTCATGATTTAATTACAGTTTACATTTTAATTATTTTAAATGTTGGCAACAATTTAATTTTTAAAGTTTATTTATTATTTTTAGAGAGAGAGAATGAACATAAGCAGGGGAGGGGCAGAGAGAGAGAGGGAGAGAGAGAGAATCTCAAGCAGGCTCCCTGAAAGCAGTGCAGAGCCCAACCGGGGGGCTCAATCTCACAAATCATGAGATCATGACCTGAGCCAAAATCAAGAGTCGAATGCTTAACCGACCAAGCCACCCAGGTGTCCTAACTAATTCAATTGTTAAAAGTTGACCGGCACTGTGAGAACCTAACTAAACCTATTAGTTTTGCTTCTTTGACCCAAAGACTTCCATTTCTTACCATCTGCATATAGGAGTAATCTATTGTGTACACATGAGGTTTTTAATGAAAATAGTTACTTTACATTCTCTCTTGAATTTTGATGCCAGTGCAACTGAGTAGTATTTCTCTTATTTTTAATCAATAGACATGAGGTTTGTGGTTGAAGTAACCTATGTTTTAAACACACTGTATGTTGTAGTACTTTCAGAAGTTATTGTTAACACTTGTACGTTCAATGCTTACAATGCAGTAATAGTGGCAACACAACAGAATCTTCTGATAGAAGGTGCTGGAGCCCCTCTTCTTCCATGATCATCCTCTGCAGCCTTGACAGTTCTGAGAGTGTCAGTTGTGCATCCAGGTCTTCATGGACTGTTAGAGCAGCCTTTGAATGTATCTCAGCCTTTTCCCATAAATTCTGCAGCTAAGTTCCATGCAGTCTATGTATTCCATATTCTGTGCCTATATTTTACATCCTGTGGCATTGAGTGGTACTTTTAAAGGAAAATGCACCTAATTTTCCAAAACAGAATAATACCCTAATTATACTAAAGACACCCATTTCTATGTAAAACAAACATAGTGCCAGAAACCTTTCTCCTCAGCATTTGGATTTATTTGAATGTGAACATTAAAATGTGCCTGGATAAAAAATTCAAAGTTTGTGTATTTCAAAATGTTAACTTCGAATTATATGAGGTCGGAGCTAAGGATCCCCAAACCCTTCATACAATGGTAGCTAAATAAGTCTTTTTTCCCCCTATTTTTCGAGCTTTATTGATATACAACATATATACGTTTAAGATATGCAATGTGATTATTTTATACAGGTATATATTGTAAAATGGTTACCCTAATAAGGTTAGTTAACAATTCCTAAGTCTATTTTAGTTGCTGTTCAGCATGGAGACTGTAGTTGATTTTTCCTAACCTACGTTTTCTCTGCTATGGAAGCACAAAAAATAAGTTAAATTGTAAGTACCAGTCTTATAGGAAAAGTATTTTTTTAGTCCTAAGACAAAATCTTCAAAATCATTGAACTCCTATATATTTTTCCTCTCTTTTCAGATTTTATAACATAAAATCAATAAATTCATAAATCACAATAGTGATTGCTCTGCTTGTCCCATTCTCCAACTTAGGATGTATTATTATTATTATTATTTTTACCTAGCAAATATTCATGTATCCAGGATGCCCGAGGTACAGATATAGGTTAAGTAATCAATGCATGCACTCTTTCCACTTCAGTTTTTTGAAACTTTAAAATTTTAAATGTTCTCTGAAGTAAGGCATCTCTTTTTTTAATCTTGAAGTTTGGTGTAACTGAAAAGGCCAATGATCTGCTGTCACATCAACCCTCCTATCACCATCCTATAATTAATTAACTTCTACCTGTATTTGCACGGGTTTGTTTAAATATCTGCCTGGATTTTGAATAATAAATACTGTATATAATTATCTAACCAGGTGGGCCATATTTTTCAAATTTTATCCAGGATTCTACTTTATTCGGTGCGTAACAACTAAACTTGAGTTAAAGTTAAGTTTTGAGCTAGAATTTTCAGAATTGCATAATACTGGGACGTATTCTCTGACCTCAGTCAGATACGCACCTTAGCTATAACTGTTCAGCTGGTCACCTGACACTCATATCTGGTCTTTGATCCTTATACTTACTTAATTCTAAAAGGTATTCTTCCAGTGAAGACCTGACTGGATAAAATTCACAGTCATGCTTAAGACTACTCAAGTTAATGTTTCACTTCCTAAAATAAATTCCACCTCTAAAGGTAAAGGGAGGTGCTTTCCTTCAGCTTGACTCAGAGCAGATCACCCAAAGCTGATTGTTCACACTTTTAAGCCATGGCAGTTACTGAACTGTGCTGACGAGCCCTTCAGGCACAGGTGTACAGCCTGCAGAAGGAAAATGCAGTCTGGAGGCTGAGATTCTTCTCTCTCAGAGGAACCTGGATTCTCAGGCTTGGTCTACCTTTCTTCCTCACTTCGCAGTTCCCCTGGATCAGGATTAAGGGACAACAGAGTCTCTGTTCTTTCTTGGTCTATGCGCCCATTTTTCAGCACTCCTTAAAGCCCTTCTTCATTTTTTTCTTCCAAGATTTTATTTAAATTCAGGTTAGTTAACATATATTATATATTGGTTTCAGGAGTAGAATTCAGTGATTCATCACTTACATGTAACACCCAGTGCTCATCACAAGTGCCCTCCTTTATGTCCATCGCCCATCACCCATCTAGCACATCCCCCTATTCACCTCCCTCCATCAACCCTTAGTTTGTTCTCTATAGCTAATGGTCTCTTATGGTTTTCCTCCCTCTCTGTTTTTATCTTATTTTATTTTTCCAGCCCTTCTTCATTTTTAAAAATTACAGTAAAATAGACATAACATAAACTTTATCACCTTTACCACTTTTTAATTTACCTGCACCATTTTTAAGTGTACAGTTCGCTAGTATTAAGTATATTCACATTGTTGTGCAACCCATCTCCAAAATTTCTTCATCTTATAAAACCCCAAATCTGTACCCATTAAATAACTCCCTCCAGCTGCTGTAACCATCATTCTACTTTCCATTTCTATGAATTTGACTTCTCTAGATACCTCACATAACTGAAATCATACAGTTATTTGTCTTTTTGTGACTGGCCTATTTCACTTAGCATCATGTCTTCAAGGTTTATCCATGTTGTAGCATATGTCAGATTTCCCTTCCTTTTAGAGACTGAATAATATTCCAATGTATATATATATACCACACTTTATTCATCCATTGGTTGATAGACATCTGGGTTGCTTCCATGTTTAACTCTTGTGGATAAGCCTACTATGAACATGAGTATACAAATATCTCATTGAGACTCTGCTTTCAATTCTTTTTGATATAACACCCCGAACTGGTATTGCTAGATCATATGGTAATCCAATTTTTAATTTTGGGCAGAACTGCCATACTGTTTTCCATAGTGGCTATACCATTTTACATTCCTACCAACAGTGCACAAATTCCCCAGTTTCAATTTCTCCACATTCTTTCCAACACTTGCTATTTTTCCCTCCTCCTCCTTCCTCCCCTCCTCCTCCCGCTCCTCCTTCCCCTCTCCCTCCTCCTCCTCCTCCTCCTCCTCCTCCTCCTTCTTCTCCTTCTGCTTCTCCTTCAACAGTCATCCTAGGAACACCTGGGTGGCTCACTCGGTTAAGCGGTTAAGCAGCTGACTCTTGATATGGGCTCAGGTCTGTAGGATTGTGATCTCTGGGTTGTGGGATTGAGCCCTGCATAGGCTCCCCACTGAGCTGAGCCTGCTTGGGATTCTTTCTCTCCCTCTCTCTCTCTTTGCCCCTCCTCCACTTATGAATGCTCTCTCTCTCAAAATAAATTAATTAAAAAAAATTAAACAACCCTCCCCCACCAAACTAGTCATCCTAATAGGTGTAAGGTGATATGGTTTATGGTTTTAATTTTCACTTAAGGATTTACAGTAATGTTGAGCATTTTTGAATATGCTTACTGGCCATTTGTATATCTTCTTTGGAGAAAAGCTTATTTAAGCCCTTTGCTCACTTTTTAATAGAATTATTTGTTTTTTGTTATTGTTGAGTTGTAGGAGCTCTTTATTCTAGATATTAACCCCTTATCAGATATATGATTTGCAAATATTTTCTCCTGTTCTGTAGCTCTGAGTGTGTTCTTTGATGTACAGAACTTTTAAATTTTGATGTAGTTTGGTTTATCTATTTTTACTTTTGTTGCCTGTGTGTGTGTGGTGTCATATGTAAGAAATCATGCCAAATGCAAGGTTATGAAGCTTTTCTCCTAGTTTTTTCTAAGAGTGTTATACTTTTAGCACTCACGCTTAGGTCTTTGATTCATTTTCAGTTAATTTTTGTATATGGTGAAAGTAAGAGTCCAACGTCTTTTTTTTTTTTTTTTTGCATGCCTATATCCACTTTTCTCAGCACCATTTGTTGAAAAGACTGGCACTCTTGTCAAAACATTTGACCATATATGTGAGGGCTTATTTCTGGCCTCTCTATTCTATTCCATTGGTCTGCATGTCTTTATCCCAGTGTCACACTGCTTGATTACTGTAGCTTTGTAATAAGTTTGAAATCAGAAAGTGTGAGATCTCAAACTCTTCTTTTTCAAGATTGTCTTTATTACTCGAGGTTTCTTGAGATTCCTTACAAATTTTAGAATTGATTTCTGATTTCTGCAAAAAATACCATTGGGATTTTAATAGAAATTACATTGTCTGTAGATCTCTTTGGATAATAGTGATATCTTGCAGTATTAAGTCTTTCAATCCATGAATATAAGATGTCTTCCCTTTATTTGTGTTTTCTTTAATTTCTTTCAGCAATATTTTGTAGTTTTAAGGATACCAGTCTTTTTCTTCCTTGTTTAAGTTTATTCCTAAGTATTTTATTCTTTTTGATGCTACTATAAGTGGAACTGTTTTCTTAATTTCCTTTTTGGATTGTCCATTGCTGCTTGTAGTAGTGTCTCTGTATTGTTCATTGCTGCTTATAGTGGTGTCTCTGGATTGTTCCTTGCTAGCGTATAGAAACACAACTGATTCTGTGTGTTGATTTTGTATTCTGCAACTTTGCTTAATTTGTTTGTTAGTTCTAACAGTTTTTGTGTGTGTGTGGAATTAAAGCTCTTCTTGATGCCTATCAGGTTGGGGCAGAAGACTCTGGTTTACCCTGGATATTTCCTTCACTGACTTCCTGGGCTTTCGTGGCTCCTTATGCTGGAGGCATCACTAAGAACATCAGGAGAGAGATGCTATACACCAAATGTTGCCACCAGCCCTGGGTTGGAATTTGGACTGAAAGGTGGACCAGTATTTTTAAGATGTATTTGGTGGTTGGTACCCCAATGCTGTAACCTTGTTCCTACACAGTCCTTACAATCATGACATCCCACCAACAGGAAGGTGAAGCCAGAAACTTGGGCCCGTCAGGAATTCCTTTGGGCCAACTTGAGGCAGAGCCTCCTTTCTTTAAAAAAAAAAATTACATTGTTTTTTATTTATATTTTGAGAGAGAGACAGAGAGCAAGCTGGGGAGGGGCAGAGAGAGAAAGGGAGACACAGAATCCGAAGGAGGCTCTAGGCTCTGAGTCCTATGTGGGGCTCAAACTTACAAACTGCGAGGTCATGTCCTGAGCCAAAGTTGGAGGCTTAACTGACTGAGCCACCCAGGAGCCCCAAAGCCTCCTTTCTTGAACAGCATCTTGGTGCCTTTCTTGAGGAAGAGGGAGTGGACTGACTCTGACTCTGGGCTCTCAAGCTACATTAAAATCCCTGACCTATATGACACAAGGCAGCTTTAAGGAGAAGGGCCTCTGGGCCCAAAGAACTTGATTTGTGTTCAAAAAAGCATTTGATAGAAGAGCAAGGAGTACACCTTAGTTGATAACAAGAGAATGTGGTTATTACTTTCAACTGTGTGTCTATCTAATTCTGTCTCAACTCCACACTAATGCTATCTTCCAATTCCTTCCACTCTGGGAAGGTTAAGCATCTTGTTTGATATTCCATCTTTCTAGGGCCCCACCCACCACCACCCATGGGATGTTTTTATTCAGACATTTCTGACTCACCTCTTATAGAATCCTCTCTTTACCAAACTGATAGATAGAGTTTGAACTAGAGAAAATTGAATTACCTGGGCTAAATCCCACCACCATCTCTCTCTGGGGGCATTAATCAGCCCTCAGAACCTTCGGGGCTGTGTATTTGGGGGCTACTCTTAGGAGGTCTAGCCTGTACTTCTCTTTGACAGGTCTCCTGAGAAACTTATCCCACCATTTCAGGATCACCTGAAACTCATGGTCATTGTGACCTAGATCATCCTCCTGTCAAACATCACCAAGCTCCCCATAAAGTGGCAAAGAGAATACCAGGATTCAAGGTGATAACCTGTGAAACAGGCAGTATAGAGCCCTGCCTAAACCCCAGCCTCATTTCAATTTCAAATTCTGTATAGCCAAGTAGTCCAGGACCACAGAGTCAGTCCCCTCTCTTGGAAATTGAAATTATTGACTTGGCACTGGAAAAGAAAGATCAGAGAATTTCATGCTCTGTGGCATGAGCTTGAACTGATCACCATCAGGAAAAAAGAGCAACAAGAGGAAGAGCAGATAAAGGATCAGACCACTGTCTACACAATCCTATTTTCTGTTTTGGGGGCTCCATCTCAGCCTTGACGTTTCTCTTCCTACCTAGAGTTACCTGGATGCTGGTCTATGTGGTATAACATCTTACCTAGGTGCCATCAACATCTTGCAGGCCCTACCCAATGACATAGCTGCACTACAAATTAGAGCATCATGAAGCCCTCTTTAAGTCTTGGGACTTGAGGCCTTAGTATCTTCTGTAGCCCCCCTGGGCTTCTGACACACATGGGCATACTTTAGTGTCATAGCTCAGGACAATGACACATCTTCTGGTGTGTGATTCCATGACCAAAGAGGGCCTGTCTTCCAATGTCAAGGCAAAGCCACTAGCAGAGTGATCAAGCAATTCACGAAAGACCTTTCCTTGTCTTCTTGGTTTCCTGAAAAGGATGATCTCAGATCCCTCTTCATATACCATATGGAACTCTATTTGTTATCTTTTAGGTCAGTGGTTTTTAAAGGACTTTACTTGGAGCTCCATTTGGGGGGTACAAGAAGATGAAGCAAGAGGAACTTCAGCTCACCCTCCACTGCCACCCTCACTGTTTTGGCTTCAGTCAGAGCAGTTGTCTCTTACATTTTGAACTTCATCTTAATGTCTTTGTTAGAACAGCATATTCCACATTTTTTAAAAGAAAAAGAAAAAAGAAGAAACCATCGATCTGTTCCAAAAGCACTCTTCTGTGGCTAACACTCCCAGAAGTGAAGCACACTCATTGGATTGTACTCTCACCACAGAAGGTTAGCACTTCCTCTAGGATTCCAGCCACAATACATTATACATCCCTTCCCCCTCAGGATCACTGGGCGGTAATCCTCTAGAGAGGGGGCAGAATTCTGCTGAAACACACTTGGCCTGTCCCATATAAACCATAGCCCCCACCCTCCACACAGACACAGCATTGATAGACACCTTAGGGTCCCAGGGCAGCTTAGGCTGAACCCCACACCACCCAAGTAAAATACGGACACACACATAACCCTGCTGGAGATTCACTCCACTGCTAACTTCAGGGAGTCTATTCTTCCGTTTCATTGCCACCCAGGCTTCAGTCTATGACCCTCACCAGCCTTGTCTCCCTTGCACTCAGGACTCAGGGATCCCTGGTGGCCTAGCCAAGCTTGTCAAGGAGTAAAGGAGTTTGGGATGGGTTTTCTTGGGCTCTAGGATCTGAAGATGAAGCCTGAAGCCAAAATCTCATCTATTCCTTCCCTCTCAATTTATGTTGCCTATATGAAGCCACATCCTATTGCAGAGATTTCTGATGGTACAGAAAGGAGCAGGGCTTTGACAGCATGCCCTGTGGGCTGGGCCCCTCTACCCTGGGCTCCTGGATGGTGCTTCTGAGACCTGACTTGCTAGATGTGCAGATGAGCCCTGGTTTCCAGCCCCGGCTCTCCAGCTTTCTCCAACCTGGACACACAGCTTACAGTCCCTTTTCTGGCATCTTTACCCCCAGAGGAAGAGTGAAGACAAAGAGGGATCTGACTTGCTCTCGGGTGGCCATCTAAATCTACAGGCAGAACTTGTTCTTCTTAGCATGATCCTGAGGGAGGATCAGGGCAAGAGAACCAGGGAAGGCAGAAAAGGCAGAAAGGAGGCAGTCGGGCTTGGTGAGGGCCTTGGAAGCTCAACGAGGGAATGAGGTGGTTGAGATGGGCGTTAAGGAAAGGGGTCAAGGGTTTGGCAAGTGTAGGGGGAGAATGCTAATGTTGGAGGCTCAGGATCCCAAGCTTCCTGCCTTTGGGAGGGGCACCCAAGTTGAGTTTGGTGCTAGACTTGGAGATTCATCATTCCAGTGTTCAATATCTGGGGATCAGGCAGTACGATGAGACAATGGTTTTCTGTGCTGTTTTTTGTTTTTGTTTTTGTTTTTGTTTTTCTTTTGGCCCAGAACCCTCCTTGATTTACTCAGGAAGGGGCATTGATGGCACTGCCATCAGGCTGACTAGCAAAGGTGAACTTTTCTCCTAATCCAATCTGAACACAAAGGCCTTCTTTGAGGACCCCCTCCCTGAATAAGGTTGAAATGGCCCAAAATAGCCTTTCTTGGACTCTAAGAACAGAAAGGTCAAACATATAAAAGACGTATATAGGGCTTTACCCAACCAAAGATAACCAAATCACTTTCCACAAGAGCAGCAATCAGTCTTTCTTGTTTTTTCCCAGGACCCAGGTTTTCACGGTGTATCTGGATTAAGTTCTTTTCCTCTAGATCTGTCCATAGATCATCCTTCCCTTCAAAGAAACCCAACCTTGTAGTCCCAGGGCATTCTCACTCCCTATACCTCTTCCCAGAGCTGGACTGTGGTGAGCTACCTACCTTCTTAAGTTCCTCTGGTGACTCTGGGGAGTCCAAGAGGACTTAGGGTCTCCAGGTCACTCCTGGATTTGTCCCCAGAGGACCGAAAGCTGTTTGTGGGAATGCTGGGGAAGCAGCAGGGTGAGGAGGACGTCAGGCGCCTGTTCCAGCCCTTTGGCCATATCGAGGAGTGCACCGTCTTGCGGAGCCCAGATGGCACTAGTAAAGGTGACTTGAGCTGACCCTGGGATTTCCTGCCTCATTCTGGGCCGCATGACCCTTTAGCCCCTGTGGCCTGAGCCACCGATCCTTCTATTCTGCCCCAGGCTGTGCCTTTGTGAAGTTCGGGAGTCAGGGGGAAGCTCAGGCAGCTATCCAGAGTCTGCATGGCAGCCGGACCATGGCGGTGAGGGCGGGTGCCCGGGGCCCTGGGTGAGGCCAGTGGGGTGGGGACGGGCTTCTCCCCACATGCGATCGGTGCCCCAGCAGAAGGCCTAATGGGCAAAGCGCTTGGCCTAGGGCCAGGGCTGGGGTCTGGACTGGTCACGGCGGCCTCCCCTGCCCTACCCAGGGAGCCTCGTCCAGCCTCGTGGTCAAGCTGGCGGACACGGACAGGGAGCGCGCGCTGCGGCGGATGCAGCAGATGGCGGGCCAGCTGGGTGCCTTCCACCCGGCACCGCTGCCTCTGGGGACGTGTGGAGCCTACACCACCGCGGTATGTGCCTGGCCCCAGAGGACAGGGAAGGGCGGGTGGGCGGCTGGGCCAGGCTGGAGGTCGGGAGCCAGGGCAGCCGCCCGCCGCTGGGTTCTCCACACCCGCCCTTCTTCCCTCCCAAAGATCCTGCAGCACCAGGCGGCCCTGCTGGCGGCGGCCCAGGGCCCGGGCCTAGGCCCCGTGGCCGCAGTGGCGGCCCAGATGCAGCACGTGGCGGCCTTCAGCCTGGTGGCCGCGCCGCTGTTGCCCGCCGCAGGTACTGCGCGCAGGGGCGGGGCGGCGGCTGGGACCCGGCCCCGAAGGGCTGTGGCCTGACTCTCCGACCTCCTCGCCTCCAGCAGCCAGTTCCCCGCCGGGCGGCGGCCCTGGCTCGCTTCCCGGTCTGCCAGCACCCATCGGGGTCAATGGATTCGGCCCCCTGACTCCCCAGACCAACGGGCAGCCGGGCTCTGACACTCTCTACAATAACGGGCTCTCCCCTTACCCAGGTGGGCCTTCCGCTCCGCCCAAACCTCCCGGAAAAGGAGTGGGGAGCGGGGAGCCGGGGGGAGGGGGAGCAACCGCCCTGGGAAGGGACTCCTCCTTCTCTGCTGCCTATCACAACACCCCCCACCTCCCCGCCCGCCCACCTTCACTGTGGGCCTTGCGCCCCTCTCTCCCCAGCCCAAGGCCCCGGTGTGGCTGACCCCCTGCAGCAGGCCTACGCTGGGATGCACCACTACGCAGGTTTCACTTGGGGCTACGCGGCCTGGGGGGTTTGAAGGGCCCCAGAAAGGAATAGGGAAATTTGGGGGGGGGGTTAGGCTCTCTCCTGAGGAGTCGACCCTCCCATCCCCCCACATCTGGGCCCAGAACGACCTCTCTAGGGGTGAGGGTTACCTGTACTGGGCTGAATTGGCCAAAGATGGCCAGGCAGATGGGGCCATGCTTGGGGGATAGCTTCTGGGGGTCACTGCCCCCTCCCACTTCTGTCTCCAGCAGCCTATCCATCGGCCTATGCCCCAGTGAGCACAGCTTTTCCCCAGCAGTCTTCAGCCCTTCCCCAGCAGCAAAGAGAAGGTGAGGAACAGGGGGCTGGAGAACAGGGCCTGGTGGGGCTGGACTCAGGGTCCCTTCCCTGAACCAGCGTGCTGCTGTTCCTGCAGGCCCCGAAGGCTGTAACCTCTTCATCTATCACCTGCCTCAGGAGTTTGGTGATGCAGAACTCATACAAACATTCCTGCCCTTTGGAGCTGTTGTCTCTGCCAAAGTCTTTGTGGACCGAGCCACCAACCAGAGCAAATGTTTTGGTGAGCTGAGCCCCATCCATGGGCCTCTCCCACTCCTAACTTCGAGATTCAGTGCAGACCCTAAGCTTATCCCTCCATAAGTCAATGATTCCCAGAGAATCATATGGCACAAAAGCAGGCTCACATACCAGTAAGCCTCACAGTAGTAAGCCCAGACCAGGAACAAGTCTATTTCAGGTTCACCAGGGAAAGTCAGGTGTCTGGAAGATGTTTGACCAGGTCAGGCTTTAAAGTCTAGCAGGGCAGGAAGAATATAGGTCTGGGGCCAGAGATTCCCTCTAGCCCTAGCTACAGTTTAGAGGACCAGAGTGGGAGCTGTAGAAGGAGGGAATTAACCCATGTCAGGGAAAGATAGAAAAATCCCCCAAGCCGCACACTCCCTACTGCCAACACACTCAGAATAGCTTCCTGTCCTTCCAAGAATTATACCTTTAGGAAACTTGGGCCGCTTGCCTATGTAAGTATGAGTGTGTATCCATCTGTGCATAAGCATATGCAAACAATGGAGGGTGGGGGGTATATATTTGACGGGACTGGCCAGAGGGGACAGGGACAGAGGGGACTTGTCAGAGAGAAGGGACCCTGCCAGGCAGAGTTCCCAGCTGACCTCTCTGCCCATGCCCCCGCTCCCCAGGGTTTGTTAGCTTTGACAATCCAACCAGTGCCCAGACAGCTATTCAGGCCATGAATGGCTTTCAAATTGGCATGAAGAGGCTCAAGGTCCAGCTAAAGAGGCCCAAGGATGCCAATCGGCCTTACTGATCTTCTCTCACTGACCAGCCACAGAAAGGTGAGTCCTTGGTGGACCCCAGGCAGATGGGCCCTGAGTGATGGAGGCCCTGTCCTCTTTGATGTTCCTTTTGAGATGTCAGGAGCACCCACCTCTGAAAAAGTCTGGGAGAGAAGAGCCAGAAGCGAAGGAGGAATCCTCAGCTGGAGACTTTGATATTTCTCCAAGGATGGAGATGAATTAGACAACTTCCTATCCCCACAGTCTGGGAGAGACAGTTATGGCAAGATCTAACCATCAGTTCTACTGCAGGGATAGCCATAGGGGGCCATGGGAGTAGAGAAGTTGTGTGTGGGGAGGGCAGGGCAGGTGGAGAATGAGACTAGAAAAGTCGTGAAGGGTCATGAGTTTGGACACTGGGGAGTTTAAGCAAAGAAGGGATAAGATGCGGGGGACTGGGATAACAGCAGAGAACATGGAGATTAGGAGAGAAGCAAATACACTAAAGAAGCAGGATCTGCAGGGCCTCGTGGGTGATGGGGAGAGAGATGACAAATCCCTTAGGTTTCTGGCAGGGCCAGCTGCCTGCACCTTCTAGAGACTTGCTGTCTCAGAAGGTCCACTGTGGCCCTTCTCACTTGCACTATCCCAGGGAGCCCTTTGGAGAGGGTGTGGGGCTGGAGTCATCTTCCCAGGACGACCCAAGGTCATGTCAGTGGATCAGGCTGCTGCCTTAACCCTGCGGCAGCTCTGCCCCTGGGAAGAGAGGTCCAGTCACTCACCTGAGATGTCACTGCTGGGACAGGCTGCTCCTTCTTATCTTGCCCTCCAGAGTGATTTTTGCCTTTCTCTATTTACTTTTTCTCCTCTCCTTATCAACTAATACCCAACAACAGAAACTGAAGAGTGAGAAGAAAGGAAAGGAAAAGCACAGAAATGCTTGAGCAGCCCTTCCTGAAGGAGCAGCCATGGATGGAGGTGGATCGGACCCAAGGCTGGCATCTGGGGCTCAGGCCATGTTAAGGATTGTTTTCATCAAGTGGGTTGTCCTGTGCCTATGGCATAGAGCGCAGGCTGGCAAGGCAGCTGGGGCTGGCTGAGGATTGACTGTCTAGGGGAACCAGCAGAGGGCCTTGGGGGTGCCAAGGGCTTCTCCGCAAGGGAAGCCCAGATTTATTTCTTTCAAAATCATATCATTCCTTAGAGTTTAGGGACCAAAGGACTATTGCTTTTTTAAGAGTATATATCTATATAAATTAAAACAAAGAAACAAAAAAAAAAAAAAGAAAAAGAAAAAGAAAAAGAATAGAAAAGAAAAAAATCACAGGAGAAACAAAAAGACAGTATAGAGTCTCATACAAGCTGCCTTTAAATATCCCAAGGAGACAGGGTGAAGGAGACCCTTGAAAGCCTCAGCCCAGGCAGAGGGAGGCTATGGAAAGATTGTTCTGTGTCTCATTCCCTCTTAAATTGTCCCCCCACCTTGCCTTTTTAAAACAATTAAGGACTTAAGGTCTAGGCTCCCATGCAGGCAACAAAGAGTTATGGAAGCAGGGAACCCACAATTCCCAAACTCAGAGAGCATCCTGAACAGCTTCAGGAGGAGCTCTGGCCTGCCCTGGCCTTTGCCACCCTGAGAGGCCCCCTAGCCAGCAGGAGCGTCCTTCCTGACAGCTTTTGCCGTGGAACCACTGCTTCCCCAGACAGGAAGAGAGGGAGTTTTAACCACCCCAGCCTATCCCTTCCCCATCCAGATAGACAGAGGCCCTGCCTTTGGCTGAGCCGAGACACCTCCTGTTTCCCCTCACCTTAAGTCAGCCCCAATGTCCCCTTGTTCCAGGCCACCTTCTGTCTCCAAGTCTATGTTTTCCCACCTGTAAAGTAGATTCAGGATATACATAGAGGGCTGTGACAACAGACTTGGAAGGTTTGCTATTGTATATACTGCCATTGAGAAGGGGATACTTTTCAATATGTAGAAGCTTCAGAATTTAGAGGTCCCTCTTTACCCAGGACCTGGGAGGGAAGTAGATGTTTTGCCAAAATACTTCTTCATTCCTTTAAAAAGTACATCTTTCCTATGCAAGAGTGTCTCACATGTGCTTATCCAAGGTGCTTCTAGATGGTGAGCAGTGTTCAGCTTAGAAGTGGTGTGTGCTCTGTCTGTCTGTCTTTGTCTATCTGTTGTATTCAGTGGGTACCATATAAAGCTGATCAATGGTGGTGCTTCCTGCCTGCTTCTGTGAGATGGGCAAAAGATTCAGCTTAGAACACCATGACTCACCTTGCCTTGGTCAGCCTGTCCTGGGCCTGCAGGGCCTTGCACATATTTTTCCCAGGAGGATCATTTCCCCTCCACCTCATAGACACGGAGCAAACTGGTCTGGGGCCCCAGCTGGGTGGTGGGCACTCTGATCCCCAGATGTGACTGAGGCTGGAGACCTCTGATCTGATATTACATCAGACAGTAAAGGATGTGGGGGGTGAGGTTGGAGGGTTCCTCCTTCATAACAGAATCTAAGAAAACTTGTTGCCACCTGTTCCTCTGTCTTTGACTCATTTTTGGAGGGAATGGGATGAAGAATAGATACGGTAATAACATTACCAGGTAAGGTGCAGTGTATATCAACAAATAATTCCCCATTGGGAGAGGAACCAATGTTGAGGGCACCGTTACACAAGCACAACGCTGGACACACAGACTGATCACCCTGGACAGAGGTGGACATCTGCACCTGCACCTTCAAACAGATATTCAAGTGGTGGCATGGAGGCCCTTCAGTGCTAGGTGCTAAGCACTGTGCTAAGAGCTAGGTCTCAGGCATGTTATAAGTGCTCAGAGTTAGTGGGAAAGACAGGCCACACAGGGTGTGGAATCACAAGCAGTAAAGTATCTAATTCAGGCTTGATTGGGAAGGGCGGTCAGAGAATGGTTTCCTAGAGGACATGGAGGAGAGAAGGGTCGTCAGGGATGTATGGACATTTGAAAAAAGCTGTTAGGACAGCTGCATCTTTTTGATGAATTATTTTTATTACCAAGAAATAATAACGATTACCATGTATTCAGTGCCCATCATGTGGCAGACAGTGGGCACCGAGACAAGAGCTTTTCCCATTCCTATCTCTATCCTGAACCTTAACTCACTACCAAGTCATATCAAGACACCTGGACCAAAATGACAAAGTATTTTGCTTCATGGTTAAGAACTGGAAAACCATGTGCCAACGCTGGCACAGAGGTCGGCAGGGGTTGGCAAACTGTGGCCTGTGAGCAAATCTGGCCTGCAACCTGCTTTTGTATGGCCTACACACTATGAACAGTTTACATTTTTTAAAGGGTTGTAAAAATAAAGAAAAATGAATATGAGACAGAGACCATATGTGCACCACAAAGCCTAAAATATTTATCTGGTCCTTTAGACAAAAAGTTTGCTGACCCCTATTAGGTCATGGAAGACTTGTACAATAGCCAATGAGTTTGAACAACATGGTGTTTGTGTCTCTGTTGTGTGTGCATGTATTAGTCTGGACTCTTTCAGTTGCAAGTATCAAAACTCCAACTCAAACCTGTTTAAGCTGATAGGAAATTAATTGGCTGAAACAAATGATAAACCAAAGGATGCATCTGCCTTCATGCATGACTAGATCTAGGGGTTCAATTGATGATGTCTCCCTCTCTTGGCTCTGCTCCCCTCTATATGTTGGCCTCACTAGTTCTAACTCTAACGTCCTAGCAACGACTTTGGCCAGAAGGGACATGTGCCTGCCTGTAGGGTGGAAGAATAGGCCACCATAATTGAGAGCCTTATGTGGCAGGGAGAAATACATCCCCAAAGGAGGGAATGATGGGCAGACAAGCAATACGCATCCACTATGTTCCACCACTTTATTGCTCAAAATCCACCTATGTTTTTCTTGACAAACATAGTTTCAAAAATGTGCCTGCCCCACAATGAAACAATCCTGGGCCCCCAAAAAATGGGACACAAAACAGAATCATGTCTTATTGCTTTACTGAACCTTCAGCCCGGGGTCCCTTTGTGATGTGCAATTCTTGATCAGGTCTGGATGTCACTAATGATATTGCAAACTATGGCTAAAAGACCAATTTAGCTTCTAGTGCATAACAAATATTAAATGGGAGAGGGAGGGAGCACTTAGGTGGCTCAGTTGGTTAAGCATCATGACTTGAGTCATGACTTCAGCTCAAGTCATGATCTCTTGGTTCATGACTTCGAGCCCTGCTCTGATTGGGCTCTGCTGTCAGTGAAGAGCCCGCTTCGGAAACTCTGTCTCCCTTTCTCTGCCCCTCCCCCATGCTCTCTCTCAAAAATAAATAAACATTTATTTAAAAAAAGAAATGGGAGAGGGAAATAGGATATTTTTTTTTAAAGAAAGAAAGAAAACCTTCCATCTAGAATAGGGGAGAAGAAAAAACAATGGTCACTAATCTATATCATATACTACATCTTTCTGGACAGTGAAACGAGTTTCTTGGATAACAAAACTGATTGCTCTTAGTTGTTTCCACTGGGAAATATCTCCTAGTATCCATTGTCCTTTATGGAAATCCCTCGGAGGATGCTCTTCTGGAACTGAAGCATTCCTCTTCCTTTCAGACATGGTTTTGGGTGTAAAGATTGCCTTAGAGATTATGCATTCCCAGAGCCCTGTTTGTCAGATGCAAGGATTCTCTGGCAATACAATCTTTTCAAACCAACTGATTTGATTCCTGGGCCCTCTGTGAACTAGTAACCATCATCAAGAATCTTCCTGAGTCCTTGTCCTTGAACCTGGATCAGGCCCTTGTGATTTTGTTTCTTAGCACTAGAACACACTTTGCCTGTTCCCCTCCCCTCAGCTGCATGGCTTCCACGATGGTCTGTGGTGGTAAATCAATCTTAATCTGCTCAGTGCCCCTAGAGAAACATTATCTATTTAATGCTTGGCTGGCTCATGATCCAGGTAGCCCTGACCAATAGTCAAAAATCCCCAAGTGGCACTGGCTTCTATGCCTCAGCCCCAAGGAGATGCTTAGGCAATGATAGAAGCACTCATTCTGGCCACCCTGCAGCTTGCTCTATTCCTTGCCCTCTGGCCATGGTCCATTATTACATTGAAGGCCACATCACCAAAGCAGTCCTAAGAGGAGTCTTTCAGTGGACACTGAATTTGTGGGCCCTCTGAGAACTTGTATCACTTGGGAGCTGTGGGAAGGGTCTTCAGCCTTCTGCAGGGCCCTGGAATTTCTTTCTCTCTGGATGCGACCTGGGTGTCTTAGATGAAGGAAGAAAAGACCTTTAGTCCGAGATGGGGTGAATGATCTCTGACAATGGAAGCAGCTCTGGATCTGCCGTGTGCTCTGACCAGACCTGGAGTCTTGCCTCTGCCTCACTGGAGCATAACATTCATGGAACACCCTCCCAAAGAATGTGCTAAAGACATAGAGATCACAGGATGTCTCTTGATTATTTCCAGCTTCAGTTGTAATCTTTTGGCATCCTCTGTTCGGATGGCGCCTGCCTGCATCGTGACAAAGCCAAATCCAGCAGGGACCCAGAGGCTGTTTTCGGCCTCTGGACCTCCCCTTATGGCCAGTGCATGTATACAAGTATGTCACATAACCTTATGTTTTTGGGATAACCAATGAAGGAAGAAACCTCATAGGCTCAGGGAGTTCAGAACCAATGCAGTCTAAGTAGCTGCCTTTCTAGGCTGAGCCATGTGGGGTCCACAAAGAGGTGACCAAATCTGTGCCAAGTGCAAACTCAGAAAGGGCAGAGAGCCACTCTTTTTCTCCCCAGCTCCAGCTTTACACACTGATGTCACAGTGTTGTTCTCCACCCTCCAGCAGCCTGGGCTGATCAGAACCTTTGACTGGCCGGCCATCTGTAGATGAGATTTTGAACTTCCAAGCTCTGGCTTCCTGCCTTCTAGCTGCCTAAGAGCAGAGACCCAGAAGTCAGAGCAGGCTGCAAGCCTGGGTCTGACTTTTCCCAAGAAAAGTATTAGGTCCCCAGGAGAAAATTCAAGGAAGCTCAAAGACAGTCTGTGAAATGAGCCTCAGCTTTTCCAATGCAGTAGGCCAAAAATGGCCTGACCCCTCCCCCCCCCAGCACCCCCAACCTTAGCCTTGGGCCCCTGACAGGAAGCCAGCAGTCTGGGCTAGATTCTCTGCATTTGAGCAGGAAATCTGCTGTGTCCACAGGACCTTCTTGCTATCTCACTGTTGGGACTTAATGTTGGGATGGGGGCTTTGATTGTGGCTCCATTTCTTAATCCAAGTACTGTAGAAAACAGAGACTCTGAGGTAAGGGTTGTGGTACTCACACGGTTTGGGGAGGCGAAAGCCCAGGATGATGAGAGGGGAGGAGAGACATGAGTTGGGAAAGATGTGAAGCAATGCAAGACAACACATTACTGTGTTAGTCACATCTTCACATGAGCCGTGAGGAGAGAACAGGTCACTTGACAGTGTTGTTTGCTAAGCATATGGAGTTTGCAAGGAGAAACTGCACCTTGGAGCAGCTCACCAAGAGGAGAATTGAGAGAAAGTTTATCCATCTGTGCCCCTCTCGTTTCCTGTTTCCTGTTGGGCAACGTGCATCCCACAGAGACCTACCTCCACTGTACTTTTGAGTTGCATCATTTGCTCCCTAAGTGGGTGCTTGGGAAGTCACATCCCATGGCCTGCCATGTGGCATCTCTACCACAGACGTGGAAGAGGAGGGGCTGTTTGTCATGGGTGGGGATTTAAGTTCAAGAAGGCGCACGAGGTTTGTGACTGATATATCCTACATTTTCCCACAGGATTCACAGCCAATGTCCCCAGGTACCAGAATCCCCAGCACTGTCTGAATTCTAAGTGAAATATAGATATATATGTGTATATACACACATATGCTAATGTTTTTTATTTAATTTTGAGAGAGAGAGAGACAGAGTATGAATGGGGGAGAGGAAGAGAGAGAGGGAGACACAGAATCCAAAGCAGGCTCCAGGCTCTGAGCTTTCAGCACAGACCCCAACGTGGGGCTCGAACTCACAAACTGCAAAAAGTCATCAGACACTTAACCAACTGAGTCGCCCAGGTGCCCCTGTATATGTGTATTTTTTTAAATTTTTGGATTCTTGATTTCGGCTCAGGTCATGATCTCATGGTCTGTGGGTTCAAGCCCCGTGTCAGGCTCTGCACTGGCAGCATGGAGCCTGATCAGGATTCTTTCTCTCCCTCTCTCTCTGCCCCTCTCTCCTTCTCTCTCTGTTTCTCTCTCAAAAAAGATTTTTTGGGAGAATAAAAGCTGCATTCAGGTGTGGTGTGGAGGATCACACTTTTTCTCTGGAACTTCTCAGGCCTTAAACTCCAGTATCTCCTGTTGGATGTCCCACATCTATGCCTTCGTTTTCACTCACTTTAGGTTGAGGAAGAAGATCTGGATTTTACAACCTATAAAACACATGACTGTTTGACCCCTGGCTATCTAGCTTGCTGCCCACAGGCAGAAAAGGCAACTCTAAATAAAGTTGGGCATGGTTCTAGTCCTGCTAGCATGGAAAAAGGCAGAACTGCAGGACCTTGATGAAAATCTAAGAGGCCAGCACACTTCAACATCCAGACATTTTTTTCCAGTGTGTCCCTGAGATCTCCATCTAGGATGGATATGTGACCCAAATCTCAGGGATTTCCGGCTTCTCCACGAGGGAGTATCAGATCCCCACTGCCTCCATTTCATGTCAGTTCCACCAACCTCATATCCTAGAGTCTGCATACCCTCTTCCATCTTTGTATTAGAAATGGTTGAATGACAGGTGATAGAAACCGACAAAAACCAACTTAAGCAGGAAGGAACTGAGAGGTGTAGTGGTTTTATTAACTTTAGGCAGGGCTGAGTTCAAGGGCTCAAACAAATGTCATCAGCTATCTCTCACTCCATCTCTCAGGGCTCTGCTTCTCTTTGTGCCTTAGTCCCATTCTCTTCCCTGCCACAGATACATTTTCTCCATGTGGCAGGGAGAGCTGGGTGACAGAAGCTTCAACCTCATATGCTCCTAGTGCCATGGCCTCAAAAGCCAGAGAGCTTTGAAGGGAAAATTGATTGGCTTCACTTAGGTTGCAAACCCATAACTGAACTAATCACATTGGTCAGAGCGATGGAGTCCCCTGCCTGGCCCAATGGGTCATGTATCCACTTTGGGGGTGGAGGGTGCAGAGGTGGCATTGTGACTGTCAGCCCCATCAAGCACTTAAGGAGTGTAAAGAATTGTCTCACAGGGTCAGTAAGAATGTGTGATTTGACCTGGCTGGAATATAGGATGCAGGTGAAGGAGTAGTGAGAGTCAAGTGGAAGCCAGACCCATAGAAAGGGTATCAGTTTTATCATGGGGGCATAAGGGAGCCATTGAAGGGAGTGACATGATCAGATTTGGGTTTTAAAAAGATTCCAAAGGATAACTAAGTGGAGAATAAATCAGAGGAGTAGATACTGGGATAGAGGTTAGGAGGGGATACTAGTTAGGAAGATAGTGCCATGGTTCTGGTGAGGAAGACCAGGAATACAAAGGAGGGATTGATTTAAGATGTATTAAGTGGTAAAACGTAAGATGCTTACGTGGTAAAAATGATTTCATTTAAATGAGGGTGGGAGAAGTTGAAGATGCTTTTCTCTCAGGGTTCAGGCTGAACATGTCACAGATACTATTCACAAAGCTAGGAACACAGAAGAGATGCAGACTGACAAGAAGATGAGTTTGCCTGTGAGACAAACAACTGGAGTTGTCTAAAAGGCAACTTATCCAGAAGACAGCTTGAAGTTCAACAAGGAAAGGATGGAGATGCAAATCTGGGAGTCCTAGTCACCTGTAGTCACCGTGTCACACAGGCTGATTTGAACACAAAAGCCATTGGTTGAAAGGGCACTGGGTGGGTTATAATATTGCCAAGCAGGACATGCATGCTTGGGAAATGAGTGGGAACAATGGGAGGCTGGTCCACCAGAACAAAAGCTGAAGTAAGACGTCAAAACCAGACAGTGAGAATACTGCTACTTTCACCGTCAGTGGATGCTTGATGTCACCACCACCAGTACCCATCCCATAGCCCCTAAGCATGGGATAGAGCTGACCCTGCTGTGGCCACTGCCAGGATGAATTCTCCATGGTTTTATTTCCCTGAATCATTTACTTTAGAATATGGGGGCTACTTGGCCAGGTCTATGTCACATGCCTCTGTCTAAGTTGCCTAAGACCTGTGGGAGGAAAAAGACCCAACCTTTTCAATGTCTGTCATGACTCTGCTTATCTACTTGTAAGAAGGAAGGGGAATTAGATTCTGAGAAACCCCAAATTACCATGGTCTGCTTTGGGTGGGTGCTATTGAGGTTGCTAGGAAGAGTAAGAAGATGAGAAATTGGTATGGACTAAACTGTTTTCTTATTTATTTATTTTTAAAGATTTTTGCTTTTAAGTAATCTCTACACCCAATGTGGGGCTCAGGCTCATAACCTTAAGATCAAGAGTCACGTGCTCTACGCTTCAGCCAGCCAGATGCCCTGTTTTCTTATTTAAATAGTGGGTGCAAGAAAAGGAGTGCACTAAGGATGCCATGAAGGGCCCATGTGGATGTAGGGAAAAAACTGGAAGAGCATAGCCCATAGGAGCCAACAGAGGAAAAGGGTGCAGGGTCAGGGTGATTAACAAAGCCAAATGACATCAAATAGTCAAATAAGTTAAGCCTAAACATTTCCAATGGATTTTTTCAGCTCAGAAGTCATTTGCAACTTCAGCAAAAGTATTTTCAGTAGAGATTTTGGGGAGAGGTCACTAGGTCTAAGGCACTAGATTTCAGGAATACATGCAAGGTGAGGATGTGGAGATGGAGAGTCACACAACTCCCTAGGAGCTTGTTGAAGGCAAGAACGAAATGTGTGACAGTCAGTAGTGTATGGGATTAAAATTGGACTTATTTTTTTTTTAAAGGCTGGGCCAGTTGATCAACTTTATGTGCTGAAATCAAAGAGTAGGGGAGAGGAAAATGTTGAATATCCATGAAGGGGAGGCTTAAATGAAGAGCAGAGTTCCTGAAGAGATAAAAGGGAATGAAATACACATCATAGTGGAAAGATTTGAAGGGAGACCTCTCTCCTCTGTGAGAGAGAGTGGGAGAGATTCAGATGCTTGGAGGGGACTGAAAACTAAGGCAGTTTCCTCCCCCTTGCCTTTATTTTCCCTATGAAGCAGAATTGGGGATGATAGCAGAAGCTGACCTGTAGAGAGATTGCTGGGTACATCGTGGGCCAACTGAGGATACTGGATTTGTAGTAGGCTCTGCATTGGGTACAGGTTATACTAGCTTAAATGATTTAATCTAGATAAACGTGACTCAGAGACTGCAAGGTCAGAGGAGCCTGGGAAGCTTTAGGGACCAGAAACCAGTCTCACCATTTCTGGTCTCTGCCTCTAGATGGTTCATTCTCTCTCTCTGCAGATAGTCTTTCTTCATTTCTCATTTCTCATGGCAGCTGGGAGGTAGGTCTCTTCTGTTCAAGAAACCAGTCCAGTTAGAATCATAGTCTCTCGTCCCTAATCCAAGATACCCAGGAGAGAACATTTGCTTAGCACAGCTTGGATTAGGAATCCACTCACAGTTCAATTAATTGCAGCCACGGTGCCAGGGGTCACACAAAACAAACACAGCCCTGGGGCCCACAGACCTGGGCGAGTGTGGAAAATATAATGCCCACAGAATAGGGCAGTTCATGGGCTGGACTAACTCAAAACAGTACCCACTCACAAGCTCAGCTCTGCAGGATTGGGTGATTTCCTTTATCTTAGTCTAGGATGGGTGAGTAGAGGAGGTAAATGGCTGGAATTATTTTAAGGGCAAGGAAATTAACAAAAATGTAATAGAAATAACTGACCACAGGATCTGGACTGAATAGGAAAACAAGTGAAGCCAGGAAGATACATATAAACTATGAGGCAGTCAAGATTCATGCGATTCACACTGAGTAGAAGAGCTGGTGGCATGAGATGGGAGGGAGTGAAGAGGGGAAATCCTGGAAAGTTATGAGATACTGGATTTTGACATTTTACTCATGGGGACAGACCCCCTCTGCTTACCCAAAGTGCTTATGTCCAAATACTCCCATGCGTTCATGGCTTTTAAAAGCTATTATGGGGCCCTTGCTGGGGAGTTGTTTTAGGGAGCAGAGCCAACTCCTTCCCCAAGTACTCTGAGACTAAGGCCAGAAGTCCTGTTATTTTATATCCCTCACTTTTTTCAGTTATTATGGGCAATGGATGTAACAAACTAATACTAAGACGGTGTTGTGGCCCAGGCTGAGAGCAAGATGAGAAGACTAGGGGGTGGGCATCAAAAAGGAGAGGGAATCAGAAAAGAGATGCTGAGGATATCCAAATGTAACAAAAACAAAACAAACAAACAAACAAAAAAAACATCACCAGGGATCTTCTGAGGTGGACTCAAGAGGGATAGATATGACATGTGCTTATATTACTCAGGGCAAGGCCTTCCTTGTGTGTGCTGTATCCAGCTAAAAAGAGGGTGTGAGGAAGGAGAGTACAGCTAAGATAAGCCTTTCCTCATTAGTGCTGATGGAAAAGAGAGGCATATGGAAACCCTAAGACAGCAATTCTGATAAAGATGAAGGGAGATCTGGCCATGTCTGAGGTCAATAACCACAACCACCACAAATATAGCTTCCATTTATGGACTACTTCCTAGTGGCGGGTTCTTCTATGTATTATGTTGAACCTATGAAATTGAAGGTATTTGACTCTTGATAGCTTACCAAACAACAATTTCATAAGGTTCAAGCTGTTATATCATGCTCACCACAACACCATTAAAAGGTATTATCGTCCCCACTTCACAGATGAGAAAACTAAGACTCAGAAAGTGAAAGTCGTGGTTTGAGGCTTCAACGCTGAAACCAAGCTTTGAACCCAGATTGAATAGAAGGCCAAAGTGCCTTCTGGCACACCACAGCTACCAGGGGAGCAAATGAGTTAACCTTAAGAAAAGACCCTGAGGTGTTGGACTCTCCCTTTGCAATCCTGAGATACTTAGAACCCCTGGGGTCTCAGGACGCCCTTCTCAATCTCTACCTGCCTCCCCCACCCCCGGCCTCCCGCCTCTAACGAGGAGAGGCAGCGGGGACTTCCTTCCCTGCTCATTCCTCCCAACCACACGGGGCGCCAAGTGCCAACAGTCTCTTTCAGAAGGCTCTCTCGTACCGCCCCCCCCCCCCCAAAGCCCCTCTTGTTTTTCCACGCACCCGCCCCAGCCCAAGGCGCAGGCGCCACCCCTCAGCTTCTCGCCCTTCCCAACCAGCGAGCACCGCGCAAGCGTCGGAAGCCTGGCGTCCCGGGCTGTGGCGCGCCCAGAGGCAAGCCGCACGGCGATTGGTCAGGAGCGGGTCACGTGGCACCGGTGTCGCCGCGCGAGCATGCGCAGAGTGGCTCTGCGCGCCCGTGACGGAACGACGAGGCGTGGGGGTGCGCGACCTCGCCAGCCCAGCCCGGCCCCCGCCCCTTGGCCTGCCGCTCCGCCCCCGCGGGGCGTCCCGGGCCGCTCGTCCCCTCAGCGGCGGCCGCACGCGGCCCGGGGTCGCCGTGAGTACTCGCGAGGCCAGCCTGTGGGGCGGCCGCCACGGGGACGGGGCGGGGCGGCCGGGCCGCGGGAAGGGTGTGGGGCCCGCCCCGCCTCGGCCGGGGTGGATGAAGTGAGGGTCTTGGACCCGGTGGCTCTGAGGGCCCTCCTAGGCTTGACAGGCTTCGCTCAAGGCCGGGCGGCTGTCGACACAGATCGGGCGCAGAGCTTCTTCCCCGGGAGGCAGGTGTTGGGTGTCTTTGGGGGTCTCCGTAGAATCCACGGAAGAGCTGTGACTGCTTCCCACCGGGAGGCCTCAGGGCCTGCCCTGGAAGCGAGGACGGCAGCCAGTGTTTGGGGGCTAACCTCGTCCTTGCCCTCCACGGGCTGTACTGGAGGTAGCGCTCGCCTTCGAGAATCGCCCCTTCGTGGGTTCTCCCCCGCACTCTTTGTTCAGTGGCCTAGGCTTGCTGAGAAAGAAGCACTCGGTATAGAGAGGAGTAACCCGCTTTCCCAGGGCTACAAAGCTGGGAGTTAAACCCAGAGTTTAAACATTGGGTTTGGAGGCTTTTGTGACTAGGTGAAAAGTTGTCAAAACGAGAAGCGCCTGTGGACCTAGGGAAAGACCTTTGTGATCCAGACGAGGCTTATTTATGTTTGGTCTATTTCCTTGCAAACCGTCAAGCGCTTTGTGTTAGCTGCCATCATCCGAATTAAACACTGAGCTGAACAGCACCCTTCCTTGGGCACTTGTCACACAGCGTATACTTGGCCCAGCTTCTCTTGAAAGGTTCCCTCCTTCACCTCATTTAGATAAATCAGATAGCTCTTTCTTGCTTAATTCATTAGATAGCTCTCTTAATTAGTTATAACCACATTACAGGAAAATTGGATGGAATTAGGACCTGTCAAATGTGCTTAATTCCAAGTTCCACTCTACTGATGCTGAGCATCTTGCTTGGTCTTCCTACACTTGAGTATTCTATGTATAACATGAAAGCTTTGAAATAGGTCATCTTTTAGGCTTACTCCTCTTTCAGATGTCTGTGATTCTGTGAATTTCGTGACCCATCACCCGCCCCCCACTCCTTTCCCCTTTTCTTTATTTTTCAAACCCATTCTTTACCTCCAGAGGAATGGGCATTGAGAGTAGAAGATGGGAGTCCCTTCCACTGAAACACCCTGGTTTGGAAATGATGGTAGTTTCTGACTTGTTTCTTCCCTGGACAAGAAAAATTCCCTCTGAACTACCTTTTTCTCCTTGTGATAACAGCAGAAACCAAGCAGCAACGGCCCTTGGAGAGAGGCTAAGTTTTTCTTGACTTCTGTGGTGACAAAGACCTTGAGAAAGTTGGTACTTCTGGCCTACGCTGCCAACATCCTACCACTCAGCCCAAGACAGCCCACGCTGGACATTAGTGCCTCCCTCTTTATTCCTCTGTGATCATCCAGATCAGCACCTGACTGTTTATTTTCAAGTCTCAAACCCACTTCAGCCCTCAGATCCTCATAATTTTGGTTCTCAGCTGCTCTTGAAGGTGAATGGAGTCTTGTTTTTTAAAATCATTTTTGTCTGTGTGTCGACATGTTTAGGTTCGTGTATGTATTTCCCCTTTGGTTTAGGTATCCAGCAGACAGTTCATTCATTCATCTGTTCATTCAGTAAGTATCAGTTGAGGGACTGACAACATAGACAGTAAAGAGCCACCATAGATCTTCTATTTTGGTGGGAGATAAATACAACAAACATTTTGTGTGTCAGGGCATGGTGCTGTGGAAAAATATAAAGCAGGTAAGGGGGATGGATAGAGAGTGCCGGTGTGTGTGTTGTTGAGGTTTTGCTGTTTTACATAGGAAGGTCAAGATGACCTTTGAGCAGAAAGCCAAAGGAATGAAGGAGCAAGCCATATGGATATCTGAAAACCATTCCAAGAAGAGGCAACAGCAGGGACAAAGGCCCTGTGGTGGGAATGTACTTGTTATGTTTAAAGAACAGCAGGTAGGCAGTTGTGGAGTTTCAGGGATAATATTCCTGTTTACATTTAGAGTTGGCTTTTTAGTGAGAGCCCCTGAAAAAGTACAAGAGTAGCCTGTGATTTTTTTTAACTTGTTATGAAATTTTCCAACTCTATGTAAAAGTACAGTATAAGAAACTCTCATGTACCCATCACACAGATTCATCAGTAATTAATATATTCTCATATTTATTTCATACCTGCCCCCATACACCCATACCTCCCTTTTGGTGGTGGAGTAGTATTTTAAAGTAAATTTCAGATATCAGACCATTTTATCTCTAAGAACTTCAATTGTAATTTCCTTTTGCATATTGTTTTTGATGAGTCAGGCAATGCTATGAGTGAGAGGACAGCTATGGTGTATGTCCTGGCATTGTGCCATATGTCCTCATCCTGGATCAGTTACCAGGCTTAAGTTGGTATTTGAGGAACAGACCACAGGACCCTGGAGTACACAAGGATTTAGAACAGTGTTTCTCAATTTTATCATGCATTAGCAAAACTTGTAGGTCTTAAAACACAGATTCCTGGACCCCATATCTGGAGTTTCTAATTCAGTAGGTCTTAGTCAGGGTCTGAGAATTTACCTTTTAAAAAAGTTCCCAGGTGATACTCGTGCTGCAGATCCATAAGCCCACTGTGGTCTCCAAACCTAAGGTTCAGTAGAACCATATTAGAGACCAAGAACACCTCTGCTCAAGGTTGGAGTGAGTGAGACAGATATGTGCAGCACCAGGAAGGCCTAGACAGTGGTTCTTAGTTTTGTGAAAGGGCTAGGGGTTAGTGTTTTTCTGACTATTTATTTAGATAATTATTGCATTTTTATTTGGGGAGTAGGTTCCAAGATGAGACCACTCAGACCATGTCTACCAGGGAGTATTCAGTGTTGGGGACTTTTTAAGTTAGCTTTGATTGTCATGTAAAGGCTTCTAGGGATATTGATATTTAGTAAGAGATAATGATTCAGTTGAAATAAATAGGGGTAAAGCTTCTGAAAAGAATCTTGATTCTAATGGGGGTTGGCACTATGATGAATGTTCCAAAATGAACAGACTAGACAAAGTAGATAACATCTGATCCTGTCACCATCACTTTTGGCTTCAGGGGTTGACACAGCATTATGATCTAGAGCAGGGATTTGCTCCAGTCCCAACTCTCAAGCTTAAGTGGAACAGTAGTGTCTCATGGTTTGTATAGTTTATGTATACATGGTTTGTGTAGTGCTTTCATGGTTCATTATCTTTAAAAAACTATGTGTATAAGTGTGTGTACATGTATGCAGGTATGTCCATGTGCAAGTGTCTGTACATTTGTTTAATAAAAGTGTATCCGTAAACATGTGTGCCTGTATAAATACCATCTAGCTATTAAGTGGTGATGAAACCAACTGTTGTCTACTTTCCACAGGACAGTGACTTGTTATCACCACAACAGCAGAGCCTGCCATCCCCAGCAGATCTACAGTCAGCCCCTGACATCACCCCCTCTCTTGTCTCCCTCTGTGGCCTCCTAAATGCCCATCCTGTTGGCCTGGGTTCAGCTGGTGGTATGGAGGGGTGCTGCCTAGCACTGACCTGGGATTGTGTGTGACCCACTGACCCAATGGTGAGGACTGACTGCCTACCTCTCTAACTGGTCATCCAGGGGATAGATGGGACACCTTTTCCTGTTACTCTCCCTCCCACCTTTTTGAAAGGTAGAGTGGTTATCTGAAGTTGAAAGAAGGAGAAGGAGCATGGAGACAGTATTACTTGTTGTGTGTACAGGTGGATTTTCTTGGGAAGGAAGGGGAGTTAAATAAGAAGGAGGGATTGATAAGAGCTTAGGTATGCACGGGAGCTGCTTTGGGGTAATGATCCTAGAAGAGGCCAGCTTGCGCTAGGACCTAGATATGCCCAGGAATCAACAGGAATGTTGAAGTCTGCCTCCCTACCCCGCTAGCCACCAGAGCCTCGATCAAGAGGGCCAAAATTCCAATTTCCTGTTTTCCTCCATCCGTCCCAAGTCAGAGGTAGGCCATGGATATGACCAGATTCAGGAAGAGACTAAGATGTTCCCAAAGAGTGAAATGAAGGGAGTAAAGGACCTTCCATTATTTGTGGGAATCTGTTTTGTATCCTATCGCCCTACTCTGTTTCATGGGATAATAGGGATCCAACAAAGGGTTGTAGCCTTGTTTCTCATCACTAGGACATCAAAGGCCAGTTCTGGAATGATGATGATTCGGAGGGAGATAATGAATCAGAGGAATTTCTCTATGGAGTTCAGGTGAGATTACAGCCCCTAAGACCCATGTTGGATAGTCTAAATGTGTTCTTCTCTAAATTTATCAAGTAGTAAAAGATTATTCTGGAGCAGAGATTAGATGAGGATACAGTGTTGGTGTGGTCTGAGCATTGACTTGCCAGAGCTGATCTTTTACCTGAGACTCGTACCTTTCCTAGAGTAAACTGCATCCTGTGTATGTGGAGGCTACCCATGTGTTCTTGGTTGGAAATAGTGATTTTTTGACTCTTCAGCCAGTAGCTGTCATTCCATTCATCAAGGCCAAAATTTTTAAAAAGATCCTGCCAGTGATTGCTTCATGCTATCACTACCCAGGGCACAGTCCTGAGCAGTAATGTTGGATTCTTCACACAGAACCATCTGAGTTAAATTCTGTACTCTTCAGCCTGTTCTGAGTTCTCGTAGAAGGGATACCTAAGTATCCCTAGTCAGAGTCTGAAAAGAAAAGCTGGAAACTTAAGGCTGTATACTCATTAAGCAAGGCCTGCAGGTGGTCCACGGACATGGAGGGAGACTTGAGTGCCAGTGATTGGTGGCTAGGGCCACTGTCAAGAGCTCCTTCATAAGAGCAGGCTTTTGCTTATATGTACTGTTGCCATTTAATTTTCCTGCTCCTGGTGTTTGTTCATGCTCTTTTTATTTTTCATTTCTCTTTTCTTCTCTATTTTCCCTCCTCCCAAACCTCCCCACCGTTTTTGCTGCTGACTCAGGGGAGCTGTGCGGCTGACCTGTATCGACACCCACAGCTCGATGCAGACATAGAAGCCGTGAAGGAGATCTACAGTGAGAACTCTGTATCCATCAGGTGGGACCCCACTTCAGGAGCAAGTCACTTCTTTCTGAGCTGTTAAGAGGCTAAAGGTCTTTTCTTTTTAGGGAATAGTAGAGGGTCTGTGGACATGGATATATTATGAGCTTAGTGATAGGTAGTGGGAGTTGATGAGAATACTTAAGCTTAGCTGACAGCGTTGAGTAGGGAAGTATAGCCACTTTTCTTAGAAGTTTCCTCTATCCTAGATCTCTCTAGGCTGATAGTTTCACCTTTGAGGTAAGAAAGGCTTCTGGCCTGGAAAAAGCCCTGATCATGTAAGTGGCTTGAGACTGCAGCTAAGTCTAGATACAGTGCTACCTTCCACTCTTCCCTGTCCCCTGGCCCCAGGCTCAGTTCTCCCTCCACCTCAGTCTCTGTTCCCTTCTTTCTCCCTTAATGAGTCTCACCTGTATCTCTGTAGAGAATATGGAACTATCGATGACGTGGACATTGACCTCCACATCAACATCAGCTTCCTCGATGTAAGTGGTGCTAGTACCTGCAACAACATGTCTAGCTGGACTTGTGGATTTTGTCATGTAGGCCAGGAGTCTTGTTCCTGAGTGCTGCATTTGGAGCACATATTCTTCATCCCTGTCTTTCCTAGACCATCAGCAGACAGTGGTGTGTACTGTCATGTGCATGTGTGTGTCATATAGGGAAAACTTCCAAGTCTATTCCTCTCTGTTGCTAAACTGGAAATTTTCCCTTACTCTTATAGGAGGAAGTCTCTACAGCCTGGAAAGTCCTCCGAACAGAACCTATTGTGTTGAGGCTGCGATTTTCTCTTTCCCAGTACCTTGATGGACCAGGTAAAGACAGTGACTTTGGGCAAGTATGGACAAGTAAGGATACTCTGGGTATGGTTTAATCCAAAGTCCTAAGTTAACTGAGCCAGAGAAAAGCTAGGAATAAGGCCCTTGGGTATATACTGCAGGCCCTTGGTAGAGGCTTTTCAGTTTCCTGTCATTGGTGTCCTCATTCCCTGTCACCTGATAGCCATCCTCTAAAGGCCTTCTAGGTTAATGAAAGTGTTTTCTCTTGTCCCCAGATATTATTTGTTCCATCCCTTCCCCTCAACTTCCTCATAGAAGTTGAAGTGATTTGAAATGGGTCAGACAGCTCCCAGAATGTATCCTCTGCTTCAGATGTTTTCCTTTTCCATCGCTATTGTTTGGAGTACCCTTAGAATCTGAGAAAGCTCATCCACTGAATTGGGGCTTTGGACTCCCAGGAAAATAGAGATACGTACATGCTAGCAGCTTTTTCTTCTCTTTGCAGAACCGTCAATTGAGGTTTTCCAGCCCTCGAATAAGGAAGGGTTTGGGCTGGGTCTTCAGTTGAAAAAGTAAGAACTTTGATCTTTCTGGTTATAGACATATGAGGGAAAGAGATGGACATACAGATGGACAGGCAGACCGTTGGATGCAATGTTTCCTCCCAAAAATATCTTTCTGAGATGTACCTAAGAAAGACTAAAATAAATTTGGAAAGCCAAATTTATGGTTAGGTGGAAGAGCCTCTGGTTCTGGGGTGTCTGGCCTTGAGACCTCCTGGAGGTGAGAGGGGGCTCATCAGTACTTACCATTTAAGGAAAAGTACAACTCTGGAGTTAGGGTCATGCTCTTCATATTTTCTCTTGTGGTTTTCTCAGCGTGGGGCTCTAGGAGCTCAGATAGTTTTAGTTTATGAAATATGTTGAGTGGCTTGGTATACAAAGAGAAATAAATGAATTATAGATTCTACCCTCAGTGAAGTTCCAGATAGAGTCCAGTGGACACGTGTTGTATTACAAGTGAATATGTAAGGTTTAGAAAGAATGTGGAGGAAAGAGTGACTCAATCAGGCGGCGGGTGGAGGACTATGAGTGAATGAATGAAAGGGAGATGATTCATGTTTTCAAGGATGGATAAGAGTTGCCCGTGCAGACAGATTCTGAGTGTGAATAACATTTGCAAGGGCACAGTCAGGTGAAGCAGCATGTGTGTAGGAAGCCTCAAGTAGTTAAATATTGCTAGGAAAATACAAGGGGAGAGTGTAGGAATTGAAGCCAGAGAAGTAGGAAGGGGTCCAAATCAGAGAGCCTCTTGGGCTTTTATCTTCTAGGCAGCAGGAACATTGAAGGGTTTTAGGCAAAGAAAGGCCATGGTCAGACTTAGTTTTAGAGAAATGATTCCAGTAACACTGTGTAAAATACATAGATGGGGGTAAGACAAGAGACCAAAGGTAGTTTAGTAGGAGGCTTTTGTAGAAGTCCAGACATGAGATGATGAAGGCCTGAGCCAAAGTGTGACTATAGATGAGAATAGAGATGAAAGATGGACTAGAGAGATTTGTGAGGTATAAAATCAATAAGACTTGAAGATTGATTTGGATATGTCATGTGTAGTCATAAGAGTCAAGGAATAGTGGAAAATTACTCAGGTTTCTAGTCTAGCTGTCTGGGTAAATTGTAACACCGCCAATTTAAATAGGGGAGGAATAGGTTTATGGGATAAGGTTAGATAATTAGTTCCCTTTTAAGCATGTTTAAAGGTAACCTTGGGATATTCAAGTGGAAGTACTCAGTATATAGATAATGTAACAGGAGAGGTTAGAGTTGAAAATATATTTAGTGTATGGGTGGAATTACAACCAGTGTAAAGTATGAAATTGCTGAGGAAGAGCACAGAAAAGAAAATAAGATCAAAGGCAAAACACCCTTTAGCATCCAGACAAGATACCCAAGAAACCAGCAGGGTGGGCAGAGAAAGAAGAAACATTGAAGGTAGGTAAGAAAAGTTGGAGAAGAATAGGAAGAGAATGGTATCACAGAAGGCAAGGAGGAGAGTTTCGGCAAGGAGGGCCAGATGCCAGAGAGTATAAGTAAGAGAACTTAAGAGTTTTTGTTGGATTTAGCATTGAGGCGAGAGCAATCATAATGAAGAAGTAAAGGTAGAAACCAGAATACAGAGAGTTGGAAGTGAATGGTTGGCAATGAAGTAGATATAGTAAGTGTGGACTGAGATATTTAGGTGAGGATTGGAGGGGAAGAAGGAGATGTAGCTAGATTGAGGTGCAAAAACTTGAAACTTTCTGTAGACTTTAGGAAAGGAACTGGTAGGAGAGGGGGATGATTAATGGATCAAGATCCCTAAAGAGGCAAGAAGGGGCTGAGATCTAGAACGTAAATAGAGGAATTAATAGAAGGGTCACCTTGTTTCCGGAGAATGGAGGGATTGAGGTAAGAGTAGAAACAAATAGATTTTGTAGTAGGTTTGGAAAATTAAGGGAGCTGGTAACTGATGTCTTCAGTTTTCTCTATTAAGAAGGAAGAGATTATCAGCCATAGGTGAAATTAAGAAAGAGCTTAATGAAGGCGGTAAGGATTTGCAATAATAGCTTAGAGTAATGCCAGAGAGAAGTGATCAAAGACACATGAAAAAGGATTGGCAAGGCTAGTGGAGGGCCCAGCTCAAATTAGAAGCCATAAGTTTGGGGATGTAATTTTTTTGCCTAACAATGTCAGTACCCCTGTGTCCCTATTCCTTTTCTTCACTATTCACAAGGTGGTACCCAATTGTATCCCACTGCTCCTTTCCACTCTCAGTATAGTCATTCTTGGCAATAAATTCCTAGACTCATGGCCATTGAAGGCTCATCTTTCAAATCTTCCACTAAAGGCAAATCATCTCAGAATTGTTTTGGTCTATTAGATTAAGTGACAGGAGTAGGTATTTACCCCTTAAGGTAAAGAGGTACTTTAGGACAGTACATTTCCATGTACTAAGGTAATTATCACGAGGTCTTCAGCCACACATTCCCCCACTACAGCTAGCTTTACCATCCCTGGGTCCAAATTTTAGATTAGTTGCTTTTCATAGTTCTATTTCTTGACCTACTCCCATGCCTGAGTTTTGTAAGCCTTTTGTCTTTGATTCCTTAGGATCCTGGGTATGTTCACATCCCAACAATGGAAACATCTCAGCAACGATTTCTTGAAGACCCAGCAAGAAAAGAGGCACAGTTGGTTCAAGGCAAGTGGTACCATCAAGAAGTTCAGAGCTGGCCTCAGCATCTTCTCCCCCATCCCCAAGTAAGTGCTGCTCGAGGAGCAGATCATCTCTAATGACCTTAGTCTTGTCTGAGCTCCTACTCCACCTCCTTGATTACTTAAACTAATCTGTTTTGCTCTCTCCCAAGGTCCCCTGAATTCTGCACCTTTAACACCACCCACATAGTCTTGTCTCCTAGGTATCTTTATCCTTGTACTTCTGACACCAACATTCATACCTTGTCTTTCATGTAAAACACAATACCTAGCTCATGTTACGTTTTTGGAGAAATGTATGCTATTTTTTGTCTTATCTTTCCTTGAACCTCATCCTTATGCCCTCTCCTAAGAAGGCAGAGTCTGAGAAGAGGCACCAACTCCTGTCTCTCATGAAAGGGCACATTGATTTATTACCTAAGTTTTGGAAATAAGTACTGTCCCATTCTTTGTCCCCAGGCCTACATTGTCCCCCCTGATGCCTTCTGATCTTCCCAAAGACAAATACAAACCCAGCTTTGTAGTTTCCCAGGCACTATTGTTGACAGAACAGACATCAAGCTTTTTGGGTGGCAACTACTTGTTGCTTAGTATGGCATATAGCACTTTTAATGTATATAAACACACACACACACCATGCACATACACAAACTGAGTAAATGAAACAGGCGTCCTGTCCAGGGGATCAGTCCCTACCTGGCCTGGGTGCTGTAGAGATTGGCCAAGACTTAGCCTCTGCCTGTCCTCCATGTTGCAATCTGAAGAACACAAATAATGATATAAAAATCAAATCAGGTTTGTGATCTACTTGTTTTAAAAATGTTTAAGATCCAGGACACCTGGGTAGTTCAGTCATTTAGGCGTCCGACTTCAGCATAGGTCATGATCTCATGGTTCGTGGGTTCGAGCCCTGTGTTGGGCTCTGTGCTAACAGCTCAGAGCCTGGAGCCTGCTTTGGGTTCTGTGTCTTCCTCTCTCTCTCTCTGCCCCTCCCCTGGTTGCACTTTGTCTCTTTCTTAAAATCTTAAAAATAAATAAAAATGTGTTTAAGATCTGGTGTAACTTTCCTCAAATAGGAGTTCTTCTTTGGCTTAGGTAGGTCACTTCACCCATCCTGGCTTAGGACCCACTTATCTCTAGTATTCTTCTAGGGCCCATACTGAATCCCAGTTTTATAACTTCTCTTTGCTCTCTCTCTCCAGGTCTCCCAGTTTCCCAATCATACAGGACTCCATGCTGAAAGGCAAACTGGGTGTACCCGAACTTCGAGTCGGGCGCCTCATGAACCGTTCTATCTCCTGCACCATGAAGAACCCCAAAGTGGAGGTGTTTGGCTACCCTCCCAGCCCCCAGGCAGGTCTCCTGTGCCCCCAGCACGTGGGCCTCCCTCCCCCAGCACGGACCTCTCCTTTGGTACATGGGCTGGGGAGGGTTTGACTTGGGTGTCAGGAAGGTGGGAATGGAAACTTGGGAGTATAGCTTCTCAAAATGAGGTGGGAGTATGGTTTTTCTGGCATCCTAAATCAAACTTGGGCATCTACCATGAATGGGTAGAATGAAGAATATTTTTTAAAAGCTGAAAACATATCCAAACTGTCTGGCAAGCTTCTCTGATAGTAGGCAATGAAGTAGGGAGTCTGGGCTTGGGCATCTCAAGATGTCATGTATGATTTTATTTGGTTGTAGTTAGAACTTGGTCATCAGCTGTTATATTAGCTTATCCACCTACCTTGAAAAAGGTTAAGGACAGGTGAGCCCTTTTTAAGAACCTTTGGCAAAAATTTTTAAAGGTCTTCTCTTCAGTTATGGGATTATTTAGGCTAATTGGAGCTAGGGTGTAGCTACTTTAGAAGAATCCTAGGTGATAAGTGTGAGGTCTGTCTAGGTACCCGCTTCATAGGAGGCTCATAAGGTCTGTCTTTTTACTCATCAGGTCAGTGGTCACTGCAAGAATATCCCCACTCTGGAATATGGATTCCTTGTCCAGGTAATTGAGTCCAAAGCTTCATTCCTAAGCGACTCCCTTCTTGTCTGACCCATCTGATCCCCTAACGTCTCCCAGCTTCTCTGTCAGTTAACAAATATTTCCTGAGTTGCTCTGTTCCCAGAACTGTATGAAGTATTATTGTGTGGATAGGAGAAAAGAAGGCACAGTTCCCATCCTCAAGAAGGTCACAGCATTATTGGGAGGACAACACTGACAGACCATGTCGATCAAGTGCCAAATGATTTTAAGTGGATAGGTGTCAAGATAGGAGAGGATTGACTCTGATTTCCTTATGATCCCCAACATCCTTGCTCAAGTGGTCTTCAGTTTTCCCTAGTAGACCTCTCCACAGCTCAGCTACTTTTAGGTGACTTCTTTTTAAAACCTCTTTATTCCCTTGACATGCTTTCTTTCATTTTTGCATCTTAATTGTTTTTGTTCACAGCATTCCTCCCACTGGCCTTCTTCCCCGTATCTGCCTGTTGCAGTCAAGACTCAATGCTACCTTTCCATAAAATTCTTCTCTATTACTCCAGCCGTATTAGCTGAAAGTGATATTTCCTCTCACTGAACTCTTTTTTTTTTAAATTTTTTAAATTTTTATTTATTTTTGATATAGAGAGAGACAGAGCATGAGCAGGGGAGGGGCAGAGAGAGAGGGAGACACAGAATCTGAAGCAGGCTCCAGGATCTGAGCTGTCAGCACAGAGCCCGATGTGGGGCTCGAACCCACAAACTGTGAGATCATGACCTGAGCCGAAGTCGAATGCCCAACCAACTGAGCCACCCAGGCGCCCCCTCTCACTGAACTCTTGAGACGCTTTTTGTTTTATATGGCACCTGTGTGTAGTGTACCATATGCTGCCTTGAGTTGTAATTAATTTATATACATGTCACATCTCCCTAGTTGGCTTTTAGGGTCTGAGAAGACAATCTTCCTATGTTACTGCATAATCGAGACCATTCACCAAACTGGGTACATAGTAGGCATTCAATACATGGGAGTGAATAAAACCACTGACATGTCCCTTTACCAGCCCAAAAGTATGTGAAATGGGTACAACAAAAGCGTACCTGGTTGAAAAAGTCATGTTAAGGCAGAGTGTGGTTTTGTTGTTGTTTTTAGTTTTTTTCTTTTTTCTTTTTTTAAACTAGGCTCTGTACCCAACGTGGGGCTTGAATTCATGTCCCCAAGATCAAGAGTTGTGTGCTTTACCGAGTCAGCCAGAGCCCCTAGACAGAGTGTTTTAAAAAATTCTTTAGCATATTGCCATATGAGCTCTAGATTTTTGCTTTCTTCTCAGCACAGAGGTGTATCTGTGGCTTTGACCAGTGGGTAGGCTGATTGTTCTGGGTAGTTGAAATGGCTTCTCAGGCCCCCTGCCATGTGATCATGGTCTGAATACTCACCTGTCTCAGGGGCAATCTTAATTACTACAACTAAGGTTAATAGTTTGGTTGGTAAATGTTAACATTTATAAAACACTTTCGTGAAAATTTTCTCAGTAATCTCAGTTCGTCTATGAGGTGAATAATATCACTTTATAAATGAAGAAACCAAGGCTCAGGTTAACCAATTTGCCGTAAGTAGTAGTAGAGTAGTAAGTAAGTGCCTTAAGTAAGTAGTAGAGTTGGGGAGGATCTTGACTCAGGTCTTCAGCCATGGCTGGTCTTATTTTTACTATAATATATAGCTGTAGCTGTAGATTTGGGCCCTCAGTTAAACTAAGTGCAGGACCCAAGAATAGAGTCTGCCTTAGGCACAGGGCTGGGAGAGGAGAGAGTAGTTGGAAAAGAAGCTCAAATTACTTCTCATATCTGTGCCTGCACTTCCAAAAGACTTGATAATGATCTCTTCTCTTCCTAGATCATGAAGTACGCAGAGCAGAGGATTCCAACTTTGAATGAGTACTGTGTGGTGTGTGATGAGCAGCATGTCTTCCAGAATGGGTCCATGCTCAAGGTATGTGCGCTAATCTGTGACCCTCTTCCTTGCACCCTTAGCCAAGGCTCTCTCACTCTTCATCACTCCTTTATTCCTTTCTTCCTGGTTAAGGTAGAATTTTGTCCATAATTCTTGAGACTCTAGATGTAATTATTTTTCCTGAGAAAATAAATCTCAGCAGTCCTGTTTTGAAAGATGAGGATATATGTATAATTTTTTAATATTATGACTTCCCCAGTGGTCCTTTTTAAAAAATGTTTATTTATTTTGAGAGAGAGAGAGAGCAGGGGAGGTACAGAGAAAGAGAGAGGGAAGGAGAATCCCAAGAAGGCTCTGCACCATCAGCGCAGACCCCAATGTGGGGTTCATGAACCGCGAGATCGTGACCTGAGCTAAAATCAATGATGAGTAGGAGGCTCAACCAACTGAGCCACTCAGGCACCACAAGGATATATGAATATCTTTGAAGATATAATCCCCATCCAGCATTTAAAAATAGGGATCAGATATTGAGATACTTATCAAGATGATTGCATATGAGGCTGTCCTCAAGGACTCCCAAGTCTAGGTGGTGGACAGACACTGCACTGTCAGTGTGTAGAAGAAATATGAACAATGTTGTGGACACTCACAAGAGAGAGCATCTAACTACCTAGGGAAGTCACAGAAGGCTTCATAGAGGAGATGGCATTAACTCAAGTAAGGTGTTTTAATTAAGACTAATTTGACGTAGACGGCCCCAAATTCCTACCTGGTTCTAGAGTTGTCTAAGGTCATATTTGCCCTTGTCTCCCTATAACACCTCCTTATTTCAAACCCTGTGTCACTACTCTCTGTTTAATATGTCCGTTCAGCCAGCCGTCTGTACTCGTGAGCTGTGTGTTTTCTCCTTCTACACACTGGGAGTCATGTCCGGAGCTGCAGAGGAGGTTGCTACTGGAGCAGAGGTACGGGAGAGGGAAAGCTGCTGGGGAGCTGGCATCAAGAAGGGCGAGGGGATCGAGCAGTGTCACTCCTTGCAATTTAACCTCCAGAAATGCTTTCATATGTAAGGGTGTTTACGATACCGTTGTTTGTAATAGAAAAGAATGGATACGATTCCACCTGTGGGGATTTGGTTAAAGAAATCATAGTATGTCCTTACAATAGAAATAACATACAGCTATTCATTATGGGTAGAAAATTATAACACACATAAAAAACAAAAGACAACAGTATGTGCAGTATAGTTCTTTTTTTTAATTGTCTATTTAATAAAATAACTATTTCCATAGGAAAAATAATCTGCAAGGGTAGACCTCAGACTTAGCAGTAGTATCTGTAAGGAATGAGATTTATTTGGGGGCAGGGGGATGCTTTTTATCTTTTTTTAAAATCATTTTTTAAATTGTTACTTGAATTTTTATGAACAGCTTGTATTTGCAAGTGAAAAAACCATAAACATGTTTTCTTTTAAAAAGAACAGCAGAGAGAAGTGCTGAGAGCCTCCAAAGGTGGACAGACCTATGCTGGATGCTATGTGATTCCCAGCATTGGGAAACCCTTTAGCTTCTGCCCTCTTTCTTTCCTTTTGCCTAAGGTGGTCGATCTGCTGGTGGCCATGTGTAGGGCAGCTTTGGAGTCCCCTAGAAAGAGCATCATCTTTGAGCCTTATCCCTCTGTGGTGGATCCCACCGATCCCAAGACTCTGGCCTTTAACCCCAAGGTATTGTTGCATGGGAAGAAAGCCAGGGCTAAGGAGTAGAAACAATAAAAGAGAGTGGGAGACTATAGGCTGTCATTCTAGTGTATGTAACAGCTTGGAATGAGGGACAGAAGGAATGGAACACTTGGTTCTTGGGAACTCTTAAACCCTAAGCTTTAGCTGTTTTAGTGAATAACTGAGTTTGTTAGAAGGAGGGGAGAAGAATTATTATGTTATACTAGGGAAGAATATAGACTTTGGACCCTGAAAAACCTGGATTCCATTTGAGGTTCTACTGTTCCCTAGCTGAATGGTGTAAGAAAAGTTGCTTAACCTTTTGGTACCTCAATTTCCTTATCTGTAAAAAGGGGATAGATAATACCTACTTTGTGGATTGTTATAAAAATGAAAAATAATATATGTAAAGTACTGTACTAGGCTTCTCTAGAGAAACAGAACCAGTAGGAGGTATATATATGGAAAGAGATTTATTAGAAAGAAGTAGTTCATGTAGTTTTGAAGGCCGAGAAGCTCCAGGATCTGCAGTTGGCAAGCTGGAGACCCAGGAGAGCCAATGGTATAGGTTCCAATCCAGAAGCTGGCAGTCTTGAGATCCCCAAAAAGCAGATATTTCAGTTCCAGTCCAGTGGTCAGAAAAGACCAGTGTCCTAGCTCTAGCAGTCAGGCAGAGCTGACTACCTACCTCTTACTGGGCCTTTCTGGGCTCTTCTGACCTTCAACTGATTGGGTGAGGCCCACCCAAATGAAGGGAGTGCAATCGGCTTTACTCATTCTGCCAATTGAAAGGCATCAGTCTCATCTAGAAACACCCTCACAGACACATCAAGAGTAATGTTTGACAAAATGTTAAGGCACTCCATGACCCAGTCAGATCAACTCAATTAACCATTGATAAAATTAACCATCACAAGTACCCAGCAGAGTGCCTCACTATTACTCTTATTGCTATGTATCAGGCACTCTACTAGTTCTTTACGTATGTTATTTAGTCCTCAGAACAATCTCTGTGAGTGTAGTTGGAATTTTAATCTTCATTTACACACAGGGTACTGAGGTTCTAAGAGGTTAAGTAACTTACCTTATTACTTCTAGTTGTTAAGAGAGAACTAGCATGTGATTCCAGAACTGTCTGACATTAAATCTGTGTTCTTTCCATGACATGCCATACTGTTTCCCTGGGGCCTAGACCTCTTTTGTACATCTGGCCCTCCTTTTCATCACATCTTACTCTCCTCCACTTTTCTTCATTTGGGTCTTCTCTTCCCATTGATTCCCCACAGAAGAAGAATTATGAGCGACTTCAAAAAGCTCTGGATAGTGTGATGTCCATCCGGGAGATGACCCAGGTATTCTGCCCTCTGCCTGTCCTGCTTAAGTGTCCTGTTGTGCTTGGAATCCATGGGACTGGAGTGGAGATTTAGAAATGCTACTCAGATTCCTCACTGAATTTTCTTTAGTCTTCCCTCTTCAGCCCTGGCGATCCTTGTTCTCTGGTTACTCTTTTTCACTCCTGATTTTTCTCTCAACTTTTACCTTTGCTGCCAGTTCCTTCACAAGTTGTTCATATTGAATGTTTTCCCCATAATTCTTACGGAATTAGAGAAGTGAGGGAAAGACTTCTGCCCAGGGTTGGGAGGGCGAGGAGGGGACTTGGATGTAAGGAACTAGCCCCAGGGGCCTACATCTTCTGTCCTTCTAGGGGTGGGGCAGCAACATGGAGCAGTGACCATCCTTTGACTCAAGGCTGCCCCTCACCAGACTTCCCCACCCCTCGTCTGCAATCTCTGCATGAATAGACATTCATTTGTACTCACATTTACAGGTGGGCCTCTTCTCAGCAAATCCTATGTATCACAGTTCAGATTAACACATAAGATATACTTAGGAGGGATAATTTACGTGTCAGAAGGACTCTTTGCTTTATGTATAGTTTTACCGCAGGATTCCTTAGCCTAATCTTTCTGGGACATTGATTTTATTTATTTTTTATTTAAAGTCAACTTTTTAGAGTTGTAGGAATTGCATAAAATGAGGGAGACCCACCTGCATGTTGTTTTGTAAGCATTTTCAGTCATTTTCATATTTATTTATGAGTCTTCCCAATCTGACTGGGCTCCTTGAGGGTGGGAACCCCATCTCCTCTTGCCTTTGTGTGGCCTTCAGTGCCTGCCTTGCCCTGGGCCCTGATTAGTCTGTCAAAAGTGGGAGGGCCCCCACCTCTCCTGGGAGGTAACTTTATGACCTTTGTCTTAACAGGGCTCATATCTAGAAATCAAGAAGCAGATGGACAAGCTGGACCCCTTGGCCCATCCTCTCTTGCAGTGGTAAGTGATATGGATAGAATGGTTTGTTCTTCAGGGATTGGGGGGAGGTGGCGGGCGATATGGTATTAGTCACGGAACCTGCATTTTCTTTTAGAGGTGGTTCCAGCATGCTTCCTGAGGTTAGAGATGTTCTGGCTGTTTTTTCTTGGGGTTTTATTGATACACTTGGCCTTGGTTAGAACTCAGAGCTTACCGGGAGCTCACAAATTCTGATACGATGTCTCAGATTCTCTTTAGATGTTTCTTGTTTCCCAATAGGTTTTTAAGTACCCTTTGCGTGTAGGAGTTAATACTGTTTCAACTAAGTTTTCTGTGCATCCAGGGAGGTCTGTCTCCCCCTTCTATTCCCTTTCCCTGTCTCAAGGCCTTCCCTGTTGATGTACACTGTCCAGAGCCTTTGAGACTATTATTATTATTACCTTCGAACAAAGATTCTGAACATTCTCTACTGCCCTCCACCCCCGGCCCTCCTTCCCCGATCTTGATTGTTGTTGTTTTCCTGACATAGCTTTCCCCTCTTTTCCTAGTCAGCCCTTGACATCAGTACTTCCTCAATGCAGCATGCTCCCTCTTAGCATCAGGAATGACCAGACATAGACTGTCCAGGATGGCATCATAAGAAAATGAGTGAAGCACAAAAAAAGACAAACTGTATCCACTATATGAGATAAGGCTCCCATGCTGAGTCCTCAGTGTTTTACACCTTTGTTCTCTCCTGCTCTCTGAGTTCAGCTGAAACACTGCCCAGTCTATCCTTGAATCCTAGGGAGGGTTGTTGTAGTTTCTTCTGTTTCTTTCTCCAGCCCAAACAGTAACTTTCTCTCCATTCCTTCCCAGGCTTGAGAGCCCTGAAGGATTCCTCTGAGCCAGTTGTATGTTTCTAAATCCCAAGTATAAGTTGTCACCATGCTAATACAGATCCCTGCTTTCTAATTTATCTATTTATTTTTTTGTAGCTGATCTTACGTGGTCTTCCTTTTTTTTCTTAATGTTTACTTTTGAGAGAGAGCAAGAGCGAGAGAGCGCACACGCACAAGCATGGGAGGGGCAGAAAGAGAAGGGGGGAACAGAAGATCCGAAGTGGGCTCTGCGCTGACAGTAGTGGGCCCAGTGTGGGGCTCGAATCCACAAACCATGAGATCATGACCTGAGCTGAAGTCGGACGCTCAACTGACTGAGCCATCTAGGCACCCACTTTTGTTTTATTCTTTTCTCTTTCTAGATGTAGCAGTCTCCCTTTCACCCATGTCTTTTCTTTTATTCATTGTTTACCCAGTAACTGGCTGATCTCTGGTCAGTAGTTTCCCTTCTACATTTTTATACACAAGCGTTACCACCAACAGGAATATCTGGATAGTGATCTGGACATTTCACACAATTCCAACAGCCCTGGAATCCTTGCTTGTTCTCCCAGGGGTACAGCAAGACTGCTGCTTTGTTCTGGGTGGTCTAACGACACACTCATTCTGTCCATTCCTTTCTTCTCTGTTTTATGCTAGGATCATCTCTAGCAACAGGTCACACATTGTCAAACTACCTCTCAGCAGGGTAAGTAACCATTCTCCTCCTAAATTCTTTAAATTTCTGGTGAGGGACAGGGAGGGGCTCCAAACCAGCTAACCATATTGATCCTAGACTTGCTTCATTGGCTTTGTCCATCAACAGGAATCTTTGGGCCTAAGCATGTTCTCCTTATTTGGGGTCAGTGCAAGGCTGATTTGCTCCCTATCCCCAACCCTTCCCTCCCTGATCTCCATTTCTTCTCTGTTTTCCTGACTCAACCCCCACCCTGGGCAGCAGCTGAAGTTCATGCACACCTCACACCAGTTCCTCCTGCTGAGCAGCCCTCCTGCCAAGGAGGCTCGGTTCCGGACCGCCAAGAAGCTCTACGGCAGCACCTTTGCCTTCCAGTGAGGAGGGTGGGGACTGGGGGCGGGAAGTGGGGAGGACGACAACAAATAACATAGGGGGGTGGGAGGGCAACTTCACTTGAGGTATATGAGTGTGTGCAACTATGTCCAACCAATCAGTCAGATATTTCTTAATGCTGTTGTGGTAGGTGCTGTAGAGGGTAAAAAGATACATATGATACGGTCTTTACTCCCAGGCTACTTAGGTTGTAGTTGAGGAGAAATGACATTTACATATAAAAAGATGTGGTTGAGGGAACAGATTGGAAGAGATAGATTTGAAAGCTGTTTTGAAGGTAATCAGCTATTTATGCCTAACTGGAAGAAGAGAGAGAGAAAGTTGAGAGAAATAGTGAGGGAGTGTTGGTACCTTTTTCTTAAAATAGATGTGAAGTTAGGACTGGCAGCCATATTGGGATTATTGCTCAGTTGGTTGATTTTGAAATGAATCTGCTTAACTGGAAATATCAGGAGAATAGGCAAGTGAAAATACTGAACTAGCAGTTGAAGATTTAGGATGGGACTAGCTGAAGCACAGTAAAAGAATGGTACTGGAAATTAAGAGGGAGAGTTAGCTACACACCCATCTTGCATGCCTGTGACTATATCCATGTGCATGTCCGTTGCTAGGTGTATCTGTGTCCATCGTCATGTCCTGTGTGGGTGAAAATGGGTGGGCGTGGCGGTCGTGGAAGTGCTTCTGGGAACCTCATACAATGAAGAGACATGTATTCTACCCTGCCTTACAGTGGGTCCCACATTGAAAACTGGCATTCGATCCTGCGCAATGGGCTGGTCAATGCATCCTACACCAAACTGCAGGTGAGGCTGTGCGCCTTTCCCTTCCTCTCCATACCCCTCCCTGCCCCACTCAGTTTTGGGGAAGCCTGCTCTAGAGTACTGAACTGATTTTTGCCTCAGCATCATCGAATCTAGCCTGCCATGGGGCTTTCCTTGGAAAGAGGTTGGAATTGTTTGTATAGAGTGAATATGGCTGATACATATTTGACCCCAGGCTGTATTTTTTGGTAGTTTTGGGAACTAGGTAGGAATATGAAATGCTGACTACAGCCACTGTGATGAAGTAACTGGTTAGACAAAGCTTTTTAATTTATGTGACTGTTCATCCAGAAAATTGATATAAAAGACTTATTTCTTCTCCCTATGAGACTCTAAGGAATGGTTATTATTCCTCCTCTTGGGTACTTGTTCTACAGTTCCTTTTTTGGAATCTGCATATGTACCAAGGCCTGGGGACAGGAGTATGGATTCTGAGGGACTGACTAGTGGTTTTGCCACTCCTTACTTTCGAAGACCTCAGTATCTAGTATGGCAAAGGGGTTAACCTGCATCCACTTTTCAGCCAATCAGCTTTTCAAGAGTAAGTTCCTAGAGTTATCTTAACCAGTGAGAAGGTAATTGGAGGGACAGAGGGCTGGTTAGGCCTTGTGGCTGCCTAACATACAGCCATGGGAGGGCCCAGGCTCATATTGCTCATCCTGGTGTTTCCCTGCAAGCTGCATGGAGCAGCCTATGGCAAAGGCATCTACCTGAGCCCCATCTCCAGTATTTCCTTTGGATACTCAGGTAAGAAATACCGTTTGGCCACCTTGACTCTATTTACATTGCATCCATTTTGTGAATACATTATCTATGCTGTCTCCTCCTCCTTCATCATGGATACTTGGTCTATGTCAGCTCTCTTCTAGTCATAGATACATAGTCTGTCTCTTTATCTCCTTTCATTAGAAATTTAGATTCTTTACACGGTGAGGCCAGTTATCTCGCTTTCTCTTAGGAAGTCCTCTTCTCTGTGGGGATGATCTTATTCATTGTAGAGGCTTGGCTCTGAGAATAAATTAGGAAATAATTGGGAGATTGAAACGAGGCTTTTCATAGACCACATTTTTGGTGTGGGCAATAGCCTGTTACTACAGATGGCATATGTACACATGTGGATGTGAGTTGATATGTAAATACACTGGAATGCTTGAGTATCTTCTATTGGCTTACATTTCTGGAGCATTGTTCTCCCTGTCAACTACCTTTTAAAATTTAAACTGTCTATAATTACGAATGGAAGAGAATGTTTTATTCCAAAGATAACGCATGAGTGAGGTTCATATTCTAGTCAGGAGATGAGTCCAGGTTTGTTCTATTCAGAAAATGAATCTGCTTTAGAGCTCTCTCAGTGTTCCAGGTTCATGTCTTACTTCCTTTTCGGTCTTCTTTTGTTCTTGTTATACACAGTCTGTATATAAAAGATAACCACCATATATTGCATGTCTACCATATGAAGGAGACAGTGCTATATTCTTTAAAAAATTTTTTTAATGTTTACTCATTTTTGAGAGACAGAGACAGAATGTGAGCTGGGGAGGGGTAGAGAGAGAGGGAGACACACAGAATGTGAAGCAGGGTCCAGGCTCTGAGCTGGTAGCACAGAGCCCGATGCGGGGCTTGAACTCGAGCAGTGAGATCATGATCTGAGCTAAAGTCAGACACTCAAGCGACTGAACCACCCAGGTGCCCCTACCATGTGATATTTTTTATAGATTATTATTTAGTATTCTCTAGTAATTCTAACTGTTATAAAGATAAGAAGACTTAGATCTAAAATCATAGAACTAGAAAAGTCTCTAAATTTTAAACTACTCTAACAACAGCAGCAGCAACCAAATCAAAAAACTCACCAAGCCCAGATAGGTTTATAAGTGAATCTTAAAACCAAACTTTAACCAAACCAAATTTTTACAGTTTTATACAAAATTTTCCAGAGATGAAAAAAGGTAGAATTATAAATCATAAAAGATAAGTAAATTTAACTTTATTAAAACTAAAAACTTTTGTTCATCAGAAGACACCTTAAGAAAGTGAAAAGCTACAAACCAGAAGGCATTTGCAACAGAGTTAACCCCAAAAGATTACTAATAAAAATGTTTTTTTAAGTTTATTTATTTTGAGGAGAGAGCAAACGGGAGAGGGGGCAGCGAGAGAGGGAGAGAGAATCCCAATCAGGCTCCACACTGCCAGTGCAGAGAGCCCAGTGTGGGACTTGACCTCAGCAACAGTGAGATCATGACCTGAGCCGAAACTGAGAGTTGAATGCTTACCTGAGCCACTCAGGTACCCCAAAAATGTTCTTTAAAATGTTAAAAATCAGTAGGAAAAAGAAAACCCAGTAGAAAAATAGGCAAATGACATGAATAGGCATTTCACTGAAGAAATGACCAAAAAATATGAAAAGTTGCTGAACCGCTATTAAGGAAGTAAAATGAAGACCAAATGACTACTATTTAGCATATTTGTGGAGTGGCAAAAATTAAGAAATCTGGTAATACCTCTGATGGTCCTAGAAGTTGTAGATCAGCAGGATCTCTTTAACTGTTTATTGGAATATAAATTGGTACAACCACTTTGGAGAAGAATTTGGTGTTTAATTTCATAAAGCTGATAAAATTTATCCCAGTGACGCAGCATTTTCATTCCGGCATATATACACCCAAAGGTGTGCATGAATGTTCAAAGCAGCAGTGTTTGCAATAGCAAATCTTGGAAACAACCCAAATGCTCATTCTCAGGAGGATGGATAAATACATTTTCATATAATCTCAGAGTGGATTATTATTTAGCAATGAAAATGGATAAACAGTGGCACTTAACTACATGGAAAAATCATAGTAATAAGTTGAGCTAAAGGAAAAAAAGGCAAGCCCAGAGGACTACTGTATAATGTCTTTTTTATATTGTTTAAAAGCAAATAAAAGTAAACATTTTGGTGCGTGTGTGTATGTGTATGTATGATAAAACTAAAGAAATTTCACAATAGTGGTTACTTCCCAAGGAGAGGCAGATAGTTGGGATAGGGTAGGAGCACATCAATGTAAATCATTAGTAATGTTTTGGTTCTTGGTTGTAGTTTGTAGGTTGGGTCTATAGGTATAGTAAATAATAAATAAATAATTGATAGTGTGTCATGAACCAAACCTGATAATTAATCCACCCCGGGTAAGTGCCCAATAAATGCCAATTGAATGTGTGAACGAATCTTACTCTGTGCCCGGGATGCAAAGTGGGGTTGGGGTTGGAGTAGTCTTTTTGGCTTTTTTGTCTAGGTTCCTCATTTTTTATCTTTGTCCCAGCCTGAGCTACCCTCATTAAGCTCTTGTTATTTTCTAGGTAGTGAGATTCTCCTGGTTCTTGGTGCCCACAAAATTCTTGCTTCGTGTCTATTCTCTCCCTCTCCCCTCTGTCACTGGCTTTTGTTTACTACTGAGTGCCCGAATACCTTTAGTTATATGGAGCCAGGAATCTCTATTACTCCTTACCTTTCTTCATCACTTTACTATTTACAGAAAAACATCATAGGACACCATCCTTTTCCTTCTTGCAAAGGCCCACTGATTATGGTTACAAAATGGCATGGAATTTTACTTTTAGAGTTATAGATCATCTCATCCAATCCTTTCTTTACAGTTAGGAAAGCTCATACACAGAGAATTTACACACAGCTGTTAGTAGCAGACCTGGGATTGGAATCTAGGCTTTCTAACTTCTGGGCCAGTGTTCTTATCACTATATTGTACTGACAGGGTACGCTTTGCTTGAATGACTGAGTCTCTGAGGGCCCACAGATATGTGAGAGTCTCTATAATGTGAGATGCGTACAGATGTCCAGTTTATTGTCGTTACTCTAGTATTTAATCAATTCCATCTTATATGTTTCCATATATCTTATTCTGGTCTGGTTTTCTCTGTTCTTCCTCAGGGTATCCTTAGTTTTGTGGCACTGGATGCTGTCTGGGAGCTGGTATAAATAGAGAGCGTCCATTTGGTTAATGGAGCCTCCACTCCAATGACTTGGCCATTGTGTGTGGGTTAAAATGAGGGCCAGTGAGAAAGGAGTTGGTAAACTCCCATCTGTTTGTTTAGTCCTGTTTAGAGACTTCCGATATGTGTATACTCTGAACACAAAGCACCCAGGGATTACTCTAGCCACCATTTTCCAGGTCTGGTCTTGGTAAACTGTCAGAAAATCATTGGGTCAATATGAACAGGACAGTGTGCAACAGGATTGAGATGGGACAAGATTTGGATTGCATCAGAGGGCCATTTGTAAGACCAGCCGTAGAAATCAGATTGTTCTTTCTTATCCTCTGGGGTAGAACTTGAGTGGGAATTTCACTCAGAATCTTGTACTGAAATACGCAGGATGAGAAGGTTCAAGAAGGTTCAGAATACCCAGGATATTTAGATTCAGAGCCAAAACTACTTAAGGCTAATGGGGAAAGTAGAAATAGAGGGATGGTACGTGTTGCACCTGTAGGAGGAAGAAATGAACAGTTTAAGTCTTGCCCTGAGTTTTGTTGAGGCCATATATCTGTCATGGGCCTTTAGTGTGAGTGCATGATAAATTGACAGCCTGAGCAGTGAGGAACGTCAGTCCAGGCATCCCCACTCCTGCACCATTACTATCACAAAACCAAGAGCTAAAAGGAGAGTGGGATTTGTAATAGAATGTTCCAAGGTGGAGTGGTGAGATAGGGGCCCTGCTTATGGCCTGTAAGGATAGCATCATTTCCCATCTTCATCCATCTCCTTCTCAGACAGACAGGGACGGACACACAGACACACACACGACTGTGATACGGTCAGGCCTGTGAGAAAGCTGAGTACAGAGACTAAAGTCCTAGTCACAGTCCAAAAACAGTGGGGAATAGGGGCACATAAGCACTGTTTCATATCTAAATAAGAAAAATCCAGAATGAGTCTATAAATGTTACAAATAGGGCTGTTCACTGGGGGATAAGGATGGCAGGGGATTTATGGATTTAGACAGGGGGACACTGGAGGGAATTGGCACCACTTCCTCAAGTCTGGGAAGACTTTCTCAAGGAAGCAGGATTCTTCAAGGTTGTTGCCATTGTGGTTACTTGTGGAAAATTATTCATCACTTACCTGCTGTGCTTTCTGCCTTTTCTTTTGAGTGACTCTGGTTGTAGTTTTCTATGTAACTTTGAGACTAGAGCAGATCTGACTTGCTCTGCTTGCTTCCTCTTCACTCATTTTGCTCAATCTGGCATTGATCCGAGGTGTTGATATCACCGCTCTCGTGAACCCTTCATTCCTGGCTCATTTCATGTGTTCCTCCCCTATCTTAGAAGTTTCTAGTGATCCTTTGATATTCTTCCTGAGTGGAGCTGGCACAGGACAAACTCCAGTTGTCTCAACATGCCTTGTAAGGCCTGCTTGATATGATCCTGGCTCACCATTTCCATATCACCTGCTGCCGCTCCCCTTCCATCGACTATGCTCCGTAAAAGCTAAGTCACATTGCTTTCTTTCCTCCAAACCTTCCATGTCCTTTTACCTCTGCCAGAACACTTTCCTCCTCTTCATCTAAGTAATTCTTCCTGGTTGTCACTAGGAAGCCTTCTTCAAAACTCTAGGGCAGGCTAGTTCCCCTTCTCTAGCTCACACATTGTTCTAGATTCTCCCCATCACACTTCTTGCCATACTGTGTTGTAATTACTTGTTCTTTGCCTGTAGTTTCCACCAGACTAAATTGTGTCAGGGAAGATACCTTGTTTATTTTATTTACTACGTGTATAGCTCAGTGCCTGGCACATAGTAGGCATTTTAGTAACTATGTGATTGAAGAGGGGGTAAATGAACTGGATTTGTTGTTCTATGACAGGAATGGGAAAAGGACAGCACAGGATGCCCTCCAAGGATGAGCTGGTCCAGAGATATAACAGGATGAATACCATCCCCCAGGTATTATTAGTTGGCACTGCTTCAGTGAGGCAGGCAGAATCCTTCCCCTGGGATAAGTTTAGGCTACAGAGATGGTTGGGGAAACAAATGGTGGGGGAAGTGGGTAGTTTGAACATCATTTGAAGGAATCAGGTATGTTTGAATATGAACACACCTCCAGAGTTCTATGTGGCCTCAGTCATAAGTGTAAAAGCAGAGACTGAGTTTAAATGCAGTGACATGAAAATGTAAAGACGGAAGCTATGGAGCCAGCCAGATTGATTATGCGAGGGCAAAATTTGGGGGTGGTGGTGGCTGGGAGCCCCAGTTATCCCTTATCCATACCCCTAGCCATCAGCAGCTGAACATCCTGCCTAGGGAAAGCTATAACAATCCACCTGCCTCTGCTATCCTTCTCTTCCAGACCCGATCCATTCAGTCAAGGTTCCTGCAGAGTCGGAATCTAAACTGTATAGCACTTTGTGAAGGTAGGTGGCTCACTCAGTCCCTGTATTTCTGTGTCCCCAACCTTTATTTCTGGTGCAGCTCTGGTACATGATCCAGCCGAGGGTGTTGTTGACATATTGTCTTCCCTCCCCTGCCTGGACTGTGTGACTTAAGCATTATAATTTTTGGCCCCCTTCTTCCCAGTGATTACATCTAAGGACCTCCAGAAGCATGGGAACATCTGGGTGTGCCCTGTGTCTGACCATGTCTGCACACGGTTCTTCTTTGTGTAAGTCTAGGAGGGTACCTTGGGGATTACTGTGAGGAATGAGGATGGGGGTGTGATAGTGTGATTACTGGGAAAGTCTTTCCTGTCCTCTGAGACTTATCCCTGGCTTCCTGAGTGGAGCTGGCACTGGAACTTTCCCTGTGGAGGATGGGGATGGATATAGATCTGTTTAAAGGAAATCAGATAAGTTGAATCTCTTCCACCCTAAAGAGTAGCAAGAAAGGGTTTTGACTTCTGGGATGGAATGGCCACACCTCAAATACAGTCCCACTGGTTGACATTATTCTGGTATTCTTCTCCCTCTTATGCTCACGCTTGCCCTATCTTTGGCAGATATGAGGATGGTCAGGTGGGCGATGCCAACATTAATACTCAGGACCCCAAGATACAGAAGGAAATCATGCGTGTGATCGGAACTCAGGTTTACACAAACTGAGGGGGCCCCAGCCCTCGTACCACCCCTGTTCCCCCAGGACCCATCTGCCCTCATATAAGGTCTCAGGAGCAGCATGCGAGGCTGCCCTGAGGAATCAAGGGGCCATTACCAAGGGGCAGGAAAAGGATAGAAGAGGCGGCCTTCATGGTGGAGACTGACCCAGGAACCACTCCACATTTGGATGGCCCAGACTGACTCCCTACTCCTGATTTTCCCAGTGGACTTCACCCTGTTTGTAAATAAAACAATAAAATGGAAGGTGCTGTGGACTGGATATGATCACTGTGGTCTGACTAGCCTTGGCCCAGCACCTGCCCCAAGCCCTCAAATGGGGTGTCGGGTGGGGAGAGTGGAATATCCTGAGGGTTGGAACTAATTATGTTGGGTGGAGTAAAAGCTGAGTCCTCTAGTGGAATGTATGTACCACAGATCTGGCAACATTTTTGTTAATGAACTGGATAAAGTTATGCAGTTATCAGTTATACAGATGTTACAAACTCAGAAGGATATAGAATACCACTGATGCCTGTTCTAGAGATTTAAAAGTACCACTGAGGACAAAGCAGCTCAGATTTCCTACCCTTAGGACCTCTGCTTTCTGCACTTTACTTAGCCACTGCCCCTTGCTCTCTATCTCAGGGGCTGGGCCCCTATTCTCTTCCTCATCCCAGCCATTTCTCTAGGGTAAGGGAGGTGGGGGGAAATAGCTGACAAGTGTGGGAAGTTGGCTTGGTCTCTTATTTGACATCTAGAGAAATGCAGCCTCCCTTAATAAAACAAAGTCCAAATTCTCCAAGATTAGCAAGGTGAAGAAAAGAGCTGTTTCTAGGAGACTTGATTGTTTCAGTGAAATCCATCTCCCTATTGAAATTCCCACTGCCAACCTTCTGCTAGCCTTTCAGGCTGTGCTTCATGTGCCTTTAACCCTAAGTTAGCTCAGAGACAGGTTGGACATCAAATATTTTGAAATATTAATGAAGAAAAACAGGACTTTACAAAGTCTGCCCTAGACTACCTGTTGTCTCATTACTTTCACCCGGCTTTGGAGATCACCTTCTTTGCCCCAGTATCTCACCTGCATTGTAGTTCCTGACTTGCCTCAACATGGAAGTACCACTCTTAAGGCCCATCTCCCTGGGAGTTTTTTCTTTCTTTCTTTCTCTCTCTCTCTCTCTCTCTCTCTCTCGCTCGCTCTCTCTTTTTTTCTTTTTCTTTTTTCTTTCTTTCTTTCTTTTGTTCTTTCTTTTTTAATTTAAATTCAAGTTAGTGAACACACAGTATAATAATGATTTCAGGAATAGAATTTAGTGATTCATCACTTCCATATAACACTCAGTAGGAGCGTCTTCTTAAACTTCCTTACCTGTTCTTAATCGAGACTGTTACACTCTGACTCTACAAGTCTCCTTAGGTTCTCTGTCCCATTCTGCTTTCCGGTCTAGGAGAAATATCTTTCCACTAAGTAAATGGCCCCACCGGGGAGCCCACCCTTGCTGAAATTCCTGACTCCTGGGAGTTCCCTTGCAGCTCATCTATACAGGATTAGAGAGATCTAACATTTTTTACTTCTTACTAGGTAGGTGCCAGGTTTTATGCTAATAAGCACTTTAATAATTTGCTAACACTTTGGCTTACTGTGTGCTTGGTATTGTTGTAAGCACTCTGTGTTTGATGTAATTCTCACAAGTAGGACCTGTTATTCCCATTTTGTAGGTGAGAAAATAGAATAAGTGATTTGCTCATATTCCACAGCTAGTGAATGATAACCTGACTCCTGAACTGTTGTTCTCATTCTAGGCTAGATAGCCTTTCAAACTTTATAAGTATCTTTTCGTTTAATGTTGACAAAAAAGATGGAAGATAGGTTTTCTTTAGAGATCTTAATGTGTCTGAGGTCTCAGAGCAGGTTAGTGGCAGTGCTAGGTTTTTACCAGAACTGCCCAGCTCCAGAATCTGAGCTCTTAACCATTGTTTTAATTCCCCAGAGGTTCTCAGACTACTCCCACAGGTGTGCCAACAACTCAACATAGGAGCTTGGCTGCTCTAGTGATATAACAACATTTTTGCTCAATTTTCAGAGTTGTGAATGGATTTTTCTCAGTTGTAAGTATTTCTTACAATTTCCCTTTGTCAGTGACCTCTGCTATAGCAAGTATTAGCAAATAATAGAATGAGAAGTAATGAACAGATAGTGTATATTACCAGGAAAAAACTCAAATACCTGAACTAGTCTCATGGGTGTCACTTTTTTTTTTCCATAGCATACACATTATGTCTTTTTTTATGCCAATAATATTGTAATGACATTAAATCCACCATTTTGTAGTGTTCCACACAAAAGCAACAGGACTCTGAATCTAAGAAGTTAGAAAGCCATACATAATCATATCTGAAAAAATTTTAAACCTATCTGGTATAAAACAAATCTAATTAAAACCTATGACACTTCAACAATGCCTTCATCGCAGGGAAATTTACAGGGTGGGGCCCTGAGTTTCTGGAGAGGAATACTCCCACAGCCTGGAGGAGGAGTTGAAGAAGAATTGCCTCTTTCCACCACTCAGACCTGCCTACCAGAGAGGTGGGGCTTGTGAAAGCCAGGTCTGAACCAGAGATCATCCTTCACGGAGGCCAAGGTTATTACAGATACTGCACACAGGTAGACTGTGGCCTCCTACTTCACATAGTCCTGGGCTCAAGCAGCCTTACTTCATCTATACCTGGACATGCATAGGGCAAGGGCCAGGAAGAGAACTATTTTCCTCAATTAGTTCCAGGTGGAGAGTAAATGGCTATGATTTCTGGATCGAGAACTCGAAAACTCCTGGAATTTAACCTTCTTCCTTCTCACGGTAATTTTCCATCCAGGCAGGGTGTGGCCCTGACTCAGTTTGTGGTGAGGATGTGGCCATCCATAGAGGAGGAGCCTTGTGCTTGGCTCTGCCTTTGATTCTGGCCAGTAGGGAGCGAGAGGAAAGAGTCTGGTGCTGAGTCACAACTGGGTTACTTAACAGCTTCTCAGGGTGGATTGGGTTATGGAGGTTTGGGAGATGTCTCAGCTTCTGGGACCAGTTTGCGCATGGTGGGGAGGAAGCTTCCTGGGTCACACAATTCCCCCCAGAAGCAGTGGGAAAAAAAGTAGACTCCAGTTCATTTGAAGGGCATCATTCTGTCTGGAGTGTGGGACTTTCCACAGATATTTCAGAACCACACCTCCTGCAATGGGGCCAAAGATGCCATCCTTTAATTTAAAGCATTACCTACAAAAATTATTTTGTCTAGGAGAGAGACCGAAGTCTCCTTAGTCCTATCCGTCCTTTCTGGACTAAGTGGGTCAGGTTATCTGGCAGCCAGTGAGCATGGAGATGAAGACTAGAGGTAAGGTGCCAAGGAAAAAGCAGAGTGTGACTGAACTGCAACAGGAGGAATTCCTGGGAAGGGAGCACATGATCCATTGTTTACTAATGCCTTTCTTCATCCTCCAAGTCTCGGTTACTTTGGGGGATAGGGTCTGCTTACAATCCCACTTGCATCTTAGGTAGTCTGGCTGTGGCTACACTTGTAGGGAGAAAGAAGGAGACAGGGCCTCCATGGACTGGCTTGGTGAATAGGGTTAAAGTACCCTAGGGAGGCTTTGTCCTGTGAGTCCTCTAACAGTTACAGGCTAGAGAAAGACTTGCAGTGGGTCACATAGGCTGACAGGGTCACCTTGGCTGAGGCAATACTTCCACTCGAATGAGCAAGGACTCCTCTAGCTTCTTCTCTCCTGCTTTTAACTGCCGATGAGGCATTTCCTCTGGAGGGGGCACCTAGGTACAGAGTTGCATTCAGAAAATATTCTTTACTATTGGCTATCCCCTGGAATGGGCTTCTCATTCCCATCTCTATCCTAACCAACCCTCCATGTCTTTTCCTATGTGAAGCCTTACCCTTCCCACACAACATGTTCTCTCTTCCCCCTTGATTCCAAAAGGCCAACTTGCTCTTCCTTCCAGGGTTTTTCTGTGGGGGAGAATTAAGATTTTGTGCCACCCTGAAGAGCTCTTGGGAATCTGAAGGAAGGCATAGACTAAATTAAGTCTACTTGGTCTGGCTCTGGAAAGGGCATATAAAATCCAAAGTGATAAGCACTTCTGCTTTAATCTTACATTCAGGGCCAGTGGGCTGCCCTGGAAATCGGTATCGGCCGAGAGAGAGATAACACTGCCATTTTACCTCATGAGGTCATGTAATGGTAAAGCCCATAAACCTCACCCTCTTCACCAGGGCCAAAGCTTGTCTTTGGGCCACAGGAGTTGGGTCCAGTACCATATGCAGACATACCCCACGAGGGACTCCAAATGACCTTCAAGAGAGCAGATTTAATCCCAGATTGTGGTTTTGTGGCCATGGATCCAAAAGGTAATAAAGCAGTCTGTACCCTCATGCCCACCCCAGTCCATTGAACCTAGCAGCCTCCCCCCCAACCCCATCCTTTCAGTTCAGAGAGCTTAATAGAAGGATTGGCTCTCAGCTTCCCCCAGGTTCACGTAGCCCTGGGGTTACTTGTTGCTGGGTCAAAGGAATGGGGATTCAGGATGACCAAGAGAAGGCAGTTACTTGAATTTTGAAGGATGTTCTGGCACTAGTCACAAGGACAATCCTCCACAATACTCCATGAGATCAATTCCCAAAGAAGGGGATGGCTGTTGGGCACAGTACTACTGTACTCACAAATATCATCTGATCAAACCCCCATCCTATGAAGCAGGCATTGTCTTCATTTTTTTTTTTTTTTTAAACCTTAAGTGGGGCTTGTACTCACCCGAAGCAGGGCTCGAGCTCAGCTGTTGTGGGACTTGAAGTCATGAACCGCGAAATCATGACCTGAACCGAAGTCAGATGTTTAACAACTGAGCCACTTAGGCACCCCTTCAATTTACTTTTCAGGAACTGGGCTCTTATATATTGAATTAAAAGATATGGTCATAGGGCTAGTAGGAGGAATTGGAAATAAGAGAAGATGGAATCCAAACTTTCTTATATACTATGCTGTTTTTCAGCAAAACAATGACAATCACCTTAAACTCCATGTGACAGATTTTCACTGTGCATCTAAATGTGAGCAAGGATATGGTGGATTAGTCTCTTCTCGAGTTTCATGGACAGCATTTTTATTACTCTCCATTTTAATACATGTGCATTTCAATCTTGGGAATGTATCTAGACTTAGGACTTTAAAATGCAACAGTCCAGCACTGGCCAGATCACTGACACCTCCACTCCCCAGTGTTGTTCACGACTGTTTTTAGTTCGTCCTTAGCTCAGGGCCAACCAACTTTCTATCTACAACCAATGGGACCAGCAGAGGCTTCCAGAAGAAATTAAAGGATTCTATTGCAAACAGAAATGTACTGTCACTTTCTGGTCCCAGCTTATCTAAACTAACAGGAAAGCGGAATGGAAGGACTGTGATTCAGCGGCAAGGCAGGTGTCTGCCTGATCAAGTCACACCCATTGTCTCATTTCCCAGGAAAAGGAAAGACCCTAAGAGAATATAGTCTTTAACGATTTTTAATGAGGCAACATTGTATCTGTTCTCAAAACTTGGCTTTAATGAAGGCAAGAGTTAACAGCTGTTTCATTAACTGCTATCATCATTGATTGTTGACTAGCCACCGGGAAGTCGGAAAATACCTTGGAGAAAAATATTAAAAAACCTCTAATCCTGATTTAAATACATGAGGTTGAAAACAAAAGTGCTTATTCCTGCAGGTTATCAGCTCTAACATTCTGACTTGCTATTTCCTGATGGCCACTTGTACTAATATTAATGCCTTCCATTCGCTTTCTACTCTCAGGCCTTCACTCTGCATGATTCTAGCCCCAACTAAAGTATTCACCTGGCCCCAACTAATCCTTTCTTGTAGCCCTAAGAACAAAAAGACCTCGCGCTTCCGCTCCATGCACATTCCGCCCTCCCTAGTCGTCCCTAACCCGGCTCCAGTGCTGGAGCCCTTCCGAAGGCGACCTCCAACCGTCGCCAAGAGTCTCTCTCTCCGCACCTTCTGATCCCATCTAGGGCACAGGCCCTAACTGCCTGTGCGGCTCAGTTTCCGAGGTGTGTGCTGGGGCGGGCACCCGGAGGGATGGGGAGTCTCAGAACGGGGCTGGGGGCATGCTGCCGAGGATCCATAAATCTGGGCACTGCCCGGTTAGGCCAGGACAGCTGGGGCAGCCTGGGCCGAGGGTCAAGAGAAGAGCCCTAGTCCAGCACTCCAAGCTGGCAGCAACAGGTGGTGGCCCCGGCGCCTGGGGGTCTAGGAGGGAAGTCTGCGGAGCTCCCGGGGCGGGCCCCGCTGCCTCGCCACTTCCCCATTGGCCTGCGCAGAGCGTTCATGCTGCGAGTTTTATGTAACGTGTCCTTCCGCCACGGAATGTAGTCCTTCCCCTAAAGGGCAACCTGGCAGCGCGTTGGGTGCCGCAGCACTTCCTCCTGAAGGTGACTGCGCCCCGCGAGGAAGCGGAGGGGCGGGGCCCGGCGAGCCGGGAGCCAGGATTGGGTGCGGGGCGGGGCGGCGGAGGGATTGCGGCGGCCGTAGTCAAGATAACCTTGGGGCTCAGACTGCCGGCTCCCGCACAGCAGCGACGCGTCGCGATCGTCCAGGCCCTTCTGCAGCCGCACTGCAGCTCGAGCGGGACCGCGCCGGAGGTGAGCCGGGCAGAGGCTGGGCCATCCGTCCCCACCTGGGTTCCGTGCACCCGGCTAGTGCGGACTCCCGGCCGTCTGCGCACTCAGGGCACCCACACCGGGGGCCGGCGCAGGGTCCTGGGCATCTCGCGCCCGGTTGGAGTCGGGAGAAAGGAGAGAGCTAGCTCGCGCCTAGGGCCTGCTCGTCAGAGCCCCCAGACCCCCAGCTCCTGTTTCTTCCAAAGCCGGCCCTCTCCTGCTCCAGTGCTCACCGCCGTTCTGGTCCTATCCTCGCCTCCCTCTCCTCGATCTGCTTCCATCCTCGCCTTCCTTCCAGTGTTTCCTCCTCGGATTCCTTCCTTTCCTCTCTCACCCGCTGCTCCTCTGCTCGCTTCCTCCCCTGGCCCCTTAATACTGCACCATTCCCCCTCCCTGGGCCCTCAGCCTGGCCTTGCCCCCTCATTAGGATGCTTTCCTTGAAACCTCTCTTCGAAACCGTTCTCCAGCTCCCCCTTCCTCCCCGTTCCTCCTCCATTCAGCTTCGCGTGCTCTTCCCGCGTCCTTGTCCCCCCTCGTGTCCCCCCTTCCCCCATTCATGCCCTGGTCCCGCCCCTCCCCCTCCATTCTGGTCACGTCCGCTCCACCGCATCCCTCTCCTCAGCTCCCTGATTCGCTCCGCCCGGGTCCTCGCCCCTCCCCTTTGTTCTGGTCACGTCCGCCTGCACCCCCCGCCTCGCCTCCCCGCTCTCTCGCCTGGGTCCTGGAGCCCCGGGCGGGTATCCCCAGCTCGCCGCCCGAATCGCAGTGGTCTGTGGATGGGCAGGGCCGGCTCCCGTGCGGCTGGGGATGCAGCGGCGGCCCGCGGCGCATTTGGAAGGTTATGTAACCCTAGGCCTTCCTGCTGCATGGGGAAGAAAGGGTGGTTGCCCCTGTGGCGCATTTCTGTTTGGGACCGCCCCGGATTCTCTGCGCTGGCTCCGAAGGGGGTCCCGGAGCTCCCTTCCGCCGCGACGGGGCTGCACATAGCGGACCGGGACCCGCCCCGCCCCTCCGCAGGACCCGTGCAGCCTCGCCTCTGCTTCGCCTAGCTGAACTCATGCTCCCTGGTTCCTGAACACGGAGGTCTCGGGGTGGGTGGGAGCAGGTTATGGGCAGAATAGAAATATGTCAACAGCTTGACACCACGTGCCGCGGTCACGCAATAAAATCTCTTGTGTGCTAAGCTGTTTTGGGGACAAGGGGATGACTAGAAAGGTCATAGCCCGCAAAGCTCACAATGTGATTAGGGAACTAACATGAAAGTTACCAGTGGTAAGTGCTGCGAGGAAGGGACCGCTTCCTGTTGGGTGAGAGATGGAGAAAGGACACACGAGGTGGCATCACACACTGGGTTTGAAGCAGAAAAGTACCTTCCAGTAGGAAGGTTATTTAAAAGTCCAGTCATGGAAAGGCATCCCTTGGCTTTTTATCCGTGTTCTTCAGACCTAGGACATTGATCCTCCCCTGCCCCCGTGAGCCTGATGGTTAAGGTCCAGGCATGAGGGACAGAGGCACTGGGAAGTTAACAGGCTTTTAGAATCGGGTCTGACTCCTGAACATCTGGAATGATGGAGGGAATCCAGCCCCAGGACCTCAGTTTTCCATGTATAAACTGGGAGTAACATTTCCCTCCTGATGGTTGAAAGGACTGGTCACTATATACACACTTACATGAACATATGGTGAATACTCAGCTCAGTGTCTAATCTCTAGTGAGAGGTCCAGAAGAAATATCTTCAGACGTATTCTTTGGTCACTGAGCACAATCACTTAATCCGTAATTGAGCGTGAGGGCTCATCTCCGTGCCATACCCAGACACTTATTCCTAGTTAATCTTTGGAGTCATGGTTTTTAAATACCAGGCATCTCCTGGAAACCAGTCCCTTAAGGGATGCTGGTACAGTGTTTACAGAGTAACTAATAATGTTACCTTGCAGCCCTCTACTTGCTGCAGTGGCTCTTTGGTCTCCTGAGAATAGGGACCTGTAGACAAAGGAAGGAAGGCAAGGAGGAAGAATTTCAGCAACTGATGTCTGGCTAGGAGAGAAGAAACAAACTTGTAGCCCCAAAACTGAAATCTTCACTGTTCTCCCCACCTACTGCAGATGGAGTTCTAGGATTTGCTCCAGCAGCTGGTAGGTGTGAGGTTAGGATCAGAAGCGGGGACTGTAGGCTCCTGTTGGCAGTACTGAGGGTGTGGCCACTCCCTGGGGTGCAGAGGCCATCCTAGGTCAGGACTCCTGCGCTGCAGCATTATTAGCAAATAATTTGCTCTCCTGTTGCCTGAGGATGCTGTTGGCAAACACAGTGGGGGTGTTCTGAGGGGAAGGGTATGTAACCCAGCACCAGGTCTGTGGAGGAGGGGGTCCTTTGTGGGGAAGATGACTCAGCCTATCAACTTATCTGCTTTTGAGAGAATCATCTTCATTGGGTGAGTGGGAAACTGCACTGTGGTCTTCACGGGTTTAAAAAGTCCCTTCTCTCTATTCAGTGAGTCAAATAGTGAAGGATGTGTTTCCCCCAAGTTAAAAATGGTTTCGACTAAGTGAAAAATAGTTGTCCAGGTCCCCTGGCTCTCTGTGCTGCCCTAAGAGCTTAGGTGAAGCATGGCAGAGCCCCAGGCCTAAGTAATGTAGCCAGTGTATCTGCAGTCCTGAGACTTACTCAGGGGACGTGGCACCCTTTGTGGGAGGAGGGCTGTAATGGTCATGGATAATGATGACTGTGAAAGAATGTCCTTGAACTCATTTCTGAGTTACTGGACTTGAGTCAAAATAAATGGACATTAATCTTTTCCTGCCTTAGTATAGCTGCTCTCATTTTAAGCACTGCATTAGAAGTAAATATTTTAGTGTTGAATTCATAGTTTAACAAAAAGCATTATTGGGTCTCTAAGACCCAGTAATTTGCCAGTGACTTGGCAAATTTGGTAGCTGGGACTCCAAACAGCTAGCACCTTGTAGGGAGTTGCTTCTGGGCCTTGAATGTTGTGACATTAATGGGGAGGGGGGGGTCACAGGAAAAGCTATTTTATTTCTTAAAGCCGTTTCATAATGTTGAGGCAATGGAAGAAATGAGGAAATGACTATGAGCTAGAAAGTATAAAAAATGCAACCCATGCATTATCAGCTCACACTGTACTGGTTCTAATTTATTTTGCTTCAGCTTGTATGAAGGCATGTCGGGATGTGTTATTTTATCCAAGAGCTAAGACTGAGCTCAAGGTAGGGGAAAGTGACTCATTTGACATTTAATTTCTGAATCATTCCAAACATCCACAGTCAAATCTCAGTTGGTACACCACAAGAACGAGTTGCCGGTGTGAGCACCGTTTTCTTGCAACCTCGTTGAGGATCCTGTGAGATGTCGAAGTGATTTGGTAAAAGGTCTTACAGGAAGAGTGCCTGGCTGGCTCAGTCAGTAGAGCATGTGACTCTTGATCTTGGGGTCGTGAATTTGAGCCGCACGTTGGGCACGGAGATAACTTTTAAAAGACATTTTTTTGTCTCATAGACCCTGAGTCATCATTTTAAACCTTAATTCTGGTACAGAAAGGAACAGGGCTAAGGGAAGACTGTTCTTAGGAGTTTTCACCAAAAGCTAGTCTCAGGCTAGATAAATGAATAGTCTGATTATTTGGGGCTTTGTTAAAGCTGTTTTGGGGAAAGTGAGCGAGGTAGGTAAGTGGGTGGTGCCAGGCAACCTCTGTTGGGCCTTTTTGCCTCCTGGTCTGACTGCTCAGTTCAGGAGGGGAGGTTGGCAGGGCCACCAAGCAGTGTGGCCCCGCCCCTTGCAGTGGTTTGTGCTGGTCTGCACGTAGGAGGGTGAGCGGGCTGCAGTACCTCCGGTGGCCTCTGAGACTTACCTCCCCCTCCTCTGTCCATAGGAGAAGCTTCGGGGGAGCTCTCACTAAGCCTCTCTCTCCTGACGCCAGCAAGCCTTATTCTGGACGTTAGGCAGGGGCTCTGGCGGGGGAGATGCCAAGACCAGCTATGATAGTGCCACCTTTGCTGATACAGGCCAAAAAATTCTGTGAAAAGGCCCCGTTCCTTCCAAGCCTTTGAAATCAACCTACAGATAGTATTTATTTAATTTTAGATAATCGGGGTCTTCCTGGCTTCCAGTGATGAGGGCAAAAGAATTACCCAGTAAGTGAGTCACTCATGGTATAGGAGACAAAACCATGGGGATTTCGGAGGAACCCTGGGAGCTTTGATCTAGTTAGAGGCAGGGAGGTAGAGACTTTTGATATCTGGTATCCCTCTTTTGTTACTACCTTGGAAAGCAGGTTAATAAATGTTACCTATTAGATGGGTGGACATTTAAAAATTTTTTTAATGTTTTATTTATTTTTGAGAGAGAGAGAGAGAGACAGCGTGAGCAGGGGAGAGTCAGAGAGAGAGAGGGACACAGAATCTGAAGCAGGTTCCAGGCTCTGAGCTAGCTGTCATCACAGAGCCCGATGCGGGGCTCGAACCCACGAGCCACAAGATCATGACCTGAGCCAAAGCCGGACGCTCAACCCACTGAGCCACCCAGACGCCCCAGATGGGTGGACGTTTTAAAGCTCTGACAATATTGAATGTTGGGCAGAGGTATAAGAGGGCAGGAGCTCATATTACTAGTTGGCTGTAAATGGATATAGCCACTTTGGAGAGCAGTTCAGCAATATTTAGTAAAAGAGAAAATAAACATCCCCTGTGACTCAGGAATTCCATTTGTGGAAATATAGAGGAGCTCACATTTGCACAAGGAGCCATGTACTAGGATAGAGCTGTCATTATATGGATTAATGGGGGAAAAATTGATTTCAGTAGGGGGAGGAGGATGGCCAACCAGTAAAGGAATAATACATAATACATAAGTAAATGATCCAGTCATGTAGTGGGCTAGTCCCGCAGTTCATATGAATTAACTAGATCTGTGTACCCACAGATTCAAGTTGTTTATTTGTACAGTATACTGAGAACATTTTAGAAAACAACATCATGGGGGTCGGTATGGATATAGACACACTTAAATGAGTTAAAAGGATAGAAAATTCATGAAAGTAGTTGGATGTCAGTTTGTGACAGGCTGTGGAAGGAAGGGTTGGAGGGGCCTGGGGATGGAAGCAAAATGAACTCTACAAAATTATTATTATTATTATTATTATTATTATTATTATTTAAAGCCTAAAGGAATTCTGGCTAAGTGTTAGTAGTCCGTTCTGAGTGGTAGAAATACAGATGTTAGTATTTCTTTTTTTTTTTTTTCCTTTAGTTCAAAATAAAACAAAATAGAAGCAAATCTGTGAAGGTGACTGTAGGAAGACCAGTTATACAAAGAGGCAGAGCTGGCCCTGCCGTTCCTCCTCCCACCCACCCCCCCATTTCCCCCCTTCTCCTCCCTCCAGCTGTGATGCGGGGCAGCTCTTCCTTTAAATGCCAAGCTAATGCTGCACTCTGGAGGCCATCACCCATCTTGGTTGTCCCTGACTTGGGCCCTAAACTACAGGGTACCAGGTCCGTTGCTGGTCCCAGAGTATGAATGTCATGCCGTAAAACACTGCCTCATTATTTTAAGCCTAGTAAGGAGACCTCATAACACAGGACAACAAAAGCTTCCTCCAAACTCCCTCCTTCAGGCTGAAACCAGTTCTCTGCTCTGAGCATCTGTGGTCAGACGAGGACACTGGATAATTCTCTGACTTGGGACTTAGCTGCCCTGGAGTTGAGTGGTCCTTTGGTGGGTGGGCCCATTTTGTGTCCGCCTAAGTGCCCTCTTTACATTCAAGTTTGAAATAGGACCTTAGTTAGGCTTCTGCTTCTAAAATTTAAGTCCTTTAGTTTTAGCCGGAATAAACAAAAGCAAGGGAATTTTACCTGAACCTGCAAGGGGGCTCATTTTGTTTTAGGTAACCAGGTAAACTAGACTTGGTTTTCTATTATCGAGCCTGCTGAGGGTAGATTGGACTTGAGATGCACATCTCTTAGCTAAAAATGCCTTCTCCTCCATACCCCACTCCACAGGTGAATACCTGGTATCTTTACTCTAACTGAATATAAGGACAAACAGCCATTCAGTCTAGACCTTAACTAGGTTCTGTGGGTGGCCCGGCACCCATTTTGATCTTGGTGCTGTCTTAGTCAGATTAGGGCCAGTCTTGGGAATTCTGTTGCTGTGGCATCTAGGAAGAAAGCTCCTAGAGAGCAGGCTGGCCTGGACGCCTTGTCCGAAGGTTAGGGAATTGAAAGCCCTATATCATGCTGGCCTGGAGGTGTAGGTAGCAAATTGGTGTCAGAGCAAGGAATGCAATCGTGGGCATCAGGTGCCATCATTATTGGGTTACTCTTTGTGGTGAGGTTTGGCATCAGAGCAGACTTGGTGCGGAGGCTGATTAAAAATTGGGTTATGCACACACAGGCCCAGGGACCAGGCTGGTTTACTAGGGCAGAATGATTTGGGCCTTTGTGAAAGAATTGGTGAAGCGTGAAGCCTTCCCAGCACAACTTGCCAGCAGGACTGGCTCTAAGAAGAGGCATGTTGTATTTTTTAGATGCTTCTTCCCACTCTGGTTTCTAGACAGCAGCCAGAGAATTGTTTCTGGCACAAATGAAGCTATAGTTATAGAGAACCGGGAACTGCTGGAGATGAGGAAGGAGAGGTGGGAAGAGGCAAGTGGAGCTGAGCTGTGAGTGTACCTACTCCCATCCCCTCAGCCTGCACTGGGGCCTCTGACGCTGTCTCGTTTCTCACAGAGGAGACATGGCTCTGAGGAAGATCCTACTGCAGGGGCTCACGCTCACGAATAAGGTTCCCGCGCCTGAGCACAGCATTTGCCACCATCAGTGCATACGCCGGGCTTCCACTGCTGCCTGGAGGTTGGCTGCGCGTGTCTGTGCCTTCCAAGGAGGAGGATGCAGTAGTGAGTCAGACGGGCACTGGCCTGGCTGCATGTCCTGGCAGGCACTGTCCAGACGGCCAGCGCGAGGGGTGGGGGAGCTCTTCCCACAGGCCCGCCCTGAGCAGCCAGGGCCGAGGCTGCCATCCTGGGGCTAGGGGACAGTCGAAGGGTGTTTCGGTAAGAACTCGAGTTAGGTGGCTGGCAGGATGGGCAGCTTGTGCTCAGGAGAAAGAGGCTCGGGGAGAACCTTGGCAGCAGAGCCCTGATTCCTTGGGCAGGGGAGGCTCTGGGGCCGAGTCCGAGGCCGGAGACCTGCTGGTGACCTGGGGGTGAGACCTGAGTTCTCTGGTTTGGTAGCGGTCTTGAAGGACATGGGGAGATATCTCCTAGGAGTCTGGACAAGCAGGCTTTTTTTGACTGCTGGCATGCAGATCCACTCAAATGCCAAACAGATTTTCATTTGTTATTTTTTTGTATTTAATACACGGGGTGAGCAAAAGATCAGAGCTTGCAAAACCTCAGATTTAATTTGACATGGTGAAATAGGATTATCATTTGAGCCCAATATAATTGTATCTGCTCCTGGCCTTGGAGACTGCTCTTCTGTACCAGAACATCGCTGTCACAGAGATTTTGCCGTGAAGATGGAGGACAGACTAAACAGGAAAAGAAGTTTGCTGAATTGGGTGCGTAACTAATAGGTTTTTTTCCCTAGAATTGTCCTGTGGACTTTTAACAACTTTTTTTTTTTTTTTTTTTTTTTTTTGCCTTGAGGTTCTAATGGATCAAGGTTGGTCTTTAAGCCAGTGGAACTCCCCTGTAATGCATTTGTGAGTTAGGGCCTAAGCTGTGTTATCTCACCTCTGCCACATGTAAGCAGAGTATTCCTGAAATGCATAGAGCAGTGGTTGACTAATAAAACCAGAAGCTTCCAACACTTTAACTCCAACACTTTTATCAGGAAACTAATGTTATCATTTTCAGAAGAGGTACAGTTGCCATTTTTCTTAACATGGAAATAATTTCATACCGGTAAATTTATTAGTAAAGGGAAGAAAAAAAATTGCTATAATCCTGTCACCTTATGACATACTGTTAACATTTTGGTAGATATCATTCTAGATCATTTATATATATTTATTTTAAAGTTTAGTTATCTATATTGAGAGAGAGCGAGAGAGCATGCGCGCACCAGTGCGAATTCGGGAAGAGCAGAGAGCAAGGAAGAGAAAGAATCCCAAGCAGGATCCGTGCTGGCAGTGCAGAGCCCAATGCGGGGCTCAGTCTCACAAACCATGAAATCAAGACCTGAGCCGAAACCAACCAGGTTCTTGTGTAGAATAGTGAAATGTTAGTAAACCATAGGCTGAAAGCGAATTTAGAGGGAAGGTACTCTGGCGTCCAGTAGAGGAGCCAGTAAGAACTTAATTTTACCTGCAAAGTTTCTATTACCAGTTTCTTGGTATTTTCTTGGTGTTTTCTCTGCAATGTAGCTGAATCTCTGGGAGCAGCTACCACCTGGATACCTGGTTACTAAGGTAATTTTTTCCATTGCCCCAAAGACCTTTGGTTACACTCAGCTTCTGCCTTGATCCTTGTACAGCTCTGCAGAGCAAACCTTACTCAGCTCCGAGCGATCTTTGCAAGTGGGGCCAAGGAGCCACCCTGAGCCAAAAAAAGAGCATTATGTCACCGGAAGCCCAAGCCCAGAGAACACAAGGTATGACCCAATAACCAGTGGCCTCAGCTAGGTCCTTGCAAGGACCCTGATGTCTCAGGTCTAGAGAAGAGGCAACTGATGCTGATGCTTTTTTGATTTTTTTTTTCCTTTGGTTTTTGTGTTTTTTTTGTTTTGTTTTGTTTTGTTTTTTTGCCAGCTGATGGTTTTTAAGAAGATTGGGGTTAGTTACTCCAACCCATTCATTCAGATCTCACTTGGTTCATGATACAGCCCTCAGACTGGATGATGACTCCACTCGGAGGCCACAGCAAGGCCTTTGTGTTCCAGCTGGCTTGGTGTGCCACCTGGTGCCATCTCTTTGCGAGTGTTCCCTTAACACCCAGACTTACCTAAGGGCTGCTGTGTGCTCTGCAGGCAGCAACCCTGACTCCCCATGAATGCAGGTAACGGAACCCCAGATGCCCAGGCAACACCATCAGCAGCTCCTCAGTTCTTCAGATTTGGGGAAGGAGGAGAAGGGAGGTAGAACTTTGATTTTGACAAAGCGGCGTTAAGATACACTGAAAGGTCATTCAACAAACACCAGAATACCTCCGAGTGCTAACAGATATAAAACCAAATAGGTCATGGAGGAGAGGGTTGACATTTTCATTTTGGTGCCTGGTATGTATTAGGGAGTTAGGAAATGCACATTGAAGGGAATAGTGCATTGGCTACATGGAATAGTTAGCCAGTATGTTACTTCCCCAGTTTTAAAGTTTTGGCTTCTGTAGGACTGGTGGTAACCATCCTTTTTGTTTTCTTTTTCTTTTTTTTTTTTAAGGTCTATTTATTTTTGGGAGAGAGACACACACAGTATGTGAGTGGGGGAGGGGCAGAAAGCACGAAACAGAATCCGAAGCAGGCTCCAGGCTCTGAGCTGTCAGCACAGAGCCCGACGCAGGGCTCGAACTCACGAACCGTGAGATCATGACCTGAGCGGATGTTGGACGCTTAACCGACTGAGCCACCCAGGCGCGTCCCCCCCCGCCCCCGGCCTTTTTTTTTTTAATGTGGTAGCCATCTGTTTTCAATAGCTGACAGAAGATTTGCTCGTACCTGGTCACAAAGCTTCTTGGGCTTTTATCACAATTCTCGAAGATACCAGAGGTGGGTTTAGATGCATGGTCTACTCGAGCTACCCAGAGAGGCGCCAAGTCATGGGTGGAGGAGGAGAAAGATTGTAAGAGTGATATACCAGGGGTGCCTTAGATTTAGGAGGAGGAGGGACAGGGCTGAAGAGGGGCTTGTTCCAGAGCCTAGGCTGAAGCCTCTAGGTTCAAGGGTTTCAGAAGGAGTAGCCCTTGGTCTGAGAACTTGAGGAGAGGGACAGCTTTCTGATGAGGAGTGTCCAGCTCTGGCTCACATCCTTACCTGATGGTTCTTCAGACACTGCCTGGAAGCTTCTCAAGTCTTTGTAACAATCAGCTAACTAACCGGCTGAGTGAGTTTAGTTGTAAGTAATGAAGAAAGCAAAGGTCAGTACAGTTGTCAGGATTGTGACCTGGCCTGGTTAATTACCTGAAACACAGACGGTCTTTGTTACTTGGGGTAGTGTACTTGTCAGGAAGTTGAACTGGGATGGTGCATCAGTAAATCAGTTGGGAAAAGGATTTGGCAAGCAATCTTAACTTCCTCATGTTGTGACTGTCTTGTTAATGTCTCTGTACTCATTTTAGAACCAGACTGGTGCCCCTTTGGGGTTATCCTTGGTTTTATACAAATTGCTTTGTGCGTCCTAAAGTCCTGCTAACCGAAAGTAGATGTAGTTTTTAGGTACAGACTCCTGGGACAAAAGATTCTGCATTCAGGGTTTTGGCTCGACTTTGCTTCCTGTCCAGAGACTGGTTTTTACGATCTGTCAGTGAACTCTACTGCCAGAATGAGTTGAGGAATGAACTTGATGTGTGCTCCGTGTTAGTGACAATCTGGGATCCCAGAGCTCCATGGAGTACCTGGTTGGTGGCTGTCTTTACAACCAGGAAAATCACTTTGCATTTGGGTGGGGATTGTTAAAAGCCAGTGTGGATGCCCTGCCCTGTAGCAGGCATTTGTAGCTTTGAGATAGCTTTTCATACAAAAATCTAGATTTGCCAGGGTGCTAAGCTAGGAGTCTGTTCTTTACCTCACTGGAAGATCGGTTACAACTTTCTTTTCGGGAAGCTCCTTCCATGCCTGTGAAGTGTTGTTTGTAGGATGGACAAGAAAGCTGTCAAGGTAGATATGAGCTCTATTGTAATGGGGGTCTGCTTAAGAGCGGGGACTTGGGAAGTACACGCATTGGGTACGAGGCTTTTAAACTGTTCTTTGAGGTCCTTCCCACTTGCTCACAGTCAACACGAACCCTTTGCCCAACTTGAGGAGCGCCCACACGGCTAGAGCGTGGCGGGGCTTCCTGGGGCTTGTGCACAACGTGTGCTTATTGAGTTAATGTGTAAGCAGGAAACAGCCTGACGTGCCAAGTGGTGTATTAACCACCTGGGCTTCTCACACTGCTCACTCTCTTTTCAGTTCCTCTGGACCCAGGACCTCAGCAGCCATGTCAAAGCCCCATAGTGATGTCGGGACTGCCTTCATTCAGACCCAGCAGCTGCACGCGGCCATGGCTGACACATTCTTGGAGCACATGTGCCGCCTGGACATCGACTCGCCACCCATCACGGCCCGGAACACTGGCATCATCTGTACCATCGGTGAGTGGGTGTGTGCCCCCCCCCCAAACGAGGGCCTCCTGTGACAGTGATCTTTTCTCTCTTAAAAAGACAAAATAAATGTAGCAAACCTGGGTGCTGAGTTAGAGGCTACACAGATTCTTATGGGAACTCAGGTCATCGGAAGTTGCTTTAAGGAATTAGTATGCTCTGTGCTTGCTGCTAAAGGCGAAAATTAACAATGTCTTCCTTACCGCCTCTTTGTAGGAGCATCCCAGAAATCTTAGAAGATTTTTTTTTTAAGATTTTTTTATATGTTTATTTTTGAGAGAGAGCAGGGGAGGGGCAGAGAGAGAGAAGACAGAGGATCCGAAGCGGGCTCTGCACTGACAAGCAGAGAGCCTGATGTGGGGCTCAAACTCATGAACCGTGAAATCATGATCTGAGCTGAAGTTGGATGCTTAACTGACAGAGCCACCCAAGTGCCCCTCTTGGGAAGACCTTTCTGACGTGCTCTGTGCAACCACAATTCTGTGGTTGGACATCTGGCTAGCCTTCAGGGAGAGCAGAGAGGGCTGGCCAAGTCTTACTTAAGCTTTCCTAGTTAGATGGGACCCTATAGAATTTGAAGGAAATAGGAAAAGTATCCCCTTAAATCAAGAAAGTAGGCAAACACAATAATAGCTATGTATATACTTTTGAAAGAATTTTGAGCTACCTGTGGGGAGGGAAATTTAGGGGACAAGAATATCAAGAGTTCTCCAACCCAAGTGTTATTTCTGCTTTGAATAATTAACACTTAGGCTTTAAATTTTTTTTTTCACTAGGCCCAGCTTCCCGTTCTGTGGAAATGTTGAAGGAGATGATTAAGTCTGGAATGAATGTGGCTCGTCTGAACTTCTCTCATGGAACTCACGAGGTGAGCTTCAGCCGGACAGTTTGGCCACTGGGGCAGCATGTAGGAAACTGGGTGGGAGTGCGGTGTTCATTTAACCACAGAGGAGCAGGCAAGAAAGAGTCTGGGGTTTACAGCCAACGGGGAGTTCGTCTTCACTAGCACACCCCCTGCTCTCCTTTCGCCATCTCCTGCCATCTCAACTGGCCAAGTCTCCTTCCGCAAAGAAGATCTCCTTTGTTATTGGCCATGGTTATCCCACACAGCTGTGTTAACAAAAGCGTGGAAGGTTTGGGATGCCTGACTGGCTCAGTCAGAAGAACGTGCGACTCTTGATCTTGGGGTTGTGGGTTTGGGCCCCAAGTTGGGTATAGAGATTGCTGGGAAAAATAAACTTAAAAAAAAAAAAAAACAGTGTGGAAGGGTTCTACTGGAAAACCTTGTAAGCCATTAGGTATCATGGCCACAGTGCTTGACAGCTCCTTACCCTTGGGTGTAACAGTTCATATTGAGGTGATGAACCAAAAGGTCACCCTGCAGATTGAATGCTGGCCTAGTTCAGACCCAAGATAACTGAGCAGGTCCAGAAGAAGTCCTTAATTGCAAGTTAAGGACTGAGTCTAATGCACCAACACTTCTTGGCATATAATACCCCACTTCATCAACATTGTGTTTCTGGCCTGTGTCTTCCCAGGGGCTCTGGTACATTAAAATAAAGGCTGCACACTTCCCCAGCAGCCTGGTAGGAATGTATTCGTGCTTAGGCTGTTTATGAGCTGACTTGACCTGTGGACAGAGGCTTTACCTAGGGACCAGTAGCCAGCTACTAGGAAGTGCTCCATTCCTGCTTCTGTTCCCAGACTCATTTTGAGGGAGGAGTGGAGTTTCCCTGAGGCACAATTCCTTTTAAAAACCATCAGCCTTACTCATAAGCTGTGAGATTTCGTACTGGTATTGATACGGAAGTAATGGATGGGCCAAAGTTCCCCCACTCTTCTGTTTAGAATGAGGAAAATGCTACCCTGTCCTGTAAGGGCAAGTGGTGAGGGGTTGCCCTCTGGCATTTGGAAACTGGTGTTAAGTTTAGACTAAAAATAAAGCCTCAGGAAGTACAGTCCAAGGGGTGAATTTCTCCTTTCTGGAAACGTGAGACTCTCCATCGTGGGTTCCCTAACCCGTGTTCCATAAACAGCCTATGGCCTGGCAGGCAGCTGGCTTCCAAATGTCGTGGAGGCCTGACCATGTTCAGAGGAACTGTGCTCAGCCGGCACTTCAGGCAGGTTAAGACAGGTCTGTGATGACATTCTGTAATTTTCCAGTGTCGGGGTCCTTGGCGGAAGTCCCCAGGAATTCCTGCAAGTGTTAGCTTAGCCCAAAGACAGAGCTAAAGATACCAGTGAGGATCGGTTCACTATTGATCCCTGCTGCTGGACCATGCCAGGGTCTCCTCTGTGCAGCAGAAGAAGCAGAAATAGACTAAGAAGTTGACCTTTAACTAGGCTTGTGGCCTCTTCCATCCAGTAAAATAACACCGCTGCAGCTCTGAAATGGCAAGCCTGCGTGCTGTCTACTGCACCTGCTGGAGGGTGGCTGGCTCAGAGATTTGGGTTTTTTTAAACTACAAGAGGCCTTTGGAGACAATCTCTGCTTTACCTCTTATTCCTAAATTAGAATTGGGACTTAAAAAAAAAAACCAGCAACAGCAACCCCCCCCACCACCAAGTCCCTCTAGTGGGTTTATTCTGAGGTTTTTGACCAGGATAAGTTTGTCTCTGGGATCAGGGTTTTGGCTCATCTGAAATTGTTCCAATATATTACATATATACATATATATATATATATATATATACATATGTGTGTGTGTATATATATATATATACACGTGTGTATATATGTGTGTGTATATATATATGTATATCGGTTTTAGTTTTGACCACATGTCAGAGCTCTTACTTCGTGTGTACTTGGACTAAATGCTCCAACATGCTTTCCCAGCTCTTGACAATTTGAAACACCCTTCTAACACAGAACATTGATATTGTTTTCTGTCCCTCTGAGGGACATCTACTGTCTGTATCTTACCTTTCTGACAGTGTTCCTAACCCTACTTTTGGCAGTTCACAAGGGTGAGATGTGTTCGTACTGAACATGTGCTCCCAGAGATACTGACTTTCAAACAACCTAAATTTAGAACCTTCCACAAGAACAGTATTAATTGATGGACTTCTTTACCACTTGTTAACATCCAGTAAAACCATAGCCATAGTGGAAGACGTCAGTACACATCCCAGGAGTGTACCAAAAGATAACCGTATAGAAGATTTGAATAATATAAGACCTAATAATCTTATTGATACGTATATAAATAGATGATTTTATGGCCACTCAAAACCAAAACACCTATTTATTTAAAATGCTTAGGATTATAAAATTTATTAGGCCACCAAAACCCCTCAAGTGCCATAAAATGGAAATTATAAAGACCATATCCTCTGACATATTTTTTAATGGAAACTTTTAAGTCTTAACAATAGTAATCAAGAAGACTTACATACTTAAATGTATTTATCAGAAAACAAAAGTCTGAATGAAACTAAATGAAATAGTTAAAACACTAGGAACCAAAAAATCTAAAAAGGGTGAAGGAAAAGCAGTGATTTAAGAGCATAACTTCATGAAATAAAGACTAAATTTGACAAACCAAAACACCCCTGTAGCACAGAAACTTCTGGAGAGCCTGGTCAAGGATCAGGATGCACAAAAAAAGACTAGGAGAAGGGAATATTTCCTATATGTTAGAAGAGAGTTTGAAAGTCATACAAAGACTTCTACTTTAATGTCTATACATTGAGATAAACTTAACACTTTTTCAAGAAAAGGCAATATCCAAGATGTAGAAAATATTGAAAACGTGGCCGTCAGCTCTAGCTCTGGTCCAGAACACCAGGCCTAAATGCCTTTGATGACTTCTTTCTGCCCGCCTTGAAGGAGCAGTTAGATCTTCTGTCATGCTGTCCTAGCGTCTAGAATAAAGTACAGAAGGCTTCCCAGTATATTCTTTGAAATCGGCACACCCTGATAGTAAGATAAGCCAAGGACAGTACCCAAAGCAGACCGGTTAGCCCACGAGGCTTGTTCCCTCAGAGCCCGAAAGCATAAATAAAACTTCGCAGCCAAATCCAGTCGTCTGCTAAAGGAATTCCCTGCCCCATGACCAAGTAAATTTTATTCTAGGAACACAAAGTGCATATTGGATGAAATGGAGTGGTCAATAGATGATGATGGTAATACTAGGTAACCATTATTAATTCCTGTTGCTCATCTCTGTTCTAAATACTTCATGGATTCTTTTACGCCTCACATCAGGTGCGAGGAAAAGGCATTTGGCCATATGAAACACCCACTCCTTTAAAAACTTATCTCCATATTCTATTCTCTACTGTTTTTATTGTGAACCAGCAATAGAAAGAAATTTTCATAACTTGGAGTAAGGGCCTCTGCCCCCAGAAAACAAGCCAGTGGTCCTCATTAGACAGTATGATTAGAAGCTGAAGATTTTCAGACACAAGCTTCAGGCAGCATTGCCCTTGGAGATTAAACTCTGGTTCCGGCTCCCCTCCAGCCTCCTTGTGGGTGCCACTCTCCTGGACTGGGGTGGCTGAAGGACAAGCCTGCAAAGTGCTGAGTTGGGTGCTTCTGTTATCAGCAATGTTCTGTTGATTATACTAAGCGCTTTTGACATCTTGGCTTTGAGTCTCCTTTTAGTCAGATGGTAGCAACAAATGGAAAAAGAGAAAGGGCTCAGGAAAAAGATGGAAGCCAGAAAGAGGCATATTCCCACCTTTCCCTAGGCCGCTCTGGAAAGTGATTGTAAAAACCAGGTCTGTGGGACCTTAGCAATGAAATGTGTAGCTTGGGCCATTGAAAGCTTAAGTAAATTAACTCTGGAGTTTGAATTGTACTTGGGATCAATAGAGGAAAAAGCTCAGAATTGCCAAATCTATCAGAATCTGACAGATGGCCAGACCAGCATTATCCACACATAAGTGCAACCCTGTATTGGGTTTGGGCGGCAATATTCTAAAGCCTTAAGATTTGCCTGTGAGCGAGTTAGTGCTGTGGAAGAAGCGTGCAGAAACCCAAGGGGACTGAGATAATCAGGTAGGGGGTGCTCAGTGAATGGGTGACGCTGAGGCTAGCCAAGAAAGGTGGAGGTCTAGAACATCCACAGGCCTTTCCTGAGGCATCAGCTTCAGCTCTGGGCCTAGATCCTCATGTGGGAGGACACCTGTCATTCTCCTTCCTTTCCCCCAGTACCACGCAGAGACCATCAAGAACGTGCGCGCAGCCACGGAAAGCTTTGCTTCTGACCCCATTCGCTACCGGCCGGTTGCCGTGGCCCTGGACACCAAAGGACCTGAGATCCGAACTGGGCTCATCAAGGGCGTGAGTATCACGGGGAGCCGGAAGAGGGAAGGCGCAGGAGGTGGTGGGCTCCAGAGAGCCATGTCTGTGCCCTGCTCACAGGTCATGTTCCTCGGAATTTAGATCTAGAAAGGAGAGTTCTGTTCATCGCTATAAAAAAAATGTTGGCTTTGATGTACTTTGCTAAGAAATGATACCAAAGAGGAACCTTTTTTTACTCTGAAAACCAACTTCCAAGTCTCTCTTCATCCCTTTTCCCCTGTCATTAAATAGTGTGACTGAAACACTGTAGGTTTTCATGGATGACTTCTTGAGCTAAGTTTGAGAATAAGATCATTTCTCCCCAAAGCCGGAAGCTTTATTGTACTTCTGGCTGAGATCTGAATGTTTTTCCACGGAGGAAAGAACTTTTCTTGTCCTGCCGGGAGGGCTGGCCTCGTAGCTTACTGTCCTATCTGTAGAGTGGCACCGCAGAGGTGGAGCTGAAGAAAGGAGCCACTCTCAAGATCACCCTGGACAATGCCTACATGGAAAAATGTGACGAGAACATCCTGTGGCTGGACTACAAGAACATTTGCAAGGTGGTGGAAGTGGGCAGCAAGGTCTACGTGGACGATGGGCTGATCTCTCTGCTGGTGAAGGAGAAAGGTACTGGAGTCAGCATCTCATTGTCTAAAACCAGCTCCCATCTCTAAATGTCCTTTGACACGAGGAACACGGAAAGTCTGTTTGGCTGACAGCAAGATTATGTCTATTTATTCTCAGGAATTCCTCTTTTTTTTTCTTTTTTAAAGTTTACTTATTTTGAGAGCGAGAACAAGTGGGGGAGGGGCGAGAAAGAGAGACAGAATCCCAAGTCGGCGCTGCACTGTCAGCCCGATGCTGGGCTTGAACTCACAAATCATGAGATCATGAACACCTGAGCCAAAGTTGGGGCCTTAACTGGCTGAGCCACCACATGAGAAAATTTTTTTTATCCATCCTTACTGTTTGTGCCTTTCTGCTTGCTTTCTTCTTCCATCAATATGATATGTGCAGGACTCCAGTATACTTGGGAATGGTAGCTAATATTTAAGTGTCAGGCACTGTCCTCTAAGCATTTTACCTGATAATTTTTGTAAGTTTTATTATTTTTTATCTAAAAAAATTTTTGTTTAATGTATGTTTATTTTGAAGACAGAGACAGAGCAAGAGTCGGGGAGGGGCAGAGAGAGAGGGAGACACAGAATCCGAAGCAGGCTTCAGGCTCCAAGCTGTCAGCACAGAGCCCGATGCGGGGCTCGAACTCACTAGCCATGAGATCGTGACCTGAGCCAAAGTCAGATGCTCAACCGACTGAGCCACCCAGGTGCCCCAAATTTGTGTAACTTAACAGTCTTATGAGTATCAGGTATTATTATCCCTACTTAATAGATGAGGAAACTGAGGCACAGAGAGGTAGTTGACTTGCCCAAGATTAAACAATTAGTGAGTTGGAATTTGAATTCTGGACATATAGCTCCAGTGCCCATAATGTACTACTTTCCAGTTCACTATATTGGGGAGAGCCTGCTTCCTGTTGAGGATGTTGTGCCCTCATTGCTCTGCCCTTCCTCCCCCCCCTCCATTTTGCACAGGTGCTGACTTCCTGGTGACAGAGGTGGAGAACGGTGGCTCCCTGGGGAGCAAGAAGGGTGTGAACCTCCCTGGGGCTGCTGTGGACTTGCCTGCTGTGTCAGAAAAGGACATCCAGGATCTGAAATTTGGGGTAGAGCAGGATGTAGATATGGTGTTCGCGTCTTTCATCCGCAAGGCATCAGATGTCCATGAAGTGAGAAAGGTCCTGGGAGAGAAAGGAAAGAACATCAAGATAATCAGCAAAATCGAGAATCATGAGGGAGTTCGGAGGTAAGTGCCCCCTTTTGTCTCCTGCCTCCTTCAGCTCCAGCCCCCCTTTCCAAAAAGGCTGTATCCTGTGAATACCCAGTTCCCAAAACTGGCAACCAGCCTATCAGAATGCAGACTCCCTAGCTTAGGCGAGACCCACGGAGTCCAAATATCTTAAGAGAGGGAATGGAAGGCATTGGTTATTTTTATGTATGTATGTATGTATGTATGTATGTATATGATCTCTACATCCAGCTTGGGGCTGGAACCCACAACCCAAAGACCAAGAGTCACATGCTCTTCTGACGGAGCCAGCCAGGTGTCCCAAGGCATTGGTATTTAAAAAAAAATACACATATATCTTCCCAGGTGATGGGCATATCGGTTCTTCCCAGTGGTGACTGACAGTGTTCCATAGGCCCAGGGACCAGTGTTGGGATGGACACGGTCACTGCTCATAGATCAGGGGCCATGATGCTGTGCCTCTGATGAGGAGTACCACCTGTGTTTGCCCTCCACCCCCAACCTCCACCATCATTTTTTCCCAACAGAAGATAGCAGGGCCTTAGGAAAGGACTCCTTTTCGCCCCTCACTTGGGAGGCACGTGGAAGCTGGGGTGTCCTTGTCTTCACTTTTAGAAAGCCCCTGGCCTGGTGTTTGGGCTGGCTCTGGTATGTTACCAGCTTCCTAGAGGAAAGCACGTACCTCTTCTCCAGGTATATTAGATGGTCCCAGCTCGGTTTCACCACCTCCCCAGTATTCCCCAAGTTGGGCCGAGTGAGCACGGCCAGCTTGGTGACATCTGTTCCTCTCCGGCTCCCTGCTAAGAACATAAGCCAGCACAGCTAAAACCCTAGACCTACTTGTGTGGATTAGGCATGCACTTGGGGAGCATGGGTGGAGCAGTCCTGCCCACTGTTTGACCGTGCCATCCTTTACTTTGCATAGACGTCCTTTGTACTGGGCAATAGGGAGTCTAGGGACTCGTCCTGCCATCCTGATGAGCCATGGGTGCTCGCTGACCCTGGCCACAGGCCAGGCAGAGCCATAGCTACTCTTGCCTGCAGCATGTTGGCGGGGGAGGAGGGGGCAGCACCTCAAGGAGCAGCTCCCCAGTGTCTTCTGGCCAAGGACCTTTGTGTCAGGAGCAGTCAGCTGGCCTTGGGTTCTCTTTCTGTCTTGGCAATGCTGGCTAGAATGGAGATGGTAGAGAGATGCCTTAAAGAGGGACCTCAGGGTGCCGATGAAGAGGAAATGAGCCCACAGGGCTTTGGAGGAAACCTTGTCCTCTCCCGCGCCGCTTCAGTGAAGTGCCCATGCTGGTGCTGAAGAAGCACCAGCAAGCACAAGTGTTAGCCCACTGTTGGGGGGCTAAGGTAGCTGGAACACCCCATGGCCTCTGCACACACACAGATGGCTGTCCTGGTGAAGGGCTCCTAAGTCAGAGAACCCAGGAGAACTTCCTGTGTGCAGTAATTACCGCAGTTGGGACCGTGTTCCATGTAACCTCTCTCTCTTTCTATCCTCTCTGTCAGGTTTGATGAAATCCTGGAAGCCAGCGATGGCATCATGGTGGCTCGTGGTGATCTAGGCATTGAGATTCCTGCAGAGAAGGTCTTCCTCGCTCAGAAGATGATGATTGGGCGGTGCAACCGAGCTGGGAAGCCTGTCATCTGTGCTACACAGGCACGTGCCTCTCCCCGCATTCACATGCTTGTAGGGCAGCCACCTGGGCTCTCCCCAGGGCCTGCCCCATGTCCCTCAAACACACACACCCTCCCTTACCCTCATGGGCGGACACGCTATCTGGGGGGTCAGCTTGTAGTCCTTCATCTCTGAAGGTGGCCGAGGCCGCATCTCACTCCTGCTCTGTCCCCTTCCCAGATGCTGGAGAGCATGATCAAGAAGCCCCGTCCCACCCGGGCTGAGGGCAGTGATGTGGCCAACGCGGTCTTGGATGGAGCTGACTGCATCATGCTCTCTGGAGAGACCGCCAAAGGGGACTACCCTCTGGAGGCTGTTCGCATGCAGCACCTGGTGAGTTGTCAGGCCTCCCCATCTTCACAGGCTTAGGCCGGGCCCGGGGTGGAGGCGGGCTCTGGTACAGAGCGACACCTTTTAGGCATCTGCGCCCACAACCTTTGATGATCCTCTGTAAGTCACAATAAGAGTGATGAGGTGTGTGCTGGGGAGAGGGGTGTCTTGGGTTTTTTCCCTCTTCTGCCTTCCCTGCCCACACATGCTCCTCTTTCCTTCTGTTGTGGAGGTGTCCTCCATTAGAGCACAGTTCACTTCTGGCTTCAAGGCTGTGAGTCCGTCCCTTGGCTCAAGTGCTCAGAGATACTTGGGCTTTTCCTCTGGATAGCCCAGAGGACCCCTGAGTACCTCTGTCCCATTCTGGGGAAAGCCATAGGCTCCTGTTCTCAGCTGATCTATCTGGGGTCCACTTGATTCCCCACCTTGTCCCACATCAGGCGCCTCCCCCTCCCCGCCCCAGGGGCCCCGGGCGTGCGCGGGAGTGACCGAGCTGGCCTTGCATGGCGCCTGCAGCCGGGCCTGCTTTGCTGAGCTGCTGCACGCGCCTCAGGCTGAAATGTGGGGTTTAGTGACTGGCAGCAAGTCCACAAATAGATACGGGCGGAAGGAGGGCTGGGCCTGCTGGGCCTGCAGCGAGCATCCGGAGGAGTCCTGGACGTGGCTCTTTGGCTCGGCCATGGCCTGCTGCCAGCTGTTTCTCCGTTCCTCTACCCTGTCTGGTCCAGCCCTAGACTCGCTCAAGAGTCAGCCCAGGCTTCAGTCACCAGGGCTCCTCAGGCCAGGGAGACAGAGTGCTGTAGATTCACTTTCTCACAACAGCCCCATGTCAGTGCTTATGACGTGTGTGGAGCTCAGCAAACTTGTCTCTGATTCTGAAGTGGGTTGTTGTTTTTTTAACCTTCCTATTCCCTTTTCCGTCAGCAAAGGATCCCTATGCCTTTTGTGTGATGCCCCCTCCCCTGCATCCCTCAACTGTGTGTCCAGTTACTAGGTTGTATGGATTGATGGAACCTTCCTATCCTCTGTGTGACAGAGGTCAGCCCAGCTTACAGATGAGGATTACATGATGATAAAGCCTCAGTTTGAACCCAGATCTGCTGGCTCCAGAGCCAGTGTTCTCCTGCAGCACTGGGCTTTGTCTCGCAGGAGATAAAGCCACGTCTCCATTAGGGGCCTGTACTGGGGGCAGAGGCTAAGAGTCAGGCTCTGGCCTCTGAATTCCAGTTCTGGTTTTCCATACCCCCAGTCTCTCCTATGAACAGACAGACACTTTAGAGGGAACCTCGGGGCTTGGGATGGCACTGCTCAGAATATAAGTTACAGGGTCTGGGCTAGGTGGTGCAGGCTTCACCTTTCCCCGTCCCCAGTTAACACTGGCTGACAGCTTCTCGCAACTGTTCACTGCTTTCTCTTGTGTCTGAGGCAATGAATGACCCATAACTAAGGGCCTAGGCAGTACCAGGTATGGTTCTGTTTCCTATTCATGTCTCCTCGTCTTTGGGCTGCATGCACCCAATTCTCAGAGAAAGAAAATCTGTAACCTAGTAAATCCTGCCACATGCCTGCTTACACTGTCCAATTAATGAGATGTTATTACTGATTCTCCCCTATCCCATCGTTCTCTAAGATACTGCTGGTTGCATTATAATCCTCTAGAGCTTAAATTTTCTAATTTTTGATGTTACCTGCGTGCTTCCGCAGGCCGTCTGCCTCTTCACATGGCTGTTCAGTGTGCCCCTCACAAATCTGCCATTTCTCCACCTTCGTGTTTGGAACACGGTTAAGCTGTGTGGCTTTGGCTGTGTCTGATGCCGGCTTTCCTGCGCTGCTCAGTGTGCAGGCTATTGGAAAGGCTCGTAGCAGCCCAGTGCCTGAAGCCAAGCAAATGCTCCATGTGTGCAGGGAAGCCCACGGAGGAGCCCTTCGATAACCAGCCAGCCATGTGAGGAGGGAGGGCCTGTTTCTGCCTATAATTCTGTCATGAGGCAGCATGGTCAAGTCCTGCCAGGGAGTGGCATGGGCCGGGCCTGGGCATGTTTCTGTGCTGAGGTGCTAGAGCCTGCCGCCATGTTGTCTCTCTCTACCTTCACCCCCACTCAACAAATCCTTCCAGAATGGAAGAACCGATTTTTCCTCTCTTGGAGGAGAAGCAGCAGCAATTGGTGCTAGAAATTCTCTACCCGTCCCTGAGCAGTTGGGCTTTCATCATGCTGCCTCTTTGCATCTGCCTGAAGGACAGATTTAGCCAATTAACCTAAGGTTACCTTCCTCTGATTAATTCCCCATTCTGTCTTTCCATGTGTTGTCTCTCGTTTTTCCCCCTCCTCTTCCCCTCTTCCTTGCTTCTCCTCCCCCCTAAACCTTACAGATAGCTCGTGAGGCTGAGGCAGCCATGTTCCACCGCAAGCTGTTTGAAGAACTTGTGCGAGGCTCAAGCCACTCCACAGACCTCATGGAAGCCATGGCCATGGGCAGCGTGGAGGCTTCTTATAAGTGTTTAGCGGCAGCTTTGATAGTTCTGACGGAGTCTGGCAGGTAGGGCCCCAAGGGCAGGTAACTCTGTAGGATAACCAGCCTCTCGCTCCAGCTGATCTGGAAGACCGATAGGGCCCAGCCCTCTTCTCGTCTGCAGGAAGCCAGCCAAGGAGGTCAGGGCAGGGCAGGACCAAAGGGTCCTTTGGCTCGGTAGGCACAGTGGATGTCACGGGCACCTGGTGAAGGACTAGTTCCTGTGGGTTTTGATCTTGCTCACCTCAGCGTCTCTAGTAGTCGGGCTCCTCTTGGCCTCGCATCCAGGGACACGTTCTTCACCAGCTGTCTGTGCAACTCTTCCTCACCCTCTCCCGTTGTGACACAGCTCTGACAAAGCTCTGTCCCCCTCTCGTCCCTCTGGACGGATGTTGCTCCCCTAGATTGCCCGTGAGGCAGAGGCCGCCATCTACCACTTGCAATTATTTGAGGAACTCCGCCGCCTGGCACCCATTACCAGCGACCCCACCGAAGCCGCCGCCGTCGGCGCCGTGGAGGCCTCGTTCAAGTGCTGCAGTGGGGCCATTATCGTCCTCACCAAGTCTGGCAGGTAGGAGGTGGCGGGGATGCCCTGCTCAGGGGCACCTCTCTTGGGTGTCCTGAGAGCAGCGCATTGAACAGGGCTCAGATGGCACTGAGCCAAGGTAAGACCCCTCTGCCTGCCACCAGGGCCCAGAGGATTCCAGGCAGCACTCCTAAGTGGTGTCGGATCATTTGGATCCAAAGCAAGTTTACATCCTCCAAATAAACCAGAGACTTAATCCTAGAACTGCAGATAGACCTGACTATAAATGGTTCTTTGATATTTAAAAGCTAACCTTTTAAAAAAGTAGATGATGACCATTTTGTTCATTCCAGTTACTGTGTGCTCTTTAAAAGGTCAGTTTGGAAAATTAGTGCTGTTCACTGACATGCTATTTTGTTGGTACACCTGTCCCTGTCAGTCTTTGAGCCCCAAAGGCAAGTGGGTTCAGGACCAGGAAAGGTCACCATGTTATCTTGCTGGCTCTCTGGTGCTGTGCAGCCACGCTGAGGCCTGTGCTCGGCCTTGGCCTTAGGATCTCTTCCTAGTCGGGGACATTGAGTTAGCCTCTGTCACTGCGTCGGTCTGGAAGGGTGCTCCCCATCCCTGCCCCTGGGGCCACGAGGGTTTTTTTGGAGGGGGAGGGTAGAGGGGAGCAGTTCAGGCAGTCCCCATGCACTGAGGAGCAGTAGGTGGGGCCTTCTGTAGAAGCAAGACATGAGATCTGTGCAGACTCCCTCAGCAGAGGGCTTGGGATAAACCGCTCCAATCATTAGGGTTGACCTTTATGAAAAGGTCCAACCTTTGCTATTTGGCTATTTTTAGTTCTAGTCTTCTGGGATTTCACCCTTACTAGTCCCGACTTCAGCACTTGCTCCCCTCTGAAAGCCTTGTATGGGGGCCAGGACTTTAGCAGGGCATTCTCTGCTGTGACATGGCTTAAGTTTCCTGGACACCTGTTGAGTGTCCTTACAGCTTGCCCTCTGAGGCTCAGTGCCTCCTACAAGTAAGCCTGCCCCAATTCTGAGAGACATCTGCAACCACAAGTGTGCAGTGTCCGAGTTCCAGGAAGTACCTGGCTCCGGGGCTTGGGGCCCCCTAAACCCTCCATAGCCTTCACAGGCAGAGCCCACGACACTAACCTTCCCATCTCCTGGTCTTGCCTCCTGGGTTACACGCAGATTTCTAAGCCTTGCTTAGATACTCAGGTTTGGCTTTAGAGCCCAGTTGCTGGGACTGCTTCAGGGACTTGGGGGCCATGTGGGCTGGGGAAAGGGCACCAGCAGTAGGGAAGGCTTGTGTTGCAGAGTCCCAGGGGGGCTGGTGGGCTCTGCTCCTGTTCTTTGCAGATGTCAAGAGTCAGGTGCTATTCACATGCTGCTTGGCTTATAGCTGATGCTGGCAGCGAGAGGACTGGGTGCTGGTGAGGTTGGGCAGGGCTGTATCTGCCAGAATGGAAAAGTTCAGAAGAGGGGGTTCTGCCACCTATGGGCCATGTTGGGTCACTGGGTGAGACTGACCATGCTGGGCGGTATGACCTGGGGCCCTGGCCTATGGGGAGGGGAGGAAGGCAAGTGGGTGGCATAGCTAGAGGTGTAGAAGTAGAAGAGGCCTAGTACGTGCTGTGGAAGATACAGATGAGGGGCTGCCCCGGCTTTGGGCGCAGATGCTAAAATGGCTAGGGTCACAGGCTGGCATAGTGAGTTGGACTGGAGGGTGAGCTGTTGCTGAAGGCTCTCCAGGGCTTCCTGGGAGGCTCCTGAAACTGTTGAATGGTTTCTTCTGCCCGTCCATCATCCTGTTGCAGGTCTGCTCACCAGGTGGCCAGATATCGCCCCCGTGCCCCCATCATTGCTGTGACCCGGAATCACCAAACTGCCCGCCAGGCCCACCTGTACCGCGGCATCTTCCCTGTGGTGTGTAAGGACCCAGTGCAGGATGCCTGGGCTGAGGACGTGGACCTTCGGGTGAACTTGGCCATGAATGTTGGTGCGTGGCTGGGAGCAAGGGCTAGAGCTTGGAGGGGTGGGGAGGATGCTTGAGCACTGGTCTCCCTGGGATCCTCTAGAAATGGGAACATGCCGACCTTCAGGTGTGCAAAGGCCCTAGCTGTCTTCCTTGGGAATGTTCTCGAATCTTCCATCCCAGTCCCTCAAGTTCTGGGCTGAGCCCAGGAGGGAAGGAGGAGCCTTTTGAGTTCTGGGGCTGAGCTGCCCACTTCTCTCCTCACTGTCTTCCCATTGTGGGGCCTAAAGCAAAGGATACTGGATAGTCAGGGTTGTCTGTTCTTTGTCATCTGCTCATTACTGAGGGTTAAAAAAAAAATTAGAGCTCCTACACTGCCGGGTGTCATACACACAGATTATGTACTCATGACCTTTGTCCCTAATAAAAGTAGGGTCAGTGGATAAGCAGAAGCAACGAGCTCTGACTTTGGGCAAGGTTCTCCACCCTCTAGAGTATAAGATGAGAGGTGTCCAAAGGTCCCTGCCAACTCTATTTGATTGATAAGGAAATACCCGGGCCTCCCTCATTCATCCCCTTTGCATGGGCTGTGATGCTTGCGCCACCTTGTGGCATAAGGAAGTAATGATCAGTCAGCCCTGCTTGTTCCTCTGGCTGCGGGGCAGTCAGCCAGGTGCATACCTGCCTGGCTTGGCTTTTACTCACCATCCTTTCTTCTCTTCCTTCAGGCAAGGCGCGAGGCTTCTTCAAGAAGGGAGATGTGGTCATTGTGCTGACTGGGTGGCGCCCTGGCTCCGGCTTCACCAATACCATGCGTGTAGTGCCCGTGCCATGATAGGCCCCAAGAGCCCCTTCTCCAGCCCCGTCCCACCCCCTTCCCCCAACCCATCCATTAGGCCAGCAATGCTTGTAGTGCTCACTTGGGGGTTGTAATGTGGCACTGGTGGGCTGGGATGCTAGGCAAGAATATTAATGCCTTTGTGAAACATGACTGTTTTTTTTTTTTTTTAAGACCCTGTTCAGGTGGGGTAACCCAGAGCTGGGCTGCACATCATGTGACCCCATCCAAGCCAGGGATGAAGGGAGGGTGCAGGACCAGTAGCCCCAGAGCTTTAACAGAGGGCAACAGCTCCTATATCTCCTTTTTGTGTACTCCATTCAGTTCCTATAGAAAATGGATACCCAGACAACTCCTACCCCTGGCCTGGCGTCGAGAGACTGCCAGCAAGAGTTGTGGCATAGGGCAGTGGTTCCAGTTTAAGGAGACTGGCCCAGGCCCTTCCTTGCTCCCCCATCCCTCTCAGTCTCCCTCCACTCCCACCTTGTCGTGCATTGTGCACTTGTGTTCCTACACTCCACTCAGCTGTCCTTGCAGGCAAACACTCCCCCCACCCTCCAGTTTCCCCACTACTGCAGCCACTTCCCGGCCTGTTGCTATAGAGCCTACCTGTGTCAATAAACAACAGCTGAAGCACCGGTTTCCTCTCATTTCTGATGGGGGGGGGGGTGTGGGGTGTGGTTGGTGAACCCTGTTGCAGCTCCTGGTGGTTGCTCCTGTGTGACGACCCAGGTCACCTGCCGTCTTATCTGCGGGGTGCAGAGGTGCTGGTGCTGGGAAGGCAGTAGCCGACTGTCTTGAGGATACAGGTTACCTACCCCTTATCCTCAGGCACCCTGAGGAGGTGGTAGCTGGGTTTCTAAAAACTGCAGCTGGGGACATTTTATTGGCTTATTTGGACCAAAGAGGAGAGGGCAGCAACAAGGGCCCCTCCCTCCTGCTCTGGTGGGTAAAACTCAGTGAAGCGGCCGTTGCCCTGCACCTCCCATATGTCTTCTGCAGTAGAGGCCTCTAACATAAAGGCACTATAGGAAGGCCCCAGGTATGGCTCCCAGTTTCCAGAATATTTATCTCTGGGTTCTCTTTGTCCCCATTTGTTTGCTAATGTCTTACTCCCTTGACAAAGGAGGGCTGAAAGGTGGGGAGAGGTTTGGAAATGAAACTGAATCTGGCTTGCACCTTACCCCTCTAGATTCCTTCCAAGAACCAAGCCCTACCTGGTGGGAGGAGGGGAGGGTCCTGCAGGCCACGTAAGATGGGGGGATAGGGCTTTGGCCCCATTCCCAAGGCCCAGGTCATTGTCACATCGCACCATTCTGAGCTTTACTGTCTTGCTTCCCCACTTGATTTCTGGCCATCTTCGGTCCCTCGCAGGACCCAACTCTGGGAAAAGCATGAAAGCATTCTGGCTCCCTGTCTGCCCAACTATCCAGTTCAAAATATCTTCCTTCGTTGGTGTGGGGAGAAGTTGAAACCTGTCCTGGAGCTCAGAGTCGGGAGGTTTTGGAGGAGGTCGAGAGGAGGTTGCTGCAGAGGGCACCGAGCTCCGAGGCTGGTAGGGCTGAAGAGGAAGAGCCTGGAGGGGACCCAAGGCCTGCGCTGTGAGGAGCACGAGGTGCAGACAGAGGCCGGGCCACCGAGACTCGCGGGTCCGGAGGTGGGAGAAGTAGAATCTGCGCAGAGCTCGGGGCGTTCCTGGAAGAATAACGGCCAATGGGCGGGCCGGGCCCGCTCAACAGCCAATGGGCGGGCGGGGGCGGGCCCTCGGGGCAGAGGCGGGCGAGCGGGCGCCGGATCTGGCCGCGCGGTCCCCGGCGCTAGCTGGAGGCGCCGCAATGACCGCTCTGAGCCGGGGCGAGGTCGCCGAGGCGGGCTGGTAAGGGGCTGCGCCCAGCGGGCTGGGCTCGGGGCTCTGGGGGACGAGGGAGCGCTTCCCCACGGGGCGAGGGGAGGCGGCCGCGGGGGGCCCCTGCTCCTCGGTGCATTCTTCCCTCGGGGCAGGCACTTCCCGGCCCCGGGCATTTGGGCTCGGCTCCAGAGCTTTGCTGCGCGGGCCAGGGAGCCTCCGAGGGGCTGCGAGGTGTTGGTGAGGGGGCAGATGGCCCTGCTGTCTGCGCTCCATACCTGGGTGGGAGTGAGAGAAGTCTGGGCGGCATCAGAATGGTGGAGGGCACCCTCCTTGGGACGCTTCTTGCCGCGTCTCGGATACCATCGCTATTCATTCATTCGTGTGTTCATTCATTCATTTACTCGTTCATTCATTCCCCAGCCAAATCGATTCCCTCGTCCTGACTGCTCCTCACCCAAATTCGGGCGATTCCCTGATGGCCCTCGGAGGGGTCAGCCTCTCCCCTTTCCCAGCCGGGTCTGCAGTTGTAGTGGCCCGCGGCGGCCCAGGAGGCAGCGTGGAGCTGTCCCAGCACGACTCGGCCGCACCCGTGCGCCAGGCCCGTCCCGATCGGGCGCGCTGGGGCCGGTCTCTTAGCCTGGAGATCTGATCCAAAGTCAATTTGGGAGGAAGGAAAGTTCTTGCACCTGGGGAAGGAGCAAGGAGGCTGGGCAGGCTGGAGTTGGCGTTTCAGGTGACAGCAAGAATTGTGGTCTCTGCCCCTTGAGCTCTTGGGGTTCCGCGGGCTGAGATTATTTAGGGAAGACAGAGGCAGCGAATGAAGCTGTAAGTTCCTGCCCTTGCCCAGGTCCCAAGCCCCACAGTCTGAGCTCTGGAGGGTAGGCTGACTCCCCTGGCCAGCTAGCACTGGGGGAGATGGGGTGAATGTGTGAATCCTGTGTCCACCCCACACAGATTTCTGGAACCTGCTGAATGCTTTGGGGCTCCCTCTGTCCTGTTTTCAGAGGCTGATGGGTCTCTACCCAGCTGTCATCTGCCCTTATTCACTTTGCTGTCTCCCCCCTCCTCATGATTGTTTAAGGGTGCCCCATCCTTGCAGGGATTAGGTTCCTAGAGAATAAGAGAGAGTGCCCTGACAATCTTGTGATGTCTTTGTGCCATGTACACCTCTAGCTGGCTCCGAAGTCCAGCTTCTTTCAAAGATTTGTGGGGTTGCAGGGAGAAGTGGAGCAGAGGGGGCCAGTATACCCCCCTTCACAGTCCTCTGATTATGGTGGCTAGAATCCAGTCCATGCTGACAGACACTCTGAGGTTTGAGGTTACAGTTCAACAAGGCCAGTTAAGCAGTGACCATCTCTGGGGCAAATGGGCGGTCTAGAGGGCAAAGCGGACAGACGCTGCCACTGAGCTTCCAGGAGAGTTTCTGCTGGGACCAAATCAAAGTTCTTCCTGACTTGTCTTCAGGAGAAATTTCTGAATATCCTGGAGGGGACAGCCCGGGCCCTATCCATGCCTTGATGTTACAGGTTACTTTCAAGTTTCTGAACTTAGGCGAGTCCTCGAAAGTCTTAATGCAGACCAGAAACCTGTGTGTCAGTTCATCCACTTAAGATGACCAGCCCCCTGAGGTTGAAGGTCAGCAGTACTCAAGACGGGTTTATACCAGCCATCCTCCCTGAAGCTCTTCCCAGTGCCTACTTGGGTGGCTCCCCCCATCCTTAACTTGGCTAAGCTGTAGCTTTGGCCCCTGAATGCCACATATCATATTTATCAGACCAGCATGAAGACCCTTGCTCTGGGAATCAGAAGTGAGTTCTAAGCCTCACGCTGTTCCTATTTTGCTACAACTTAGGAAAAGTCAGGTCCCCTCTCTGGGTCTGCTTTGCCATCATCATAAGGTAAGGAGATTGGATTGTAGGCTCTCTAAGGGCCTTCTCTATGCTGTCATTCAGTGGTTCTGCTAATTAGCCTCAATTTCTGGAGGTATTTTATGTTTTCACATAATTTCTTCTTTGCTATGACTACGTATGGAGCATGTGACTCCTGATCTCAGAGTCATGAGTTTAAGCCCCACATTGGGCTTAGAACTTACTTAATAAACACACACATGTGCGTGCATGCACACACACACACACACACACGCAAGCCCATGAAATCAAAAAGCATTCCACTGTTGTCCAGTGTCTGAGTTTGGACACCAGAATATAACTTGCTTTTCTCCTTTCTTGAAAAGTGAAAATAAGCCCTACAATTCTGCAGCCATCTCTGGTGCCGAGTGTAAGTTTGGCATGAAGTCAGGCTTGGCCACTGCGCTGCTATTCACCTGGGTTGGAGGGGCATCAAACTGTCACCACCTGTTATCACCAACCTTTGAAGCTTTGATTAATCCCCCAAGTGTTTACTAATATGGGAAAGGAAGGAGGTGGGGAGGGCAGAAGTCCCTGGGAATAGAGCTTCCTATGTGATAATAAGTAGTTGCCCCCATTTCCTGCACAAATTCCCCCCCCTCCCAAAGGAGTACCTGCCTGCTACAGCATAGATTCCAGAAGGAAGGCTTTTTTCCCCAAGAATATAAGCCTCTACAGGGTAAGCTGTAGGCACCTAGGTGCTCAGTCGGTTAGCAGCCAACTCTTGCTTTGGGCTCAGGTCATGATCTCACAGTTGGTGGGATTGAAACCCCGCTTTGGGCTCTGTGCTGACAGCCAGGAGCCTGCTTGGGATTCTCTCCTTCTCTCTCTGCCTCTCCCATGCTTGCTCACTCTCAAAATAAATAAATAAACCTTAAAAAATCCTATTGATAACCCACAGAGGTTAAACCCCTCTTCAAGTCCTAGTCCTAAAAGAGTGTTTCCTTGTGGGGTACCTGGGTGGCTCAGTCAGTTGAGTGTCTGTCTCTCGATTTCCACTCAGATCATGGCTCAGGTCATGATCCCAGGGTCGTGGGATCCAGCCCTGCATCGGGCTCCTAGCTGAGCACGGACCCTGCTTGGGATTCTCTCTCTCTGTTCCTCCCCCCCCCCAAATAAATAAAATGAAGGTGCGCCTGGGTGGCTCAGTCGGTTGAGCGGCCGACTTCGGCTCGGGTCATGATCTCATGGTTCGTGAGTTCCAGCCCTGCATCAGGCTCTGACAGCATGGAGCCTGGAGCCTGCTTCGGATTCTGTGTCTCCCTCTCTCTCTCTGCCCCTCCCTTGCTTGCACTCTGTCTCTCAAAAATAAATAAACATAAATAAAAAATGAATAAAATTAAAAAAAAAAAAGAGTGTTCCCTAATATCCACTAGAAGATCACAGAGTGAATTTCAGATGTCAACTTCTGGTTGGCACTATTTCTTTTTTAATCTGAACTAAGAAGCATATAAAGAATTCATTTAAATCAAACACAAATTTATTTTCCTCCTAACGGGTTGACATGGCACATCAGTGGTATATTGAATAATTGTCAAAATCCTACTGTATTTCATTTCATTGGCATCCCTTTTGTCTCTGACTTAGGGTCAGAGCAGCAGCGTGGGTAGTATGCCTGAACAAACAACTGCGACCAGTTATAAGGATTTTTTTCTCTCTCTTCTGTAGAAAAAAGTTTAAATATTTTTACTATGTGTTAACATTAACCAGATTACTCAAAACCTGCCCATACCAACCCAGGCCCCACAAAATGCTATTTATTTATTTATTATTTTTAACTTTTAAATTATTTTTAATTTTTTTTATTTTTGAGAGACAGAGAGACAGAGCATGAATGGGGGAGGGGCAGAGAGAGAGGGAGACACCGAATCCGAAGCAGGCTCCAGGCTCCGAGCTGTCAGCACAGAGCCGGACGCGGGGCTCGAACCCACAAACCGTGAGATCATGACCTGAGGCGGAAGTTGGATGCTTAACCGACTGACTGGGCCACCCAGGCGCCCCACAAAATGCTATTTAAAAATAATTTTGGTGGGGGGCACCTGGGTGGCTCAGTCAGTTAAGCATCCGGCTTTTGATCTCAGCTCAGGTCTTGATCCCAGGGTCATGAGTTCACTGGGCTCTGTCCTGGGCTTGAAGCCTACTTAAAAAAAATTTCTTTTTTTTTGAATTTTGTAAGACCATCCAGAAATTTTATTTTAAAAAATCTCAGAATTGATACTCATACAGGGCTTCCTTAATTACCAAAGAAGTTGAAAAATGCTTGTATTTTTCATTGTTAAATCTTTTCATTATGGAAATTTTCAAACATATATAAAAAGAATAGTATAATAAGCAGGATGCACCCACCACCCAGCTTCAGTGATTACCAAGTTACGGGCCAACCTTGTTTTGTATACACCTTTCCCGTCTCTCACTCCTGGATTATTTTGAAGCAAATCTAAGATATTATTTCATCTGCAACTGTTTCAGTGTGTATCTATAAAAGAGAAAGCCTTTAAAAAATATAACTATAGGGGCACCTGGGTGGCTCAGTCAACTGAGTGACTGACTCTTGATTTTGACTCAGGTCATGATCTCATGATTCATGAGATCGAGCTCTGTGTCTGACAGTGCAAGGCCTGCTTGGGATTCTCTCTCTTTCTCTCTCTCTTTCTCTCTCTCTCTCTCTCTCTCTCTCTCGCTCTCTGTCTCAAAATAAATACATAAACTTAAAAAAAATATGTATGTATGTAACTACAATCCTGTTATCACACGTAGAAACAGTAACTCCTTAAAATCATCAATGAATTAGCATTTAAAATTCCCCCATTGTCTCATAAATGTCTTTGTACTATATGTTTATTTTAATAAGGATCTGAATGAGGTTTAATGCAATTTGTAAACATATTGAATCTATGTATCTTTATCTTAATAATCTTTTGCAATCTATACGTTCCCCTTCCATTTCTTTTTTTTTTCCTTGCAATTTGTTTGTTGAAGAAATCAGGTTACTTGTCCAATACCATCTCTCAGTTTGTTGGTGGTGTTCAAAATATTCCTCTGACTCCTGTATTTCCTATAATTTGAGAGTTGGATCTAGAGATTGATCAGATTTAGGAGGTATTAAGCATGTGAGGAAGCACATAAGGGCTGGTTATTTCTCTTTGGGGGATGTTTGATGACTGTTTCACTTAGACACTTTATTCATTAGGAACTGCCACATGGTACTGCTCTAGTTCTTTCACTTCTTCATCATTTATTAGCTTGAATCTTTCTATAAAGAAATGTTCTCTCTGCAACAATTTGGTCACTGAGTTATAACTAGTACTGGAAAGGCAGTGATTTTTTTCCTTCTTCCCCCTTTTATTTATAAGTTTTCAAAAGAATGAGATGGGTTTCAAAAGAATGAGTATTTACCAAAGGCAACTGATGAGTCATTTTGTATTATTATGATCTTGTGGATTTACTCAATGTCTTTTAGTCCATTGCAGACATCAGTCTTCTTGATGCTCAGATTGTCCCATCTTTGTCCCATCTTCAGTTTGGCTCTTGAGAACTTGTGTCCTGTCTTTGATGGTTTCCTTGCTTTCTGGCAGGATTAGATATTTTAGACTCATTTGTGCATTTCCTGCCCCAAACCTGGAACCAGCCATTTCTCCCAAATGCTGGTTCCTTTCAGTGGAAATAATATTTAGAGACCACAATCTAAGCACCAGGGGTGTTCATTGCTAGCTAAGTGTTTATTAGTTAGAGTAATCAGTTTTGGAGTCTGTGTGTGTGTATATGTGTGTGTGTGTGTGTGTGTGTGTGTGTGTATATATATAATTTTTATTTATTTATTTGAGGGGGGGGAGAGAGAGAGAGAGAGAGAGAGAGAGACAGAATCCCAAGCAGACTTCATGCTCAGTGAGAAGCCCAACACGGGGCTCAATCCCACGACCCTGGGATCATGACCTGAGCCAAAATCAAAAGTTGGTCACTCAACCAACTGAGCCACCCAGATGCCCCAGAGTGTATATTTTCAACGCATTTTGGTGCTGATCAAACTAAAGTTGTGTTTCCTATCATTTTGAAAATCATAGGCTACATTAAAAATCTAATAAAAGTGAAATGTTGTCTTTCCAGAAACATGTCCCTTTGCTCAGACACAACGATTTTGCCCCAAATCCCAGGAGTTCACAGACCCTCCCTGCAAGCCATGCTTGGAATCCAGGATTCATTAGACTGTCAGCTGGGGTCCATAATGATGGAAGAAGACTTGGGAGGACTAGAAATAACCAGTTGACCCCATGTGAGTGTAGCAAGTAGGGACAGCTAATGGGTCTTGTAATATGAGACCCAGGGAGAAGAGAGTAGGAGTGGTGGTGTGGTCATGGCCTAGACTCTGCCCTGGTCACACCTACAGTGGAGATCTAGTTTTGTCAAGGAAGGAACAGGATGACAAAAGTTTGTTCCTTGGTGAAGGATCACTTGTTAGAATGAGGACCATTTAGAAAGAACTTTCTAGCAGGACTTTCTGCATGACCCGCCTGATGGATGATATTCACATGTAGGTACACATTTTTAAATTCCTTGTGCCTGATTGAAACTTTACATTTTTTTCACTTCCTGAACTCTGTATTTTCTTATACCCAGTTTCTTGATATAGATAACACTCAATAGTTTTTTTTTTCTTTTAAGTCATTCTCAGATATGTAGTCATTGTGATAGAATAATAGGAAAGGGCTGAGCCAAAGACCTGGATTCAAATCCTTTCTCCATCGCTGAGTTACTCCTGGCTCTGAGTCTCCTTCCTTCATCCATAAAAGAGAGTCACATCTGGCCCACGTCAAAGGTTCTTAGGCTGTATAATGGCCGGAGACACAGGAGGTGCTAACTAACCAAAAGTTAGTTTCTCTGCAACACTTTCAGCTTTGAGAATCTGAGATCACACCTCTCTGATGATCTAGCCCCAGCTTTGAGAAATCTTGGTCTGTTTCCTTTTAAAGGTGCAAAATGCATTTTTCTGAAATAAGCTTTATATCTGGTGGTAATTGTAGATTCACATGGTCTCATGTAGCTTTCACCAGTTTCGTCCAGTGGTAACTCGGGAATAACAAGAGCACCATAACACACCAGAAAATTGGCATTGATAGACCAAATTGACCTTATTCAGATTTTGCCAGTTTTACATGCACGTGTGTGTGTGTGTGCACGTGCACGTGTGTTTAGTTTCATGCAGTTTTATTACACATGGGGATTTGGCAAAGTTCATGTTTAAAATTAAGGTGTCTTTTTCTGTTGTATTCTAAGGGTTTTCATGTAAGAAGAATGAGGTTTTAGCAATTTGCAATTTCAGAGGTGTTTATTAGTTAATATTGCTGTGCTCTTGAAACAATTCTTTTTCTTGCTGTATCCATCTTCCTTTTTATTCTTTTCACCAACTGAAACTAGTTTATTGTGATCAGAAAAGTCAGGCAAAGTATATACAGAAAAGTATAAAGAAGAAAATAAAAAACACCTAAAATCCCAACTCATGGAGAAAAATACTGTTGGAATTTTGGGTAAGCATTCTTCTCACATATATTTTATTATGTATGCCGTTCTACATAATGCTTTTCCCAATGCTTTGTAATGCTATCATTTCGTGTTCACATAGACTTAGTTTTATTTATTTATTTATTTATTTTTTTAAAGGTGCAGTAGTTGTTTATTTATTTATTTTTTATTTTTATTTTTTAACTTTATAGTTTATTGTCAGGTTGGTTTCCATATAACACCCAGTGCTCTTCCCCACATAGACTTAGTTTTAATAAATAAGTTTTTTTTATGTTTTTATTATTTATTTTTGAGAGAGAGAGACAGAGCACAAGCAGGGGAGGGGTAGAGAGAGAGGGACACACAAGACCCTGAAGCAGCCTCCAGGCTCCGAACTGTCAGCACAGAGCCCAATGCGGGGCTCAAACTCATGAACTGCGAGATCATGACCTGAGCCAAAGTCGGACACATAACCAACTGAGCCACCCAGGTGATCCTAATAAATACGTTTTTTTAAAGTTTATTTATTTTGAGAGAGAGAGGGGAGAGGGAGGGCAGAGAAGGGGGGGGGAGAGAGAGAGAGAGGGAGAGAGAGAGAGAGAGAGAGAGAGAGAGAGAGAGAGAGAATCCCAAGCAGGCTCCATGCTGTCAGTACAGAGCCCAACAGGAGGCTTAATCTCACAAATGTGAGATCATGCCATGAGTCAAAATTAAGAGACAGACATTTAATTGACTGAGCCTCCCAGGTACCCAAATAAATAAGTTTTAATAAATAACTGTATAAATATCATTTTAAGGGGTGCCTGGGTGGCTCAGTCAGTTAAATGTCTGACTCTTGGTTTTGGCTCAGGTCGTGATCTTGTGGTTGGTGGGTTCAAACAACAAGTCAGGCTCCAAGGTGATGGTGCTGAGCCTGCTCGGGACTCTCTCTCTCCCTCTCTCTCTGCTCCTCCTTCCACTGGTGTGCTTTCTCACTCTCTCTCAAAATAAATAAATAAACTTGAAGAAATTTTTAATTGTTACATAGCCTTCCATCCCATGAATGAATAAACCACAATTTCTTCATGCCCTATTGTTTTTTTCTTCTAACTACACTTCATTGAACATTCTTATACATTTAAATTTGTGTCCAGTTATTTCCTAAGAGTAAATTGTTAGAAGTAGAATTTATGGTTCTGAGGCGTATCTCTGCCTATAAATGTATGTACCTTTTCTCACACTGCCCTACCACACAGGTGAGACTGCCCATTCGCCAACATGCTGATCAACAGTAGATATTATCAAACTTTTAAGTCTTTGAACTTTAATAAGTAAAAAAGGAGATATCATTTCTACATTTTATTTTTAGGTATCTTTAATGTTTTTGCTGATTTTGAAAGTATTACATGCCTGTTATAATACGTTTAAATAAAACAAATTATAGAGAGTAAACATCACCCCATAATTCTCACCCAAGATATAATCCCTGTTGTTTGATAATATACCCTTAAGTATAGATTTTAAATTTTATAAATGGATTAGTTATATCTTACTAATCTGTACCAACTTTTCACTAAACAACACATTTTGGACTTTGTTTTCCCTCCAAGCACATGCAGTTATACTCCACTATTTTAGTCAATCGCATAGGAATCTGTTATACTGATAAAATATTATTAGGTATTTCCACTTCTTTCACCATAATTGTTAGCCATATGCATATACATTTTTGCCTATTTGTGCATTTATTTCCTTATACCAAATTCTGTGAGATGGAGTTGTTGAATCAAAGGATTTATTTGTAATACATCCTTGGTGGTACTGAGAATTATAATTTTCTGAATGTTTACCAATAAGATAGTCATGAGAAATATTTCTTTTGTGATTTGTCTGTTCAATATTTTTGGCTCACTTTTACAAAATATTTTTATTATTTTTAAAAATTAATTGACTTATATTGAGAGGCAATGTGAGTGTAGGAGAAGCAGAGAGAGGGAGAATCCCAGGCAGTCTTCACACTGTCAGTGCAGAGCCTGATGTGTGCCTCGAACTCACGAAACTGTGAGATCATGACCTGAGCTGAAACCAAGAGTCGAACGCTGAACCAAGTGAGCCACCCAGGTGCCCCATCTTTGCTTCTCTGTTAGATTGTTAACTTCTTCTTATTGACTTGTATGAGCTGATTATATGTTTAAAAATATCAATTCTTTGTTTAAATTTTGATGCACAAAATCTTTAATTTTTATGCAATTAAATCTTTTATGTGTTCTGGGTTTTATATCTTGCTTTCAGAAAGATCTTTCCTGGGGCACCTGGGTGGCTTATTCGGTTCAGCATCCAACTTCAGCTCAGGTCAAGATCTCACAGTTGTTGAGTTTGAGCCCTGCGTTGGGCTCTGTGGCTGACAGCTCAGAGCCTGGAGCCTGCTTCAGATTCTGTATCTACCTCTCTTTTTGCCCCTCACCTGCTTATTCTCTCTCTCCCTCTTTCTCTCTTTCTCTCTCTCACAAAAATAAATAAATATTTAAAAAAATTTTAAAGAAAGATCTTTCCTCATATTTTAATATTCTCCTCTATTTTATTTTGGTTCTTTAAAAAAATTTTTTAATGTTTTATTTATTTTTGAGACAGAGAGAGACAAAGCATGAGAAGGGGAGGGGCAGAGAGAGAGGGAGGCACAGAATCCGAAGCAGGCTCCAGGCTCTGAGCTGTCAGCACAGAGCCCTACGCGGGGCTCAAATCCACGAATGTGAGATCATGACCTGAACCGAAGTCGGAGGCTTAACCGACTGAACCACCCAGTTGCCCTGGTTCTTTTTTGATTTAGAAAATATTTGAATGTTTAATCTCCTTGGAATTTATTTTTGTGAACTGTGTAAGACAGCCAATTGCCCCAATACCATTTATTGGACAATCCATTCTTCTCTTACTTACTTGAAACACCTTCTTTATCATGTGCTAAATTCTTAGATGCCCTTAGATCATGTTCTGGACTCCCTGTTAGGACTCCCTGTTAGAATCTGTTAATCTTTCCTAAGCCAGTAAATACCATGGTATTTTGATTGCTCTAGCTTTGTAGTTTCTTCTGACATCTGGAAAGGCAAGCCCTTGCATTAAATTTGAGATAAATTAGCTTCTTTAAAACTTTGAATCTTCCCACTTAAGAACATTAATTCAAGTCTTTTTTTTTTTTTTTTCCCATGTAAGTCATTTAAAAATATGTTCGTGGTTTTCTTCTCATGGACTTTCTACATTTGAAAAGTTATTTTGGGGGCTCCTGGGTGGCTCAGTCAGTTAAGCGTCAGACTTCAGCTCAGGTTATGATCTTGTGGTCAGTGGGTTGGAGCCCTGCCGCCGGCTCGGTGCTGAAAACTTAGAGCCTAGTCTGCTTTGGATTCTAGGTCTCCTTTCTCTGCTCCTTCCCTGTTCATGTTCTGACTCTCTCTCAAAAATAAATAAACATTTAAAAAAAAGAAAGAAAAGTTTATTCTTGGTATTTTATATGTGTTGTTGCCATATGAAAAGAATCATTTTCCCAAATATATTTTATAACTTTTGTATATTTTATTATATATATATATATATAGTGGGTATATAGAGAAATGATTGACTTTTATATTCATCCTATAAGCCCTAGAATAATGAACTCCATAATATTCCCACCACAGTTCTGCCTGGCGCAGTCCTCAAATATAAGAATGTCTGGGCCACTTTGTTAGTTTTTTTTTTTTTCCCAGCTGATTATGTGTCCTCAAGATAGTTTATCTTACCATCTTTCAAATAAAAATTCTCTCTTTTGGAGGGGCGCCTGGCTGGCCAAGTGGGTGGAGCATGAAACGATTTCGAGATCTCCGTTTGATGGAGAGCTTAAAAATAAGCATTTAAAATAAAATTTTAAATTCTTTTTAGTATTCAAACCGTTTCTTTCATTTTCTTGCCTTTGTGTAATGGCTAGAACCTCCTGCTGAATAATAGGGGCGAGAGCAGGCATTCCTAGGGGGTTTCCACCAGTTAGACACCTGGAGTTCTCCCTAGAGGAAGAGGTCCCAGGACCCAGCAAACTCCTGAAGACTGCTAGGTCATCGCTCAGGAATCTGACTTAGCCGCAGCACAGCCTGGGGAAGCTGAGTTGTTCAGACCCCGCAGCAGGGCACCAGCCAGACCCCGCTTTGGAGCGTCCCAAATCCAGGCCAGCTACCGAGTTTGGCTGAGGTCACCGATCCAAGAGGGGGATCTCGGGTGGGGCGCTGGATCCTGTTTCGGGGAGGCCCGGAGGTGCGGGCCGGCGCAGCGTCTGCGCTCCCGGCAGCGCCCCCCCCCCCATCGGTTATAAGCGTTTGCCCTTACCCCCAGTGGCCCATCGGCCCCCTGAAAGGTTGGGTCGGGCCAGCAGGCGGGATCTCTGGCGCCAGGCCGCCGCCGTGGGGAGCTGGCGCGAAGTGCGGGGCTGGAATTCCGGGTGTGGCTGCCCTCTGGCGCCGGTGACCCTGGGCTTCTCAGCCCTTGCTGAGGCAGGCGCTGTAAATGGACCAGTGGTTCTCGCCTGGGGTGGAGGAGCAGCAGGTGAGGGTGCTGGGGAGGGGTGGGCCCGGGAGGAAGGTTGCGGGCGACGGCAGCTCCCCTCCCCCCAGGGAACCAGGAAGGGGCTGTGCAATCCCTTCTCCTCCCCTCCTCCAGCATCTCTGCCGTCTTTCACTGGTGGGAAGGCAGGATCCGACAGGTCGGTGTGGTGCTGAGCTGGCCCGTGACCTGTGCGGAGCAACAACCTCACCTGTACTCAGAGGCCTGTCCTCACTGTCCGTCCCTGGGATGCAGTCACCACCCTGGGAGGGAGGAAGGAGGAGCAGGCCTTTAGCACCTGGATTCGTACCGCACTTACTGCCCCCGCCAAGATTGTCCCTGGCTGCAGTTACCCGTCCTGTCCTCGCTGCCCTGCCGAAGTGACTGCCTTTACTTTTCCTCGTCCTTGCCTCTCAGCAAACTTCACAGATTCCCATTCCTCCTTTTGAAACAACACTCCTTCCGCTTCCACGACAATCTCTATCCCTGGCTTTCTCTCTACTTGGCTCACCCTCTCCTAGTCTCCTCCTTCGGGGACACTCTCCTCCACACAGTCTTTAAGTGCTGTGCTTCTTCAAGGTCCCAGATTTATCTCCTCCCTCTCCCTCTCCTTGAGATGTAATTCACATACCACAAAACTCACGCTTTTAAAGTGTACAATTCAGTGACTTTTAATGTTGCACAGCCATCACCACTAATTCCAGAACTGTCTCATCACCCCAAAAAGAAACCCTGTGCGCATTAGTCACTTCCCATTTCCCCTTTCCCCAGCACCTTGGCAACCAGTAATCTACTTTCTGTTTCTATGGATTTGTCAGTTCTCAACATTTCCTGTAAATGGACCCATACAGTGTGTGGGCTTTTGTAACTGCCTTCTTTCACTTAGCAGAACGTTTTTAAGGTCCTTTCAGATTGCAGCTTGTATCAATATTTCACTCCTTTTTATGGCTCCATAATATTCCATTGTGTGGATAGGCCATAGTTTATCTGTTCATCAGTTGATGAGTATTTGGCTTGTTTCCATCTTTTGGCTAATTATCATAATGCTATGAGCATTCTTGTACGAGATTTTGTGTGGACATGTTTTCAGTTCTCCTGGGGTATATACCTAGGAGTGCTATATAACTCTGCGGTTAACCATTTGAGGAACCGTCAAACTGTTTTCCGAAGCAGCTGTACCATTTTACATTCCCACCAGCAACATATGAGGGTTCCGATTTCTCCACATCCTCACCAGCATCTAATATCGACTATGATCTCCTAGTGTGTATGAGGTGGTATCTAATTGTGGTTTTGATTTGCATTTCCCTGATGGCTAAGGATGTTGAGCATCTTTGTATTGGTCATTTGACTTCACTTTTGGAAAAATGTTTATTCAAACATTTGTCCATTTTTAATTGGGTCATTTGTCTTTATCGTTCAATTTTAAGAGTTCGTTTTTTAAAAAAATTATTTTAATTGTGGTCAAGAAAAACACATAACACAAAATTTACCATCTTAACCATTTCTAATTGCATTTGTGCAGTTCAGTAGGTGTTAAGCACATACATATCATTGTGCAACCAGTCTCCAGAGCTTTTTCATCTTGCAAAACTGAGACACCCATTAAATACCTCTCTGTCTTCCCCTCCCTCCAGCCCCTGGCAACCACCATTCCACTCTCTGTTTCTTTGAATTCGATACTCTAGGCACTTCATATAAGTGGAATCATATTTGTCTTTGCTAACTGGCTTATTTAACTTAGTATAATATTTTCAAGATTGTAGGAGTTCTTTATATTTTCAGGATATCAGTCACTTATCAGATATACGACTTGCAATACTTTCTCCCGTTCTGTGGGCTGTCTTCACTTTCTTGATGATATCATTAGCAGCACAAAAGTTTGCAGTTTTGGTGAGGCTCTATTTATTTTTTCTTCTGTCTTGTGCTTTCTGTGTCGTATCTTAAGAGAAGGTTGCCTAATCAAAGATCACAAAGATTTACACTTGTTTTCTTTTTTTTTCATGTTTTTATTTATTTATTAATTTATTATTTATTTTTGAGAGAGAGAGAGACAGACAGACAGACAGACAGAGTGTGAGTGGGGGAGGGGCAGAGAGAGAGGGAGACACAGAATCTGAAGCAGGTTCCAGTCTCTGAGCTGTCAGCCGAGAGACCCATATAGGGCTCGAACCCACAAACCATGAGATCATGACCTGAACGGAAGTCAGACGCTTAACCGACTGAGCTACCCCGGCTCCCCAACACTTGTTTTCTTTTAAAAGTCTTGTTGTGTTAACTCTGACATTTGTGAGCTTATTTTTATATGTGGTGTGCGATAGGGGTCCATGTTAATTCTTTTGCAGGTGAATATCCAGTTGTCCCAGCACCGTTTGTTGAAGAGACTAATCTTTCTCCTATTGACTTGGTTCTGGCATCCTTGTTGATAGCTTCTCTTCTTTGTGTATCCACTTTCCCTGGGGGATCTTCCTAGCTCCTGTATTCATTCATGTGCCAATAACTCAGAAATGTATCCCTTTAGCCTTGACCTTTCTCCTGAGCTCTTTACTCATGTATGGCTTGACATCTCCACTTAAATGTTTCCCACACATCTTCAAGACTGAACTCATGATTGTTCCCTTCAAATATGCTCTTTTTCCAATATACTTTTCCCTGTTTCATCTCAGCAAAGCAGAGTAGTATCTTCCTTTCTTAAGCCAGAAATCTACGGTCGTATTTGGCACTTTTTCCCTTATACCCCATATCCAATGGATCACCAAGCCAGGTTGAATTTTATTTGGCAATGTGTATCCCGAATCCATCCCTGGCCCTCCATCACCACTGCCGCTAAGTCTGAGACATCGTCTCTCTGCCGGAATACAGTCTCCTAGCTGATTTGTCTCCATGGAAAAATTTAAACATATACAAAAAAAGGAGAGATTGTAGGGTGAACACCCATGTATCTATCACCCAGCTACAAAAACCATCAACAGAAGATTGTCCCTATTTCATCGATACTCACCTCTCCTCCCCCTTCTCCACCTCCTGTGGGTTACTTTGAAGCAAATCTGTGTGTCAGAGTGTTTTTTTTTTTAACTTAAGTAATCTCTACACCCTATGTGGGGCTCAAACTCATGACCCTGAGATCAAGAGTCACATGCTCTTCTGACCGATCCAGCCAAATGCCCCTCAGAGTGATTGTTTAAGATACAAAGTTGATTGTGTATTTCCCTGTTTAAAACCCTTTATTGATTCTCCGTTGTTTTTAAGAAAATGATAGAAACCCTTACTGGGGTCCATAGGACCCTGCCATCCTCTCCAGCCTCATTGCTCACCACTTCACTACTTCCACCCTCCAGACACAAAGGTTCTGTTTATATTCCTCATACATGCTACACACCTGTGGCCTCAGGGCCTTTGCACATCCATCATAGACCCTCTACAATGACCCCTATCTCACTCCCTTCAAATGCCCTCCCCATCTGATTAGCATCCATTGGCTATCAGCTCAAAATGCCACTGCTTCTGAGGGAAATCTTGCCTGTTTTCCAGGACGGAGTCTGGGCTCCCTGATAGAGGTCCTCCTAGGACACCGTGTCCTCCTTTCATAGCATATATTACACAGTTATAATTATGTATTGATTTATATAAATATTTGCTTCATGTCTGCCTCTCCCACGAGGTGTTTGGGGGATAGTAGCTTGCCTTATCCCTCTTAGTATACACAGCACTTACACAGAACTGAGCGGATAGCAGACATTTAATTGGTGTTTGTAGGAGGGAGGCAGAGAGGCTGGTGGCCCTTTGAGGACTGCGATCCTGCCAGCCTCTCCTGGGATAGGGGTTCTTCTGACCACAGAAGGGTCGGTGGCCATTTGCAGTTCACCCAGTTCCTGGCTCTGCTTTGTTTTTCCCTCAGACAACATTTGCTTTCCTTCCTGGGGTGAGGCTTTATCGTCCCTTTGTAGAGAGTAACTAGGTTCAGAGAGAGAGTGTGACCTCTTGAATTTCCCTCGATGGTGAGAGATACCTCCGGGCCTGCCGGGTATCTCCCTCCGGGTGAGAGATACCTCTTCCTGCCCCCAAACTTCAGGACCCTAAGCCTCCTTCAAACCTGTCTGGGCCCTGAGAAGAGCCCGGAGGATGCCCAAAGCCAGAGGGATTCTGAGGTGGCTGTTACAGGATGGTTGGAATGGGGTGCGTTGGATGGCATCCATGGATGGACAGAGGGGACTTGTCCCAAGAGTAGCCACGCCCCCTGGCAGCCTTGAGCGGGGGCGGCTGAGCGGCTGAGGCTGCCTGTGGGCCCTCCCTCAGCAGGCCCAGCAGAGGGTGGCCACCAGGAGCACAGGGGTGCTCTGTTTCTTAATGAATGCAAGTCTGTTTTTAGACCTGAATGACCAGCTTCTTGTCTGGAAATGGCCAGGCCCTAACTGGCCGGCCAAGAAAAAGTGGTCTGTGACCAGGTCCAGGGATGCCAGATCTAACAGATGCTGCTACAGCAGTGGGCACTAGGGGATGAGGCCAGCTACAGGCAGGTTACTCTCTGCAGAACCAACTGCCTGCTCCATGGTGGCCTGGGCTGCACGAGAAATCCTGGACATCCCCAGGAGCATAGCTTCCGTGTTTCAGCTGTTTTGTCCCATCTGTCTCCTTGGTGACTGTTCTCACTCTGCAGGCCTTTGAGCTCTGGCCAGGAAAGGGGCAGCAACTCCTGGCCTCAAACTCTTGGTGGAGGGAGGGTGGGGGAGGGATGCTGAACAGGGCTGGACCTGAGTTGTGGGAGAGCTTCCAGCCACCACCCCCCCCCCCGCACCACCCCCCTGCCCGGGTGGGAGCAGTCACTGGGTGTGGCCCAGGTGCAGAGAGGGCCCTGCCCATGGAGTCTCTCTGGCTGAAGTCCCGGGAAAGATTCAGTCATGCAGGATGTGTGTGGAGCTTTGGGGTGCAGTTTGGGACCTGGCCGTGCCTCCCTCTCTGCTTCCCTTGGGCAGCTGCACCTCTAGGCATCCTTCAAGGGACATGATGGGATCAAGGGACATGATGGGACGCAGAGCTCTTAGTGGGGCTGGCAGGGGGTTGAGGCTCAGTGGACAAGGCTGTGAGAACCGGCCCCCTCCCTGGGGCTAGGCTGTGACCTCTCGGATCCCCACAGCAGCCCTGAAGATCTGCAGGTCAGCAAGGGGATTTCCCCCATTTTATAGGGGAACAGACCCAGAGGAAGGTGACTGGGGGCCACCCAGGAGGTCAAGGGCAGCCAGAAGCAAACTCAAGTGACTTGCTCTCACTCCAGCTCTTGTGTTTGTGTTTCAAGGTCCCAGTGCGGCTGAACAAACTACGCAAAGGAGCTTTTCAGCAGGGAGTGTTTATTTTAGTACACAGTTATTGAGCACTTACTGTATGCCTGAAGCTGTGCGTGGCCCCAGGGTGAGAGGGGAATAAGAAAGACAGTCTAGTGGGGAGACAGCCACATAAACAGGGGATACAGCGATGAAGATATCTGAGCAGATAGTGTGTGGAGACAAGGTGGGAGGGGTCTGCTCTCCCTGGAGGTACCGGCTGGGCCAGGCTTCAGGGAGGTGTTGGGGGATGAGAGTGAGAGGATACCCATCTTGGGCAGGAGCAGGTTAGCCAAGAAGGACCCAGGCAGAGCTGGGAGGGCCGCTCATTACACTCCTCCTGAATGCCCAAGAGGAATCAGCCCGAGCATTTTGATCCTGAATTGCATCCCTGGAAGGACCTGGGCCTCTCTAAGGTGCTGGGAGAGCCCACACCTGGGGGAGAGTTCTGGGAGCAGGGAAGAGTGGGATTGGAGCCCTTTAATCATTTAACCTTTAACTAGAGCTTGGCTAACTAGCTCTGGGCTCCACAGACAGACCTGGGCAGTGGGCAGCATCTTGGCTGCCAAGAGTGGGAGATGGGGCCAGCCTTGCTCTCAGCCCTCCCAGCTCCCATCGGGCGGAGGGCCCGGGGGGTTCTGCGATCCCTGTAGGTAGGAGTTCTTGTTGGTGCCAGCGCTCAAAGGGGTCCTTGTTCAGGCTGGACGCAGCCACCCCCAGAGGGCTATGGTAGCTCACATCTCCTAAACAACTAGCTCTCCCAGTTTGTTTGGTTCTTTGAGCAGAGACCATAAAGGCTTGGTGGGGGGTGGGAGGATGGGAAGGGTTCTGGTCTAGAGAACCCCACTTCTCAGAGGGGTCCCTGCATGGCCATCTTAGCCCAGGAGACCCCCTTTGATCTCCCCCACTCCAAGTCTAATGGGAAAGTTTCAGGAGAGGCAGTGCTGGGGCACTGGCTGCAGAATTGAAAATTAATGGGCTGAAAGGGGGGGAGGCAGACCTTCTATGTTCTCTCCCAGCCCATGCACCCCTGCTGCTCTCTGCTCTCTGCTCCCTCTTCCCTTGCTCTAGACCCAGCTCCGCAGGCACCTGTAGGTTCTGTTCCAGGGTCCCTGCAGCATACCTCCCTCTGCCCGTTTTCACCTCTCACCTCATAATGTCCCTGTTGGGATGCATTAGAAATGGAATCGGGCCAAAGTTCATCTTTTCCGCCAAAGAGGCTGCTGGTCAGCTTACATATGGCTTTGTGTGGGTCTGGAGCACACCGTGGTTCTGCTGGTGGCAGCCAGGGTCATTTGGTACTGACTGTGACATCTTGGGAAGCAGGGCGCCTGGCCCTCCCCATCCCCTTTCATTTCAAAGCTGCCACAGTGAGTAAAAGGGACCTTAGCACATTGCTGGCCTAGGTGTTTTCAGACCTGCCCCCGGGAGGAAGGGGTGTGCCTGTGCTGGGTGCCCAGGCCTCCCGAGTCCTTTGCCAGGGCTGCTGAGTGGGACAGCTGGATAGGGACCCAGTGTATAGCCCCCAATTCACTGAATGCCACCCGCTTACACTCGGGATGGAATTCAGTTGTGGGATTCTCTCCCCATTTCTTGTCAGCAGAGACAGCAAAACAGTAGTCCTACATAAGGAATATCAGCTTAGAAAATAAAGTGAGAGGCAGCTTCTGTGTAAGAAATAATAGAATTATTTTTTTTGCAACAGAAGATTACCTTTTATCTTCAAGTTTTATTTATTTAACTTTTTAAACTTATTTACTTGTTTTGAGAGAGAGAGAGAGAGACCATGAACATAGGAGGGACAGAGAGAGAAGGAGAGACAGAATCCCAGGCAGGCTCCTCACCATCAGCACAGAGCCTGATATGGGGCTCGAACTCAAGAACTGCAAGATGGTGACCTGAGCTGAAATCAAGAGTTGGACGCTCAACCAACTGGACCACCGACATGCCCCAATTTTTATTTTTAAAAAATAATTTTTAACGTTTATTTATTTTTGAGAGAGAGAGAGAGAGAGAGAGAGAAGGAAGGAAAATGCGAGTGGGGGAGGGGCAGAGAGAGGGAGACAGAGGATCTGAAGCAGGCTAGCACTGTGAGAACAGAGCCTGACTCGGGGCTCGAACTCACAAACCCACCGTGAGATCATGACCAAAGCCGAAATCAAGAGTCGGCTGCTTAACCGACTGAGCCACCCAGGCGCCCTATCTTCAAGTTTTAGAGTACCGATGATAAGCTTGACTCTATCGACATTATTCCAGTTTCCTTTTGGCAGAGCTCTTGTCAACCAGTTTCTGGGCTGTGTGTCAGAACTGTGGCCCTGGGAGGACGTAGGGAGGCTTTCGGGAAGGACGCAGAGCCAGCCTCTGCCGCACGGAAAGTTGCTCTTACTTCCTTGGCACGAGTTAGTAAATGTGCTCTGTGACCTTACCAGATGAAGGAAATCTCTATTAACAATGTGATTCCTGTCTTGCCAAGGGTGTTCCTGGAACTGCAGAGGGGCAGGGTGAAGGCACAGGAGGGTCAGGGCCCTAGACCCAGAGCCCAGGCGACAGGATTGACCCTGGATTCCAGGAGCCATGCTTCTCCCTCTGAGCCACACAAAAAGGAGAGAAGTGGGGGCAGGATTCATGCACAGCAGTTTCTTAACACTGACTGCATGTTTAAAATCACCTGAGGGGCGCCTGGGTGGCTCAGTTGGTTAAGCGTCCAACTTCAGTTCAGCTCATGATCTCACTGTTTGTGGGTTCAAGCCCTGAGTTGGCTCTGTGCGGACAGCTCCGAGCCTGAAGCCTGCTTCATTCTTTGTCTCCCTCGCTCTCTGCCCCTCCCCCACTCACGCTCTGTCTCTCTCTCTCTCTCTCTCTCTCAAAAATAAAAAAAAACATTAAAAATTTTTAAAATAAAATCACCTGAGGTCCTTTAAAAGCCTGAAACTGAACATATGCCTAACTTATGACCCAGCAATTCAAATCCTAAGTGTTTGTCCAGAGAAACAAATACTTGTGTCCACACTACAGGTACTGGAATGTTCCTGGCCACACTTTGGTAACAGGCAAAAACTGGAAATTGCCCAGATGCCCATCTATAGTAAAATGAATAAATCAGTTGTAGTATGTCTGTGTAATGGAATTCTAAACGTTGGTGAAAATGCACAGTTAACAGCTACTCACATGACACTGTGGACGAATCCCACAGATGCACTGCTGAGTAAAAGGAGCTACATAAAAGGGTACATAGGTGATTCCATTCGTAGAGAGTCTACAAAGAAGAGGCAGAGGCAACCTGTGCTGTGGAAGCCAGGGTGATGGTTATCCTTGTGGCTTGTGGCTTATTTATTTATTTATTATGGTTTATTTATTTATTTATGAGAGAGAGAGAGAGAGCGAGAGAGCGAGTGAGCAAGCAGGGGAGGGACAGAGAGAGAGAATCCCAAGCAGGTTCTGAGCTGTCAGCTCGGAGTCTGACGTGGGGCTCCATCTCACACACTGTGAGATCGTGACCTGAGCCGAAATCAAGAGTCGGACGTTTACCCACCCAGGCGTCCCTCCTATGTACGCTTTTCTATATGTAAACATACTTCAATGAGAAGTCAAAAATATATCGTTACCCACATGCTACCCCCAGAGACTCTGATTTAATTGGTCTGAGACAGGGCTCAGGCATCATTTTTTGGTTTGTTTTCTTAAAAAGCGCTACATGTGATGCTCATGTGTACTCAGCAGGCTGCACATTAGACTTGACAGGATGGTCTCTCTTCTCCGTGACAAAGGCGGTGAGCTGTGTGCTAAGCAAGAGGTCGAGGTAGATGGCCATCTCCGTGGTCTGTGGGTTTGTGCTTTCAGGGACGTGTTGCTAAGGTGTGTTTTTGTTTGGAAGAGCTCTCTTCTTGGAGGTTACAGGGCCCAGTGTCCTGGCCAGCTGCTGAAGGGGAGGAGCTGTCGCCGGGTCTGGCCTTGAGAAGGGCTGGCAGGCCCCACAGGATGCTCTAATATCTCCAATGTCCATGAGAAGTCAACTTGGGAGACTCCCCCGAGTTGCCCCAGAGGACCCGCCTGTGACCTTGCAGGCCCAGCTGGCTCAGGCTGCGAGGCCTGGCTTTCTGCTTCAGCATGGCCCCAGTACTGCTCCTGCCAGGCTTGGAGGAGCCTCCCCTGGGGCTGGGGAGGCTTGAGTGTGGGCACGTGACAGCCCAGGGGCGTGCAGTCCAGTGAACACAGCAGTGAAGGCCTGAGGGGTCGGGCCTGTGCTTTCCCCAAATACCACATCCCATCCCTTCTGAGCCACTTTTTCTTTTGTCGTTCCCTCCCACCTGAGCTCCCCTTTTGGTCAGTCAGCCAGCCTGGACTGAGTGCCTGGCAGTGCTGGGCCGGTGCCGACTGCCTGCTCCATGGGCAAGGCTCCCAGAAGAAGGGACCGGTCTGCAGGTGACCCCCATTGCTCCATTCTGTGTGCCTTTCTCTTCTACTGCCTTGCTTTATCCCTCCCCTCTTCCCTCTTGCAGCGTCACCATCTCTTTTCCTCTGTCTCCTTCCCTCACGGTAGCAAACACTGGGTGCCTACTATGTGCCGGGGATACCGAGACGTATAAGACATGCCCCTGGTGGAGCTCAGAGTCGACTGGGGGGCAGCTGCATGTGTAAACAGACAAGCACAGTCTGGTGTGGTAAGTGCTGGGACAGCACAGCAGGACAGAGGGGACGAGGCACCACAGAGGAGGGACTGACCAGCTCTGCAGGGAAGGCTTCGTGGAGGAGGTGACATTTGAACCAGGACTTGACGATGAGTGGAATTCCCCAGGTAGACAAGCATGGGAAGGACTTGCAGGTAGGGAGGATGTGCAGATGTGGAGGGCTGCTGCGACAAGGACGCTGGGCTCGGGTGAGCCTCAGGAGTGAGGCTGGGAAGGGAAGCAGGAAGCTCAGGAAGGCCAGCTGAGGAGGCAGATCAGCAGCAGAGTGGCAGGATCAGGTCTGGGCCCCAGGCGGCTCTGTTGGCAGTGGGGATGTGGGGGAGGGCCAGGCATGGTGAGGAGGCTGCTGCCAACGTCCTGGGAAAGGATGATGGTGGGCGGGACTGGCAGGTTCAGTAGGGATGGAGAGGGTAGGTGGTGTCGGGTTCAGCAGGGACAAGGCTCCCATTGGGCCCTTGGGGATTGAGTGCTATGGGGGGTGGGGGGGAGAATGAGCTGAGGCTTCTGGCTTGGGTAACCATGGAGGAAGGAGCCTTTCGGGGATACTGGGTGCTCGGAAGAAAGCAGGTTTGGGGGGATGACACAGACTGAAGCTCAGGAGGAGAGGAGGTGTCAAGGTCAGAGATTTAGAGATTTCGATTTGGGAGTTATCTGCCTGGTGGGAGCATTTTGAGCCTGGAGGAAGCTTCCAGAGCAGAGTACGAACATGACAGGTGTCCTGTGAGACCTGGTCCGTGAGTTCTGGGGGAGGCAGCTCGACTCTTGCACCTCTGGGTTCCCTCATTGTCTCTCTGTCCCTCTCCTGCCCTCTCTGTGGCCGTCCCCTTTCTTGACTGGCTCCTCTGCCGACATCCCCCAGTGTGAGCTCCCACCCTGCTCTTTCAGCAGCCCCACCCTGGGCCCCTGGGGTGATAAGCTCAGTGAGTGTTTGTGGCGGGAAGGTAGGAAGGCTTGTGGGAAGGGCAAGCAGTGCTGTGTCCTCTGGAGAGGCATCCTGCCCTGGGACCGGGCTCAGCACGGTGAAAGGGACCCATCTGAGGAGTTCCCCAAGCTCTTCTATCCCCTCTAGTGTCCAAAATATTGGGCCTCCCTGCTGTATCCCCTCGATGACAATAATGATATATTTTTTTTTGTGGCTTTGATAGAAAAAATAGACATGGATTTGAGGACCCCTGATATGACCCCACAGTCTGCATATGGAGGTAGGGGTGGGACTTGATGGGCAAGGGTGTTAGATCATGACCCACGGAGTAGGAGCAACTGGCTGCAGGAGGTCTGTGTGGCAACTCGTGGAGGCTGCCAGGGAGTGGGGGGACCCAGGCTGGTCCCCGTTCTCCAGCTTCCTGCTCTTGACGCCTCCTTCCTGACCTGTAGGTCCTTGGGTGCTGCCCACCTGACTGGTTCTGCGGTGACCACTCTGCCCCAGACCTACCCTTGCATCTGATTTTGCTCCCGTTTCTTTACTTTTACTCATCTAAACACTGTAGGCTAATTAGTAGACAGTCTGACTTGATCATTTTGAAAACCATGCATGTCGGCCACAGGCAGAGTCTCTGTATCAAGAGCATTATGAGGACAGCCAGGAGGGACTGTCCTTAACAGATGGACAGGTAGGAATGGCTTGTAACCATCTTGTTCATGCGTAAAGGAGTTGCTTTTAAGTTTAAAGATAACTTGAAAGTCATTTCCCCCATGCCCCAGTGACTATGTTTTACCACGGTTCTTTTCCTCCTGGAGATGCTGTGGGGAGTACACAGCCTTCTTTTGTTTTTCTCACGGTCCGTCTCTCCTCCAGCCTTGCTTACTGACCCCGTGCTGTCATTCCTCCAACGTGTCGTGTGTGCCTGCTGCACGCTGGCCTTGCACCCAGCTTGGGGTCTTCAGGGAGGGAGGAGGCAGAGTCCCTGCCACTCTGGAGCCCCTGGAGACAAGCAGTTCCAGCACTGATCCAGTGTGACAAGAGCCGAGAGGGAGGCCAGGATTGGGGTGCTGTGTCTGCGGCAGGGGCTCCTCATTAGGCTGGGGGAGGGCCGAAGGCAGGCTACCCTCCCCGAGCAAGACACACTGGACCTAAGGATGAGTTCAGTTTAGAAGCCACACAGAGGAATGGTCATGAATGCAAAGTTAGATTTTGGAACTTTTGCAGGATGATAGTCTTACTCAGTTAGCAAGGTTGGGCTTCCTTTTCTCTAGGAGCCTTTCTGTGACTCTCACTGTCTGCCTTCTGGGCTCCTGCAGCCCTGATAGCTCGAATCACCCTTCCCAACTCCTGAGTGACAGGCTCCCTGCCTCTGAGACCATGGCCAAGGTCCTTCTTGGGGTCTCACTCTATCCTTGGGCCTCCAGGTTAGAGTGTTATCTTTAGAGCAGGCCCCATATTCTTCTCTTTCCTTGTGGCCCAGTATGCTCACAGCTGCAGGGTCTAAGCTCCCCAAGGGCTCAGTGATTTGACTTGTACATGCTCTGCGTCGGGGGCCTCTCCAACCTAAGCATTCAAACCAAGTGAGGAACCAAGAGATGGAAGGCCTAGATGGCATCTACCACACAAAAGCTGAACAGTACCACAGACAAAACCAAAAGGCAAATGCCAAACTGGGGGAGATGTTTGCAAAAATGAGAAACAAGGGTTAATTTTCTCAAAAAAGAATTTAATACAAATCAATAAGAAAAATGTGGAGACCCTCGTAGACAATTCACAGATGAAATTCCAGTGGTTAATATGTATATATGGGAAAGGTTGTTGAACCTATCAGTAAGCAGAAATAGAAATGAAAACAGCATATTTCCACGTGTCAACCTTGCAAAAGTGAGAAAAAGATAATAGCCAGTGGATGTAGCCCAGATGTAGGGAAACGGGCACCCTCATGTAGTGCTGATGGCTGTGGCCATCCATATAACATATGGAAGCACTTTGGGGAGTGAGTCTAAAGAGTCTGGGAAATGGGCATTCTCGACCCACTAATCACACTTCTGAGACTCTGTCTCAGCCACGGACAGTGACCTGGGGAATTTCTCGGGAAATCATGTTAAGCAACAAAAGTAGGACATACATATTATAATGTATAATTCTACTTACACAAATTCTATATCTATGAATAAATCTTTTCTTCGGGTGACTTTTTAAGGGCTTTTTGCTTCTCGGTGATTATGATCATCATATTTTGTCTTTCTCGTATTTTCTATGATGAGCATACCAAAAGTCAAGAAGGGGGGAAACTCTCTTGAAATGTGAAATGATGGAACCAAATAAATATAGAAATTAACTTTGGGAGTCAAAAGGGTCAAATCACTAACAAAACTTGTCACTTTGCAAGATTCAGGAAACATATGTTGATGTGTATATACCAAAATTCTCCAGAAGGCTAAGGGCGGAGATCACCAGGGCACATGGCTGTGGATGGGCTGATTTTGTGGGTGAGGTTACCTGGCTCTTCATGGTGTGATACTGGGTACAGCCTGTCCCTTGGCAGGGCTCAGTTTCCTAATCTGTACACAGGATGGTAGGGGGTCAGACTACATGATCTCTGAGGGTCTTGGCAGATCTTGGCTAACTCTGTTCTTGAAGAAGAGAACTTTGACTTGCGCCCACGACAAAACTGAGAAGGACCGAGGGCTGGAGTTTGCAGGCCTCAGCTTCCAGCTCCTTACCTGCTGAGAGGCTCCTCCTCTGCCCAGAACCTTGTTGCCTGTTTGTGACCACCGTGATGCCCTGCCTTGGCCCTGCTTCTTGGCCACCCTCTCTTCCTGTCAGCTTCTGGGCCTGCTCAGTTGGGGTCTAGTTTGACCGCTCAGGTTTTATTAATTCCTAGCCGGTGTGCCCTGGAGGGGCAGGAAGGGGGAAACCCTATGCTTCAGATCTGTTTAGTAGACTTATGAACTCAAAAGCCATTGGGGAGCCCCACCTGCCCTGGGAGATGGTGTCTCCTCCCTCCAGGGCCCTCTCCCTGGGACATTTTTGAGACAGTATGGCTCCCAGGGCCAAGGTGCCCTAATTGTCTGAAGGCCATCAAAGGCACTTCATGGTGAGGGGCTGCTCCTCCCCTCCCAGCCCAAGGTCACCTGTGGGCTGACTAAAGCCCCTCTCACACCATTAGTGGCACCAGATCCTCAGCTCTGCTAAGGCCTCCTGTGCTCAACATCCTTTCCCAGATGCTGAGGGCTTGTGGTAATGCTACCCGGGCACCTCAGAAACTGTTGCTTTCAGCCATGAGCAAGTCTTAGAGTCCTCCTTTCCCATGAGCTTTCTCAGGGGTGGGGCCCGAGCCTTCACTGCTGTGTGCTCCCCGAGGGCAGGCTGATTTTCCTTCCTGCCCAGGCATAAACTGACCTGCAGGCTTCCAGGAAAGATGGCGTGTGGGGTCATCCCCTCTGTCAGGGGCCAGAAGACGCCGGCCTGAACTGCTGCCTCTGGACTGCGACAGTTTCAGCCTCCCTCTGAACAGCAGGGCTGGTCTGGGGTGGGGGCGGAGGAGCTGCCCTGGGGATGGTGAAGCTGGTAGGGAAAGGTGTCCCCACAGAGCCACCCTCCCTGATGTGGGACTGTTTCTCCTTAGCAACCAGCAGATGCATGGAAAGACAGCTTCTCTGAAGAGCCCTGTGTCCTGCACAGAGAAACTAGCCAGGGTTCAGGCACCCCTGAACTCCAGGTGAGGCCCCTTCCACCAGTCAGATATATATACCGATTAGGGGTAGGAGGTGTGGGGCTGCTCCTCAGGAGGACCTTAAAGACTGGAGCAAATAAAAAAGAACAAAATCTTGCCATTTGCAATGATGTGGATGGAGCTAGGGTGTATTATGCTAAGCAAAATAAGTCAGTCAGAGAAAGACAAATACCATATGATTTCACTCACATGTGGAATTTAAGAAATAAAACAAACGAACAAAGGGGGAAAGACAAGAGAGAGAGAAAGAGAGAGGCAAACTGAGACACCAGCCCTTAACTACAGAGAACAAACTGATGGTTACCAGAGGAGAGGGGGTTGGGGGATGGGAGAAATCGATGATGGGGATTAAGGCGTGCGTTTGTTGGGCTGAGCACTGGGTGATGTATGGAAGTGTTGAATCACTGTATTGTACACCTGAAACGAACATTACACCGTGCTAACTGGAATTTAAATAAAAACTTAACAGAAAGTAAAGAAAGAGGCAAAAGGGGTTAAAGAAAAGTTAGAAAGGGGACCTTGCGTCAGGTGTTAGGTTGGGCACAGGCTGCCCCCGGCCTCTTCCTCCCATTCCCGGGCCTGTCCCAGCACACGGGGACCTAGCAGAGTCTAGGCTTCTCAGGTTACCAGCCTCCTCCCTGCCCACCTGTCCTCAGGCCAACCTGGCCAGGGCAAAGTTTGCGTTCCAGCACCACCCCCTCTCCCTCAGCCTTGGTAGCCTCCATCAGGTCAGGTGAGTCTGCTGAGCTCCAGGCTGCCGAGAGGAAGCTTCCAGGAGGGCATTCCTGCTGGGATCATGGCCCATGGCCAGGCCCCGGAGCTGTGAGTCTGACATCTCCACCTCACCCACTCCCCAGACTGGTCCCCATCCCCATGTCTCCTACTCATTTATCCCTGGGTTGGCTCTCTGCTTATCCTTTGGCCAGAGAAGTGGGAGAGGGTTTTTGACACTTGGGGGTGGGAGGTTCCTAAGCATCTCTTGGAGGTGGAGGGTCAGGCTTCGTGGGGAGGCGCTGTCCACAGCTGTCTGGGAGGAGGGCTCCCAGCCCTTCCCCAGGGTTGAGCTACATTCTCTCTATTGCTTATCACTTTGCTGTGGCTCCTAGAGAAGGGCCTCAGTCTTCAATCTCTGCCCCAAGCTTCTGGCTTGAAGCCAGGGCAGACCTGGCCCCAAGGATGTATGGGCAGAACTCGAGGGTTTCTTGTCTCTGGAATGGAATGTCTCCTTTGCAGTCTGCACTGGCCAGAAGGCTTGAAGGGTGAAGAGATCAAGAAGTGTGGCCGAGAACGGGTAAGTGTGTGGAGGCCGGCTTTTCACTGCCCACCAAGGGAGGGGCCCAGGGCTGTTGGCTGTTGGCTGTTGGCTCCTTGGCCGCCAGGCTTGTCACCAGGGGAAACCTGAGTGAGTGTCCCCTCCTGGGTGGGGGTGGTGTGTCCCCCTCCAGTCATAGGCTGCCCATCAGGACCTACCGTCACCGAGAGACAAGCTGTAATTGGAATTCAGCCTTTCACCCCCACTGGCTGCTTACTGACTGCTTCATACCAGAGCCCCTGCCCCCGAGGCATTATTTCCTGGTGGCTGGTGCAGGGCCCCTTTGGTGGTCTGATCCCCCAGGACTTCTCAGCCCTAGCTCGTGTGTTTGCAGACACTACTGAGTAAATACAACCAGCAATACCACAAGCTGTTTAAGGACATCCCCTTGGAGGAGGTGGTTCTCAAAGGTGAGCTGTCTCCCTGGTATGGCCGGACAAGTGCCTGAAGGGCCTGAGGCCCAGGTCCTCCCCTCCGGAGTCTCCAAGGCACAATTTCGATATGGGAACTGGCTGCCCTTTGGATGTGGTTAGGCCTGTTTTCTTCAAAAGTATGAGAAAACTGGGTAGATTTGGGACATGAAATGGAATTTATGAAAGTTTTCTTGAGGCAATATCAGGGCTTCCAAATCTTATTTTTGTTCTGCTCTTATCAATGACTGTTCTTTCCTGCTCAGGCCTCTCAGTGACCATGTTGGAGCCTTTGCACAATCGAAGCCCTTTCTCCGGGGCAGGACAGGGCAGGGCAGGGAGTTCTGCCTGAGGGAGCAAGAATCCAGGCTTGGGGAACTCTGTGAGGCATGAGTGGCGAAGGAGGGAACCTCTAGCAGTTTGGTAGGGTAGGGTGGGGTGGTCAGGACTCTCAGGAAGGACTCAGGGTGCTGGTGGAATGGGTGGTTTGGGGCCCGGGGTCGGGAAGGGGGATTCTGAGGAAGACAGTCCCTGAGGCTGGGTTCTGGACTCCTGAGTGTAGGACCCAGGCCCTGGAGCTTCAGGGTTGGCCTTGCTCATGGCAGTCTTCTTTCCTGTGACTTCCCAGTGTGCTCCTGTGCCCTCCAGAGAGACCTCCTTCTCCAGGGCCGGCTCTACATCTCCCCCAACTGGCTCTGCTTCCATGCCAGCCTCTTTGGCAAGGATATCAAGGTAGTAAAAAGTGGTAAGGGCTGCAATGGGCCCATGAGGTCCCAGCCTGGGAAGATATAGGCCCCTCCCATGCGGACATGCGGGTCTCTCACTGCAAGGCATCCTGCCTGGTGTCTGGGGAGGGGCCCCAATATAGATTCCCCATCTGGCCTGAGCTGGCCTGAACAGCTCGTAGCCAATTTATTCTGCCTATAGGTGCCTCTGAAATGCCTTAAGAATCAGAGTGTGATGCCATGCTTAGCGGGAGCCAGAATTGTGGCCAGATGGTAGCTCAGGGGACTCCATTACTGGAGTATGTGATTCACCAGAGCAACCATCCTTGGCCTCCTGGATAATAGGATGAGAGCCCAGAGCAGTGTGTGCTGTCAGGGCTGGGCAGGGTGGCAGAACAATTGCAAGGGGAACCTGCGTGAGACAGTGGATGGTTCAGATATTCTCCCACATAGGGCCAGGCTTCTCCATAGTGTCTATGCTTGGCTGACTGCCAGTTGTGGCTGGGGCCCTATGCAGGAAGCAAAGGGATCGTGTCTTTGGGGTGAATCCTGAGAGAAGCACTCCTCTCCCCACTCAGGTGGTCATTCCTGTGCTGTCTGTCCAAATGATCAAAAAACACAAGATGGCCCGGCTCCTTCCCAATGGCCTGGCCATCACCACCAACACCAGCCAGAAGGTCAGTGAGTCTCTGGACCAGCCATCCCTTGTTAATTTCCCCAACCCAGTCCCACGATCCTGACTCTGGCACTCACCCGAGTCTGTACTTACCCCACCCTTTCTGTTTTCTTTCTCTGTCCCAGTATGTCTTTGTGTCACTGCTTTCCCGGGACAGTGTATATGACATGCTGAGGAGGGTCTGCACACACCTACAGGTATGGAGCTCGGGGCAGGAGCTGGTTGAGGGAGGCTGCTCAGGTCTGGACTGAGGTCTTGGGACAAGGCTGTTGAGAATGGTTGGCCCATCTCTCTAATACAAGGACCAAGGGAAGGGAGTGGGGAGTAACAGGCTCAGGCCCAGGGTATCTGAACTTAGTCCTTGGACTAGGTGTCTATGCTTGAGAGCATGTCTCTTTAAGCCAGTGGCCCTTGTGTATCCCCATGTATATGGCCTCATTGTGCTTCCTCAGTGTACAGACAGAAGCATGTGGCTGCTTCCCAGTATGCCTACAGCTCTCTCTGGCCCACGGTGAGGAAGGGGGGAAGGACAGGAGCTTGGGGAAGTGCGTTGCTTTGGATTTGTGCTCTGCTCCAGCACTAGCCCCTGCAAACTCTGGGAGTGAGGCTCCATCTCACCCAAGGCAGCTTATATGGAGGTAAAGCTCTCTTGGAGAGTACTAACACCTCTTCACCCCTGACCTTGGCTGTTCCAAATGGACAAGTGACCCCTGTTCCCTTTCTTCTTCAGCCTTCCAGCAAGAAGAGCCTGAGTGTAAGAGAATTTCCAGAGGAACCTGAGTGCGAGTCTCTGGTGAGAGAGAGCTGAGGCTGGGAGCAACAGCTGCTGGCGTGATGGAGCCTATAGCTCTGAGGCTTCAGGGCCTCCCAGGAGGGTCTACAATGTAGAACTGGGGCTCCAGGTTCAAGAGCCAGTGACTATGCTATGCCAGGGGGTCCCTTAGACCTGCCATGCTCCATACCATGTAGAGCCAGTAGGTCCTGGGCAGCTCTGCGGACTTTCTGAGTGGAACAGATGTCCAGGCCCCAGAACACTGCCCAGGTTGGATCCCACTCCTGTACAGACACAGAGCCAGTGACCCATCCTCTTTCCTTTAGCAGGGTCAAGAGGGCCTTCCAGGGGCAGAGATATCCTCAGGGAAGAACTCCAAAGGCTATTGCTGTAGCACCCAGACAGACTCATTTAAGATTTGCTGAGGCTCCAGCAGCCTCCTTTGCTACTGGGGTTCTGGGTAGGCAGAGCCGAGTTTCTAGAACAGTGATGGGGATGCAAATGACCCCAGGGTGTTTGAAGCCTCCTTCACTAGCCATTAAGCGTTTAGCCAAGCATACAATATGCATACTACTAATGCAGGGGATAGAAGGTGATGTTCCTGTTCTTGTTGATGGGGACTGCAAGTACCAACTGCCAAGGTCAATGATGTCCTTAGGGTTAGAGTTCAGATTAGAAGGACTTATCCCATCTAAATTATATTGTGCTTAGCCTTCTTGGTTAGCTCATGTTTTAGATCCCATTCTGGTTCTGTATTAACAGTCTTCAGAGACATTGTTCTCTGGAAGAGTGGCTGGTCACAGCAAGGGAGCAGATAAGAGAGACATGTGGTTGCTATGGTAATGGTTTCCCCCCTTCTGGGTACCTGACATCATGCTCACTAGGATTGCATATTGGTAATATCCGGAGAAGGTGTGATAAACCTAATGTGGGCCCCTTAGGACAAGTGACATCCCAAGGGTCATAGACAATTTCTCCTGCCTTCTCTGCAGGAAGTCCTCATCCCTGAGATGAAGTGGAGAAAAGTGTGCCCTGCCTCCGGGTCCCTGTCCCTCCCAGACAACATCCCTTGTATCCCTCGGGCATCCATGGACTCCACCGACAGCTTCTTTCCCTCCAGGAAGCCTCCAGGCTCTGGTGAGCTCAGGGGGCTTGTCCTTGACCACCGTTTGTGAAGACCGGGCTTTTCCTCCCCCTACTTCTGCAAAAAGGAAAAATCACAGCCAGCTCTTCCTAAAGCTGTTTCTTACTTTTCTTCAAATCCATAAGGGAAAGCCAAGTGCCCAAGCAGCTTCAGAGAATGGAGGGGCAGGGGAAGAAGGTGGGCATGCTCCTTGCTGGGCTGGGCTTCTGCCTCCTGCCCCCAGAAGATGCCTAATTGCTCTCCTATCACAGAGAATGCTGTCTGTGAGGAGCTGAAGCTGGAAGAGGAGCCCAGGAGCGACAGGGAGCTGAGGCTCTGGGATTGCCAGCTCCTCAAGGTCATCTTCGTGCTGTAGGTGACTATATGGGAGGCAGGAGGAGGGGGGATTGTCAAGCTCACCTGGGTGTCTGGCTGTTTAGAGCAGGGGCCTCTGTATGTGGGGAGTTCCCAGGTCAACTGAAAGTCCTGGGTGGAGTCTGGAGGCTACGTGGCAGGCCCTTCTGAAGCAAGACAAAATATCTCCAGTTTTTATTCATACAACCCTGTAATTTAGGATTAAGGCTGGCAGAATATGAAAAAAAGGAAAAGTTGCAGAGGATTGGGGAAGGGGAGAGCTGACCGAATTGGAGAGGGCCATCAGATAGACTAGGGGAGGGCCACAGCCTTCCTGTTACCCACCTTTAGAGCAGTTTTTGGAACCCCAGACTTGTCTGTAATTCTGCCTGAGGGCCAGCAGAATGGTGAGTATGGTGGGGTGTTTCATGAACAGCCAGCCCCTGGCTTCCCCTCACCTTACCTCATGACCCTCCTCTGGTTCTGCTGGCTGAGTTCTGACTGTCAACTTGGGCACCTGCTGGGGGAATGTGGGCCTGGCGCCTTAGAGGATGATCTCTGTGGTCTTGAAGAGGAGGCATGGGACCAAGGTGGCCAGTCAGAGGGAGGGTGGCCTCAGTTTACCTAGAATTCTTGCTGGGCTTTGAGGACACCGCCATGGGGACGAGTCTCAGGACTCCCTCATGGCCTCTCAGAACAAAGATGTCCAGGCCTGAACGTAGCTGAAGGGCAAAGATTTCTCTAATTCCTCCAACTGCAACTGGAACTAGCTTAGTCCCCACTCCTATTTCTGGTGAGCCTCTAAAAATGCCCTTTTCCCAGATAAGATATCCTTATTATCTCTTTCTCCAGGATCTGCTTCTTGGTCATGTCCTCATCCTATCTGGCATTCCGCATCTCCCGGCTGGAACAGCAATTATGTTCCCTGAATTGGGATGGCCCAATCCCTGGGCACAGGTGATGCCCTGTCTCTTGCTAATGCCTCTGGGATTGAGGGTGAAGGATAGGAGCCAATAGCTATGGCCAGGCTGCTTGTTTTCCGGTTGGACTTGGCCTTGCCGTTGTGCTGGTTTGATGGCCCTACGCAAGATTGGACACAGTGTGCAGGGTACACAGATCCCATCCTGTCCCACTCTTGTGGGGGGAGAAAGGTTCGACTGATCTGTCTGTCTGCCTTTTAGGCCCTTTCTCTGATGTGGGCCTCTCCTGTGTGCAGGTAACAGCCACCTGGGCTTTGTCCCTACTTCTCCATGAAGCATGCTCTGGGTGCTAAGTTTCCACCAGTGATCCCCGTGGTTTATGCTGCTGCTGCTACGCTGAGACTGAGTATGAAGGAACATATTCCAGATCCTTCCTCCTCCCCCTAACTCTTATCCCTCCTGTTTACAAAGCTCCTACAATTTGGGGACTCAGACAAATAGCCAGATTCTTGGAACCAGCTGAGAAATTCTGTATACTAAGCTTCAGCAAGCACTTCAGTGGAAAAAGAAAATTAACTTGTTCCTCGGAAACAGCCTGACGCAGAGACAGAGGACTAGGAGCTACCCAAGGGACAAAGGCCATGCTTTGGTACCTGGAATGCACCTCTCCAACTGTCAGGCGGCTCACCACCGAAGTGGGACAGAGGCTCCAACCCAAGCCACCAGCGGGGCTCTGATCTCTCCCAACATACTGTGCTCTCACTTGGACCCCTGAGAACCAAGGGCGGACTGGGGGAGGGGAAGAGGGGGAGAAGCTATGAACAAGGAGAGGAGGGCGTGTAACTAGGATTCCAGCTAGAGAGGAATGTTCCTGCCCTGTGCTGAGGCTCTGTTCTGGCCCCTCATGAGGAGGCTGGCTGAACCTGGAGGACAGTACTTGTAGCAGAGGACGGTGGCAGGGGCTGTGAAGGAGAGCAGAGGTCCAGCATTCTGTGTCCTGAGCTGCCACTTCCTGGCCTTTGATCATCGTGGTCACAGACCTGGTACTGCGTCTTCCCCTCATGTGCTCAAACAGTTCTAAGGTGCCCCAGGTGGGAAGTAGGGGGTGGGGGTGGGGGTGGGTGAGAAGGTCGGTGGCTTTGATTTGAGATCTCACTTTGTACTCCCTGCCCGATGACTGCCTGAGAGGCCATGACCAATAGCAGCCTGTCGGGGAGGGGAGTCTGGGCAGCTGGGCACGATGGTATAGGGCCACTGCAGGGCAGAGCTCACTCATGTCACCAGAAATAAGTACGTTGCAGGCCATGGGGAAGTCTTCTCCACTCCTGAATAAGGTAGAGGTGTCCAAGGTGGACAGTGCAGGGACCAGGCCAAGGGGTTCTGTCTGATACCTCTGGGGACAAGAGAGGTAAGGGGATGGGAACAGTAGACACAGTGGTAGCTTTGTCTTAGAGATTCCTCCATTTCCGCCAAGGCCTTCTCTTTTCTAAACAGCTTGTCTATGTCTCAGAACGCTGCCTTCTCTCCCTGGGACTCCCATCTTCTAAGAGAGTGCCTTTGGAGGTAAGGTAGAGGGGCCTTAGTGAAGCGGTCAGCGATATCAGGGAAAGTCACTGGTGATGGGGTGAGCGGTGTCAGAAATAGCCACTGTTTTTCTTCCTTTGGACACCCGAGAGGTTAATCGGGGAGAAATCCAAGGAGAAGTTATTTATTGCAGAGCCATGATTGTTCTATTAGGACAAACCCAAATGAGAATTGGAGGGACTGACTGTAGGTGGCAAGTCCCTAAGCTCAGACTAGTAGTCTTCATCCTCTCCCCATCACAGGTTCTAGGATTATGCTCAGAGCCTGGGGTGGGGGTGGGGTTAATTGCACCTCATCTGTATGTATCAGGTGAAACTCATTATTCCATTCTCCCCCACAGCACCACACTGGGGAAAACCTCATCCTTTTTTGGAACCAGCGCCCTTCATCACTCCTTTCCATCCCGTCTTCAGGGAAATACTTGCCCCAGTGTCTCTCAGCTTGGTCCTTGCTGAAGGGCAGGGAGAGTAGGTCCATTCTCTGAGCCTTGCGAGGTTGAGCCAGAGACTCGTGAGAGGCCAGCAGAGGTGCCAAGTCATGGGTAACTGTGCCAAGATGCTGGTGAATCTGGTCTCCAGCTGTGCCCCAGGCTCAGAAAGGGCAAAAGGCATGCTGTAGGGTGGGTGGCTCTGGAGGTCCTCTTGGGTCCAGGGATTTCAGTGGTGTGAGTGTGCCTGTCACCCTGGAGGGCCCCCTCTCTGTTTCTCCCTTTGGTTCCCCAGCCTGGTCCTCTGAGGCCAACGTCCCTTTCGGTTGTGCTCATTTGTAAGCTATGTGTATCTGTACAGACCTGCTTGCACTGGCTGATTTTCCTCTAATTCCCTGAGAGATTGGTTCAACGATCCTTGGGTTGTTCCAGCATGGCATTAGCCTTTGAAAATATTTTAAAATACAAAATTGATTTTTCTAGTGTCCTGTGGTCTGGAAATTTCATTTTTACCTTTTGACTACTCACGAAGTGTATCCTACTGACATATTTGGCCCCAAAGAGACTGACGGAGCCCAAGTCATTCCCAGAGAACCCCCAGTACTCTGCAAATCTCACAAGACTTTAGCCGAGCTGCCTCATACTTCAGGCATAACGGGAAGGGGAAGAGTGGCCACAGTAAGGCTTCACAGGCTTCTGCCTCTGTTGGGTGGACACGGAGAATGCTTCCCCATTTCTCTGGGGCAGATCCGAAGCAAGGTCCCTGGTTCTAATAGTCCTGTGCTTCTTTCTGACTCAGGAATTGAAGTCCAGAACTCAGGGCCAGAAAATTCCTGCGTCCTTTTCTATGACCTTGAGCCTCGATTAGGGAAGTTAAGTTCCAATTTGGGCCACATCACTTTTTCCCTAGGATGCCCCCTCTAGGAGTGATTCATTCATTCAGTGAAATATTAAGTGCAAACTATGAGCCAGGTATTATGCAAGGCACTGGGGATAGAGCAGTGAACATGTCAGGCAATATCCCTGCGTACCCGTGGCACCTATGTTCCACGTGAAGTAAATATGTAAATAAACAAGGTAACTGCAGATTGTGAGTAGGTTCCATGAAGGAAAGAAACGGTGATGTGAGAGGAAATAGGGAGTTGGCTGTAGATGGCCGGTCAAGAAATGTTCTTGGAAGTGCCATTTAGGCTGGTGAAAGGGCCAGCTGCGGGAGGAGAAAAGAGCATTTCCCAGCAAATGGATCAATAACTGCACAAGGTAGGAAAGATGCATATGTCCCTGCAGAGACACCGTCCGCATGACTCTGGGGTACTAATCAGGTAGGAGAGTGATGTGAAAGAGGTTGGAGAGGTCAATGCCAACAAGACATACAACCAATTAGATACTGGGTAAATAAACGACTTGACTAGACAATTATCTAAAGAAGAGATACAGATGGTCAACAGGCAACAAAAAGATGCCAAACATCAGTAGTCATTAGACTACATGGGCACTTCCCACAATTCCCAGATTGTGGGAAGTGCCCACAATCAGATACCACTTCATACCCATTAGGATGGCTACTTTCCAGCAGGATATGGGTGTGGTGAGGAGGTGGGGGAATTGAAGCCCTTATGCACTGTTAGTAGGAATGTAACACAGTGCAGCCACTGTGCAGAACAGAATGGCGGTTTTTCAAAAACTTAAACGCAATTACCATATAATCCAGTAACACCACTTCTGGCTGTATACCCAAAAGAACTGAAAGCGGGTATTTGAAGAGTTATCTGTCTGTACACCCATGTTCAGAGCGGCATTCTTCATAATAGCCAAAAGGTGGAAGCAACCCAGGTGTCTATTAACCAATGAATGGATAAACCAAATGTGGTATATGCATACCATGGAATGTTATTCAGCCTTAAAAAAAGGTGGAAAATTCTGACACAGGCTACAACATAGATGAACTTTGAGGACATTCTGCTAAGTGAAATAAGCCAGTCACAAAGAGACAAACTGTATGATTCCACTTCTAAGAGGTTGCTAGAGTAGTCACAGTTGTAGAGACAGAAACTAGGACAGTGGTTGCCAGGGGCTGGGGGGAAGGGAAGTGAGAGCTATTGTTTAATGAGTATAGGGTTTCAGTTTTATAAGATGGACAGACTTCTGGAGACAGTGATAATGGTTGCACAACAATGGGAATATACTTGACACTATGGGAATATACACTTCAAAATGACTAAGATGGTAAATTTTATGTGTATTTTATCACACACACACACACACACACACACAGGTTGGAGAGGTAGGCAGGAGAAGGGAGTTTGAATTTTATATAATCCCTGGGTACTGCCCTGAGATCTGAAAGTTTGGGGCCCATAGGCTTGGTGGTTGCTGAACCCAAGTGCTTTCTAGAAGCAATAAACACATGGATGTAATATGCAGAAAAATATGGCTGATAATCTACATGGTAATTTACTCCCTATTCGTTATTCTCAGGCTGGCTCATAGCAGCAGCATCACCGAGAGAGCAAATAATCTTTATATTTTTTAAAAAATTGAAATGAGCTAACTATAAGGAAGAAACAACTGCCTTAAATTTGGAGAAATTGAGGGAACTATATAGTGCAGGACCCTGGGTTTTGCAACGTGCGTGTAGCCAGATGAGGTAAGGTCATGGGAGGAGCAGGGGCTCTGGTGAAAAGGGGATTCAGGAATGAGGGGAGTTCTGGCAGAACTGCACCCCACCAGGGTCTCCAAGTAAGACTGCCCACACCCCTGCTCCTAGCACCGGCCAGCCAGCCTTGGCCCTCCTACCTGGCATTAGGACACCTATCGAACTGGGTGAGGTCATGAACCTATGCAGCTCCTCTCTCCTAGCTGCTGGGCCTCAGAAGCAGGGCGTCCTAGAGCAGAGAAGCTTCTCAGAAGGCTCTCAGGTTTGCCTCAGGCAGGGACAGAAGCCAGATCCCCAGGCTGGGCTCTTTGGAGGGGAGGAGATGCCTCCTGGGCCGCTAGGTGGCAGCAAAGTCCAGCAGGAACTGGAGCCACGGAGGGGAACAAACTTCATTTTCCTTTGTTCCCTTGCGGGGTGAAAATGGGCCAGGACTGGTCCAAGTCCAGTGCACATTGCCTATCCAGTGGCAGAAGGGAAGCTCCCGGGGCCATTTCTCTATGGTCCCCTTTGGTCCTTTCTCTTCTCCTTTCCCTCTTCTTTCATAGCGGAGTGGGGGTGGAGTGGGGTGGACCGCATTCCCAAGGGCTCTCCAGACCTTCAGAAGGTCAGGCCAGTAGGGAGGCAGAACTGGCAGGTGTGAAGAACAAGCATGTGTTGTTTGGGAGGGTGAGGGAGGGAGGGCAGCTCTGCTTCTCTCCCAGCAAGGACATAGAAATCCAGGCTTCCCCCCTGACCTGTGCCTCATAGGGCACAGCATTACAGAAATCTGGCTCCAGCAATGTATGATTTCAGGAGGCCACAACACTCTTTCCCCCTCCTACCTTCGTTTGGAGATAAGGGGCTAGACCCCAGAGGAAACAGAGGGTTAACACTGCTTTGTCCATCTAACATGAGAGGGAGGGAGGTGTTTAAGCCTCTGAAATGATAATCCAGAGAAACCCGAGTGCATCTCCCTGCGTGCCTGACCTCCACAGAGCCAAGGAGCACCTGGCGCCCAGCAGGCCCGGCTTGCTGGGCCGCCTTTGCGTTGGCAGGGCTCCTTGCCTTCCCGGAATGTGTTCCTTCTTGTTTGCCACTCAGTGCTTGGCCCAAAGCCAAACCTGGGCTGCTCAGAATACCATACCCCACTCTCTTCTCTCACAGGATCTGAGACAAGGCTCTTTTCCACTTGGGGAAAGGCCAGGACCTCACTGCAGCCTCATCCCACTGGTGCCGACTTCTCCAGGGATATCAGACACCCCTCCCATCCGCTGCTGCTTAGAGCAGGATCACTTAGGGAGGATACAGCTGGGACCCCAGCAAAGCAGAGTGTGGCATTCTGATATCCTATCCTACTGGCAGCCTTCTAAATAGGGCCAGAGTGGGCAAAGTGTTACTCATAAGCTATTCATTAACTTATTAAATGCAAAAGGTTGGCTTAGGCACCACTTTGAGAAAATGTGACACCCACTGCTCCTGGATTCACTCTACCATGAAGGCGTGTTAATTGGTGTAGAATTTCTGATGCAAGTTTTTCTTTGCTGTTGGTTCCAAATACCAGGATATTCTGTATGCATGCTCTCTCTAGTACGTAACTACTATTAAAAGATGTATTAAGCATGTTCTATGGGTTCCCAATTGTATGCGTCTATAGAGGCTATAGTTTTCTCAGCACTTAACTGGGTACCAGGCCCTGTATAAGGTACTTTTTATATTCATCTCATTTGACTATTAATACAAGAAACTCTCAATACAACAGTACAGTTTTCATACCTTATGCTGTGCAAACTGAAACGGAAAGGCCAGAAATACAATATGGAAGCCTTCAGGGAGTTTATTGAGGAAACAAGATAGAGGTGAGAGCCATTTAACAGTGTAAGACATGTGAGCCCATGATAAGTACTAAACAGAGTACAAAAAGAGACCAACTCATTGGCAGAGGGGTGTCCAGCATGTGTGGGCTTCAAAGAATGAGTAAGATTTGGATCTGAGGAGAGATGGGGGGAAGATCCTCACAAAGTACATGTTTGGGGGATAACATTGGTAAAAGATGATGGTGTGGAAGATGGTGCAGATGAAAGCTTGGGAGAAGCTGAGTTCCTGCTGGGGAATGAGTATGTAAGTGGGCAAAATACCTCAGGATTTAGATGAGAAGGAAAGACTTGGTCTTTCAGGCAATGAGGAGCTACTGGAGCTACTGGAGCGTAGGAATGATGGATACATTTGGTGGTTTAGGAATCCTGGTTTGGCAATGGAATATAAAGCTGATTAAAAGTCCAGCAGAATAGAGGCGCCTGGGTGGCTCAGTCGGTTGAACGTCCAATTTCGGCTCACGTCATGATCTCGCGGTTCATGGGTTCGAGCGCCACTTTGGGCTCTGTGCTGACACTCGGAGCCTGGAGCCTGTCTTCAGATTCTGTCTCTCCTTCTCTCTCTGTCCCTCCCCTGCTTGCACTCTCTCAAAAAAAATAAATAAAAAACATTTAAAAATTAAAAAAAAAAAGTCCATCGGAATAGTCTAGATCATGGTTTCCCTTCCTCAGTACTACTGATATTTTGGGCTGCATAGATCTTTGTCATAGGGGTTATTCTGTGCATTGTAGGATGCTTAGCCACATCCTTGGCCTTTGCCAGTAGCATCCCCCTGGTTGTGAAAACTAAAGACATTTCCAGATGTTGCCAAATATCCCCTGGGTTGGGGGGCAAAATTGCCCCTGATTGTCTAGATGGCAGGAGATTAGGCCTTGGGCCTCAGAATATTGGCAGGCATTTTTATAACCAACTGCATCAATCTATTGACTTTTAGACTAGCTGACAAAAATAAAAATGGTTTCTTTGCCACAGGAAATTCATCATCAATGCTTGCCTAAGATGCTTGCCTAAGAACTTAATGGCCTAGAGAAAAGAGGTCTCAGAAGTAGATCATTCTGCATATTAGAAATCTCTAGAGGATACTCCCAAGCTACAGATAATGTGTTCTATACTCATTAGCCAGAAAGTGGCTGATATCAGGATTTTTCTCTCCACCCCTTACCCCCACGTCACGTATTGCTCAATGGCCACTTTGAGTAAGGAATGCCCAATCTGTCTGCAGACAGAGAAGCTACTACTGATCTGTAATTTTGCTAGGTTTGCATTCACCTTTCCAAAATCTTGTTTTTGGCAATTGGTAAAGTAGATGAAGAGCTATGACCAAGATATGTCTTTGTCTAAAGGAGAAATCAGTGAAGTACAGCCTACTGGTTGGCTGCTTATTTTTGTAAATAGTTTTATTGGAATACAGTCATGCCTATTTATTTACATATGGTCTCTGGCTTCCCTGGAGCCCCAAAGGCAGAGGTTGAATAGTTACAACAGAGACCATATGACCTGTAAGCCTATAATGTTTACTAATATTTAAGAAAGAGTTTGCTGATGTCTGGTCTAAAAGAAAATGACTATGTTGTACAAAATTGTGGACTCAGATTCTCATTCTGTTGCTGTGGATGACAGATTTCCATTTGTGTTTTTCATTCCAATAATTATTATTGAGTGAGTTAGGCATTGAGTGACTTAGGCACGATGCTAAGTGCCTGGGGTATATTAGTGAGTAAGGTTCATAAAGATCTTTACCTTCATGGAGCTTATATATTATAGTGGTGAGTGGAGGGAGATAAGACAATAAGCAACAGAGATAATAAAGTATATAATATGCAAGAAGATGATTAAGTGCTAAGGGAAAAAGAAAAAGTATAAAGCAAGAAAACTGGGATTGGAAATGAAAACTGAAATATTGCAATGAAAAGAGGATGATGGTTATGCACTGTTGGTGGGAACCCAGACTGGTATAGCCACTGTGGAAAACACTGTGGAAAAAATTTAGGAGTTTCCTCAAAAATTAAAAATAAAATTACCATGTGATGCAGTAATTCCACTACCGGGTATTTACCCAAAGAATATGAAAACACTAATTCATAAAGATATACACATCCCTATGTTTATAGAATCATTATTTACAATAGTCAAATTGTGGAAGCAGCCCAAGTGTCCAATGATAGATGAATGGATAAAGGAGAGATGGTGTGTGTGTGTGTGTGTGTGTGTGTAATAGAATATTACTCAGCTATAAAAAAGAATGAAATCTTACCATTTGCAACAATGTGGATGAATCTGGAGGGAATAGTGCTAAGTGAAGTAAGTCAGAGAAAGACAAATACCAAATGATTTCACTCATCTGTGTAATTTAAGAAATAAACAAACAAAGAAAAATAGAGACAAACCAAAAACCAGACTCTTAACTATGGAGAACAAACCGATGGTTACCAAAGGGGAGGTGGGGATGGGGATGGGTTAAATAGATGAAGAGGATTAAGAGTACACTTACCACAATGAGCACGGAGTAATGTATAGAATTGTTGAATCACTATATTGTACACATGAAACAAATATAATAGTGTATGTTAACTATACTGGAATTAAAATAAAAAATAAAAGAGGATGATGGTTGGAGAAGGTCTGATTGAAAAGTTGATATTTAAACAAAGATGCAAAAGAAGTGAGAGAATATGCTTTCTGGGACATCCTAGGCAGAGTGAATAGCCAATGCAAAAGTTCTAAGGTGCCTGGCTTTGTTAAGTAGTAGCAAGGATGCAGGTGTAGCTGAAGAGAGACAAAAAGAGGACAGGACTAGTAAGTGAGGTCAAAGAGGTAACAGTGGGGCAGTATAGGGTGGCAGAGGACAGGGAGGTCATAGAAGACTGCTGTAAGAACTTTGGCTTTTACTATGAATGAAATGAGAAGCAGAGGAGTGAATAAAAAGCTTTTCACTATACAGGGTTTAAAAGGATTACCCTTAGCTGCTAGCAGAGGAAAAGTGGTAGCAGTGAGGTCCATTAGAGACTTTTGTGGCAGTCCAGGTGAGAGATAATGGTGGCTCTGATGAGAGTGGTAGAAACAGAGGTGGTAGAAATGGGCAGATTCTGGGTATATTCTGAATGCAAAAACAACAGACATCCCTGTCAAACTAGAGATGGACTATAACAGAAAACAGAAAACAGAAAACAGAAAAAGAGTCATCAAGGATGACTCTGTGTTTTAGCTTGAAAGGATGGATGGAGTTGCCATCCACTGAGATGGAGAAAGCTATGAGTGGTGTGGTTTGAGGAAGGAATATCAGAAATGTAATACTGGACATGCTAAGTTTGAGATGAACTTTGGATATCCAGGTGGGGAATTTCAAGTGGGCTATATGGGTTTGGAGTTCCGGAGAGGGGTCTGGAAAATATAAATTTGGGAATTGTTGACAAAGGGATGGTATCTAGAAGCACAAAATTAGGTGAGGTATCGCCAAGGGACTGAGAATCTGTGCATAGAGGAGAGGATGGAGGACAGCGCCCTGTTGCACAACATCAATAAGAGGTCCGGAAGCTAATTACCATATGTCAAGGAGGAGGCTGATAATTGTTGCTAATAAATCATTTTTCTTTTACTATGGCTCAACAAAAGTATGTTTTCACTTGAATGTTACCCAAAAGTTTACAACCTGGAAACTCCAAACAATTTAATGTTTAAAGGTCATTCTTTCAATACAAAAAATGGCCCCAGCCTCATTTCCAACCACTTTGGGAAGTCCCGAGACTTCAGTTTCTCCAAGTGTTTCCAAGTTGCTTCTCCATCTCCTGGGTCAGACTATGATGCAGCCTGCTTGTCTCCTGTTCCTTTAGCTATTGCCCTCTTGCCCATGATGTGCCAATCCTCTCCATTCATTCCTCCAGATGGCCCACCACCAAGATGGTTGGGTGTATCCAAACTGCACACAAGGTTTAGAGTTAATGGAAGGCTACAGCACAGAGCAGAAAACAACTTCAAATTCAATGCACACATGATTGCTCATAGAAATGGAAAGCCATTCTTCACGATTTTGGGAAACTTCTCATCGGCCATCTCCAACAGGCCCCTGCCTCCTGCTATGTTTCTGGCACATATCCCATCTTAGTTCTTTTCATCAACTTCCCTCCGCTTCTTTCTTACCAAGGCCTCATTCTCTTTTTCTAGGGCATCCAATGAAAATTCAAATTTCTTTCATTTTGTTACTTGGAGTAACTGATCTTTCTTTGTATCCCCCTGGTCCACTCAAGCTAACCCTAGGGAGTTGACTTTTCTCAACCCAAAAGGTCCATCTAGATATTTATCTCAACTAACAACAATCTCTCTAGCAATACATTATGCCATACTCCTGAAATCAGAAAGCTTATTCCTTTTGATAAAATAAAACAGAAAAAAACCCCACTATTGCTAACAAGCATTATGGTGGTTTAGAGTTCAGGTTCTGGAATCAGTACATCTACATTTAAACCTCATCAATTTACTTAACTTGGGTAGTGCTAAGCCTTAGTTTTCTCTTTTCTAAAAGGGAGATGGTAATAGTATCTACTTTACAGGTTTATGTGATTATTGAATGGGAAAATTCATGCCAAATCCTTAGAAATCCCCAGTGCCCAGAAAGAGCTCAGTAAAAGTTATTATCTTTTAAACTTCAAGAAATAAATTTAAAGAAGGGTAAAACTCTATGTTGGAAGGGCTACATGGAAATAGTTTTTGCATTATACATATTTTAATGGTACTAAACATTGATTATTTTGAGAATTCTCTGGCTATCTATATGAAGGGATAAAAATTGCTCATATGCTTTGCTGGTCCAATTCCACTTTTGCATTCCTCAAGAAGATAATCTGAAATGAAAAAGTTACTTATGAAGAGTGTTTGTAGCACTGCTATTCATAACATCAGAACTAACCAAAAAGCATAGTAGTGGGGGAAGGCCTAAGAAAATCATGACCTATTAACTTGATGGAATCTCATGTTACCTTTAAACATATCAAGTTGACAATGATTTAGGGTGGACATTTGTAAAAAAGCAGAATTAAAAGTGCTTACGCATGAGGCGCCTGGCTGGCTCAGCTTGTAGAGGATGTAACTCTTCTAGGGGTTGAGAGTTCAAGCCCAATGTTGGGTGTAGAGCTTACTTAAAAAAAAAAAAGGAAAAAGTGCTTATGCAGGGATTACAACTATATAAAATGTGAAAACCTCAAATCAGCAGAGAAGTTGAAGAGATGTCCATTTTAGAGTTACACGTTTAGTGAGTTTCTCTTATTTTGTCAGGTTGCTTAAGTTCATCAACCTCTCTACGCCCACGATAGTTTGCTCTTATGCAAGCATGAGATGTTATGCTGATAACTTGGCATATTGATTCCTGCTGCAATGCCATGGAAGGATGATGGGCTGTTTTTGATAAATTGCTTCTGTATTTGCATCTTTTCATTCAACAAATAACAACCAGTGTCTATGTGCCAGGCACTATATTAAGCAGCAGGGGTTCAATGGTGAACAAATCAGATAGGTCCCTCTAGGGCATCTATAGTTTAGTGGGAAGAGAGATATAACACCAAAAATTATATGTGATTTGGGCACACTGAAAGCAAATTAATATGGTGTATCAGGGAAGATTCCCTGAGGAAGAGATTACATGGGAATTTCCCTGATGAAGAACGTGGGGAAGTTAGAAGGGGAGAAAACAGCAGGTAGGAAAGCTTTAAAGAGAGAAAAGAATGGGTTGTGTTGGAGGAACTATAAGAAGGTCTGCAGAGTTGGAGTACAGTAAAGTAGGGCAAGGGTGGTCTAAAGGACAGGAAAAGCAGGAAGGGGGCAGATTATGCTGAGCTTTAAGATATTGGCAGAATATAAATGGACTGAAGGATGGAGAGTATGCATGAATACTAGAGACTACCCTAGAAGCTACTGTGGTAGTTCAGATGAAAGCTGCTGGTTGTTTGGACTAGAGTGGTGGCATTGGCGCTAGAGAGAAATACACAAATTTAAAGGATATTTAATATATGGAACGAACATGACTTGGAGATTGATAGATGTGGGATGTGAGAGAGACACACACAAGTCAGGGATGACTCCTAGATTTCTGGCTAGAATTGGGTGAGTAGTGGTGTCATTTCCTGAGGTAGGGAATACTGATGAAGTAGGTTTGATGATGGGGGAAGATGAGCTTTAGGATTTGCTGGGTTCAAGTTACTTATGAAATATCCGAGGGAAGATGTCCAGTAAAAGAATATACAGGTAGAATTTTGGAAGAGTTCAGGAGAGAAGTGCCCAAGGTCAGAAGTGCCCAACTCTATCATTGGCCTGGTGAATGGCTGGGAGAGCCTAGGAAGTGTGTATAGAACGAGAAGAGGGCTTTGGGGACAAAATCCTGAGAATCTCTAATAGGTTGAGAAGAAACTGGCAAATAAGAAAGAGTGGTCAGAAGTACTAGGGAAACTAAGTATTACATCAATTAAAGGAAGAGTAGCTTGAAAAGAAGGGTTAAATGTTGCTAGGAAGACTAGTCAAATAAGAACCATAAGTGATCTTATTGAAAAGTTTTTGTAGGGTGGTGGGTGCAGAATTTAGATTAAAGTGGTTTGAGAAGTAGGAGGGAGGTGAGAAATCGACACTTTAGGTCTGGCTGTTAAAGAAGAGGAAAGCAAAAGGTCAATATCTAGAGGGAGACATGAGGTCATGCCTTTATTTATTTTTAAAGATGGAGAGATTTAATACATCTCTGCATCCAGGTGCTGATGGAAAGGAGCCAGCAGAGAGAGGGGATGATGATGATGATGGTGTGTTTGTGTGTGTGCCGTTTGCACAAGGTCCTGTGTACAGGTTAAAGGATGAGTCTTTTCCTATGAGGGTCACTGCAATAGGAGGTAAGAATGCTCAAAAGTGGTACAGATACAGGTAGGTTCGTAGATTTGGTGTCAGGAAAAGTTGAAGGAGTACATGGTAGTTCCTCTTTTCTCTCTGAAGTTGCAGAGTGCAGAAGGAGGTAAGGGCTTTGCGGGCTTGTGGAATGTAGACTGAGGTAGCAGCAGTGGAGAGCTGGAGTATGAGCTGGCTAGGGAAGCATCGCCCTGTGCAGAAAACCTTGACTCAGCTTGTGTCATGGGGAGAGGGTTCCAAACACAGGTTTCTTCATTTGAGTATCCAGAAGGAAAAGAGCCACAAAGTAATCCTTCTCGCTTGTCTTTTAACACAAACTGCAAGATCTAATTTTTTCTAGATTCCTGATAACTCTTCCTACCAATGACACTGAAGTTGGCTTCCATTTCCTTTGACACTCTGACGTGTTAGCTTTTCCCTACATAAAAAAACTTCATTTACATGCATGTAGCACCGGCTTTTTCCTCAGTGGAGTTTCTTTTGTCTCATTTTCCCCACCTGTGTACAGAGTGCTACATCTTTGCTTAGTTTTATTTGTATAAAATGAAATTCCTTTAAGCTCTTTTTTTATGAGATACCCGAGGCTGCTGCTCTCTTTCTACTTCCTATCTTTCATATATATGGAATTTGAGAGGAAGTACAATGTAGGACTTTTAAAATGTGTTAGATTGGTAGATCAATGTCAGGAGCTGATCCAAATATGACCTAATATATAAAGCAAAGCCAGTTATATAGATTCTGCTACCGAGCAGTTAATTGAGATGACAATTTCTCAATATTGCTTTCTGTAATATACCAGCTGAATTTATGAAAGGTATAAAGTGAGAGGATTATTTAAAATGTTCAAGTAAGGAGTTCTGGTCACTATTTCTGGGAGAGGGAGAAAGGAGTAGGTAGAAAGAGGGTGAGGAAGGAGATGGAGGCTGTGCATGTGAGTCTTGGCCCTGTCCCTCTCAATCACGTGACTGAGCTTCTCTGAGTTTGTTTCTTATCTATGATGAGAATAATGATACCTGGCAAAACATGACAATTAAATGAGATTATATAATTATAATATCTAGTAACATAAAGTAACTTGTACACTATAAAGTGATACGGAGATTAGTTGTTGCCATTTACAATCCTTGAATAAGTTTTCTCTTTTGTATATAATAATTATCAGGCCATTTTTATACAGCTGTTTAGTTACAATATAAAACTAAGTTTTCAGGTGCACCTGACTGGCTCAGTTGGTGGGAGTGTGTGACTCTTAAGCTCAAGGTTGTGAGTTTGAGTCCCATGTTGGGTGTAGAGATTATTTAAATAAATAAAATCTTTAAAAAAGCCAAGTTTTTAACTAAGTTTTTAAACTCATTGCTAGACTTAAAATGGGACTTGATAGTGAGACAGATGGCAATAGGTTTATTTTAGTGTCTACTGTATGCTTTACTTATAATATTTAAACTTTATAGTACTTGCTTAGACTACTTTCATTTTGCAAATGAGGCTACTCAACCCTTTTTTTTTTTTTTAAAGTTTATTTGTTTGTGTGAGAGAGAGAGAGTGCAAGTGGGGGAGAGAGGCAGAGGGAGAAAGAGAGAATCCCAAGCAGGTTCTACACTGAGTCTCAATTTCAAGAGTTGAAATCAAGAGTTGGCTGCTTACCAGACTGAGCCACCCAAGCACCCCAAGGCTATTCAATCTTAAACCTGGCTGAGGCTATAAAATTTATAACAGACAGGGCTTGAATTTGATTAAAAAAATTCATGTTCTTTCCCATAATCACAGCATGTACATTTCTGTATTTTCCCCTTTTCTATATTGAGTAATGGAAGGAAAAAAACTTCAGTATCAGTAAATAACCACGACTAAGAAATTCTACTTTGTCATTTCAATGAAACATGTATTATTAAAACATATGGTTAATATGGAGATAGTAAAATTTATAGTAAAAATAATAAGGTATTCTGATTATATCAGAAATATAATCCACTTGTGATTTTTTCATTATTCTGATCCAATTAGGACTAGTGATTAGGAACTTTAACAGCTATCTAGCAAAAGAGGAGCAGTATTTATAATTTGAACAGCATTAAAAAGAAACCTCACTGTATTCCTAAAACTAATGTAACATTATGTGTCAGGTATACTAAAAAAAAAAAAAAAAAAGCCCACTGATAACTTTTTACTTTTGACCATCATCTATAGCTGGGTTTATAAGTGGTGACTTTTCCAAATTCTAAATTCCATGAGACATGGGTTGGACAAGTATGAATATATTTTGGAGCAATACATCAGAGTATTTGAAAGCAGGGAAGTTCAGTATAACCATTGCTCAATCCAATTCTAAAAAACTTGCTTTCCTTTTGAATATTTCGAAGCTGTGTTTTGCAGACTGGATTCTTTTGACTCTGAGAAAAGGAAACAATACCACAAAAGATCTTTTCCCTACTTTGTATCACATAGCATCAATGGTGTATGGTCAAGCAAGTACATGACCTATGGCTATTATAGTATCTAGTGAAATATTACAAGTCAACTCTTAAAGTCTCCTGTCATTTATAATGCTAATACTTAAAAATGCCATACTCAAAAATTTTATAGAAGACTAACTTGTGGCACAGTCCAACCACGTTATGTATTTGGAAAAAGAGGCCTTAGATTTTTTTTTTAAAGACTTCACTAGTTTTGTTAAAAAAATTATTTCTGGGATGACTTTTAGGGAGTCAGGAAAGATTTCTCTCATATGTATTAACTTGTAAGAGGGAGACAATCTGAATTTAGACAGACATACTTTGCAGTATCAGAACAGCTTTTCCCAAAGAGCATTTGACTCTTTCATGGTCTAGACTAGATACCTAAGTCAACAGTTACTAAAATAATATTCTCTTCTTATCTTTATCTACACTCCTGGCCTCAGCAGTCCAATGTCACTTCACTTGCTGCCCTTCCCTCCCTATTTCACCTCTATGGCTGATTGCCAGTTTCTAATCTTTTTTTTTCCTGTTCCCATCTTCATTAGGTCTCCTTTTAATCCAAAACATACTGACTTGAAATGGAAACTTTTTTTGTAGCTTTCTCAGACTTTCAGTTTCAACTCATGTTCACTTGGGCCTGCTATATAACCTGTATTACTTACACTGTGGTTTCCCCCCACTCACCCGACTAAAAGGAACTAAGTTACTGCCTTTGTGGTTACTGAGTGGTGAGATTATTTTGGGCTGTGAGGGCTGGGGGCAAGATTAGGTTGGGGAGGGAGGCGAAATAAATTTCACAGCTGAAACTAATCTTTGGTTTTCAAGTCTCATAAGCACTGCAATCTAATTCTCGTTAGGAATATAATTAATGTGTGTACCCAACAACATGTCTGGTTGTTAATTATTTGAAATAACTCAGAAAAAAAACCACATCAATGATTTAGGAGGGACAGAATTTCTTTTTATTCTTAGTTCCATATTTTAAAAATTACATCGTCTGCATTTTGAATAAGTGACAGGGTTGAGAAAGGTCACTTTTTCTGCTTTATAATCGCAAAAAACAAGCCAACTTTTAGTTTGCAAGTTTCAGATATAATAGTCCCGAAATCACCATGGTATAACTGAAAACAATTCTGCCAGATAATGGATAGAGAGGAAAGGAAAAACTATGACTATTAGAAAACAGCAATATTTCTTAGAAATAACAGGCAACCTTGGGAAGTTATCAGCTACGAGTGTTAAAACCACAGAACTTTGGATATAAAAGGAAGGAGTGTGTGCATGGCTAACAGAGAAGGTGAAGAAAAGCTGTTATCAATGCAGAATAGCAAGTTGACCCATTCACTGAGCAAACTAAAAGGTCCAACAGCCATTTATTTTAATGAAGTTAAAGATTCCCCCTTTCTTAGCATTCCAGGAATCGAGTGGGGGAAGATGGGCTAACGTCTTTATCAAATATCTGCAAAGGTTAAAAGGATAGGCAGGAAAGCCTCTGCATGGTGAATGGAAGAGATATCACAGAACCGAGTAACTGATTCTCATAATATTTAGATCTTGAATTAGGTTAGATCTTGACCTGCTTTTAGCCAGTTGATTTCTTTAAATATGTAGGGCTGTGCAATAAGTTTTTGGTTCTTCTATAATGTTCTTCTTGTATTCCTCTGGATATGACATACACTTGGTTTCTTTAAAGATCACTGTGTTTCCTTTGAATAAGCCAATAAGAATAAGGGAGACAAAAAGGGAATTAATAAATGTTAAGACAGTGTGGTTTTAAGGTTTTGATGCATAACTTCAAGATATTTCCACAGAGCATATTGCTCTCAAGTTAGGGTTAAAGTGAAACTTTCCATGTGGATAATGCAGAGGATGACATTCTTCCAGGGAAAAATAAGAATACTAAGCTTCCCTCTACCAGGCATCTTCCTTCAGGCACTGAGATTACAGCCATCCAATAAATGGGGATGGGCAGAAAGAGGAGACTTCAAAAGCCGCAAATATTCTTTGATAGCTAATTGTTGGCAAGTCTGGCAATGAGATCTTTCCATTCTCCTCTTTTCTTTGTGATGTACGTAGGAGTGAGTAGCTGCAGTAGAGATTCTGGCCGTTGCCTAAAGAAGTTCTGACACAAGGCCTCAGTGTTACATATCACATACATCCCACAGTCATAGCTGTTTTGTTGAGCAGGGGCTTTCTCTTCCACAAAGGCCAGTTTGTCTCCTTTTCTGCTTAAGAAAGCCTCCAGTTTCTCTGCTACCTGCTTTGCATGGACTGAGTTGCTTCTGCTATGGGAATCATAATGAAAAAAGCTATTTTTATCTTGGACATAAACCAACAAACTCCAATGGGTTCCCCCAGCTGCCTCATTGGAATTATCATTGATGGCTAAAAATACAACTCTCTTGTTGGGGAGGTCCAAGGGTTCAAGGAACAAGGCAATCTCTGCTTTGTTGCTGGTACACTTGATGAACTGGGTAACTTCGGGGCTGATGAAGCAGACATGGTCAGAGCAGTCATGAAACTGACTGTTGGCAAAGTACTCAAAGGCAAATCCAATAATATGGTCATTGAGCCAGCTTGGAGGATCCAATAGCGAGACATCTGATTGCCGCAGTAGACTGTCCATGTAACTCAAGACTACAGGGTCCATCTTGTACTGACCAGGGCTGATCAGAAATTCTAGTAGCTAAAGGAGAGGCAGAAGATAACATTTTACTGCTGAATATGATACCTCGCTGTAAAATGGGGATCATAAATAGCTACTCTTACAGCTTTATTTTTTTAAAGATTAAATATAATTGTAAAGTTTTTAGCAATAATGCCTGGCTAAGAATAAACATTCAAGAGACTCTAGCTTCTGGGTTGTATGTTAACTATTAGTTAAAATGAAAACTTTGGAAAATTTTCATGCTGAAACAGTAAGCATGAATTTTTATTTTTCTCTTTAAATGCAGAGATTGGTTCAAATTATAACAAACGTTTTTCAAACTTCCTAGCATTAACCATATATTTGGTCCTTTAATAAATATGCATGATAACAATGACAAATTATTTTTACATTAAAGTGAATGTTCAAAGAGTCTAAAGAAAAATGTTGCTTATTAACAGGGGAAATAGTTTCCATTTTAACATTTATTTTCAAGAGATAAGATAAAAATATTGCTTCCTCATTCCATAATGGAAAGTGACAGTAATTAGAGTGGTAGTTAAAAGGAACTACTGGGCGCCTGGATGGCTCAGTCGGTTAAGTGTCCAACTTCGGCACAGGTCATGATCTCACAGTTCCTGGGTTCCAGCCCCACGTCGGGCTCTGTGCTGACAGCTCAGATCCTGGAGCCTGCTTTGTATTCTGTGTCTCCCTCTCTCTGTCTGCCCTTTCCCTGCTTGTGCTTTCTCTCTCAAAAAATAAATAAATAAATAAATAAATAAACTTAAAAAAATAAATGAAAAGAACTACAATTTCAAGAACAGAAAATCATGAGAGTAATACAAATAAAAATCATTCCTGATTCTGTCCAGCTGTGACCATGAGTGATCTAGTATTCCTCAACCATTTCTCATCTTTAACTTGAAGAGGTAAGATAAAGACTAATATTTATAAGTTAGAAATTTTTATCATTGAAAGGTAGTAAGGCACAGGAATCAGGAGACCTGGATCTAGCCCTAGTTTTATCACAAAATTAAATGATTTTGTCCTTGCTTTTGTTGTCTGTAAAAAGGGTATAAATCTGCTTACATGCCTCAGTGACTTCCAGAAACGCCAAATAATTTTACTTGAAGGTATTAAAAGAACATAAAATGTTGTATCAATAGCATTTATATTATTAATTAAATGGCATTAGTAAGGTGATCAGAAAATCTACACAGTGCTCCACACCAGTGAAAGCAGGTGAAGTTTGGAAGCAAACATCTCTTCATATTATCTTGTCTAAACAAAAGCATGACTAACTTAGAGTACAGTACGACAAAGTATATGATAAGATTAATATGCTCATGATCACCGAAGGTAAAGTGCTAACAAAGACAAGAAGTCTGATAAGTGTAGAAAGTAACATAATATTTGAGCCAGAAAGAGTTAACTGCTGTGCACTGACTGGGCAGCATTACAACAGCAATAAATGGTCACATGCATGGTGAGAGTGTAAAACAAAGCATATTATAAGAAAATAATATCATTTCTGTGAAAGACTGGGCTAGAATAATCAATTAAATCAATTCTGGCCATTAGATCAGGTATTTTACCATTTGGATTACACTACTAAAATACTAAAATTTTGTGGCACAGCCATTTTTCTGTAATCAAAACTCTGCAAAAACCTATAAGAAAAAATAAATATACCCAAGAAAAAAACCCCTAAAGTAAATGAGGTAATTAAGAAGCACCAAAGATGGTTTTATGTGCATATAGTATATAATAATCTGAAGTATTTCAGAAACAATATAAGGATGTTTATATACACATACAAATATATATATATATAAAATAAGATGGCATGAAAAAATCTTAAGATTTTCTTTTCTTTAAAAAAATTTTTTTAATGTTATTTATTTTTAAGAGAGAGACGGTGTGCAAGTGGGGGAGGGGCAGAGAAGGAGGTACAGAATCCAAAGCAGGTTCCAGGCTCCGAGCTGTCAGCACTGAGCTGGATGTGGGGCTCGGACCCACGTACCATGAGAACATGCCCTGAGCTGAAGTTGGATGTTTAACTGATTGAGCCACCCAGGCACCCTTAATCTTATGAGTTTCTTAAGGAAAGAGAATAACTTCAGGAGAGACATAAACTGGAGCCTGGAACAAAGTTTAACGAGGCACAGAGCACAGTTGCTATGGGTGGCCAAATTTGGCTCTAAGGTTTTTGGCAGCTAACCAGGGAGTATTAAGTTAAACATTCACAATGTCTGTAAGATAAAAACAAAGCAATTGCTCAGGAGAGGTAAAAGCATTCTTTGTATTAAGGTTAGACAGTTTTCTTTCAAGAAATTTTCCTAAAAGACATGGTATATCATAATGAATAATGTCCTGCAATATTCTTATGATAGATGAAGTAGTTTCTTGTAATTTGCCAGTCTGATGGCAAATGAATAAACAGCAGTCTAGTAAAAACAAGTCTATGGAGGCTAGGTGTTCAGCTTGCTGCTGATCTGACTTAAGAGTAAATTAATATGAAAATGGAATGACTGGAAAATGGAATGACTGCTTGTGCATCAGGCAAGGCTCCCTCAATCTCTTCTCCCTGCTCTCAATGAATACTACATGGTGGTGAGACCAGACTGTACTGCCTGGCAAATACCTGGAGACTTACTCTCTACACTGAAATCAGACTTACATCTTAATAGCCAAGCCAACTAGGGACAGGAGCCTACAAAGAGAAGAGTGTCTGAAAAGACAGGAATCTCACCTTGGAGGGAGTGACAGAAGTGGCCAAGATTTCCTTCAGAAAATATTTTTTTTAAGGGCTTCTTTAAAAAATTTTTTTAATGTTTATAATTTATTTTTGAGAGAGATAGAGAGACAGAGCACAAGTGGAGGAGGGACAGAGAGAGAAGGAGACATAGAATCTTAAGCAGGCTCCAGGCTCTGAGCTGTCAGCACAGAGCCCGATGCGGGGCTCGAACCCATGAACTGTGAGGTCATGACCTGAGCTGAAGTCAGATGTTTAACAGACTGAGCCACCCAGGCACTCCAAGAAAATAGTTTTAGTGTTCTGTTTGATTTTGAAAACATCCAACATATAGACAATGGGTCAATCAAGGATCTAGTTCTATTTTATACAGCATGGTAGCAATAGTTTCACCCCAACAATTCTAAAGCAAATGGAACCAAACCAGCCTTTTACCAAATCTTTGTTAGCCAAGAAAAACTCTAAACTTCACATCTGAAGACTTGAATTTTAGACTCAGTTCTGTTAGTCATTGGCCGTATGATCATAAACTACTTAATTTATTTAAGCCTTGGTATCTTCTTCTGTAAAGTGAGGATATTAATACATGGCCTTTATCCTAGAGTATTTGTCAATATAGAATGAAGAAACATTGGTAACTAAGATTTTAAAGAATATAAAGTAGTATTTCCAGACATCTATTGTGTCATGAGGAAATTCATATTCCAATAACTGATAATTGTGATGTATTTCATTTAACAAATGTTTACTGAGTGTTTCCTCTGTGCTAGGGGTTGAAAATACAGAATGGGAATGAAATAGTCATAGTTTCTACCCTGACTGAGCTTAAGCCTATTATGTTATAATGAACACATAGTGAATATACAATTCTTTTACTCAATAAACACCTACTGAATACCTAATATTAGCTGCTGTGGGAGATACCAAGATGTATAAGATGGCTTATAGTCAGTAATATCCGAAACCCACAAGGGGCAGAAATAAAATGTATGGGAATTCAGAAGAGGGAACAATCACTCCTGGCTAAGAGGGTGAAAGGGAAAGAGACCTGAGATCAGGAAAGAATTCAAGGAAAAAGTGGCATGAAAGCTGGCTCTTGAAAGGCAGGTAGAGTTAGATGCATGGAGAAGGGCTTTAAGAAGGTAAGAGAGGTAAGGGAAGTGCCTTTAGACGCTCAGTCCAGTCTGGCTGGAATGAAGTAGGAATCTGTACCCCTACAGGTGAAGGTCTGAGGAAGACTGTTAGAAGCTAAATGGTAAAAGACTGAAGTCCAGGTGAAAGAGTTTGGAATTTATACTGGAGGAAATGGGAATCCATTAATGGCAAGGCTGGTGCTTTAGGAAGTTTAATAATTCAGCCATAGTACAAGGATTAATTGGTAGAGAGAGCAACTGGAGGAAGCGATCAAGTAGATTTTTATTGAAAGTGAAGGTAGGAGAAATGACCTAAATCAGGGGAAATGGTAGTAGAAATGGGGAGGCAAGAAGGAAAGGTATTGTAGACAGAGACTAAATAAGTGATCAGAGAACAGTGGATAAGGGAATCATTAGGAAATTGTGGGTTTTAGTTGGGGTGACCAAAAGGATGACGATCCCATTACTAATGGGGTAGGGATAAGGAAGACAGACAGGGATCCAGCAAAAGAACCAAGAACCATGTAGAGTCATCCTAGGGATATTTCCTTTCTATACAGTGAGCACTGGGCTTGGCACATCTGAGATACAATAAATATTTGCCAGATGAATGAAACATTTCAAAAACAATCAGAAAATATAGATTAGGGGAAAAAAGAGAAATAAAGCCTTTTAAGATGTTTGCATTGTCTGTAATATCCTCTTTTCTGCTTTGGTTTTGTGTTTTGTCTTTTCTCCTCTGTTACCTAATAATAAGAAGACCTATGTACTTGGCCTTGGTGGATGGTAAAGAAGACTGGAGACTGAACTGGGAAGACAATAACCTCCTCATAGTTCTATTTGTAAAGTCCTACAAAATATATTATAGTTCTATGTTTTGGGGCTAGGAGGCTTTGGGTCCAGCCTCTGACTTTGCCACTTGCCTATCTATGTGAATCTGGGCAAGTTATTTATTCTCTTTCTGGGCCCCATTTTCCTCATCTGTAAAACGAGATAATAACACCTGCCTCATAGGATTGTTACACAAAATAAAAGCATGAGTGAAAACACTCAGCATGTCATTTGACATATATAGCAGGCTCTCAAAAAGAGTTTTCTTCCCTGCTCCCTGTATTTGGGGTGGTAATACTGGGCCTTAGAAATTTCTTGAAAATAAAGCACATTTGTGTTTTTTATAAGGTCACAAAGTCATCAAGGATAGATTTAACTAGGGCATGACTCTGTGCTCCGTTCTTTACCTTTGGCAGAAGAAGGGTGAATGCTAACTCCAGAGAAAATTGTTCTCTCGACCTGAGTGAGGCAATGATGTTAACATATTGTCAGTATACACAAACCCTGCAATAACAGATTACATCTTCCAACTTCTGTAGCTAAATGAAGCTAAATTGAATTCACAGTATAGAATAAATCCTAAACAAAGTCTTAATTTTAGCAAAAGATACTACTTTTTCATATTAATCTTAAAAACCTTAAAATGTATATTACTAGAATATTTGTTATAAAAAAAGGTAATTACATAAAAGGTAATAAAAACTACCTTAAAGGGAAAAAATTTACAATTCAATAGAGATCAATCTGATTGCCTGCTGATATAAGTAAGGGAAGAAGCTGCTGGTTCAGTAAAAAACCACTAGGTTGGGAGTCAGTTTCAATGAACAATGTTCTAAAGGAGTGCTGTTCAATAGTACTTTTGATGATTATGGAAATGTTCCTTATTGGCAATGTCCAATACAGTAGTCTCTTGCCACATGTGGCTATTGAGCACTTGAAATGTGGTTCGTAAGACTGTGGAACTGAATATTTAATTTTAGTTAATTTAAACTTAAATATCTACATGTGGCTATTGGCTAGTATTCTGGACAACACAGTTCCACAGATTTCATAGGTATTTCTTGAAAGATAAAAATAAGATTATATGGTTAAATAAGTTAGAGAAATGCTGCATCCTAAAACACCTTATTGAGGGTTCATAATGCATTCAATCATATTAGAGGCTAGAAGTTCTGTAATAAGGAAGTGTAACTTTTCTTGATCTCATTTTTTTCCCCAAACTCATTTGACTGTGAGATACTATTTTTTTTTAAAACATAATATCTATTAACACCTTATTGGCTGTGTAGTAAAGTTTGGGATATACTTGCTAAGTTATTTAATAAATGGCAGTGAGGCAACCTGTTGATCATTTGATAAAAAAAAACAAAAGAAGTTAGATCTCTGCCTCATAGCTTATATCAAATCATATTTTAGGTGGAGTAAAATTTAAATATTAAGAAAAGAAAAATATTAGAAGAAAATGAAGCTAAATATACTTACGTGACTGGCCAATAAAAACATGAAAAGATACTCAACACTTTACTAGTAATCAAAGGAAATCAAGTTAAACAAGATTTCATTTTTCACCTATCAGATTAGCAAAGATGAGGAAAACTGATAATAACTAGCATTGCTGAGAGATCATGGGTGAACAGGCATTCTCATTGTTGATAGGAGTATAAACAAATGCAAGCTTTTTGAAGGATAATTTGCCATTATATTTTAATTCTTAAGAAATGTCTACATGAAGGTGTTACACTTTCAGAAATTTATCTTAAGGGAAATATTAAGAATGTGTGCAAAAATTTAAGAAGGATGGTTCATCACAGCAATAACAGAAAAACTAAAACAATCTGAAAGTTCAAAAGAGGACTTATATATTTAAATAACAGATTTTCATACAATGAAATATTTTCAGTCATTAAAAAATAAAGTTGTAGATACAAATTTATTGACATGGAAAGATGTTTATGATATGCTATGAAAAAGAAGTTTATATAAAAATTTATACAAGAAAAATATACACAGATATACTCAAGAATGATAGCCAAAGTTTAAATATAGTTTTAGGAAGAGAATTAATACTTTGTAACTTTTTTCCTTCTACCTTTTAATACTGTTTGCTTTATATTTTTCCCCTTTCTTTTTATAATGAGCATATAACCAATAAATACAGCTATTTCTATTCAGGAAAAAAAAAGGTATACCATCTCCCACTCTTACACTGACCTAAAATATGTCTGTTTCTTCAACTCACTGGTCTCTTCTGTCCTCTGGAAAAAAAGAAAAAACAAAACAGAGAAGTCTAATCTCTCTTCTATAAACCTTCAAACACAAAGATGTAAAATTAATCTGTTTACTAAAATTAGATTATGTCCAACTTCTAATGTATGATTCCATTTGCAATTTCACAGAAAGAATCAAATCCAAAGATCAAATGTGCTTTTCATGGCAGCATAAGCAGAAATATTTTCAGGAAGGAAGTTCAAACTTTTTTTTTTTTTGGTTTCAATTTCCCCCCTATTAAATGTTTCCTTTTAATGCTAGCCTAAACCTAAAGATTTGTATAAAGTGGAATGTAAAAATTACCATCAAGATTTATATATCCCTCATGAGGGCAAGAGATTAGATTTTACTCATCCCCATTTCTCTAGTGCTTGACAAACTGGAGAAAATTTAATAAACGTTCTTCCTGAATAAAATACAGAGGTAAAATACATTTTGAAAAACTTCTCCTAAAACACAAAATTGTTATAAAAGGAAGATTTCTCAATTTTATAAATTATTTATAAACTGAACAATATTCCTCTTGAGATCAATATTTTACAAATAGAGGAATTCAGCTCTCAAAGTAGAAAAACCTCTGGTATGATGACGATGCCTGTTAACTCTACTACCATAATCCTTAACTTTTAAGTATTTTAAGTATAAATTCCATTTGGTCCTGCCTTGGGCCAGGGAGATAAACTAGATGATTTTCTAGAATTTCTTTTAGCACCAAGGTTCTCTATTTACTGCTTTGTTATGAGGCCTGATATCAATGGCTAAGATGTCACTGACCATGAAATTAATTTTATTTTCAATCTACTGTTTCTAACTCAAAGGTTCCATTTCTTACTGTCCTACAGTTTTTTTCCTTACTATACACTTGATGTAAATACTAGCCTTTCCTTAAACTGTGTTTTGCTTAAAATCTTCTGAGAAATGACTTTATACAATAGCAAAATTTGAAATATCTGAGGTTGTAAAGACAGTGTATAGGGAGGCCAACAGGTTTAATGAGAGGTTTGAGGAAGATAACATTTTATGAAGGAGTGGACAGAATTTTATTTTATCTATGTATAAAAAAATTAAAGCTAATAAGGTATGATCTGAAGTTATAATCTGCCTGATTTCATAAATAACCACTGTGTTCAGCACACAATAGCTATATGCAAACACAGTTTGAAAGAGTATGGAAAACTCATCACATTTTAATCTTATTTGTCCTGTAGATTTCAAAGCCTGGTAAATAATTTTTTTCATAGATAGTTAAGAGGTAAATTGTTATTACAAACTCCTAATTAATGGATTTCAAAAACATGCTTGGCACATAGTAGGGGCTCAGTAAATTTTTTAAAAAGTTTTTTTATGTATTTATTTTGAGAGAGACAGAGACACAGCAAGTTAGGGAAGGGCAGAGAGAGGGGGAGAGAGAGACAGAATCCCAAGCAGGCTCCATACTGCCAGTGCAGACCCTGACTCGGGGCTGGAACCCATGAGACGGAGAGATCATGACCTGACTCAAAACCAAGAGTCAGCTTGGTTAACTGACTGAGCCACCCAGGTGCCCCGGGGCTCCATAAATATTTAATGAATGAATGAAAAAAATAATGAATTTATGTTTTACTGTATTGTGCTGATAGGAAAGCAGGATCTGAAGGGACCCAATTATACACAGAGAATTTTCTGCCTTAGAAATTTGTCTTTAAATGTTAATTAACACAAATATTTGTGAGTTACTTGACCAAATTTGAATTATATATTATTAAGTAGGGCTAAACATGTCTAGCAACTATTTATTTTAGCTGCTAATGTAAAGTGCCAAGTTGCAGTTAGCAGTGAGTGGAACAAATAGTAGTGAGAAAATCAGAGCCAACTAAGGCCAGAAATCCCCAAGCTATTGCTTTGAAGGAGGAACTTGAACCTACCACTCTACTCTGAGAGAGTATTTATTTATTCACTGGCCATAAGGGAAGGAAGTCCTCAAGTTTTATAACCTGTAATCTAGATGCTAGAAAATAATAATTGTAAGTGGGACAATTTTTTTCAGTGTCAGGACTGTGTTTTGGCGCTTTCATAACAGATAAAGGTGTGGAAAGGGTAGCCATTTAATTGGAAGCCAGAGAAAGGAAATTTCTGAGACCTTTTGTGATAAAAATTCTTAAAAAGCCTCAAAAATTTCAAGTATTCTTTCTGCTTTCAGATAGACCTGTTCCTCTAAAAAGGAGGCAGACACATGAACCTCAACCTCTATACAAACTTGACTTTCAGTCTGTTAAACCATATCACTATCCAAATGTTCTCCAAAACTTAGATGGACAAGATCAATATAGGCTAGTCATGCTGAAGAAAGTAGTTTCTCAGAGAATCTGGTTCAGAAAGTTAACTTTACATTCCCTATTTGGATTAGTAATATTTGGATCCCATAATTAACTTTTTGAATATGTTTAAAAAAGCACACAAGTTGGGAACTAGCTGGAATTTTGGCAGTAAATTTTGCATAGTTTGGTATCAGTTTCTTTAAAAAATTTTTTTTTGTTAACATTTATTTATTAACGAGAAACAGAGAGAGACAGAGCATGAGCATGGAAGAGGCAGAGAGAGGTGGAGACACAGTATCTGAAGCAGGTTCCAGGCTCTGAGCTGTCAGCACAGAGCCTGATGCGGGGCTCGAACCCACAGACTGTGAGATCATGACCTGAGCCGAAGTCAGATGCTCAACCGACTGAGCCACCCAGGCGCCCCAAGTATTGATTAGTTTCTAAAGAGACAGGTTATCTGGGCTTTGAGAACTTCCTTCTTGTTTGCTAATGCATTTTACTCATCCAAGAGGTTTAAGGGATTGACAGAGAGAAATATTGACCTTAAAGTCAGAAATGTAGGACTTACACATGTAGATGGAATTTAACTAAGAAAGGCCTTAGCAACACCTGGGAACCTATATATTTGGTAAAGCCACTGGCTTTCAGAAGTACTAACATTATCACTTATAATACAAAAGAATGGGCTAGCCTCTAGACATGTAAAATGCTAATGGACCTCCACACTGGTGAGCACATCTCTGTAGAAAGGTATGTAATTCAGTTCAATCTAGGTTTCTTTAGACTGGTCAGTCACACTGGGGAAACAAAGTAACTTAGCAGACCCTTTAGAGATCATTTTATAGTAAAATTTAGTTAAAATTACTTATTTATTTATTCTTATCTTTTCTTTTGACAATCCAACCTTCCCTTCATTCCTGTCTTCTCTTTTGACAATCCAACCTTCTCTTCATTCCTATCTTCTCTTTTGACAATCTAACCTTCTCTTCATTCCTATCTTCTCCTTTGACAATCTACCCTACACAGTACTTCTACATTAATTTTTCAAACAGAACTCTAATAATATTATTCTATTCCAAAAATATTAACATCTATCCATTATCTACCAAATTAAGTACAATTATACCTTGGCATTCAATGATTTCCATCTTGCCCCAGCCTATTTATTTCCTAGTACTGCTCCTACATACATAGGCACAAGCTCAGTACTCCGGCAGGCCCAAGTTATTAGGCAACAGTGGATTAGTACTGGTTGCTGCCTCTACTGAGAAGAAAATAGCCAGTTCCCTTACTTCCACAGGGAGACTGGGAAATGAACACTACTCTAGTACTTTTCTGAAACAGAGAAGTGATCTGTCATGCTCTTGCTTAAAACTACTACAGTCAGCTTTTTATAAATCTAGTGTCCATGGGCCAGGATGCGGCTAGAATTAGAGTTCCATGAACTTGGACTGGGGAAAAGAATGCTTTCTTGATTTTTAATAATTTCTAGTTCGAAATTTACCATTTTCTTCAATAAGTATAGGCAATAATCCACAGTGGTATTAGCAGTCCCTATGTCTTTGTCACCAATAGAAATATGATATTTTCATATCACATTGAAGTTACTATAGGTATCTCAAAATATAATTTATACTCATCACTATTTTGAAATTATGTAATTAGACCTGCTGCCAGATGTTATTTAATGCATAAAGAAGCACAAATATAACTACATCATACAGTTGTTTTAATATTTTTAAAACCTCAAAAAAATTGATTTTGTTTCTATGCATTTTATTTTATATATTGAAAAACCTTATTCTGAGATAGAGTTCATAGTCCAGGCTGCCAAAGAAGTCCTGTGGTGTAAAAAAGGTTATTTTATCTTTGTTTTTTATACCTATTAATTGCTTATAGTAGATTATCTAAACACTTTAGCATGGAATTCAAGGCTCTTCAAAATCTATTCACACCCACTTTATCGTCTTTATCTCTGCCCCACCCCTACTCTCCATATTATGTCCTAGTCATACTAGACAACAGTAACTGTCTCTTATTTGGAGGCAGATAGACAGGTTTTTGAATTAGCCCTAGTTAATAGACAGTAGCCATGCACTCGCTGGCTTTGGCATTGCCTTATACAGACCTCTCTGCTTGCCAAATGAATTATTCGTTTTAAAGGTTTGTTTTCCCTAATACTGTGAAGTCTTAATAGGGCTATATCTTAACTATCTTTATATCTCATTTCTAACTTAAATGATGACGAAATGAATAATAAAAGACAGATTGTAAATTGGCAAGGCACTGTATGCAGTAATCTCCAGGGGGGTAAAGTTAGTCTTTGAAACTCAAATTGACTTAGCTCTGATCTTCTTTGGGGACAGAAATAAAAGATACCCTTGATTCAGCTCTAAGGTTGGATCCCCAGCTGATAAAGGCTGGATAGTAGGGAAAGGGAGAGAGAGAAGAGAGCCCTAACTGAGGTGGACTTGACTGGGATGTAACTGTGTTGAAGGGAAAGGCAAAGATGACATCTTTTTTCCCATTTCCCAGAGTGGTTATCGAATACTTCCACCACTCTTCTCAAGCTTCTCACTCCAACCCCAACTCTCTCTCATCAAATAACTCCCATCTTAATGTTACAGAGCCAATGCCATCAACTTCCTGCCCCTCCTTACTTCCCATCCTTTCCTTTGGTGGTTCTCAACCCTCAGCGTTAGTCACCCCTGGAACTTTTAAAAAAAATACTGATGCCTGGGCCCTAGCCCCACAGTTTATTTAATTGGTCTTGGGTGGAGCAACAACATTTTTTGTTTTTGTTTTTTAAACTTCTCAGGTTATTCTAACGTGCATACAAGGTTGAGTTCCACTACTGCTCCTGAAGCTATCAATCAGCCATCCTTATCCATGAATTGTCCACTTCTGGATTCCACGGTACTGGACCACTTCTACGCCTAAGTCTCCCACCTTTAAAGAGAACATTCTTGCGGCCCACATTCTCACCCCTTCTCTGTCTCACGATCTTCTATATGATGCTTCCTTAAAGGGTAATCTACACCTACGGCTTCCACCAGCTATATGCTATTCCTCTTTTTACGGCTTCCACCAGCTATATGCTATTTCTCTTTTTACTCATAACGGCCAGTACTATGATTGGCTTTTGTGTCCGGCATTCTCTTTGCTTCTGTCTTCTCTCATATTTCTCTGACCAGCTACTGCTCACTACCCTTTTTAACACAAGAGTGGCCAAAAGATCACCTTGGAAAAGGTTTCCCCAAGTCCTTTCACACAATCAGGGGCCCCTCTTCTATGCTCAAAGAGGACCCTGTGTTTTTTTTTTTTATTATAATTTTACTTTATTACCACTGCGGATTCTCTCAAAGTCTCCCATGTAACACAGCAGTTGAGAAAGCTGAAACTTTCCTTTGCTTTTGACTTCCTGGAGTCTAAAGCACCAGAAAGCACTCAGTGAAAAGTCTGAGGAATGAATGGAAAGTGAGACTAGGAAACGGGAGGTCGGGGGCGGGGAAACGCGAGAGGAGAGGGCGTGTGTGTGGGAAGGGGCGGGAGCTAAGAGGGGCGGCGCTGAGAATCCTGCGCCAGAACTGGGGAGGGGGCAAGGACACGCTAAGTCGGCTAGGGCCGCAAAGCAGCTCCCTGACGGGAATGACCGCCTGACCAACCGAACTGGGGAGGCGGCTTCTTACCTGCCTCGGGCCTCACCACCCCAACCAGCCTTCAGGCACTTCAGTATTGGCCGGAAAGCGAGAGCTACAGTCGCAAAACCCAGAGTTTTCTACCCCAACCTTGCGACATTCCTCTTAAGTACAGTGCGAATCTGAGGCACGGTTCCGAGCTCTGCCGTAAGGTGAGGAAGAAAAGTTTGGGCGGGGCCGCCTGCGGCGGGCGAATGGGGCGTGCCCGCGCAAGCGCCTGCCGTTCTCTCCGGCGGCGTCACGTGCGGGGGCAGGGCCGGCAGGCTGGCCGGCTCTGGCAGGCGGTAGGGGGCGTGGGAGGTAAGTGCGCGCGCGCCTGCTCGTCTGCAGCCGAGGAGTCGCGCGGGGCGGGGCCGCGTGCGCGGGGTCGGGAGCGCGCGGGCCTGAGCGGACGAGGGACGCGGCTGCGGTTGGTGGTGGCTGATAAGAGTACCGCAAGGACTGTGAGAAGCGGCGGGGGAGGCACCCGCGGCGCCGGCTGAGGCGGCGACAGCGGCTGAGGCGGCGGTCCAACGCGTGCTCTCTGGGCGGGGTGCGGCGGGGGATGTGCCTGCCCGGGCCGGGCGGAGTCTCTCTGACAGGGCGGGGGATGCGCGGCGGCCGCTCTCCCGGACCCTGAGGCAGCTGGGCCCACTCTCCCGGAACCGTTCGACCCTCGGTGGCCTCAGCCTCTACTGTCTCCGGCGGCCTGACCCTGGGGCCGCGGGTGGGAGGTGGCTTTTCCCGAAGAGGAGGGGGCTGCAGTGGCCACCGCGGCGGAGCCCGAGGTAAGACCCGCCCAAGCCGCCCAGAGGCCCTGCCGCCCGGCCCGGCCCACGTCTCGGTCTCGTTCTTTGGCTCCTGCGGGCCGCCCCGCCCCGCCCCAGCGGAGACGCCCCGCGAGCGGGTCTGCCCGGGAGCCTCCCAGACACCCGATCGCTGCGCCGGGTCCCTGGTAGACCCCACCCATCGTATCTTCCATTGGTCAGACACCATTCCGGCCCGCCAGCCCCCCGGCTGCTCTGTCACGGCCCCCCATCCCGGGCACAGCCCGTTAGAACCCCCTTCGGACTCTCTTAAGACTCCTCGTGGAGCCTCCAGACTCCGTTACGGCCTCCCGTAAGCTGACCCGGTCACAGTTCCTCCGAGACCCAGACGCGGCCGATCCCTAACCCTGCCAACCCTGCCGACCTCGCAGCCCACCCCCTGCCTGCGGACCCCTCCCTGCTCGCTTCCAGTCATCCGTACCCTCCTCGCCGTTTGGATAGTCTGTTTCTTGATGCTCTCTCCTCCCAGGGATCTGGTGTCAGCCCCTCTGTAGACACCGTCAGACAGCCTCTCCCCCAGTCCTTCTCTCAGGCAGACCTTGTTATCTTTCTCTTCTTTGGTTGAAAGGGTTTTTGCCTTTAAATCCTGAAAGGGTGTTTGCCTAACCTACTGTACACTCCCCCCCCCCCCCATCCTGAGTGGGACTTACGGGGACCAACTGACACCCAAAGGAGAGAGGGACAGGGAAGAGTGCAGGAAGCCAAAGGCAGGGTGTGTGTGTGCTAATATAAGGTCATACAGCCTGCTTCCCATCTTGTCCCTTGAACGTGTGAAGTAGTCCAGATCTGACATTCAGGGGCCCCTATAAGAATTAAATCACGTTACACTAAGGGATGTGACTGTGTCTTTATGTAGTATCACTTGCTTCCCTTTCCTGAAGATTTTTGTCCCCTTCCCCGTTTTTTTTCTGTTTTTGAGTGATACAGGGGATTTTTTTTTTTAGTGCGTTTTTCGAATTTGCTGGAAAAATAAGACTTGTAGCTTTCCTTAATCCCTGAGGATTTTAATGTCAATTTAGTAATAATTTTCTGCTACCTAGTGTTGCTCCTTTTCTCAGGAGCAAGTACGAGGATGATCGTGCAGTGTTGACGGGTGTCATTACCAACAGCCTTCTCAGCAGTAGTGAAATAATGAATAAAATTCTTGTTTGTGGAAGTTGAGTTGAGTTTGTGGAAGTTCCCGAGTTGTCAAGAAGGAAATGTAATGATACACTGAATGATCAGTACCTAGTTTTAGTACCGGGATGAAGTATAGTGAAGTTTTTTGTAGTTAGTACTTAAAAAATTTTTCTTTTGTGTGTGTGAAACTGAAGAGGACGAAAATAATATTAGAATTATAGGTAATAACTAGACATAGTATACAAGTCAGAAGGTTCTGAAGAGTATGCAGTAAAAAGTTTCTCTTCCCCCTTTATTCTCCAATCACCTGTTTTCCCTTTTTAGAGGCAACCACTATTTCCATCTTTATGTGGGTCCTTCCTGTGATTTTTAAAATTTAAATTCTCAAAATGCACCACAGACAAATGCTTGCATACTTTATACCTCTCCCCCGCCCCTCACTCAATAGTAGAGCCTAGAGCTCATTCAATAAGAGTACATATGGAAATGCCACATTCATGGGCTGGATAGTATTTTCTTTTTATGATCTTGAGATTATTTTTAGTCTTTGCTTTTACAAACAATGCTATTTGCTTTTCTTTTAAATGTATTAGCTGTTACATGTATGTTGTAAATAATTATCAGGATTTAAAAAAATTTCCTGGTGACTCCTTTGTATTGAACCTATAAAAAAGGATATAACTAAAGTTCTCAATAAACCTCTGAGCTTTCATGGAGTGACTTATTAGCTTTGATGGTGATTATAATATTTATCAAATAAGTTATTGAAGGATATAAAGTAGGGGACTGAAATGATCAGATTTGCATTTTTAAAATGGCTGCAGTGAGGAGGGTGGATTAAAGGGTGGTCTAAGGCTAAGGGCAAAAATATTAGGCAGATGATAGTGAGTCTGGATTTGGGTATTGGGAGTAGACAGGACTTGGTGATTTCTTTGGATTTGGGATTAGGGAGAAGGTTCATAGAAGATATAGGTTTTTAACTTGTGCCTTTCATTCAAGTGGGAATTGATAGGAGGGAGGAATGGGATTTTTATTTTTGTAAAAAAATTTATTTGTGACAGGTTGGATTTGGGTGATTATACTTCTGTCAGATGTTGATGGCCAGGAGGCAGCTGGATTTGTGTCTTAAGCTCATTATCAAATTCTGGACTGATAGTAAAGGATTTGGGGGGCAAAAGGTATAAATGAGAAGAGAAAAGATGATAGGACAGAAATCCAACATTTACATTACAGGTAGAGTTGAATGTCTAAAGCTTTAAAAGTTTGTTTATTTTTGAGAGAGAGAGAGCCCACAAGCAAGGGAGGGGCAGAGAGAGAGAGAGAGAGAGAGTGAGAGAGAGAGAGAGACAAAGAATCTGAAGCAGGCTCCAGGCTCTGAACTGTCAGCACAGAGGCTAATGCTGGTTCGGGCTTGAACTCACGAAATGTGTGAGATCATGACCTGAGCCAAAGTTGGATGCTCAACTGACTTGAGCCACCCAGGTGCCCCAAGTGATTAAATTCTTAATAAAATCTTATTATGGTTTAAGTATCAATAGTGAGGTTCACTGTCTAATGTGATTTAATAGTTTTTCCCCTTAGTTAATGTTAGTGCCATATAGTTTATGAGGGAAATAGGAGTAAAATTAGATTTTTTTAAAAAGTAAAACCTTAGTAGAAATTAGTACTATAAGCTCATCTTTTCTAACCATTGGGGTTTTACTATTGTAGAAGTTTGTTCAGTTTTCTTTGTAGAGAAGTGTAGGATGTTTGAAAATAATGGTTTACCAAGAATATTAAGTTTCTTAGTTTGCATAATTTTTTAGTTATATTAGCTTAATTTAAAATAAATATTAGTAAAAAATTTTTGAGTCATGTTTTAAAATCTAACATCGACTTTTTTTTTTTTAAGGTTTGTTTATTTTTGAGAGAGAGACAGTGACTGGGAGCAGGGGAGGGGCAAAGAGAAAGGGAGACACAGAATCCCAAGCAGGCTCTAGGCTCTGAGCTGTCAGCACAGAGCTTGAGGTGGGGCTTGAACCCATGAACTATGAGATTATGACCTGAGCTGAAGTCGGATGGACAGTCAACCGACTGAGCCATGTAGGCGCCCTGATTTTATGTGTTTCTAAGTCTAGAGTTGCTGTATAGATCTCTAACCTTTCCCTATGAATCACTGCTAATGGACGTATCTACTTGGATTCACATTTCACAAGCACTTCAAATGAATGCAAAATAAAACTCTTCTCTGCTTTTCTTCCTTTCAAAAAGGAGGGGGTAGAGGGAGACAAACTGCAACAAAATTTTTTTATATTCTATCTTGATAAATGGGACCACTCTCCTCGAGAAGTCTTCAGGAACTTGTGAATCATCCTTTACTCTGTACCTTACTACCAATGTCACTAAGTCCTCCACATTCTCCCTTATGATATTTCAGATTTATTGTTATTTTTGTTGTTTCTGTTTTATTTTAACCAAAAATGTCTCTGGTGCTCCTGTAATGCTTTCTTAAAAAAACATTTTTTTTTACATTTATTTATTTTTGAGAGACAGAGTGAGACAGAGTGTGAGTGAGGGAGGGGCAGAGAGAAAAGGAGACACAGAATCCGAAGGAGGCTCCAGGCTCTGAGCAAGCATTCAGCACAGAGCCCGACGTGGGGCTCGAACCCATGAACCATGAGATCATGACTGGAGCCGAAGTTGAACACTTAACCGACTGAGCCGCCCAGGCGCCCCCTGTAATGCTTTCTAAGTGGTCTTGTTGCTTTCTATTTTCTGCCTCATGTTTTGTCCTACCCTCCAGTTCATTCTGTGCACTACTGCCAGATTAGGTGTTCTGAGATACTCTTTTAGGCTGTTTCATTTGCAAAGAAGAGACTCAAGTTACAGTAAGTAGTGGAATGCTTTTTAAAAGGAAACATACAGAAGGGAACCTAGGAAAAGTTAAACAACTTGGTCTCAAGAAGAACAGGAGTTTAACAAATAAAGCTAGAAGCAGGAAGATACAGATTTCACTCTAGTGCTCTATGGTTAACGTGTCTTAGCTACTTTTACTATTTCTCTATTTTTTTCTCTCCAGTTTTTCCTCCTCTATCTCACGGCTTTCATTTATTCCTAATTTCTGCCTCCTTATAACTACTGTGTCATACCTGTGCCAAAATTTTAACTTGAGCTGTTTGTTAACTTCCTCCTTTTCCCTAGAATTTTCTGATTTGAATTTCTAAGAAACAATCTCTTGAGCTCAGGTCATTTTCTCATGGGCTGCTAGTAAGCTTGTGTACTTGGGTCATGTGATCACTCCTGGCCATTTAGTGTTGGCCATGTGTTTATTTGTGCATGTGGGGGAGGATCATAATGGTGAAAAGCATGGGGCAGTGTGTGGCCTAATTTCTCACAAAATGGGATTGCAAGCATGGCAGACACTATAGTTGACTTTTGTAGTACAAATACCAACCTGATCATGTCCTTTCCTATTGAAAGATCTTCAGTGTTTTCTCACTGCTTTCAGGATAAAGCTTAACTGTAGCATAGCATGTATGTGAGATTCTTTATGACCTGTCACTTTTCTAGGCTTTCCTCCCATGCTCTCTTCCTTAAATTCTTTGATCCACCCTTATTGAACTTAGGCTTCTGTTCAGATAAGGTGCTTTGTCTCTTGTCTTTGCATCTCTCTTCCTTTTCTGTCTTTCCCTTTACCCATTCTTTGCTTGGCTAATTCCTATTTGACCGTCAGGATTCACTCCAGGTATATTTTCGGGAAGCTTTCTTTTACTTCTTTTAAATTGAGTTAGATGCCACTCCTGTGTGCTCCTGTGTAGTGCTTGCTTCTATCATAGCTCTCAAATGAAATTCCCAATTACTTGTCTATTTTCTTCACTGGGCTTTAACTTCTTTTTTATCCCTACTCTATAGGTAGGAAGGCTTTTAGATTGGAGATTAAAACACACACACACACACACACACACACACACATTTTTTAAAATAAAGTATAAAGTATACAAAAAAGTACACAGATCCTAAGTGAATTTCCCCGCGTAGACACACCAATGTAACCAATACCCATAGTAAGATGCAGAATATTTCTACAACTCCATAAACCACCTCATGCACTCTTCTAGTTACTAATCCAGTTCAAAGAGAATTTAATCTTAAATGGGAAAACTCTTTTAATGTACAGATTTTTCTACATATTTTTTGTGTATCTTTAGACATATAAGAGACATAGGTATTGGGATTGCAATCCTATAGAAAGAACAAATATAATTTGTTATATTACAGAAATGTAATTTTTCATACTTACATGCAACAGACAAATTTAAAATCACATTCTACTAATCTTCTAATATTCAGTAGTGGGATATTTATATTTAAGTAGATTTTGTTGTTTATAAGTTTAATAGCATTTCAGAGTGGCAGAAAATAATATCATAGATCAAAGAATATTTGTTGAAAATAGCCTATTAATTTTGAATGGTGAACTTGCTTAAGATGTGTACAGTAAACATGTAAAGCACTTTCCAAATGGTGTTTAACCTCTGAGTTTTAATGTGAATTATGTTGCTAGCATATTTTGGCAGTGGGGTCATCCAGCGGGCAACCGGAGTGTAATTTTACATGTACAGTGAGGAAAGTACTAGCTGTCCTATGTCATAGACAGCTGGCTTGCTAAGAATTTTTTTTTTTACAATCAGCAGTAATTTTAGAGTGTATTTTTTCTTTTTCTCAATTTTGATTTTTCTTTGACATTATGTAGCTCTTTGAATATGAAGGTATTCTTTTAAACATACTTTTTCCTTAGATGGGCTTTTCTATCTGTAAATATTAAGTCCATTAAGGCCAATTACGTGGAAAGAATATGGACTTTCAAACCTGGATTTCCAATGACCTCAATTCAGTTTCCAGCCTCGTCATTTAAAAGCTGTCATTTATAGGCAAGTCACTTAACATTTCTGAGCTTTAAGAATGTTTATCTCTCAAATTGGAAATATTTACCTGACACAAGATTATCATTAGAGTTAAAAAAAAAAAACTGTGTAAAACACTAGACATGCAGTTGATATTCAACAAGCCCTTTTCTCCTGCAAATATGTCTATTTCTTGTTATATTTAAATATGAGGTCAGGAATTTAAAGAATTTCATTGTGTGGCATTTAGAATAAATGGCTAATCAAAGTTTGCTGCTAATAGCAGTAAATCTTAGAAAGTTGGCTAGCTGTCTTTCAACTGTGATCATATTTTTGAATTCAAGAAATTTCAAAGAAATGCTTTTCTTGATTTCTTACTATATAAGTTTAATGGATGTTAGAATGTATTTTGATTCAATGTATTATGATACCTAAAAAAATGTTCTGTTTGCCAATGACAAACATTCCTTAAATCATTGACAGATTGTAGTACTATTGCTATTTGTAATGTGTAAGTATTTGTTTGAAATCTGTTTACTGATATTGATCAGATGATAGTGGGCTGAGTAATCTCTGGATTTTTTTCTTAAAAATTTTTTTTTAATGTTTATTTTTGAGAGCGAGAGCACACAAGCCCCACTAGTGGGGGAGGGGCAGAGAGAGACACAGAGAGACACGGAGAGACAGAATCTGAAGCAGGCTCCAGGCTCTGAGCTCTCAGCACAGAGCCATTGGGAGACTTGAACTCATGAATGGTGAGATCACCATCTCAGCCGGTGTCAGATGCTTATTTTTTTTTAAATATAAGGGAGATAGTTCTTTAGATGACTGTGTGGATATGTGTTTATAAATGATTTTTAGATGGTATTTTTTCCTTACTTTCTTTTGAAACTCTACCTTGTTTTGATTCTCTTCCAGCCTCTCCCCTACTTTTTTAAATAATAAAAAACTTAGAAAATATTGAAAAATTAAATGATTAGAACAAAAGAACATTCATATGTCTGCACCTAGATTCAAGTTATCAATGGCCATCCGTATTTGCTTTATTGTTCTTTATACATATGTACATGTGTATACTTCTACTGAGCTTTTTGAAAGCTATTGACTATTATGATGTTTACCTCAAAATACTTCAGCATATATCTCCTAAGAAAATAGATATTCTTGGGGTACCTGGCTGGCTCAGTTGGAAGAGCATGTGATTCTTGATTTCTGGGTTGAGAGTGCCATGTTGGGTGTAGAGATTACTTAGATAAAACTTAAAAAAAAAAAAAAAGGAAATAGATATTCTTCACATCACCACGGTGCCATTATCAACACCTAGAAAAATAAGTCATTTCCTAATAGCGTTTAATATTTAGTCTATATTTAAATTTTTCCCATTTGTCCCATAACCATAAAATGGTTTTTTCAAACCAGAATTCAGTCAAGATTTTTGCATTGCATTTGATTATCTTTTTAGTCTCTTTTAATATAGAAAAGTTCCTTCCTCCACTTTTCTTTCTCATGATATTGACATTTCTTTGAGGAGACCAGATCATTCTTGTAGAATGGCCTGTTTTCTGGAGTTATCTGATTGTTTCTTTGTCCTTTTAATGTATTCCTTTGTTCATTGTATATCTTGTATACTGGAAGTTATATTTTAAAGGCTTGAGTAGATGCATGTTAAAAAATTTTTGGCAAGAATACTTCATGTTATATTTCATGTTACATATTATGGGAGGTACATAATGTCACTATTAGTGATATAAGTTTTATGAAGTTTAAAGTTGATGTTTGTTGACTCTCCACTGTAGAAGTGTAATTTTCCTGCTATGATCAAGTACAATAATCTGTGGGGGTGATACTTTGGTACCATAAAAAACTCCATTATTCAAAATATGCTTTACATAATAATTTTAGCATCCTTTGTTGAACCTTAGGCAATTCAGTTATTTAACTGATAGTTGAAAATTGGTGATTTTTCTAATTCTGTAATTCTTTTACACTATTGCTATCATTCTTCAGTTAACAAGAGCTTTATAACCTTCCATCAACTGGGAGTGAACTATAGGTCCTCCTAAAGGGCTGAGTAAATAAATGCTTAATTCTTTCTTATCTAATTTTCAGAGTGAAGAGTTGGTCTTTTAGTTATTTACAGTGATGACAAATGAATGTTTTTATGATCGTTTGGACTTTTCTTTGTTGTATTATAATAAGTTACAGACTTTTTTTTTTTTTTTTTTTTTTTTGGTGTTCAAATGTTCTCAAATAAGGGCATTGGAAGCTCCTCCAAGCATGCCCCTCCAAGCATACCCCTCAGTTCTTTTTGCATAAATGCATTATTAGTCATTGAGTGAGTTGTTACTTTTGACTATACGATACCTTGGCTCCATGGACTTTTCCTGCTTTAGGTTGCAATCAGCAATGTCTCTAAGGTGCTCTGTCTCCTTATAGTGGAGAATGATATTTAGAAACCAATATCTGGATGCTAAATATCCTCCTTTTTATGCGGCTGTCACTACTTCTAGGCCTTGCCTAGTCTGGAGGGGAAAAAAAAGCATGAGGTCATATTGATAATTCTAATTCAAATTTATAATGTTGTAGGGTTTCTTTCTTCATCTTTTTTTTAAGTTTAATCTCTTTTACATTGAAAATCTTAGTTTTTCTTAACCTTTATGTATATGTATATATTTAAAGAACACCTTAAGTAGTTTAAAGATAAATAAACCTCAGTGAAATTTAAGATTTTTTGCATTTCATTTTGTCCTTAGAATGTATTCCAATAAGGATATACTTATTGTTAGTACTATATTTAAAAGTCATTTGAAATCATGATTTTCTCAGTGTGATTGTTACCAATTTGATAGGTATATAGTTAGATCCATTTGTTTTTCATTTTAAGGTTTGCTTCCCCTATTTTTTTTTGTTAATCTTTGAATATATGAAACATATAGTTCAAAAGGAGAAATCAAATGAAAAGTCATATAAAGGAATCTCATTTTTATCCCTGTCTCTCCTATTCTGTTTCCTCTTTGCTCCTGTAAAGGTAACATTTTTGTGAGTTTTTTATCAGTCATTCCAGTATTTTTTCTCTTTCAAAAATAAGATGTATGTGTGTATTCTCCCTTCATATGCCAAAGGGGTATGTGTGTGAGCATGTGTGCATTGGTGTTTGTATCTATATACTGTTCTGTGGCTTTTTTTCCCCTCCACTTAATATATTCTGGAGAGCCCTCCATATTGGTACATTCATATCTTTCTTGTGGAGGCATAATATTCTGCTGTGCTGATATACCATAATTTTATTAATGAATCTGGATCTGATGGATATTTGTGTTTAATTTCTTGGACTATGAATAAGTAATACATATGGTATAAATTAATTAAAAAATAAAGTTTCTTCCCCAAGTAATTGAGAAGGAGTTGATTTGTTCCAGAGAGCCTATATAGTTTGAGTGGGCTTTGTTGTGTTCTGTTGTTGTTAAGAGAATTTCAGGATAAGTAGATGTATTTTGGGACATAGTACACTTTCTTCCCCTTGTATATTAGGTCATTGGTATCACTGTTAATCTGCTTTTACTGTTGTATGATACCAGGGTCAGACAATAGATGATTTACTTGCTTTTTCTCCCTCTGCTTCTTGGCTTCTTTGAAAGCGTTGGAACTAAAAACCTGATGTCCTGGGTGTTTTCATCTAAGGATAACTCAGGTTTGTCTTCACTGTTTTTTTCTACAAATTCCCCCTCCCTAACTTTAGCGTTTCTTCTTCTTTTTTGTCTTAAATCTCTCAGGTTTGGGATTCCAAGCATTTTGTGACAGTTGTTTATAGTCTGACGTATAGTAGGATGTATATTCTGAGTATAAAGAGTAAGGAATCAAGAGTACCAAAGGGAGAGGGAAGGGCACCTGTTAGGATAGAAGGAATTCAAGCTCTGGGGCTTGTGAACTAGAAATTGGGAGTTAGGGAACCTAGCCATTCAGGTCTAAATTTTCTTTTACTCCAGTGCTTGAAAGTAATTTGTTTCATTTAATTTTTTTTAATTGAAGTATAGTTAATATACAGTGTTGTATTAGTTCATGTGTACAGCATAGGGGATCCACAGTTCTATACAATTACCCATTAGGCAGTGTTCACCATGGTAAGTGTATTTACCATCTGAATTTGTTTCAGTTACTGAACAAAATTTTTGAGTATCTACCATAAGCAACTTTGGAGGATACCAAAAATAATATAATTATAGTAGCCTTTTTTTTTTTGAATGCACACTAGGTACCAGACTTACATAGGTTGCTTTATTGTTTTAAAAAATTTTCTAATGTTTTATTTATTTTTGAGAGAGAGAGAGAGAGAGCGCGTGCGAGCGAGCGTGCGAGAGAACACGCACATGGGGGAGGGCAGAGAGAGAGGGAGACACAGAATCCAAAGCAGGCTCCAGGCTCTGAGCTGTTAGCACAGAGCCCAACGTAGGGCTCAAACCCACAAACCGTGAGATCATGACCTGAGCCGAAGTCGGACGCTTAACCAACTAAGCCACCCAGGCGTCCCTACGTTTATTTATTTATTTATTTATTGTGAAACGGGGGGAAGGGCAGAAAGAGAGGAAGAGAGAATCTCAAGCAGGCTCCATGCTGTCAGCACAGAGCCCTGTGCAGGGCTGGAACTCAGGAGTGGTGAGATCATGACCTGAGCCTATTTAAGATGCTTAACGAACTGAGCCACCCAGGTACCCCGCACCCCATAGATTCCTTTATTGTATTAAATTACTATAGCAGTGGTATGTAGTTGTTACTTTTCCTTTTATTCATATGTACAGGAAAGTGAATAAAACTTACAGTTTAAAGAAAATTGTGAAGTAAATATTTGTGTTGTCATTACCCAAGCCCACAGATCAGGATTACCTCTCACTTCCCTTTTTAATATTTAATACCCTAACTTTTTGATGATCATTTTCTTGCTTTGCTTCATAATTTTGAATCTCAGCTTATATATTCATAAACAATATAGTTTAGTTTTTCTTGTTTTTGAACTTCATGTCGTATTTTATGTGATTTAAAAAATTTAGTTCAGAGTGCCTGGGTGGCTTATCAGTTGAGCGTCCAACTCTTGATTTCGGTTCAGGTCATGATCCTATGAGATTGAACCTTGCATCAGGCTCCATGCTGAGCGTGGAGCCTGCTTAAGATTTCGCTAGACGTCTCTCTTCCTTCCTTCCTTCCTTCCTTCCTTCCTTCCTTCCTTCCTTCCTTAATTTCTCCCCCTTTGCTCCTTCCCCACTTGTGCTTATGCTTGCTCTCCTCTCTCTCTTTCTCTCTCTCTCTCTCTCAAAAAAAAAATTTAGCTCAGTATTTGTGAAATTAGTTTCAGGTTGTTGTAGTTAGCCATAGTTCATTTGATTTCATTGTGGTCAAGTATTCTGTTTTATGATTACACTACAGCTTATTCATTCTAGGTTTTTTTTTTTTTAAGTTTGTTTTGAGCGGGAGGGAAGAGCATGAACAGGAGAGGAATATTAGTGCCGAGCCTGTCTTGGGGGCTCAATCACACGAACCATGAGATCATGACCTGAGCTGAGATCAGGAGTTGGATGCTTAACTGACTGAGCCACCTTATTCATTTCATTCTATTCATTCTATTTTTGATGGACATTTGAGTTGATTTCATTTTCTTGCTGTTATACAAACAATTTGGGGAGAGTGCTCTTCTAACCTATTTCATATTTTCAAGTGTGTAAATGTTTCTCTAGAGTTTGTAGGAATGGAATTGCTAGGTTGTGAGGTATGCACATGTTCAACTTTGATAATGACAGAGTGTTTTTCAGAATTATTTTAATTTATACTTCCTCCAACACAATGTATAAGTTCCCATTGCTCTATGGGTTTTTTTTTTAATAGGATTTTATTTTTAAGTAATCTCCACACCCAGTGTGGGGCTTGAACCCATAGGTCCCAAGATCAAGAGTTGCATGCTCCATTGACTGAGCCAGCAAGTTGCCCCTCCATTGCTCTACATTTTGAACACTTGGTATTGTCAGAATCATAATTTTTGCCCGTGCTAAAGGTGTATGGTATGCCATGATTTTAATTCGCATTTCCATGATGGCTAATGAAGTTGAACATCTTTTCATAGATTTGAGTTTTCTTTCTCTCTCTTTCTCTCTCTTTTCTTTCTTTCTTTCTTTCTTTTTTTTTTTTTTTTTTTTGTTTATTTATTTTTAGGGTGGGGAGGGGCAGAGAGAGAGGGAGAGAGAATCCCAAGCAGAATCTGTGCTGTCAGCCTGGAGCCCCATAAGGGGCTTGAATCCATGAACTGTGAGATCACGCCCTGAGCCAAAATCACGAGCCGGACACTTAACTGACTGAGCTACCCAGATGCCCCCATTTGAGTTTTCTTCATATGATGTGTCTGTTCAAGGTGTTTGACCAATTTTTTTCCATTAGGTGGTTTCTGCTTTTCTTACTGATTTTTAGGAATTCTGTATGTGTTTTGGAGACTGGTCCTCAGTTATATCTGTTACAAGTATCTTATGTTTTTGGCTTATTAGTTTACTCTCTGTGGTGCTTGTTGATCAATAGAATTTATTAGTTTTAACATAGTTGAATTTATCAACTTTGGCTAGTACTTTTTGAATCCTTTTAATGAAACCCTTTCCTAGGCTGTGTTAAAGATGTTCTTGAATATGATCTACTAAGAGCTTTCAAGTTTTAACCTTTCACAAATTTGTCTTTATTTGGAATAGACTTTGTGTATAGTGTGAGGTCCAGTTTCATTCTTTCCCACCCCAAATGGATACTTGATTGTCTTAGCATTGGTTTTGAACAGTTCATCTTTTGTCTGTTCCTGTACTTGTAACATACTCTTAACTACTTGATAGTTTTTTAAGTTTTGATATCTGGTAAGGCAAGGCTCCTGTGTTTGTTCTTCAGGAGAGTCTTGGCTGTTTCTGGCCCACTGCACTTTCATATGTATTTTAGAATCATGTTGTCAAATTTCACACAGACAGACACACACTAAATAATTCAGTGTAAAAATAACATTCATGATTTTTATAGACTCTTTAGAGTAATTTGGGGAGAACTGGCATTTTTCCAATGTGGAGTCTTCCAGTCTGTGAACATGGATATCTTTCCATTTCTGTATTGATTCATAATAAAGTCTCATTTTTTCAGTATATGTTTTGTCCATTATTAGATTCTTGAGCATTTCATATTTTCTGATGCAATTTTAAGTGGTGATATCTTTAAAATATTATTTACTAATTATTGCTGGCATATAGAAATATGAAACTAATATCAACTGGTATCTGTTTCTTTTTTTTCTTTATATTACCTATGCTGTACCTTTCATCTCAGTGACTTATTCATTCCATAAGTGGAAGGCTGTACCTCCCACTTCCCTTCACCTACTTTGCCCATCGTCTAAGCCCCCTGCCTCTGGCAAGCACCAGTTCTCTGTATTTATGGGTCTGCTTTAGCTTTTGTCTGTTTTTTTTTTTTTTTAGATTCTACATATAAGTGATGTCATGTGATATTTGCCTTTCTCTGATTTATTTTGCTTACACAATGCTCTCTAAGCCCATCCATATTGTTGCACGTGGCAGGATCTTATTCTTTTTTATGGCTGAGTAATATTCCATTGCTTATATATACCACATCTTTATCCACTCATCTATTCATGGACACTTAGGTTGCTTCTGTACCCTGGCCACTGTAAACAATGCTGCACTAAACATTGGGGGGGGGCATATGTTTTTTTAAACTAATGTTTTTGTTTTCTTTGGGTAAATACCCAGTAGTGGAATTATTAGATCATATGGGATTTTTTTCTTTAAGTTTATTTATTTTGAGAGAGAGAGAGAGAGAGAGCGAGCGAGCCTGTGCATTAAACGTGCATGTTGGGGAGGGGCAGACAAAATCCCAAGCAGGCTCCATGCTGTCAGTGCAGAGCGCCACGCAGGGCCCTATCCCATCAATCATGAGATCATGACCTCAGCAGAAAAAGAGTTGGATGCTTGACTGAGCCACCCAGGTGCCCCTGGATCATATGGTTTTTCTATTTTTAATTTTTTGAGGAACCTGTGTACTGTTTTCTACTATGGCTAAATCAATTTAGATTCCCACCAGCAGTGTATGAAGGTTTCTTTTTCTCTGCATCCTTTCTAGCACTTATTTCTTGTCTTTTTGATTTTAGCTATTCTGACAGGTATAAGGTGATACATCATTGTGATTTCGATTTGCATTTCCCTGAGGATTAGTGATGTTGAGCATCTCTTCCTGTGTCTGTCGGCCATCTGTGTGTCTTCTTTCTGTTTAGGTCCTCAGTTTGTACCTGTTACATTATAAAATTAACAAGAGTTTATAGATTCTTTCAAATTTTCTATATATACAATTATGTCATATGCAGATAATAACAGTTTTGTTTCGTGTTTCCAAACCTTATTTCTTGTTTCTATTTTTTGTTTCTGATGCCTTTTATTATTTTCTTTTTGGTTTCCTATGCTGCTTAGGATCACCAGTATAATGTTGATAGAAGTAGATAGTGGCCATCCTTATCTTGTTCCTGATCTCAAAGGAAAAATGTTTAGGCTTTCCCCATTAAGTATGCTGTAGATTTTTGTAGGTATCTTGTATCAAATTAAGGAAGTTTTCCTCAATTCTTAGTTTACAAAGACTCTTTTAAAGACATGAATAAATACTGAATTTTTATGGATTTCTTAAAGTATGGTTGATTATATTAACTGTCTGATATTAATACTGAATTTGTCTTTGCTTTCCTGGGATATGCCTAACTTGATTATAGCATATTATGATGCTGGTTTTTGTTTGCTAGTATTTGTTTGTAATTTTTGCATACCAGTTCAGGAGTAAGATTGGCTTAAGATTTCTCTTTCTGGTCTGGTCCTTGCCAGGATTTTTGGTTTGAGTTATATCACCTTCGTGAAACGAATTGGGAAGAATTTAAAATTCTTTGAGTATTTGGGAGAACTTGCTGGTAAAGCTCTGGAGTTTTCTTTATGGGAAGATTTTTTTTAAAATTAGAGTTATTGTGTTTTGTTTTTCAATGGGACTGTTTAAATTTTCTGTGTCTTGAGTAAGTTTTGCTAAGTTATATATGTATTTAGGATTTTTTTCAATTTCATCTGTATTAAAAAAATCCTCTTACTGTTGTACTGTTTGCAGCATTGGCAGTTTTTGCCCTCGTTGTAATTTCTGATCCCTTTCTCTTTTTTTTTTTTTACTCATCATTCTTGCCAGAGCATTGGCCAATTACAATTTTTTCAGAGACCCAACTTCTGGCTTTGTTGGACCTTTCTACTACATATTTTCTTTTATTTCTCATTTCTATTATTTTCCCATACTTAGATTTATTTTGCTGTTCTTTTCCTATTTTCTTTAATAGACAATACCCCCCCCCCCTTTTTTGGTTATACCTATTTAGGGTTATAAATTTCCCTGTCAAATATTGCTTTAGCTGCATCTCACAAGTATCTTGTGAGTCTAGTTCAAAATATTTTTTATTTACTTATTTGCCACATGGTTTATTTAGGGCTGTGTTTTAAAATTTACAACTCTAATGAAGACTTCCTTCTATGTTATCTATTGTGACACAAGTTAAGCCCAGAACGTAGTGGCTTATTACCGTTTACAGTTTTTGTGTGTCAGGAATTCAGGAGCAGTTCAGCTTGGCAGTTCTACCTCAGTTCCTTTCCATGTGGATTTTTCCATGGAGCTTTTAAAGTGTTGTTATAATATGACCACTGGAATTCCTGAGGAAGAAAATGCTAGGTAGCAGCCATGTTACTGTTTTTGAACTAATCTCAGAAGTCGCCTAGCCTCACTTTGCTGCATTTTGTTGGAGACAGTTACAAAGGTCCATCCAAGTTCAGTGGGGAAAGAACATAGGTGTGAACATTACATTGTAGAGGGATATGTGGGATGGGGTATATATTGGTGTGAGGGATACCATTTGTTACTCCTAGTCATTTTTTTATTACTGATTTCTATTTGTTTTCAAAGAACACGATGTTACAGTTTCAGTACTTTTTTCTTTTCTGGATCTCCAGTTTACATGTCTATGAACTTTTTCCTTACATGATCTTTTTAAAAATAGTTTCCTTCTTTCATTAGGGGTAATTTCTTCTTCACTGTTTCATTATAGTTTTAGTTTCAACTGTGTTTTACAATTTTATAAGTTGTTTTCCAAATCTTCCAAGTCATTTTGTATAGTTCTTGTTCCTTTCAAATTTTTTAAGCCTTGTTTATTGCTTTCAGCATCAGTAAGCAGTTATTTTATGGTTTGTGTATGATCATTTCTAATATCTGACATTTTTGTAGATCTGTCTAACCTTTGTTTGCTTGTTGTCATTAATGGTGTTTTGTTTCCTTTGTGCATGGTGTAAGTAATGCCCTTTCTTGGGACCTTATTTGTGACATTTGCACAGGCATGTTCTAGATGCCTATAACCTGTTTTATTTTATTTTTATTTATTTATTTTTTGTCATACAACTGATGTGAATTAGGGCCACAAATCTCTGTGTGTAGGGTAGTGGTAGTTTAGGTGTGATATGTCTTTTGGTTACAACTTGAGGCAGAGTGTGCTCTGTGCCACCTGGTTTTTTTAAGATTGCAAGCTAAGAATGGTTTTTACATTTTAAATGATTGGCAAAAAAATAATATTTTGTGACATGTGAAAATTATATGAAACTCAAATTTCAGTGCCCATAAATAAAGTGTTATTGGAATGTAGCATGCTCATTTGTTTTTGTGTTTGTGGCTGTTTTCAAGCTACAACAGAGGTGTTGAGTGGTTGCTGCAGAGATCTATGGCCTCCAAAGCCTAAAGTACTTATATCTGGCCCTTTACTGGGAAGTTATAACTTGACAGGAAGTCTGCTTTCCCCTTTTCTGTTACAGCAATGCCAAAGCAACTTTGGTTGCAGATCTGAGGGGATGTGTTAGAATGGAACAGGCCTTCTTTGGTTGATATTATGGGTTCCAGTTTATGGTATAGGGTGTCCTATCAGACTTGCTACCTAGGGTGGGCCCTGGGCTATCTTTATGAGACTGCGATAATTAAAGTCCAAGTTTGGTTTTGATTAGCTGCTGAATTGGCTTCAGCACTCTGCTTTCTTCTCTGAATTCCTGCCCTTTCTTATGTTTTGGCCTTTTGGTTCCCTACTAGCTTGTCAGCTTTTTGATACTTTAAAGAATACATATTTTCTGTTTTACTTAGTTTTGAAAATCTCATTGCTTTGTTCCAAATGATTGGCCATATTATTGGAGATTGATACTATTTTTTGTTTAGGTTTATCTCTTTATTTTTTAGTTTATTTTGAGAGAGAGAGAGAGCAAACAGGGGAGGTACAGAGAAAGGGCGACCGAATCCCAAGCAGGCTCTGCGCTGTCAGCCCAGAGCCCCCTGCAGGGCTTGAACTCACGAACTGTGAGATGATGATCTGAGTGGAAATCCAGAGTCAGACACTTAACTGACTGAGCCACCTAGGTGCTTTGATATTATTTTTTGAATATGAAGAAATTAAGGCTCAGAGAACTAGACTAGCTTTCTCCAAAGTAAGTAGGACTAGTAAGTAGCAGACAGAGACTTTGACTTTAGAAAGCTTATTTGTGATCTAGAGTGTGAGCACTTAGGTTTGTACATTCTTCTCCATGTTCCCAGTACAGTCTTAGGGATTTCAGCTGCTTGGGCCATGCAGGAGAAGTCTCCATTACAGAGGACAAGAAAGGCATAAAATACTCAGAAGCTATTTGGTGGGAGAAACTAAAAAACCATATGTAGATACTAGAGAACTTAAAAGTGTTGAAAAAGAAATGGAAAATTTTGTTGACTGTATAAAAGGTGATAAAACTCAGCAGATTTGCCATATTAACTTATATAAATCAAAGATGAAAGTAGACCTTTTAATTGTGCACCTATTTTGTAAGAGTCATTGTTTTTTTATATCTAGTATCACATTGAACTTCATAGCAACGGTGAGTTAGGTGATCCTGGTGATTTCTTTTAACAAGCATGTAAACTTTTAGGGACGATGGCTTATCATACAACTAGTCAGTGCTAAAAGTAGGCTCTGAACCCCTGTGTGACTATAAAGCCCATATTTTCCCCATAAAATTGTTTTGGAAAAAGTCTCTAAATGGTTAATGGAGATTTCATGAAAATGTATGGTTAACATTTCTGAACTTGTATGAGAATCCCTTAGGCTTTCATTTAGAGGTTAGTCTTATTTTAGACAATTCAAATAAGTATTTGGTTTCTAAGGTCACATGGATTAGAAGTAGCAGGGAGAACAGAGGAGCGTTTGTAGGTTGTTAGGCTGACAGCCTGAAAAGCTTTTCTATAAACTAAAAGTAAGCCAATCTGCTGATAATGAGATAGGGACAGAGAACTTTGCTTATGTATATCAGTAGTTTTTATGAATGTCACTATCATATAAAAATTGACATTTACTACAAGATTCCAGATTCTTAAGAAATGTGTGAATTATATTCAGTATGTCTGCTTGAAAAGATAATAAAGTTAGAAATATATTGTGGAGGGGTGCCTGGGTGGCTCAGTCAGTTGAGCATCCAACTTTGGCTTAGGTCATGATCTCATGGTTTGTGGGTTTGAGCCCTGCATCGAGGTCTGTGTTGACAGCTCAGAATCTGGAGTCTACTTCAGATTCTGTGTCTCCCTCTCTCTCTGTCCTACCCTTGCTCGTGCTCTGTCTTTCTCTCAAAAATAAATAAACATAAAAAAAAGAAACATATTGTGGAAATAATTTCATCCACAGTATTTGAAAACAACTTCTAGTATTTAAAGAGGTGAAATTCCAGTGTTGGAAAAGTTGGATTTCTAGAATGACTTTTCTAAAAATTCAGAATAGCGGAGATTTTACTGGTGTACCAGTAAGTGACTTGCTGTATATCTAATTGCCACACAGTAAAGTAATGATTAACTTGAACTTTTATTTTACATAAAACTGTTAATTTACCATGAATACTTATTCTCTTCAAGTTATTAATTTAGAATTGTTATCTCACAGCATAAAAAAAAAAGGAATCCTGCTTGAAGTCATTGGCACAATATAGTTTTTGACATATAGTGAATTAAGGCACCTTTTTAACAGGATCAAAACCTAAGAAAACTTTTAAGATTAAACTTTTTTTTAAATGTTTATTTATTTTTGAGTGATAGACAAAGCAACAAAGCAACAAAGTGACAAAGCAGGAGCAGGGGAAGGGGAGAGAGAGAGGGAGACACAGAATCTGAAGCAGGCTCTAGGCTCTGAGCTATTAGCACAGAGCCCATTGCAGGGCTCGAACTCACGGACCGTGAGATCATGACCTGAGCCGAAGTTGGAATCTTAACCGACTGAGCCACCCAGGTGCCCCAAGATTAAACTTTTCTGTAAATGGTCTGACAGTATTGTATTGATAAAAATCAAGATCTTGAAGGAATAAAAATGATATATTTTCCATAACATTTTGATTCTTGAGGCAGTAAGGCAATATTTGATGAGTATGTGTTTTGAAACATTAACTTAGTTGTTCACTGTACTACTGTTCTAATGAGAACAAAATTTTGGGGTTTTTTCTTGAGCAAGTTGGTAAGGGATACTCTATTTTCTGAATGTACTTATATTTTTGGAATGCTATTGCTTTGTAGAAATCCACAACATTGGTCAGAAAACATTTGAATTTTCCCAACTCAAGGAACAGTTGCAACAGTCAGAAAAAATAGCGTACTGGTGTGAGCAGTAAGATAAATAATAGAAAGCAGCATGTTATTGTTTTGTTCATGGAACAGAAGTGCTCTCATTGGTCGGTGATGCTTCTGAATGCCTTATGTCAGTAGTGCCAAGTGTATGTGAGAAGTGTATGTGATGCAGATTGTAAAGAGCTGGGTGAGGGAGGGGAAAAGTGTCAGAGTGGCAGGTGACAAATATGTCAGTTTACATATTTGAATGTGTTGGAAAGCAGATGTCTGGCTATGGTAAATAAGAGTAGAAATCAGAAATTATCACAGTTAAAGGGATAGAAGAGAAAGGAGCTTGTGTATATTTCAAGCTCTGATGGAAAAAGAAAGCCATACATATACTAGGCACAGAGGGATGGCATTGTATTTCTTAGGCAATGACAGAAAACTAGAATAAGTATCCTACAGAGTTCATTATAATACAGTGTCAAGTTAAGGTGTATTTGGTAATTGTATACCAAAGACTGCTGTATAGTTGTACAACTAATAGTTTGCTGGGGCTGCCATAACAAAATACCACAGACTGGGTGGCTTTCATAACAACAGTTTTTTCTCACAGTTCTGGAGGCTGAAAGTCCAAGATCAAAGTGTTGAAACGTTTGGTTTCTCCTGAGGTCTCTCCTAGGCTTGTAGGTGTCTGCCTTTTCAATATGTCTTCACATGGCCTTTTTTTTTTTTTTTTTGTGCGTGTGCATCTCTGGTGTCTCTTCCTTTTTAAATAAGGATGCCAGTCCTATTGGATGATCTCATGTAAACCTAATTTCCTCTTTAAACATCCTATCTCTAAATATAGCCACCTAGGAGGTTCAGGCTTCAGCATATACATTTTAGGGGAATACAATTCAGCCCATAATAGTAGTGTAAATCTAAACAGCCAAACAGAATAGAAGCTAAATCTTGTCTAGAGAAAGCCATAGTGGAAAAGAGTATAAGAAAGAGAAGACAAGTATAGGACAGTTTTGATGGATTGGTATATTATTAGTTGATTCATGTCATAATAGCGTATCTCATATCAATTCTTTGCATATTCAGAAATAACGGATGCTGTTGAATGTTGTGTTATTGCTTCACTATTATCTATCAGGGTGTCAGATTCTATACTAGGTTTCTTTGTGTGTGTATGTGTGTGTGTGTTTTTTTTTGGAGTGGGTATTTCGGAGTCAGCTAAGTAGTGAAAGAGGAGGGTGCAATGGAAATACCATAATTATTGTAGGGATAGAGTTATTGATAAACAGAAATCAGTAAATAGTGGTTGTTCTTTGCCTGATCACAGTTGAGCAACCTAAAATTTCTTACGGAAATATTTAGAGATAAGGATCTACGTCTAATGTTAATTTATGCCATGGCTGCGTATTATTAACGGTTAGAAAACATTTTGAAATTTGAGTTAAAAAATTAAAGTTATATTTGTTTTCTTCATTTGTACGGATTGAAAAGGTGATATTCTATTAATTTAAAAAAAAGTTTATTTATTTTGAGAGAGAGCTAGAGAAAGTGCGTGCACGTGTGGGTAAGGGGCAGCGAGAGAGGGAGAGCCAGAATCCCAAGCCTCTGGTGCTCTATCCCACCAACCATGAGACTGTGACCGGAGCTGAGATTAGGAGTTGGCAGCTCCTCTTCACCTATTGAGCAACCCAGGCACCCCTCTAATTAATAGTATTAACAAGTTGGGTGGTATGTCTGTGTGCCTTAAGCTTTGCTTTCATTCTCATTTCTAGTGAAGATGATATAAACTATATGGAGCATGATTAATTTTTTATTATAGCACAGGAATGTCTAGTCAAATTTAAATTTTCATTAGTCAATTTTGGATTTCAGCTTTTATGAGTAAAGGCCAGGTGATGTGAGGTTAAGTTTTTGTTTATAGTTGTTTTTGTGCTACAAGGGCAGAGTTGGGTAGTTGGGAAAGAAACCATAGGACCTGCAAAGTTTAACATACTTTACTCTCTGGCCTATTACAGAAAAAAATTTGTGGACTTCTGCACAGACCATGATTAAATACCAGTGCATAATATTGTAAGTTAAATAACTTGTACAGATCACACAGCTACACTATTTTTGGCTATCCTTTTTCATCCCTTTTTGGAGAGCCTTTTAATTTCAGCAGACTGTGGTACCAAATTTACATATTACTTGTCATTGTTGGCATTTTCTGTTGGTTGCTTTCTTAGAAAGCACCTCAATTCCATCTGTAAAAGGTCACCAAAATAGAGGAAGATTATATCAGTTCTGGGTTTTGTTTGTTCTTTTAGTTCCGTAGGGAGCTTTTGCTATAAAATCAATGCCCTGGTAAACTCTGGATAAACAGCTAATCCTAGCTATAGTTTATGTATTTATTTGTTTCAATCAAATGGTTTCTGTGGCTCTTCCTAATCTAAATTTCTTTTTTCAGTTTTTATGAGACTGTCATTGATAATTTAATTTAGATTCCCTTGAGATATGGATAAAAGTGACATGTTGGCTCTCTGGGATAAATTTACTAGAGCAGGGGATATGCTTTGATCTAATGACTAGCCAAATGCATGACTTGGGTGTGCTTTTTTTATGTTCCATGGATTGATTCTTATTGCAGTGGTAGTTGGTTGAGGTAGGTACACTTGCTGATTGATTCATCCTAGTTATGAGAGCCACTTGCATGATTTTTAATTATCTGTGGCAAATGTTGCAAGTTGTTGATATCGGTACCTAGAGATAAATAAAAATTTAATGTAAGGTCACTCTTGTTGGGTGGTTAGTAGTGGCGTTAACTTTAACTTCTGGGAACAAATGGTTTGCTCTATCTCCATGATGTCTTAAATATTTATATTATTGGAGAATGATCCTATAAAAATAGATTACTAACCATGAATGATTTATAATAGGAAAGTTGAGTTGTCTGTTTATAAGTAGGTAATAGAATACTCAGTAATAACTTATTTATCTTTCACACCTAACCCCATGAGGAGATTGGGGTATATGCCCAGACTCAGCTAGTCACAAACATAAATCATACACAGAATGGTCACAAATGATTTCCATGGTTTCAAATTCGTAGGTCATTTCTCTATCTTTATTTGACTTCATTTGCTGCTTCTTGAAATACTTTTCTTTCATGAGACTTCATTTTTCTGGTGGTTTTCCTCTGCTAAGATACGCCATCTAAAGCAGGGTGTTTATCCGCTGTTCTTCAGTTTCTTCATTTCAAAATTGTGATAATAGTGCTGCTTAGCTCCACAAAATTGTTCAAAGATTGAATGACTCAAATGAATAGTTTGGCACATATTAAGTATTCTTAAAATTTTTTTTAAACATTTATTTTTGAGAGACTGAGAGACAGAGCATGAGTTGGGGGGGGGGCAATGAGAGAGGGAGACACAGAATCTGAAGTAGGCTCCAGGCTCTAAGCTGTCTGCACAGAGTCTGACATAGGGCTCAAACTCATTAGCTGTGAGATCATGAACTGAGCTGAAGTCAGACACTTAACTGACTGAGCCAGGCAGGTGCCCCACATATTAAATATTCTAAAGGTTAACCATTATTATTATTACTACTTCTACTGCTGTTATTACTGTGTGTTTTTAAGTCATTAGCTGCCGTATTTTTGGCTCTCATGCTTTCTCTGCTGGGATCACTAAACACTGATGATCCACAGGGCTTAGTCATAGTTCTTTTTCTCTACCTGCTGTCTCTTTGTATGCGAGTTCATCTAGTCTGATTGCCTAAAATGCCATCTATATGCTGATGGTTAGCAGATGTGCCTTATCTTTAGCCCTTTCCTCATTTGTTTTCCAGACTTGTCTATCTAGTTGCTTACATAATACTTTCATGTGCATATCCTGTAAGTGTCCTAGACTTAACATGACCAAAGGACATACTAAGCCTCAACCCTCCCCTCCCCCTACAGCAACAAAAATACTACCAACAAGTGAACATGAACAAACCTGTTTTTCTCCAGCTTTCTCATGTTAGTAAATAGAACCACTATTTATCTAGTCACTTTCAGTCAAATAAACATAAGTGTTGTGTTTGTTCCCACATCTAATCAATTCATCATTGAGTACAGAATACATGGCCAATTTGTCCACTTATTTTTATCCTCACTGCTGCTACTGCTGTATTCAACAACCATTACCTTTTGCTTAGACTGCTGTAACAATCTCCTAACTGGTCTCCCTGCTTCTACTCCTTCTTCCCTCCCTCCTCTAATCCATTCTCTTTCAAGTAACTGGAGTAATCTTTTAAAACCATAAATCAAGTTATATTATTCCTTGTATAAAAACAATAAATAAAATAATACCTAGAGACTTTCTATTACATTAGAATGAAATCCCAGACTGCGAGGTATGATCCAACCCCTTTCTATCTCTGACCTCAACTTTCTCACCATTTTCCTTGTGGAATACTTCGTTTCAGCCACAGTAACCTAACCTCCTTTCTGTTCCCCAACCATGCCAAGTTTGTTTCTGATTTAGACATTTTGCATTACGTATTCCTCTTAGCCTGGAGTATTTCTCACATATGTTATCATAGTTGGCTTCTTCATTTCATACAGGTTTCTTACCACCTCTCTGAGGCTTCACTGAATGCTACTGATAACTAAAATAGCATATGTAAGTCCTCTCGTATAATGATAGACAAACTGCTGTCCACAGGCCAGATCCGGCAGGTGGCCTGTTTTTGTTCTGTCTGAGAGCTAAATACGGTTTTTACATTTTTAAACATTTAAAAGAGTAAAACAAAACAAAAACTCTGAATATGTGATCCACAAAGCCTAAAATATTTATAATTTGGCTCTCTATAGAAAAAGACCATATGGTTATCCAAAATTACTTTGTTCATTTGTTTCTTTGTTTTTGTTATTTATTTATTTAGTCCTCAGGATACTTAATTGTTGAAGAGTTTTAGAACATTGGTTAAATTATCTGGAATGGAGGAATTGAGCAGTAGTTAATAAAAGGGACATTAGGGTTATTATTGAAGAGTAGAAAAACAGGACCAATAAAAAATGTAGTAGGGACAAAGACTAAAGGGTCTGCAGGACATCTCCCAAAGTGGACAAGAAAAGATTGTCTGTTAGAAGGATCTCCTGCTCACATGACTCTGAAAGCCCCTCAGAATCATTCGTACAGAGGATTCACGTCTGAGTTTAAAGCATACCTGTAAAATTACTCAAGTGATTAGGAGTGTGTTTATCTGAAAAGCCGTTCCAGTATTTGAAAGATGTCATATTATGGAAATGTGCTCCATAAACAAAGTAGTAGGGTTGAAAGACACTTCTAGGCCCATGCTTTTAAATAAATGCTGAGTTCTTGTTCCTCAGGCTTAAGAATGTGGAAGGTGATGCTGAGTCTCAGCATTTTAGATTTTATAGTCGTTGAGTGTATCTATCATTGGTCAATAAGACCTTCAAAATATTTGAACATTTATGGAGTTTGTAAGTGGATCAACTCCCCAAGTCTCTGATTCTAATTGAAAGTTAAAGGAAGAAGTGCTCAAAAGAAGGTTATCTTAAAGAACTGAAGGAATAAAAATTTACGAATGTGTAAATTAGGATAAAGAAGTCTCTCTGCTTTGTTTTCATATTTACTACTAGGTGTAAATAATATATGTTCCTACTGTCTTATCTGTTTCTACTGTCTATCACTATTTTTTCTTACTCTCTTTTTGACTTCAACAGCCTGATAAGTAGTTTATCACAAATTATAAAATTGCTTCTGAATCTATTTCATATTATTGATTCTATTGATAGAATCAATAGATTCTATGGATAGTAGCTATTGTGAGGTAAAACCCTTTGTAATAGTTTCACATATTTATTCAACAAACATTTTTTGAGTACCAAACATTGTGTAGCAGATATAAAGACAAATACTCTGCCTCAGCAAGCTTATAGACTGATAGGGGAGACCACCAAATGTGGACTAAACAGTTGACAGCACAGTTTGGGAGTTCAGTGGCAAGGCTAAGCTATTGCAAAGAAGTCTTCCTTTAGACCCCAATGTGCCTCCTAGTCTCCCTTTATCATTACCAATCTCTATGCTAAAGAAAAAGCTAATGTTGAGCTGTAGTGGGGTCAGAATTGATCACTGTTCCATAAAAAGCTTATGATATCATAGAGGAAATAGGATGTCTAGCTTTTCAACTGTAACATGAAGCAGTTTATGAAAGGCAAAATAGCATAGTGTTTAAGAGCCCAAATTCTAAGGCTAGACCACTGAGGTCCAGATCTTGGCTCTGCCATTTAACTGGCCTGTAATATGAGACAAGTGGAAATCTTCATGTGCTTCAGTTTCTTGATTTGTAAAATGAGGATAACAATATACATTTGATTACGATTGTTACGAGGATTAAATCACTTAAGCACATAGTAAATGCTAAATGAGTGTGTTGCTATTGTTACTGTCATCATCATGTTTCTTGTTTGTGCTAAGTTTTAGCATATTGGTTAAGAAATTGGGACCTGGTTTCTAACTCCAGATCATCTATATCATCTTGGGAACATTATATAACCTTTCTTCATCTGTAAATGAGGATAATAGCACACATTTCTTATTAAATGAGGTAATGCATATCAAGCATATAGCACAGTGTTTAACTGTTTATTCTCAATAAAGAGGCATTATTTTTCCTAAACCTGTGAATGAAAACGTTGTAGACTTTTAGAGAAGTGAAGTGCTGCTGAGACGTAGCACAGTCCGGAGCTTATAGGAGTCATTAAATGTGTGTTCACGTAAAACATTATTTAGAGATTGGGAACCTAGAGAGAAAGCTGTTTGATGTACAGTTTTCTTTCTTTGAGGACTGTGGAAGGGTAATTTGGTAGTCTTATAGGCACATATCATTGAGCTAGTAAAATGAAATCTCTGAATAAATAATCTAGATAAAAAATGTATAGTTTTTTTTTCTAATTAGAAATATAATTTTTTTTTTTTCAGAAAGAATGAGAGAGAGTGTGAATGGGGGAGGGGGCGAGAGAGAGGAAGAGAATCTTAAACAGGCTCCACAGCCAGCATGGAGCCCACAAGGGGCTCGATCTCCTGACTGAGATCATGATCTGAGCTGAAATCAAGACGGACGCTTAACTGACTGAGCCACCCAGGCACCCCCAAATAGAATTTTTTGTATTTTCATTAAGAATTCTAAAGAATTGGGGCACCTAGGTGGCTCAGTCAGTTGAGTGTCTGACTTTGGCTCAGGTCATGGTCTTGCAGTTTGTGGGTTCTAGCCCCACGTTGGGCTCTGTGCTGACAGCTCGGAGCCTGGAGACTGCTTCTGATTCTGTGTCTTCCTCTCTCTCTGCCCCTCTCTGCTCATGATCTGTCTCTCAAAAATAAATAAATATTAAAAAAAATAAAAAAGAATAACTGTAGGATTCTTATTCTGTAAAATTTTGTGCATTGTATTGTAATTTTGAGTCAATTTGTTGGGTTTTCTACAGAGTAGAAAATTTGCTGTGTAAAACTATATAAAATTTTTTTGTAGCCTTAAATGATTTTTATTAGAATGAATAAACATTTTGAAGCTTCTGGAATTTTGTTAAGTGGAAAACACAGCAACATCATAATGACACCATCCATGTGATATTGGTATATTAAGAAAAAATGTGAAAATAAAAATAGAATGACCCTATAATCCAGCAATTGCACTATTAGGTATCTACCCAAAGGATACAAAAATACAGATTCGAAGGGGTACACTACGAAGAGAGTCCAAATGTCTATGGGCTGATGAATGGATAAAGAAAATGTGGTATAGGGTCCCCCCTGGGTGGCTTAGTCAAGCGTTCGACTTCAGCTCAGGTCATGATCTCATGGCTCATGGGTTTAAGCCCCGTGTCGGGCTCTGTGCTGACAGCTCAGAGCATGGAGCCTGCTTCAGATTCCATGTCTCCCTTCCTCTCTGCCCCTCCCCTGTTTGCACTCTGTCTCTCTCTCTCAAAAATAAATAAACATTAAAAACAAAAAGAAAATGTGGTTATATATGTATACAAAATGGAATATTACTCAGCAATGAAAAAGAATAAAATCTTGCCATTTGCAGTGACGTGGATGGAGCTAGAGTGTATTATGCTAAGCGAAATAAGCCAGTCAGAGAAAGACAAATACCATATGATTTCACTCATGTGGAATTTAAGAAACAAAACAGATGAACATAAGGGAAGGTGGGGGAAGAGAAGAGAGGGAAACAAATCATAAGAGACTCTTAATGATAGAGAACAAACTATGGGTTGATGGAGGGAGGTTGGGGGGAGATAGACTAGATGGGCACTTGCTCTTATGAGCACTGGGTGTTGTATGTAAGTGATGAATCACTGAATTCTACTCCTAAAACTAATATTGCATGATATGTTAACAAAATTTAAATAAAAATTAAATAAAAAAAATAATACTTTTTTTACATTTATTTATTTTTGAGAGAGTGGGGAAGGGGCAGAGGGAGAGGGAGACAGAGGATCTGAAGCAGGCTCTGTGCTGACAGGAGATAGCCCAGTGCAGGGCTTGAACTCAAGAACCATGAGATCAGGGGGTGCCTGGGTGGGTCAGTTGGTTAAGTGACTGACTTTGCCTCAAGTCATGATCTCACAGTTCATGTGAAGCCCCGTATCGGGCTCTGTGCTGACAGCTCAGAGCCTGGAGCCTGCTTCGGATTCTATGTCTCCCTCTCTCTCCGCCCTCACCTGCTCGTGCTCTCTCTCTCTCTCAAAAATAAATAAACTAAAAAACAAACAAACCAACAAACCGTGAGATTATGACCTGAGTCGGGCTTGAACTCAGATAATGATGTCTGAGCCAAAGTCATGCACTTAACCAACTGAGCCACTCAGGTCCCCCAAGAAAAAAATATTATTTATAAACACTGGAGAGCTATCTTGTAGAGGGAGTGATTTTAAATTGTTTAAGATTCATGTTTTGGTCATGGCCTAGTCTCCACATGGTATCTTAATAGAATGTCAAAAGATTAGTGTATTTTGAAGCTGTTAAAATAATGTAATTTAAAAAATAAAACTTTGGATTAATATTTAAACTAGATGCATATTTTTTACTTTCCCCAGGTATTTAGTGATTATAGTAAAGTTTGATTTTGAGACATTCTTAAGTTATACAATTATAATTATAATACTGGACTGATAATATTTGTTATATGGAATGCCACTTTAGCTTCAAATAACCAATCTCATTAGTTATGCCAAAGTTTTTCCTTTCATTTTATTATTGAGGTATACAGTGAAGTACAAAAGTCTTCAGTGTTCATAGTTTAAAAATAATATAACTGCTTATCTACCACTCAGATCAAGATGAAGACTTTATCAAACTCTTTAAGGCTTCCTTTTGTGCTCTGCCTCCCACTCCTAAAGGGAACCATGCTTCTGAAGTTTATAACCATAGTTTTATTTTATCTGTGAACTTCGTGTAAGTGGGATAATTTTGTTTGTATCTTTCAGTATCTGCCTTTTTTCACTGAACATTTTGTCTGGGAGACTAATTGTGTGTATCAGCAGTTCTTTTTTATTGCTGTATTGTATTCCATTTATTAATTTTATTGTTGTGATTTTGATTGTTTTTATTTCTTTGGCTATTTATGAATGATGTAGCAGTGAACATTCTTGTATGTAGCTTTTAGTGGACTTAGGCAATTTTGCTAGAGGTTTGGTAGTATCCCTTTGTGGTTTTTATTCTCATTTCTCAGATACTAATGATATTATATTAGTCAACTAATAATACTAAACAGACAACTTGAAAATTGCTAGTGGTGTACAACAATATTTATTTGTTGGTCATGATTTTGTGGGTCTCCTGGCATAGCTCTTCCTTGTGTATCTCATTTTCCTATTGGGACTAGTAGACTAGATAATGCATATTCTCATAGTGGTGGCACAAATGCAAGAAGGCATACTTAACTGGGCAAAAGCATATTTTAAGATGTTTACATCATGTCTGCTGACCTCCTACTCTCCAAATTAAGTCATGTGACTTAGTTCAGTTCAAGGGATGAGGAGGTATACTTGACTGGACTTGAGGATAGGTAGTGAATAATTTTTTTTTTTTTTTGTTAAAGAAGACTTCACACCGGCACAGAGCCCAGTGCGGGGCTTGAACTCACGACCCTGAGCTGAGATCAAGAGTTGGACACTTAACCGACTGAGTCACCCTGAGGCGCCCAGGTAGTAAATTTTTTGAATAATCTAATTTACTGCAGATGTTGAATTCTTTTTCATATCCTTATTGTCCATTTATATATTCTCTTAAGAGCCATCTTCTTTTTTTTTTTCTTAATGTTCATTTATTTTTGAGAGAGCGCAAGCAGGGGAGGAGCAGAGAGAGGGTGACAGAGGATCTGTAGTGGGCTCTGGTCTGACAGCAATGAGGCCAGTGTGGGGCTCGAACTCATGGACTGTGAGATCATGACTTGAGCCAAAGTTGGATGGTCAACTGAGCCACCCAGATGCCCCAAGAGCCATTTTCTTTATATGTTACTGGGCACACTTAACTATATCAGCAACATTGATTAACTCCTTAGGAAAGAAATTTGATACTCAATTTAATTTTTAAATTTTATTTCTTTATTAAATATTTTATTGTTTGAATAATCTATACCCATCATGGGGCTTGAACTTACAACCCTGAGATCGAGAGTCTCCTGTTCTACCAACTGAGCCAGCTAGGTGCCCCTACTGGCTCATTTTTAAGAGCAGATATTGCTAAATTATTGTGGAGAACAGCTCTTACAGGAAGTCAAATAAAGTGGTGTATATAGATGAAAATAGTTGAGAAGGCAGGAAAAAGGGAAAACAAGCTATTAATAAAATGACTGCCTTAAGCAATAAAAATGATTTCTAAAACACATGAATTAAAATGTATGTGAATTTATTTCTTTAACAAATATATTTTTGAGCTGTGGATACCTATGATGAAAAAGACAAAAACCTTTTAGTGGGCAAGTCTTCCAGTAGATAAAAAACCAAATAAATAGTAATATAATTCTAGGTAGTGTTATCAAGTTCTATGATTAAAAATAGATCAGGATGAGAATATAGCAGGGAAAGGGGGTTATTTTAGATAGGGTAGTAAAGAAAATCCTCTCTGAGGAGTTGGCATTGGAGTAGAGACCTCAGTGAATGAAAGAAGGTCCAGGTAGAGGGGGCAGGAAGGAAGTGTAAAGGTCCTAAAGCAGGAATAAGCTTAAATCCAAAAAAACACCAGTGAGGCTAGAGTGGAGTGGAGTGAGGGAAAGATGAAGTTAGGCCACAGTAAGAGGTTACAGTTTTATTTAATTGTGCTATGGAGAGACATTGAAAGTTTTGTTAAGAGAGTGACATGATCTGATTTACCTTTAAAAAGGGTTGACTTCCCCCTGTTAGATGTAAGTAAAATAGACTGTAGTAGAGCAGTGGATACAGACATATCACAGTCTCTTCACTAATTCAGATGAACGAATGATAAGGGGCTTGAACTAGGTGGTATAGATGGGAATGGCAAAAAATGGTTAGATTTGGAATATATTTTAAAGACCAATAGTACTTACTGTTGGATTGGATATTGAAGAATTTCCTCATGGGGGAGGTTAGAAAAATTCTTGAGTAATGCATTAGTCACGGTAGGCTAAATACTGTTACTAAACAGCCTTCAAATATCGGTGGTTCTACACAATAACATTTTATTTCTTTTTGTATCATAGTCCAATTGTAGATGGATGGGGATGGGGTGATGGTGGGTGTTCTTCTTTGTGTGGTCATTTGGGACCCAGGGTTCTTCCATCTAGTGGCTCTGTATCCCGTAGGACCTTAGAGCTTTTCTCTGGATCCTTTCCATTTTCCAGTAAACAAGGAAAGGCAGGCCTTCCCACCCCCCTTTATTTAGGGGCTCTTATTGGCTCAGCCTGAAGGACATCACCCCTGCCCACATACCATTGGCCAAGATTCAGTTGCATGGTCCCTTACTGCAAGCAAGGTTGGGAAATAAGTCTAGCTCTGTGCCCAGGAAGAGGAGGAAATGGGTTTGTAAAAAGAGACTTTTGAAAAAAATAAACAACAAAAACATATAGTTTGCAAAGTTTAAAAATACAAATATTTACATATCTAAGTAAGTTACATATTTATTTGTAAATTTAGTTGTAAGTACTAAAAAATGAAGAAACATGATTATTAGCTCTTGAACACCACTTTTCCAAATTATTTTTCTAAAATAGGTTCAGAATGTTTAATAGCTTTCTCCCCATGACATTTACAACTGTATACAATTCAGTATTGTTTTCTTAAATGAACCCTGCCTTGATAGTAGAATGTTCTCCTTTTAATATCTACTGGTGAGACTTTTGCTTGGAGTTATTTTCTCTGTAGTGAAGCTAGATTTTTATTTTTTAGATGTGAATTTGCCTGATTTTATTCTTGTTACTGAATGTTAATATATGATCTTACATTGATTAGTAGATCTTGTGATAAAGTGAGTATAATGAAAAAGAATACTTTTTTTTCTTCTTGGAAAATGACCTTGAGAACTTGGTAAAGAAATAAAAGCAACCATAAAAATTTTTTGAAAATTAAAACTTATTAGCACACAATTGCAAAATATGGCATTAAATATCTTTAGTTACTTTTTTTTTAAATGAACTTCTAATTTAAAGGAAACTCTGTATTCCCTATTTTCATTCTTTACCGCAGTTTTCCTCTATAATTAGTTTCTTCTAACTCAGACCACTGAATAACAGCATAAGCTGGCCTACTCTGAACCACACCCTACGGACCACAGCAACTGTCTCACCACATTGTTTTCCTCTGTTAGCATATACTTTTGAAATACTACTTTGGGATAGGGAAAAAAATGTATTAAATAATTTTCTTTATAACTGAAACAGCTATGTGTAATTGCTCTGTAAGTGCCAGTAATGTGCTTAATTCTTCATGTGCATAATATAAGTTATTTTATTCTCAGTCATTTATCCATAATCTTTTTATCTGCTGGTTTGAAATGCAGTCTTTATCATAAGGTAAATTTACATAGACTTTTTTGCTCTTTAAGCCTTAATTTTCTAATTTGACAGGTATTAGCATATTACCTGTCTCAGAGATTTCCTGTTCAACTCAAATGAGGTAATGCACATCAAACTTATTTTTGATGAAAACTATACAAAGGAATTTTGAAGATTACTCAAAAGTCTAATATCTTTGTCCTTTTTAATATATGTATGCCTTTATATACAATTTTATAATTTAAGTTTTTTCATTTGACATTATATTGTATATCCCTTGCCATATTTCTTCTGCATGATTGGCATTACAAGTATCCTTCACCATCTAAATCTGTTTTATCCAATCTTCAGCTTGGATAGTGAATTTGGATGTTAAGGGGTACTGCTCTGTTTGAATCTATTTGGTTCTCCAAGTTTGGATAGCAGATAGCATGATTATGAAGTAAGTACCTAAAAGTTTATTCAAATATATTTGGTTCCTGAGTTTAGACTGTGAAATTTAAATTAAAAAAATTTTTTTAAATGTTTATTTATTTTTGAGAAAGAGAGAGAGAGAGACAGAGACAGAGCACAAGTGGGGAAGGAGCAGAGAGAGAGAGGGACACAGAATCCTAAGGAAGCTCCAGGTTCCGAGCTGTCAACACAGAGCCCAATGGTGGGACTTGAACTCATGAACTGCGTGATCATGACCTGAGCTGAAGTCGGACGCTGAACTGACTGAGCCACCCAGGCGCCCCTAGTTAAAATTTTTTTTTAATGTTTGTTTATTTTTGAGAGAGACTGAGTATGAGCGGGGAGGGGGGGCAGAGAGAGAGGGAGACAGAACTCCACGTGGGCTCCAGGCTCTGAGCTATTTGCGTAGAACCTGATGGCGGGGCTCAAACTTGTGAACTGTGAGATCCTGACCTGAGCTGAAGTCGGATGCTTGACCATCTGAGCCACCCAGATGCCCCTAGACTATGACATTTTTAGATATCAGTAATTTGGAAAACAAGAGATGTCTATATTGTGAAAGGGTATTACACTGAAATGTTACCTATTAAAGTGAGTTCCTTTGATTGCAGAGAACAGAAATCCAGCTCATAGTGGCTCAGGGTTAAAGGGTATTGATTGTCACACTTAAGGAAGTTCAGTGGTGGAGTATATTTGAGGCACAGCTAGCTTTGGTGGCCCAAATAATGTTGATAAGGCTTTGCTCATTGTATTTGTTGATTTTCTTTTACTGCATAGAGGCTTTTGTGCATTCAGGAAAAATGGCTACAAACAGTTCTGGATTTACATCTTTCTGGATAGCCAGCCCAGTAGAAAAGAAAATGCTTCTTCCATAACAGTTGCAGCAAAGTTCCAGTATGGAATTTCTGTGAGCAGCCTCTGTTGCCAGGGGAAATGGAATAATTTATTAGCTGGGCCTGGGTCACGACTAATACCACCCTTCCTCCCCTAACTGGGGGATGAGGTCAGTCTCTTCAAAGTGTGGTGTGTCACATGGCAAGGGAGGAGTAGTAGTTCTTCAAAGGCAAACATACAATACTGTACTTTCACTAGAAGGATCAGATTACCTACTGCACAGATGAAACCAGTTAGCTGTCCATGTACCTATGCTATAGTGTGTCATCTGATAACTAATTTCTTGCATCACCTTTTCTTTAGTTGAAATATTACAAAATGTATTTTCTTTCAGCACCCAATTTGGCTTTTACTTGTCATTGACCCACTATAGGTAAAACTGGGCTCCTATATGCTACCTAGTGATGAAGATCAGCTAACATGAACATTTGTTACATCTCACCTGGAAAGGTTTTTCTCAATTTTTTTTCTTTTTAATTCTTTAAGGAAAAGATGAGTATGTTTTTTACTTTCTGAGAGAGGCACCCATCCACCTTTGACCTAAATCTCATTCTCATTTAGTCTGGCTTACTGAACAACCTTGGCTTATCAGATAAACCTTCATTTTCTTAAGTTTTCAGTTTCTGCTTCTCTACTTGATTCTTTTTATAACCATAAAGATGTGCTTCCAAGCTCTCTAGCAAACGATTCACTCTCATACTTCTTCCTTTTTCCTTTATAGCTGATTTGACCAATGTCTGCTAATTTACTTGCTTGCCAATCTATCTTCTGCCACTTCTTCCTTAACTTCTTACTTCATACTTTTCAGAGTCACCAGTAATATCCAGAGACCTTCATTTCAGGCCTAACCCTAGAATTACAGTATGTAAGGGCTAAAAGGGACCTAAGAGATAGTTAACTCAACTTTCTTTTTTTATTTTGCTTGATGTTATTTTGATCATACCAACTTTTTTTTTTGTCTAGAATTTACATGGTATATGGAAATTTTTTTTAAACTTTCAGATCTTGATCAGATCATAGATGTGTGTCTATTGAAAACAGAATATAGTTGGATTTTAAAAATCTCTTGGCAGTCTTTGTCTTTTAACTGTAGTATTTGCATTGAATATAGTTATTGATACATTTGCTTTTCATTTGTTCCATCTGTTCTAACTCCACCCAAGAGCCCCTTCCTTTTTGCATTCTTTTGAATTGATTATTTTTTAATCGTTTCATTTTTTTCACAATGTTAGTTAGGAAGTTATATCTTTTTCCTAATTTTTTAGTGGTTACCCTAGAATAGCAGTTGGAAAACTTTTTTTTAAAGTTTTATAGATGTTTGAGAGTGAGCAAGCAGGGAGAGGGGCAGAGAGAGAGGTAGAGAGAGAGAATCCCAAGCAGGCTCCATGCTGTCAGTATGTGGGATTCAGTCTCATGAACCATGAGATCATGGTGTGACCCGAAACCAAGAGTTGGACGCTCAACCAAATGAGCCACCCAGGCACTCCTAATCTTTTTCTTTTAAGGGACACATAGTAAACATTTTTGGCTTTGTGGACCATATGGTCTCTGTCATTGTAGTGCAGAAGCATCCATAGATAACAGGTAATGGTATAAATTATAGATAAAGGATTAGGTAAAGTCATTCAGAGAAGAGCACTGAGTTGAGACCAGAAACTGGGAGATTTTTTTGTTTTGTTTTGTTTTTGAAAGTGAGGTCATGGAAAAGGAGCTCTGAGTGAATCAGAAAAAGAATGAGCCTATCAGGAAGATTACAAGAAAAATAATTGTCATGTGAGGGCAGTTTCAAGAATGAGAGAAGATGGCTTTCTTAGTCAGATGCTATAGAGTGTCATGCTAAGATGAGGATTCAGAAGAGGTCTTTGGATATGGCAATTTTATGGTGATTGGTGACATTTTCAAAGAACATTGGCAGAGCTTGCTGTGTGGGAAGAGTGGTAAAGGAGTGGAGAGTGGAAATATAAACCATTGATTCTCAAATACTATTTTTTGGACCAGCAGCAACAGAACTGCCTAGATTTCCCAACCTCGGGACCGTTATTGGGCTTAGAAATGTATATTTTTAAAACATTGCCCAGATGATTTGGATAAATGCTAATGGCTTGCTGTTAAGATGTATTTGTTAGTGATATTTTGAGGCAAATCCCTCTTTTCCAAAAACAAAGCAATGATTGATAAAGTAAAAAGAGAAAAACCAAGTTGACATAAATGGGGTACAAAAAAGATAAACATTCCTATGTTTCAGAAAGGAATAGAACACAAAGCATTGAGTGGGGCTGTGGCTGGGACCTTGCAGGTAAAGCAGCTGAGGTTTGGGTTTCTTTGAGTGTAGGACATATCTTCTAATTTGAACAGACCAGCTGTAAGAAACATATTTGTGAGATAACAGGCGAAATTGAACACTGACCATTAATATTAAAAATTGTTAATTTCTAAAGGTGTGGTTAATGGTATTGTGGTTATGTTAAAACAAAGTGGTAAATAGTAGGTTCTCAGTAAATGTATGAAAAACAAAAAAAAATTTCCATCAGAAAGTACACCTGTAAATCTAAATTTTCAAACAAATTAAGCCATCTAATGCTGAGAAGATATGAAATAGAAGAGCAGTTTACTCTGGATGACATTAAAATACTTCACTGGAAAATAATCAGATTTTATATTTAGAATTTTCAAGGAGGTGAGTGATTAATATCCCTTAAATTAAAACAGTTTTGGGGGCAATTGGGTGGCTCAGTCGGTTGAGTGTCTGACTCTTGATTTTGGCTCAGGTTATGATCCCAGGGTTGTGGGATTGAGCTCTGATTCAGGCTCTGTGCTGAGCGAGGAGTCTGCTTGGATTCTCTCTCTTCTCCTCTGCTCCTCTCCCCCATTTATACTCTTTCTCTTTCTAAAGTAAGCAAAACAAAAATAACCAGTTATGGCATTTAAGGTAGAAAAAAGATCAGTGGATATGAAAATGACAGAAACTTTAGAAGTGAAAAGCTAGCGTAATTTAAAATAACAACAGCGTGATGTTCATGAATGGGAAGTCAATATGATGTCTGTTTTCCCAATATTAATCTATGGAATCTGTGTAGTGTCAGTCAAAATATAAGAAGGTTTTTGGGATGCCTTAATCAGTCGGTAATCAGTCAGTCTGATTTTGGCTCAGGTCATGATCTCACAGTTTGTGAGTTCCAGTCCCACGTTGAGCTCTCTGCTGTCAGCGTGGAGCTGGAGCCCCTGCTTCAGATTCTGGGTCTCCCTCTTCCTGTCTTTTCCCCACTTGTGCATGTGTGCGCTCTCTCAAAAAAATAAACATTAAAAAATGTCAGAAGGGTTTTTTTTGTGGTAGTGGAAATGCTGATCTTAAAATTCTTATGGTAAATAGTCAAAGTAACATTAAAGAGGAACAAATTGAAATGATATGCCTTCCAGCAAAACTTATTATTTATTATAGAACTATAGTAATTAAGATAGATTCAGGGATGGACAAATAGACTAGTGGAAGAGAATACAGAGCCCAGAACACCTTGATATTTATATGGAATTTGCTACATGACAGAGGTGGCATTATAAATCAGGGGAAACATTATACTCTTTATTGTGGTGCTGATTAAATTGCTGATCTGAATTGGTGTGAAAATAAGAGCCTATTAAAATAAATTCTATATGGATTAAATACATAAATGAGAAAAGAAAAACTTAGGCCTTTTAGAAGAAAATACAGGTTAAAACTTTATATCCTCAGGATGAGGAGGGATTTTTAAAAACTATACCAGGAGATAATGCTAGTAGGTTTTACAGCCAGACTAACTGCTTCAAATATCGACTTTATCACATGCTAGTTATGACTTTGGGCAAGTTATGTAATCTTACTTGTTTTCTCATTTGTAAAATAAGGATGATGATGGTAAAAACAGCCCTTAGGAATTGTGAGAAATAAAACATGTGAAATGCTTAGAAAAATGACTGGTACAAATAAACACACAATAAGAGTTAACTACAGTTGTTGTTACTGTAATTTACTAAAAAGGAAACAAATTATAACCTGTAAAGGACTGATAAATTTGACTATTAAAAACTTCTCTACAACAGAAGGCATTGTGAATAAAATAGAAAGCTAAGGCACTGATTGGTAGGAGATATTTATCACTAACTGAAAATTGATTACTACCCAGGATATATGAAAAACTCATTTAAACCAATAAAGAAAAGACAACTCAAAAAACAGAAGCGAATAAGCAACATAGTCCAAATGGCAAATGATAAGTGTTGCCCATTGTCACTCTAGTAATTAGGGAAATGCAAATTAAAGTAATGAGATACCTTTTTACTCTTCTACTGGCAGAAACTCAAGTCTGACAATACTTTTATGGGTAAGGAGGCGGAGAAACTTGAGCCCTTCCTATACTGGCTATGATATAGTTGGCACAACTACTTTGGAGAGCATTTTGTTAATATCTAGTAAAGTTGAATATGCTTAAAACCCAACAGTTCTAGATGTAAAGCCCAGAGAAATTCTAGCAAAGACACATGAAGAGACTTGTATGAGATCTGCAGCATTGTTTTAATAGTATAATACTGGAAACATTTTACGTGTTCACTAGAAGGACAGTAGATTGATAAATTGTGGTATAATCATTCAACGGGATTTAAAAAAATAGACCTTGTTTTTAAGAGCAGTTTTAGGTTAGGTTCACAGCAAATTTGAACAGAAGATCCAGACCCCTTTTCCTACCCCCATACGTGTGTAGTCTCCCCCATTATCAACATCCCGCCCTGCCCTGTACATTTGTTACAATTAATGAACCTGCATACAGTGGCATATTATTTGGCAGTTAATGAACTTTTACATGTATCAGCATTTATAAGTAGAAAAGACAATATTAACATGAGATACAGACTATTAAGTATGATATGACGCCATTGTCGAAAGCTTTAAAGAGTGAAACAGTACTGTCTATAATTTATGGACCCACATATGTAATAAAAATACAGAAACATGTATGGGAATAATACCAAGCTCAGACAGTGGTTATCCCTGCAGAGCAAAGGAAGGAGCTTTAACTGTATATATCTCTAATATTTTGTTTATAAACTGATCTGGAGTAATTACAGCAGTTTTCAAACTTGTTGAATTGGGTGGTAGCTATATGACTGCTTTTTATATGTTCCATAATATTCTCTGTGTTTGAAAGATCATCTAGGATTATCATCAGGGAAATACAAATCAAAGCCACACTGAGGTACCACCTCACACCAGAGTGGCTAAAATGAACAAATCAGGAGACTATAGACGCTGGCGAGGATGTGGAGAAATGGGAACCCTCTTGCACTGTTGGTGGGAATGCAAACTGGTACAGCTGTTCTGGAAAATGTTGTGGAGGTTCCTCAAAAAATTAAAAATAGAACTACCATAGCAATAGCACTGCTAGGAATTTACCCAAGGGATACAGGAGTGCTGATGCATAGGGGCACATGTACCCCAATGTTTATAGCAGTGCTTTCAGCAATAGTCAAATTATGTAAAAAGCATAAATGTCCATCAACTGATGAATGAATAAAGATGTGTTATATATACAGTGGAATACCACTTGGCAATGAGAAAGAATGACATCCTGCCATTTACAGCAACGTGGATGGAACTGGAGGGTATTAATGCCAAGTGAAATAAGTCAGTCAGAGAAAGATATTTTCACTGATATGTGGATCTTGAGAAACTTAAGACCATGGGGGAAGGGAAGGGAGGGAAGAAGTTACAGAGGGAAGGAGGCAAACCATAAGAGACTCTTCAATACAGAGAACAAACTGAGGGTGGAATGGGGGTGGGTGGGAGAGAAGGAAAAGTGGGTGATGGGCATTGAGGAGGGCACTTGTTGGGATGAGCACTGGGTGTTGTATGGAAGCCAATTTGACAATAAATTATAATAAAAAAAAGATCATCTAGGAAAACAAAACAGAGTTTCTTCTTTTGAGAACTTTCACAAATATGTAATACTATGAGAGAGAAGTAACTGAAGGTATTTAAAAAAAATAACATAGCATCTTTATATGTTAAAGGATGAAATAAAGTAAAAAGGGAAAGTGGTAACACATGAGGATGGTTCTTTGATAGGGTAAGTTTGATGGAGATGATAAATAGGTTTTATTAGCCCTGGAAAGTACATGGGATATATTTTCTTTGTAGACTGGAATGACTAAACTAAGATGAGATGAAAATAGGAATACATTTTGAGTTGGGAAATCACTGTTTTTTCAGTGAGATACCAAACTTGAAATCATTCTGGAGGTGTTTATGTACGTGGGGTTTGAGAAGACCGGAAGGATATGCAGAATACTTGTAAGAAATGAAATAAGGTTAGATAAAAAGGTAACCTTGAAGGAAAAGGGAACATTGACTAAAACTTATAATAGTATCAGCTGTATAATTTTATCAGCAAGCTAGAGGAAGGATCTTTTTGTTAGGGGAGGTAGAGAGAGAGTCAGAGCCTAAAAATCCTTGAAAATATATCTATTCTATTGCAGGTTTCTCATTGTTCTCTTAGTTATAATTTCATCTAGTTTATTTTTTTTGTTTATTTGATCTCATCTTCTTACTGTTTTTTTTTAAGTTTTTATTTAAATTCCAGTTAGTTAACATACAGCGTAATATTAATTTCAGGTGTAGCTTTTTGTGATTCAGTACAATACCCTGTGCTTATCACAAGTGTCCTCCTTAATTCTTATCACCTGTTTAACCCATTCCCCCTCCCCCCCATCTCTTTTCTGGTAACCATCAGTCTATTCTCTATAGTTTAGAGTCTGTTTCTTGGTTTTCCTCTCTCCCCGACATGTTCCTTTGTTTTGTTTCTTAAATTCCACATATGAGTGAAATCATATGGTATTTGTCTTTCTCTGACTGACTTATTTCACTTAGCTTAATATACTGTAGTTCCATCTACATCGTTGCAAATGGCAAGATTTCATTCCTTTTTATGGTTGAGTAATATTCCTCTGTGTGTGTGTGTGTTTGTGTGTGTGTGTGTGTGTGTGTGTGTGTATGTGTATCTCACATCTTTATCCATTCATCAGTTGATGGACTGGACATTTGGGCTCTTACCATAATTTGGCTATTGCTGATAATGCTGCTACAAACATTGAGGTGCATGTATCCCTTTGAATTAGTATTTTTGTATCCTTTAGGTAGATAACTAGTAATGCTGGATCATAGGGAAGTTCTATTTTTAACTTTTTGAGCAACTTCCATACTGTTTTCCAGAGTGACTGCACCAATTTGCATTCCCACCCACCAACAGTGTTAGAGGGTTCCCCTTTCTCTGCATCCTCTCCAATGCTTATTGTTTCCTGTGTTGTTAATTTCATCTTCTTACTGTTTTTAATTTCACAAAAATTTGGCTTCATTGATGGCCTTTTTTTGCATTTTTGCTTTATCCATAAGAGATTTTAGGTGCAGGGTGATTTGATTTGTATGAATATTCTGCTCATTTTAATCCAGTTTTTGGTGAGCCTCTTCAAATATAAAGAACTTGACTCTAATCTCAGGTACTTTAGAAACATTTGGGATAGTAGAATATAAAATAATTTTTATTTATACTCTGGTTTTTGAATTATGATAAAACGTGGGAAAATCTTTGGCAAGTTCCTTTTTCCTTTTAGAAAGGGTCCAGATTTGGACAATAACATGTAATTTTATGTGTCTCAATGAGACTGTTTTCAAGACTTTCTAGACTAAGAGTTAGGGTATTATGTTCTAAAAGATGTAACCAACATGGTTTAATCCTTTCTTTCTTGAGCATCAGAAGGTAAAGATTGTGTAATATGATTTCTAAATGTTTCACATCTTTTATGTTACAGTTCTTTTGCCAGGAAAATGGTTTGCAGGGTCTTGGACACATACTATCCATGCTGATGGGACAGGATCCAATATGAATATAAATGATGGAGGAAGACGACGCTTTGAGGATAATGAACATACGTTACATATATATCCTGGGACAATTTCAGAAGGAACTATCTACTGTGCAATTCCTGCCAGAAAAAACTCCACAGCTGCTGAGGTGATCGACTCTCTTATAAACAGACTTGATCTTGACAAAACAAAATGTTACGTTCTTGCAGAAGTAAAGGAATTTGGTGGAGAAGAATGGATACTCAATCCAACAGACTGTCCAGTTCAGCGAATGATGTTGTGGCCCCGAATGGCTCTGGAAAATCGCCTAAGTGGAGACGACTATCGCTTTCTTCTGAGAGAAAAAAACCTTGATGGATCAATCCATTATGGTAGTCTGCAGTCATGGCTACGGGTAACAGAAGAACGTCGCAGGATGATGGAACGGGGTTTTCTTCCCCAGCCTCAACAAAAAGATTTTGATGATTTATGTAGCTTACCTGATTTGAATGAGAAAATTCTCTTAGAAAACCTACGAAATCGCTTTAAGCATGAAAAAATTTATACCTATGTTGGCAGTATTCTAATAGTTATTAACCCATTCAAGTTTCTTCCTATTTATAATCCCAAATATGTTAAAATGTATGATAACCACCAATTGGGAAAACTGGAGCCCCACATTTATGCTGTGGCTGATGTAGCTTATCATGCCATGCTTCAGCGCAAAAAGAATCAGTGCATTGTGATTTCAGGAGAGAGTGGTTCTGGGAAGACTCAAAGCACAAACTTTCTTATACATCACCTTACTGCTCTCAGTCAGAAAGGATTTGCCAGTGGAGTGGAACAAATTATTCTTGGAGCTGGACCAGTACTTGAGGTAAGTGTGTAGAAATGTTTTCCTTATTCTTAAACATATCTTTGAAAAAAATTGGTAAAATGTGAGAAAATGAAATGAAACCAAAAGTATAGACATCATTTTTAGTTACCAAGGAAAACTGGAAGATGGGAAAGCAAAAAAGGCAGTGTGGAAGATTAAAGGGTATTACAGTGGCAGTATTTTTTTCAAAGGTGTTTTTGGATCATAGTGATGAAGAAAGAGATGATTGGAGTCCTATGTATTTCCCTGTAAAGGGAAATAGCTGGGGCAGGACTCCTGTCTGGTTGTGGAATTAGGTGGTTGGGGAAAATATTCTTATCAATGTATTTGTATCCTTGCAACTTTAACATGTGTGCCTAGTGTTGAATTCTAAGGGTTCAGTTTTGAAAATGTAGAGAATATGGGAAAAGGATTTTAGTTCTGTAATGTTTTAGAAGTAATACTACCAAAGGTAGAAAGGAAAGAGAATACACTATTTTTATTTTAGAGTTGAAAGGAAAAGGTATTATTATCTATTTTTTAAAAGGGATTTTGTGAGGTATAACAGATATAGTAAACTGCGCATATTGAAAATGTACAATTTGATAAAATTTGACGTGTATATATTAATTAAGCCATTATTACAGTCAAGATAACTTGAATACATCCATTGTTCCTAAAGTTTCTTTGTAATTTTCCTACCCTTTCCAGCTTACTCATCTACAAGAAACCATTTACATACTTTCACTATAGATTTATTTGTGTTTTCTATAATTTTAAATAAATGGAATCATATACTATATACTCTTCTATCTTGATTTCTCTTGGTATAATTATTTCAGGATTCATCCATGTTGTTGTATGCGTTTTTTTGCTACGCATTCCTTTTGCTAAGGTAGAATTCCATTGCATGGGTGCATCATGCTTTGTTTATACGTTTACCTCATAATGGACTTTTAGATTATTGCTAGTTATTCGCTGTTACACATAAAGCTTTATACAAGTCTTTGTGTAGACATACACTTTATTTTGGGTAAATACTTAGGAATGGAATGACTGGGTCATATGAAGTCAAGAGTCAGATGCTCAACCGACTGAGCCACCTCAGTGTCCCAGTTTTAAAAAATGATATTCAACAGGCACTTATAAATGCTTGTAGATTGCTTTGGGGTAGTGCAGACATTTTAACAATGTGAATTCTTCCATGAGCACAGAATATCTTTCTATTTGTTCATGTCTTCAATTTTTGTTATTAATGCCTTTTGGTTTTCATTATACAGATCTTTCACCTCCTTGGTGAAATTTCTCTCAAATATAACTGTCTCTCAGTAGTACCTTTTGTAGAACAGAATTTTAAATTTTGACAAAGTACAATTTAACCATTTTTTTTCTCTTACGGATTGTGCTTTTGGTGTCATATTTAAGAAAACTTTGACTAACCACATGGCTGCAAAGGTGTTCTATGTTTTTTTTTTTTTTTTCTTCCCATTTTATAGTTTCAGTTTTGCATTCAGGTCTATGATTCATTTGAGTTTATTTTGTATATGGTATAAGCTATAGATCCAGTGTTTTCCTATGAATATCTACTTGTTTCAAGACTATTTTTTGTTTCAAGAATACTTTTTCTTTACCTTGTTTGCCTTTGTCTCTTTGTCAAAAAATTCATTTGTACATATATATGTGGGTTTATTTTATTTCAGCATTCCGTCTTCTATTGATTTGTTTATCTTTATAACAGTGCTATGCTACTTTCATTATGTAGCTTTATAGTAATTTTGAAATTAGTATTAATCCTTTTTTTTTTTTTTGCTAATTTTGGATATTCTAGGCCTTTGCATTTCCATATGAATTTTAGAACTAAATTGTCAATTTCTCTATAAAAGTTTTTTGGGACTTTGAGTGGGATAGTATTAAATCTATAGTTTAATTTTTAGAGAAGTGATATGGTAACAATATTAAGTCATCTGACCCATGAACAAGTTTATTTCTCTTCTTATGAAGATCATCTTTGATTTCTCTGAGCAATATCTTTTTGTTTTTAATGTATAGGACATTACAATCTATATTAAGATATATTTGTCAGTATTTATTGATGCTTCTATAAATAGCATTTAACATTTTTCAATTATTAGTTCCTAGTATATAGAGATATGGTTGAAATTGGTACTTTGATTTGTATTGTACATAGTGGCTAGGTACAAATATTAATTTTAATTTTTTTAAGTTTTTATTTGATTTTCCACATATATCATATTTGTGAATAAAAAGTTTTATTTCCTTTCTTCCAGTTGGAATTTTTTTTCCTTGCAGATTTCACTGATTATTCCAGTATGAATATAAGTGGTGAAAGTAACATTCTTGTCTTAGGAGGAAAGCATTCAGCCTTAAACATTAAGTATGATGGTATCTGTTGGTTTTGTGTAGATGCTCTTTATTACATTGAGGGCCACTTCCTTTCATTCTTACTTTGTTTAGAGTTTTTATCAGGAAAGGTTGTTGGATTTTGTCAAATGCTTTTTCTGTGTCTACTTGAGATGATCATATGGTTTAAAAAAGAAAAGTGTGTTAATATGGTGAATTATATTGATGGATTTTTGATTGGTACACCATTTTGTCATTCTGGAGCTAAATACCAGTTGTCATGATGCAATATCCTTTAATGTATTGCTGGATTTGGTTTGCTAAAATTTTGTTTAGAATTATTGATATGTGGTCATGAGAAATATTGTTTTCTTTAATGTCTTTTTTTTTTGTATCAGGATAATTCTGGCCACATGGGAATGAGTTGGGGTGTTTTTTATTTTTGGAAGAGATTGTGTAGAATTTTCTTTTCCCCCACTATCAGTGTTAGGATTATATGAAGCAATCCAGGCCTGGTGTTTTCTTTGCAGGAAAGTTTTATGTATTTATGTATGTATGTATGTATTTATTTATTTAGAGAGAGAGAGCAGGGAAGGGGGGGACAAAGGGGGAGAGAGAGAGAGAGAGAGAGAGAGAGAGAGAGAGAGAGAGAATCTTAAGCAGGCTTCACACTCAGCATGGAGCCTCATGTAGGGCTTGATCTAACAACCCTGGGATCATATTGGACACTCAACCTACCGAGCCACCCAGGTGCCCTGCAATAAAGTTTAAACAAAGTTTGAATTTTTAAAGTAGATACAGAGCTACTTTGAACTTGTTTGTGTCTTGAACCTGAAGTATGTCTCTTGGGGAAAGCATGGAGTCGGATCATTAAAAAAAAAAACAAACAAAAAAACAACTCTTCTGCCAGTTACTTGCCTTTTGACTGGAATGTTTAATCCATTTACAGTTAATGTATTTGCTAATAATGTAGGATTGATGTCTGCCATTTATTTTTTTAATGTTTTTTCATGTTCTTGTAGTCTTCCATTACTACTGTCTGTTATGTTAAGGAGATGTTTTCTGGCATACTATTTTAATTTTGTTATCTCTTGTTATTTTTTTTAGTGGTATTCATGAGCATTCCAATTAGCATAACAATTCAGTTTGGATTACTGCCAACTTGTGGTCTTTTTTTCTTCATATAGATTTGCTTTATTAAGTGTCCTTTCATCTTATATTACTTTAGTATTGCTTCGTAAGGCCATTTGGTGCTGAATGAATTCTTCTGGTTTTTGTTTATTTAAATATCTTAATTTCTCCTTTAATTTTGAAAGACAGTTTTATTGTACACAGAGTTCTTGGTTGACAGGCTTTTCTCAGTGCTTTGAATATATAACTCCACTATCTTTTATTCTTAATGTTTTATTTGGAGAAATTCAGTGTTATGCTTATTGAGGAACCTACATATGGTATGTGTTGCATCTCTCACAAAAAATAAGAAACATTTTTTGTCATTCAACAGTTTGATCATTATCTAAGTACTTATTCTTCATACTTTGAATTTGTGAAGGTTGTTAGATATGTAGCTTAGTGTTTTTTGTGAAATGTGGGAAGTTTTGGGCCATTCATTTTAAAATATTGATTCTGTGTTTTCCACTCTATCCTCTCCTTTTGGTGTTATATTGGCATGTTTGATGGTGTTCCACAGGTCTCTGAAGCTTGCTCTGTTCATTTTTTTTTTAAATCTACACCCCCGCCCCCCAGCTATTCCTTAGGTATCATCTCAATTGATCAGTCTTCAAGTTTGCTGAATCTCTACTTGTTCACATCTCTACTTGAGCCCCTTCAGTGAATTTTTTTAAAATCTTAGTTAATGTACTTTTCAATACTGGAATTTTTATAATTTCTGTCCCATCACTAATATTCTCTATTTTTAAGGCACCTTTATCATATTTTCCTTTAATTGTCTGAAAGTATTTAAAAATAAATAAATGAAAAAAAAAAGAAAGCATTTAAAATAGCTGATATAAAATTTTGGCTTTGGAGGTCCAACATCTGGGCTTTTTCAGGGACAATTTCTGTTTATTGTATTTATAAAAATTTTTTGTGTCCATACTTTCTTCTTTTCATGTCTTAATGTTTTGGTGAAAAGTGGGTATTTTTGTTAATACAATGTGGCAGTTTTGGAAATGAGATATTACTTCCTCCCAGGATTTGTGGTGGTTGTTTTGTTACTGCTGTTTGGTTATCCATGACTTCTTTGTAATTAGTCTATGAGGTCTATTCTTTTTTTCTGTGAGGCCTTTACATTCTCTCTTCATTTAGTTTAGTGGTCAGATAATAATTGGAAAGGATTTTTAAAAAATGTCCTTAAGTAATAAGGCTTCCAGTTTTTGTGTGTGTGTGTGAAGTTCTTAAGTTGTTTGTTTACCTCATTTATTGCCCCATTCTCCTATTGCTACCTTAGGCAGTTGCAGTGTTTTAATCAGTTGCCTCTGATTGATTTTAACAAACATACATGGGTGAAACGCTGTTCCTTCTGAGCAATTTCCAAGTCATGTCAAGTAAAGATAACCCTTTGAGTGAGGTTTTCCAGGGAAATGCGAGGTAGCTCTCAAATTCTGACAGCTACCTGTGGGATGGGGCTTTAGCTGTAATCCTGTTTTGATCCTTCAATGGCTTCTAGGCTGCCTTTGAAACAGATTGTAATTATAGGGCATTGCTTTTCTCTTCAGCATGGAGCTAGGGAGAAGGAGATAGTAATTGGGTAAGTTAAAATGCCACAATGCCTGTTTTCCTTACTGAGATTCATTTGTTTTCCTTGAGTAAGTGTTCCCCTCAAAAGATTATTGCAAGCCTTTGGTTAATTTCTAGAGTTGTCAAAAGTTGATTTGGATAATTTTTTTGGTTTTATTTCTCTTATGAAAAAGAGGATTTTCAGAGATCTCTATAATTTCCTCCGACCTTATTTTCAATGATTTTTTCAGGAGATTTAAGTAATAATTCTTTATATATTTACCTTTCTGGTTACAATTTCTACTGTTCTCCATTCCTTCCATATGTTGATCTGTATTTGAATATGATATTTTCCTTCTGCATGAAGGACTTCCTTTAATGTTCCTTTTAATGTGGGTTGGCTTATGATGAATATTTTCAGATTTAGAGATCAGAAATTGTCTTTCTTTGGCCTTTAAAATTAAAAGAATAACCTTACAGTAAAATTGTATGAATTTTAAAGCCTATTAATTTAAAAAAAATTTTTTTTAATGTTTTTTTAAATTTATTTTTGAGAGAGAGAGAGACAGCGTGAGCAGGGGAGGGTCAGAGAGAGGGAGACACAGCATCTGAAGACAGGCTCCAGGCTCTGAGCTAGCTGTCAGCACAGAGCCCGACGTGGGGCTCAAACCCACCAACTGTGAGATCATGACCTGAGCTGAAGTCGGACGCTTAACCGACTGAGCCACCCAGGTGCCCCTAAAGCCTATTAATTTTTTTAACCATCTGTATATAATCTGAATACAGAAAAGTTCCACTACCTCTTGAAACTCCCTCACACTATTCTTTATCTTCATAACCTCTGACTTCCCTCCAGTACTTCCATAATTCGTGGGAACTACCTGTCTGTTCTCCATTGTTTTTTTTTTTTTCCCCCAAAATGTCACAGAAATGGAATCATACAGTAAGTAAAGTTTTGGGACTAGCTTCTCATTCAGTATTATGTCTTAAAGAGTCATTCAAGTTGTTCAATATGTGAATTCAATTGAGGATTATTTCTTTTAAATTTAAATTTTAACAAATTTTATTGGGATACAACTTACAATAAAATGTATCCATTTAAAATTCACAATTCAGTGATTTTTGATAAATGTGTATACACTTATATAATAACCATCACTATTATACAGTGAAGCTGTAGAATATTTTCATTACTCCTTATGCCCCTTTGGATAGATATTTCTCAACCCCACCCTCATTCCCAGACAACTCTGATCTTCTTCCTGTTACTGTTTTTGCCTTTTCTAAAATTTCGTATTACAATAGGTACTCTTGAGTCTGGTTTCTTCCACATGGCATAGTGTTTTGATATTCTTCAGTATTGATGTATCATCTTTATTGCTGGGTAATATTCCACTGCACTGTGTATACTTTGGTAACAATATATTCTTTTATAAATAGTACTATAGCTTTATTGTAAGTAGATGGTTACTTACAATACTTACTTACACTTTATTAATAAAGTGTAATACATTATGTAGTGAAACCTTATTTCATTTATACTATTTAAAATTGCAATTATTTTTTTTTAATGTTTATTTTGAGAGAGAGAGAGAGCACACATGAGCAGGGGAGGGGTAAAAAGAAGGAGAGAGAGAATCCCAAGCAGGCTTTGTGCTGTCTCTGGGCTCAGAACCCAGTATGGGGCTCTATCTCATGAACCATGAGATGATGACCTGAACTGAAATCAAGAGTTAGCCACTAAGTGAACTTCAGGCACCCCTAAAGCTGCAATTATTTTGATGTAATTATTCTGCTTCTATCTCCTTGTTATTTAATTTAGCAAGATTTAAAAAATTATATATTGAATACATTAAGAAAGATTGCTTGAGCATTGGGTGTTATATGGAAACCAACTTGACAATAAACTATATAAAAAAAAAAAGATTGCTGGCTCCAGGATGTAAAATTTAAATTAATTTTAAGGAGTGTTAAGTCTTTATAATTAAAATTTATTTATTAAAATTTTTTTAAAATATTTATTTTTGAGAGACCGAGTGTGAGTGGGGGAGGGGTAGAGAGAGAGGGAGACAGAATCTGAAGCAGGCTCCAGGGTCTAAGCTATCAGCATCGGAAGCAAGCTCCAGGGTCTAAGCTATCAGCACAGAGCCCAATGCGGGGCTTGAACTCACGGACCGTGAGATCATGACCTGAGCCAAAGTCAGATGATTAACCAACTGAGCCACCCAGGCGAACCTAATTAAGATTCATTTTACTGAAAAGCATAAAATACTTCCTACTTGTTTTTTCTTTTAATTTTTATTTATTTTTAATATTATTAAAAAAATTTTTTTTCAACATTTATTTATTTTTGAGAGAGTGTGAGCAGGGAAGAGGCAGAGAGAGAGAGGGAGACACAGAATCTGAAGCAGATTCCAGGCTCTGAGCTGTAAGCACAGAGCCCATCACAGGGCTTGAACTTGGGAACTGTGAGACCATGACCTGAACTGAAGTCAGACACTTAATGGACTGAGCCACCCAGGTGCCACTCTTCCTACTTGGTTTTATTTCAACTATTAGTTTTTGTCTTTTACTTTACCTAAACCATAGGAATCTGAAGTTAAAGAGAATTGCTTTTTTACTATCTCTTGCATTTTGTCTCTTTGAGCTGACCTAAGTAAGATTTTCCATTTTTAAAATGAAATTAACAAGAACTGTTTATTTTAACAGGCCTTTGGAAATGCAAAGACAGCTCATAACAACAATTCAAGTCGTTTTGGCAAGTTTATTCAAGTAAATTACCAAGAAACTGGCACTGTACTTGGGTAAGTAGCAGTAGTAGGCTTTGGAGTATGTTTGTATTTTCACCATTGTCTCTTCATAATCCATAGATTGTTCATTTACGCTTAATGAGAATAGTGATACTGGTGTCTACTAAATTGTTTTCTTCTAAACTTTTCTTTCTTTTGGAAAAGTTCAAGCCTGAGAAGAGTTCAAAGAATAGTGTAGCACTTCTGTATCCTTTATTTAAAATATAATTTATTGTCAAATTGGCTTCCATACAACACCCAGTGCTCATCCCAACAAGTGCCCTCCTCAGTGCCCATCACCCATTTTCCCTCTCCCCCAACCCCCATGCACCCTCAGTTTGTTCTCTGTATTTAAGAGTCTCTTGTGGTTTGCCTCCTTCCCTCTCTGTAACTATTTTTTTCCCCTTCCTTTCTCCCTTGGTCTTCTGTTAAGTTTCTCAAGATCCACATGAGTGAAAACAGGATATCTGTCCTGTGACTTATTTCACTCAGCATAATACCTTCCATTTCCATCCATGTTGCTGCAAATGGCATGATTTCATTCTTTCTCATTAGCACTTATATATCCTTAATGTAGGTTTATTAATTGTTAACAATTTGCTGCATTTGTTTTATCTCTCTGTATTATGCATACATTCAGTTTTTAAAATTGGTTTTGAGTAAGTTGGGCATATAATTTGACCCCTCACAGGAATCACAGCCGCATTTTCCTACATAATACTATTCAAGAAACTTAATTTTGTTGCAATAACATTTCTTATATAGTCTGTAATCAGAGTACCTCTGGTTGTGTCAGTAATATTCTTCCTAACTTTAAAACAACTAATAGACTTTATTTTTAGAGCGGTTTTAGGGTCACAACAAAAATGAGTAAAAAGTACAGTTCCCATATACCTCTTTACTCTATCCCCCAGTTTCCTGAATTAAGAACATCTTGCATTGGTGTGTTCCATTTGTGTTGTATATTCTGTGGACTTTGACAATTGCATAAAGACATGTATTCACCATTACAGTACCATATAGAGTAGTTTTACTACCCTAAAAATCCTCTGTGTTTTACCTGTTCATCCCTTCTCATCCATTAACCTTTGGCAACCACTTATCTTTTTTACAGTACCCCTAAGTTTTGCCTTTTCCAGAATGTCATATAGTGGAACCATATAGTATATAGTCTTTACAGTTTGTATTCTTTGCCTTAGCACTTAAAAAAATTTTTTTAATGTTTATTTTGAGAGAGAGGGGGGTGGCAGAGTGTGACATGGGAGGGGCAGAGAGAGAGGGAAGACACATAATCAGATGCAAGGTCCAGGCTCAGAGCTGTCAGCACAGAACCTCATGCAGTGCTTGAACTCATGAACCGTGAGATCATGACTTGAGCTGAAGTTGGATGCTCAACTGACTGAGCCACCAGGCACCCCTTTGCCTTTGCTCTTTGTATTAAAGTTTCTTCTTGGGGTGCCTGGGTGGCTCAGTCAGTTGAGTGTCTGACTTCAGCTCAGGTCATGATCTCACCATTTGTGGGTTCGAGCCCTGCATCGGGCTCTGTGCTGACAGCCCAGAGCCTGGAGCCTGCTTCGGACTGTGTCTCCCTCTCTCTTTGCCCACCCCTAGCTCATGCTTTGTCTCTCTCTGTCTCAAAAATAAATGTTAAAAAGTAAAAAATAAATAAAAAAATAAAGTTTCTTCCACACCTTTCATGGCTTGATTTTATTGAACTAATGTTAAATGAATTTATTAATTTGGAGATAATTGACATCTTTGTCTATTTAGAAATGCTTTTAAGTTTTTTGTATTTCTTATTTATTCCTGAGTATCTTATTTTAATGTTTTTTATTATTAAAAGTGTGATTTTTCTCTTGCATTATATCTTCTAGTTTGTATATATGAAAATTATTGATTTTTATATTTTTATCTTATTACCTTACTGAATTATTTTTTGCATTTTACTGTTGTATCTTTTACCTTTTCTTGGTATATATGCAAAAATAGGTATTTTTACCTTTTTTCTGCTCATAAGCCTTTTGTTATTTTCTCTCCTGTCTGATTCCAAATAATTTTGTTTCAGACCTTTATATGAGTGACTTTACTTTTCTCCGCTAAGTAAAATGTTGGTTTTAGGACATTTTATCATATTAATGAATTAAGTGTCGATTTAAATTTTCTGTGAGTGGTTTTTTGAGCAACAAAATGATTTTGCATTTTATCAAATGCATTTTTCACAGTTGTGGAGATTAGCATGATCTTCATTCTGGTGTCATTATATTGTTATCATTATTTTTCTGGTATTGATTCATTTTGTGTTCCTGGGGAAAAAGTCCCACTTGGTCAGTACAAAAAGATACGTACACACACACTTATATATATATGTACACAAACATATTTATATACACACATATAAATTGGTCTATTCTGTTTACTAGTTTTTATTTATGATTTCTGTGTCCATATTAATAAGTGAGATCTGTATTTTTCTTTTTCAGGCTATTTTAATTATGCTTACCACTTTATTTCTGCTCTTAATTTTTAAAAATTTGACCCAAACTATGTACATTCTCCCCGCTGCCAACAAAAATAAAACAAGAAGGATCAATCCTTCTTCAGTGGCGAGTTTCATAACTTATTTCTTTTATTTAAAAATGATGTTTCCAAAGGTACAGTTGGTACTTTTACTAATAAAAATGGGCTGCAGTCAAGTTGTCAAGTTGCACTTTTCTAGTATTTATGATTGTGATGCAGGAGAGGTTGATAATAGGTACAATAGTATATATTGCTTTGTAACTTACAAAGTATCATTATATATATTCATTGATTCTTAAGACTCATGGATTAGGAATGGCAGATGTTTATTTTCCCATTTTATGAATGAAATTCTGGCTCTTATATGTTAAGCGATTACCTAAAAAAGGTTAAGCTTTTCTCTTAACAACAGTGATGAACAAAAATTTTCTTCATCTTCTTTGTTAAATTTTTTAAACATTTTTATTATTGAGAAACAGAGCATAAGCATGGGAGGGGCAGAGAGAGGGGGAGACACAGAATCTGAAGGAGGTTCCATTTCTGAGCTGTCAGCATAGAGCCCAACACGGGCTCGAACTCACAAACCACGAGATCATGACCTGAGCTGAAGTCAGATGCTTAACCAACTGAGCCACCCCGGTGCCCCAAAAATCTCCATCTTGATTAGTAAGTCAGCAAATACATATTGAAAAAAATTTTTTTCATATAAAAAATTTTTAACTCTTAGCCAGCAAATGTATATTAAACATTTTTATCTTTCATTTTATCATTCATTAGACACACATTTATGGAATTCATTTCGAGTACCAGGCACTGTGCCATATGTTGAGGACAAAAAAAATGTACACTTGTATTCTCTGCCATTAAAATTCTCATAGTCTTTTTGACTATGTTTACATCGGTGATTACAGTAAAGGAGATGAGTACAGTGATTAAAGCACACGTCTGGAAGAGTTCACAAAAAAGGGTGATTTTTATCATGTGTCTTGAAAAAAAGCTTGGTGTCCTTGAGTAAGTTCAGAGGCTACAGATTATGGACATAATGGTCATTTGGTTTCAGATTCTGAATAAAGCTCTGATGTTTATAATTTATCCTTTTGACACTGGGAAGCAGATTTTAAAAATTTTATTATAAAAAATGTCAAACACTGAAGTAAAGAGAATAGTACAAGGAATGTCCATTTAGATCTAACAGTTATCATATTTTGCCATGACTTCATCTATTTTTTTCTTTTTCTTTGTTGATCTATTTTAAAAAAAAATCCCAGATAGATACAACATCGGTTCACCCATACGTACTTTAGTATGAGCGGCAGTGAAAGAGGAACAACACGAGTAGATCTTATAGGTAAATAACTCTCAGAACAGTATAACTCATGGATTGGAGGGTTCTGAGGAAGGAGAGATGTCTAGGAGTATGTTGGTATAGCTGAAAGAGAGAGGCTTTTAGTTAAAATAGACCTGGTATCCAATCATAGTTCTGCTATTTACTAGCTGCATGATCTTAATATCTTTGAGCATCAGTTTCTCCACTTATGAAATAGGCAGTAATATTTGCCTTGCAGAGTGGGTATAAGAATCTCGCATACTATGTGTAATCTAAAACCCAAATGAATAAACAAAAAAGCAGAATCACACCTATAAATACAGAGAACAAATTGATGGTTGTCAGAGGGGAGGAGGGTGGCGGAATGGGCAAAATGAGTCAAGGCTGCCAGTTATGATTGAATAAGTAAGTCATGGGGATAAAGGCATTGCATAGGGAATATAGTCAATGATAATTGTAACAGGAATGGTAGCTACACTTGTGAGCATAGTATAATGTATAAATTTGTTGAGTCACTATGTTTTACACCTGAATACCTGAAACTAATGTAACATTGTCAAGTGTAGTGAAATAAAATAAAATAATTTAACATACTAGTTTATATTAGTTCCCTTTCTCCCATTTTATACAGATAAGAACCGTTTCAGTAGTTTAGACTAGAGGTGATGATGTTAACTCAGAGGAAGTGATGCATTTTAATTAGTGGTAGTGGTAGTGGTAATGGGTTTGCAAAGAAGGCACATTTGAGCTTCATTTTATGAATGGATGGAGCCTATAGGGTAGAGAGTGGGTATAGACTATAGAATTAAAAGTATAACATCTGAAAGAATGTGTAGTGGCGGGGTGTCTGGTGGCTCAGTTAAATGTCTGACATCCGCTCAGGTCATGATTTTACGGTTCGTGAGTTTGAGCACCGCATCGGGCTCTCTGCTGTCAGCACAGAGCCCACTTTGCATCCTCTGTCTCCTCTCTTTCTGCCCTACCCCCCTTCCCTGCTCACACTCAAGTGCGTGTTCTATCTCTCTTTCTCAAAAAATAAACATTAAAAAAAATAAAAGCGTGTCTGGGTGGCTCAGTCAGTTAAGCATCCCGACTCTTGGTTTGGGCTCAGGTCATGATCTCACAGTGTGGAGCTTGCTTCAGATTCTCTTTCTCTCCGTCTTTTTCTGCCCCTCCCTTGCTCATGTGTGCACTCTCTCAAAATAAATAAATAAACTTTAAAATATTTTTAAAATAATGTGTAGTGGTATATGAACCTGGAAGGAAAGTAAAGTCTATGCCATGAGTGGGTCTTCTGTGCTATGTTTTGAACTTCTGACTTTATTTTGATTTATTGAAACCCCACAAAAGACTTAACGAGTTTATGAATTTAATGCAGATAACACTACCAGCATTTATAAAACAGTTATAATGGTAAATGTACTAAAATGATCTGGATAGTATTCTTTTTACTTTTGCATCTTCTCTGAAAAAATATTTATATACTATAAACTTTATTGTTTACATCAACCAATTTTATTTTTCTTCTAGTGCCTATGTTGAAAAATACCTACTGGAGAAGTCCAGACTCGTTTATCAAGAGCATAATGAAAGGTACAAATTTTTATTAATATAATTAGATTAAGTTAACAGTTTTGTGCAGATCAACCTTTAGGATATTTGTGTATTATGACTTTTAATTCAGTTTATACTGTGTATCACTTTATATATAATTGCTGTTTCTATCATTGGCAGAACAATGCACTTTTTCAGAGTCTGCTAGATTTTTTAAATGGATACAGGCATACCTTACTTTATTGCACTTCACAGATAACTGCGATTTTTACAAATTGGTTTGTGGCAACCCTGCTTGAAAACTGTAAATCTCTTGGTCTTTGCTTCAGGGCATTCTGTTTGTATTGGTCGTGCTTTTAACACTCAGGCATTTTATAATACTGCCTTTGCCTTTACTTTCTGCTTGTGTATCCTTTCAAGGTTAGCTAGAGGTGGTCTTTGCCGAGAAGACATGAAACCCTGGGCATGTGTACAGCCTTACGTATGTGCATGGCCTTCTAGATTCCTAGGAATATATTGGAATTAAAATCCTGTGTGGAGATCACATTTCCCTTTAAATTTCTGTTAACTTGTTGTTTGCCCCAACATTTATTCATTGTTTAATGTAGCTGACATGTTAAAAAATTGCTTATAATTTTCTACAAATGCCCCTGGAGAAAAAGGTTTTCACACTGGGCTAAGTGTGAGTCATGTCAATACACTGTTTTGAACATGGCTTCTTCCAGGGAACAGAGAATGAGGCTTCTAACCCTGTTCTGCCCTCTTTTGAAAGTTGCCAGACTTCTGGTGTCCATCACCATTATAAGCTAGTGGTTTTGAAGACTACCATGGATCTGGTGAACAGGAGATGGAATAGGGCAAGTTAAAAGGCTACAAAGGTTGTATTTATTACTGAGATTGAGCTGTTTTTCGTATGTAAACACTCTTTGGATTGCTTTAAGCTTTGAGGTAATTTCTAGAGTTCTGAAAAAGTTGATTCTGACAAATTTGCCAATTTTCTAATTGGTTTTATGGAGGAGAGAATTTTCAGGTCTTAACCTTTGCCATAGAGCTGCCTTCATCCCTCTGCTGAATTTAGTAATTTATTTTGTAATACTTAAAATATTGAATTTACCACTTTTGCATTAAAAAATGAGGCAAAGTTGAAACATTTTATTAATTAACATTTGCTTTTTTTTCTGTTAAATGATGACCATACATCATGTCCATTTTAAAGCCATACTTTTTGTTTCCAACAGGAACTATCATGTATTTTATTACCTTCTGGCAGGAGCAAGTGAAGAAGAAAGATTAGCATTCCATCTTAAAGAACCGGAAGAATATCATTATCTCAACCAGGTGAGGATTCATGAAAAGTATTTTGAAATGTTGGGCATTATTAAATTTTAGCTCTTGAGAAAAGTTTTTTTTCTCTAATACTTTGTTCCCCGAACCTGGTAATAAATATTAACTAGCATTTTCATACATGCTGTGTCTAAAAGTTTTATGTGATGTGCTTCTCAAATTTAAAAATTATTATTACTCTCATCTGAGTTGTAAGAAGTTAGTTATATGTGTGCCCTTTGCTTTTTGTGAGACTCTTTCAGGGAATAATAAACTGTTTATATACATACCTACATCTTAGTAAAATGAGTTGGTCTTTTCAAAGTGATTTACCTTTTATAGACAAGAGCATGCTAAATGTCACTAATAAATAATGTTTGTCCTTCGCATGGGATTACTTGAAACCTTTTTTTGTATATTTTGAAGTCTAATATATATACCTCTTTGCATGATATTATGATACTAACTTAGAGTATGATTATTTTTTTTAGTTTAGTGAATGGTCCTATTCAGTATGAAATTCATCAAAAGGAATGACTTACCAAATTGGTATCTTTCTCTGAAACTCAAAAATTCACCCTTTAAATAAGGAGTAATTTCTCCCAGCTTTTCATTACAGTAGTTTCTCCAATTTCATTCTTTCTCTTATTAACAAAAATTCTAGAACCAAAATCAATGAAATTGGTATGATAGTAGATCACTTAACAGAAAGACATTCCTTGTTTTTTTGATCAAGGTAAGATGTAATATCCTTGGAAATAAATATCTTTATGGTAATTTAAAAAATGTTTATGAAGATTTTGTAAGGAAATTGACATTTGATGATGGTTTGTAGTATGTATTTAAGGTTATGAAATTAACATCTTAGACTTTCCCCAAGACATATAGCATGCTGTGTAATATTTCTTAGTTTTGAAACTACCTATTTTATATCAACTAATATAACTTTGTTATCAAATACATCAATTTCAAAATGATTTAAAATATCACTTCTTGATATAAGTACTAGACATTTCTACTGTATAAAATTACGTAGATTTAGAAAGTCACTGAATTAGCTCTTTTCCCTGTTTAAACAATTTGCATATATTTTGGTGATTAAATATTTTCTTTTTAAAAACTAATAATTACCCATAAATGAGCTGAGAAACCCAGAGCTTATTACTCTTCTTCCAGATTTTTTTTAAATCAGTGCCCATACCATACATATTCTTGTCATAAAGTGGTCAGTATTCATAGAATGTAAGATTGAGCAGTTAATACAAATCTCAGTTGCTGGACAACAGCAAGTATGGATTGGTTGTGATAATATATGTTCTCCCAGAATTTGAATATTCACCTAGTTATTTCTTGTTTTATGCTGCTACACAAAATAACTTTCTTTGGGTTGCAGCAGTGCTAACTGAACATTATATCTAAGAGATAATTAGAGAAGAGTAATAACCATTACTTCTACCTAACTAATCTGCCTTACTTTCAGATAACAAAGAAACCCCTCAGACAGAGCTGGGATGATTATTGCTATGACTCTGAGCCGGTCAGTACAAGTACCTAAATATTTTGTGTTCCTGTTGAAGGACCCTCACTCACTTTGCTCATTTGCATCTATCTCATGACTTAGAAAGAAAATCAGCTGAAATACAAAGAATCTAGGAAAGAAGAGAAATTCGTGTTTAATTTCTTTGAATTGATTTATTTGTATGTGACAGTGTGTGGATTAAAAACCAGTCAATTTACTTTTTAAACTTTATTCTTTTGCAGCTCATGTTTAGTCTATATTTTATTTTGACAATAAGTTGATTTGTGTTCCTGATTTCAACATTGATGTGGATTCTTATGAATTACAGGGTTTTTTCTTGAGGTGTATTTTTTCAATTATTTTTTTAGTGATTTCATTACTCACACGTTGTGAGTAGTATGTATTTATTTTTAGAAGTTCTAGTCTTCCTGTTTTATGTGCCAATAACAGTCTTTTCACATGATGAATGTGTGTACATATTTCTTTGATTTTTTTTAATAGCAAGAGAGGCTATAGTCTGTAATTTTCTAAAAATTAAGAATTGAAATTTCTTTAAATAAGATTATTTTATATTTATATTAGTGATTTAAGGGCATATATGATGTAATATAAAAAATAAGTAGATAAATTTAGTTTTATTTGTTGTAATTTATAAGGACAAGTTTGTAATCTTAAAAAGAACATAAAAAATCTTTTTCCTGCCCTTCCCTCTGTAATGAGGTCCGATACAAAACGCTGAAAACATGCATTCATCTGTATCTATTAATTAACTAATGAACTAATTTATTAACTATTCCTTCTGGAAACATAACATGTCTTAGTCCTTGCTTTAAATAACCACAACTTTAATTTTCACTGCATGTGTTTACAAACTCCAGTAATTATAAAACTATTTCAGAGAGTTTGAGAAGGACCAGGAATTACGGACATTAATTTTTTCTTTCATACAAAGTTTAATTGCATTGCCTTTTCATAATATATGAAGTAATTTATGGTTTCAGACTTAACATTATGGAAAATAAACTTTAGACATTTAAATTTATAGATTCTGATAAATTTTAGTGAAAAAATTAACGCTATTTTGCCACTTTTAAGAAGTTTCCATCTTTTTCATAGAGTAAAGGTAAGACTTGATTGCCTGTACAGAGCTTATTGTGACATTATGAACTGATCTGCTGTTATTTAGATAGTCTAAGTCATGCTTCAGAATTTGGGCTCTTAAGCAGACAGATCTGACTTAAATACTGGCTTACCCATTTACTAGATTTGAGAACCTGAGGAGGTCATACAATTATTTTGTTTCCATCTTCTATCTAAAGGGATAACACTGTTCTTTAACTTTTGTTGAGTATTAGTGCACCTAAATAGCTTGATAGAGTGCTTATTAGTACTTAGTAAATGTACAGTACATGTTCCTGATGCTGCTGCCACCATTGAGATCATCATTATCCATCTTTTCTTTTTGGAATTTTATACCCAAATTCTTCTACTCCTTTTATACCTTTCATTACTAGCCTCTCGTTGATTATGTTTTCAATCTACTATAAATTGAATAATTTCTGTTGCTTTTTTTTTTTTTTTTACAAGTTAATTGATGAAAGCCAACAGTTAATCTGAGGATCTTTTGGTTTATCTTCCAGCCCTCCTCAGAGTATATTCGGGGCAGTCTAAACTTTGTTTCCCTCTGAGTTTTGAGAACTTATGTGACAGCATTAGAAGAAGAGAGTTTTTTTTTTTTAATGTTTTATTTAGTTTTGAGAGAGTGTGAGTGGAGGATGGGCAGAGGGGGAGACGGAGGATCCAAAGTGGGCTCTGCACTGACAGCAGGGAGCCTGATGTGGGGCTCGAACTCGCAGAACCGTGAGTTCATGACCTTAGCTGAAGTTGGACGCTCAACTGACTGAGCCACCCAGGGGCCCTGAGAAGAGAGGATTGTTAAGGATTGTTCTGTAATTTGTGCTGTATTATCATACATGTAATGGAGTAGTATAAATGATCCCGAGGAGCACTGTGATGAGAAAATTGCTTTTAACAAGGGACCTGTTGTTGCCCATTTTATGTTGGTTTAATTCCTATTAAGGATTATCCTATTAAATAAATAAGCTCAAGCAACTGATGTTGCATGAGCTAGTGCAGAGGATTTAGAACTGAATAGATTTTCATATGGCCACTCCTGTCATTGAGGTGAATTCTTTAATCTCTAAGTCTGTTTTCTTCCCTATTGAATGTATTACCCGTAATTATCTCCTTGTGTTTATATTTTAAACTATATCTAGTTTAACATTTTTACAGGGTTGAAAGCAGGGTGTACATGCTAGATACTTGATAGTTTAAAAATAACGAGTACTTTCTCAAAAAGGAATGTTTCATTTAATTCAGTACTTGTTGAGTAATTCACTGATTATATATTTACTTTAATAATTACCCACTTTTTTCTTGGCACTGACTTGATGCTGGAGATCTTCAGTGAATAAAACAGATAACAGTTAATGCATGTATTGAGAACTTGATGCAGCCTTGTACAATAAGATAGGCGTTAGAAAAGTAAATATGTGTGAGGAGGATTTTGAAAATTCAGGTGTAAGGGACTGTGAGCAAATACAGTAAAGGGCTCTAAAAACGTATTTGTTATTTAAGTGTATATGTGTTTACAAACTCCAGTAATTAGAAAACTATTTCAGAGAGTTTGAGAAGGACCAGGAATTATGGACATTAAGTTTTTCCTTCATACAAAGTTTAATTGCATTGCCTTTTCATAATATATGAAGTAATTTATGGTTTCAGACTTCACATTATGGAAAATAAACTTTAGACATTTAAATTTATAGATTCTGATAAATTTTAGTAGAAAAAATTATGCTATTTTGCCACTCTATATCAATCTATATCTATAAAGATATAGATTATATATATATTTGACTTTTTTCGTAACTGAAATGCAGAGATTATTCTAAAAAGGCAGTATTTTTTTTATTTGGTAGTTCACAGCTATTTTTACGAACTAATGTGTATTCCTTGCAGATTTTTAATTTTCACGTATACTTTTTTTGCTGATTGATAATCGTGTTTATATTATTTCATTAGGAACTACTTTTATTGTATCTAATATTGATATATATATATATTTATATAAATTTAGGCTCCATTTCTCAACTAAATTACTGCCTGTTCTAAAATTGATTTTTGTGTCTCAGGATCTTGTTTAGTACCTTGCATAGGGATATGCATTTATTAAATATTTGTTGAGTAAATAACATTAGTTTGTGGAATTGAGCTCTCTTAAATGCTTTGGATCTTCAGGACTCTTCATCAGCACTCAAAATCAAAATTGGTATCAGAATATTTTATATTGCTAGCTCTTTATCTTAAGTTACTTTGAGATCCTTGCCTTGGTGATTGTGAAAGAAAGAAAAAAGGTAACATAACTGTTATTTTGGTAGTTATGTGTTTAGTTTGCAAACCTGTCGTAAGAGTTCTAATGAATATGGCTGTGTCTAAATGTGTCTAAATATTTCACCAGCTCTAATTTTTATACACAGGTGTACTTACCTAGAGTTACTATATTTCTGAGTGGCCTATGTTATATTTCAATAGGTAATCTTGATTTCTTCCCCTTTTTTCTTAAATAAGCAGGATTGCTTTTCGGTGGAGGGGGAAGATTTGAGGCATGACTTTGAACGCTTACAACTGGCCATGGAAATGGTAGGATTTCTTCCCAAGACACGAAGACAGTGAGTTTGTTTATTGTACTCTTATACCCTTGGTAGAGAACAAATCACAATGTATGTTTCAGAAGTTCCTCTTCCTTGGTTCTTTGAAAGAATTTTCTAATGGATATTGCTGATCTAGTGCCTCCTCCTCCCTTGTTAAGCATTGCTTAAAAGACCTGTTTTGAACTGCTTTTCTTATTATAAATTCTTTGAGAATCTCTTGAAAGGTCGAGCTCTCTTCCTGTAAAATGTGTATCCATAAATATTTGCATACAGTTATGGGAGTTCATGGTGCTCCTGAAGCGTCTCCATGGACCTTATTTAAAAACTTGCTTTATAACGCTATTTTTACAGTTACTTATCTTCTGTATCGTTGATCTCTAATCTTATTAAGGCATGCATACCTCTCAGTAAAACATAATTTTCCCTATTTTTCCTCTGTAAATTTATATCTGTACTATTGTACTAAACATATTTTGTTTATTATAAACAAAATAGAAATGTAAAAAGGTTGAGATAAAGATGAAGTAAATTATATTTAAAATGAAACAAACTTTAAAAAATTAAAGACACAAGTAACCTGACTCTTACCAGAAAAAAAATAGTAACAGAAGTATTTTTTTGAGAAGGGAATTAGTTATGTCATATGTGATTATATTGTCAACTTTTAATCTTATACTAAAAGTAGAATAGCAGCTCTGCTGTTTTCTTGTTTACTTGTGATTACATCATCAGTATGATCTTCAGTTAGATTATTTGCCAAAATGAGTTTTTGAAAGGTGTATTAAAACCAAATAGTACAACATGTAAGTATGCAACCCCATTTAATTAGTCACATAAACTGCAATTCACTGAAAGTTACTGAGTAAATGAAAGCACCCCTGTAGTTCCTCCATGCTACATTACTTATATTCTTCCCTCAACATACATACCTTCTTTACCTCATGTGGTACCTAACTGTTTGACATATATGGAACAAAGTGTCAATTTATATATTAAATAATAGTGAAACTTAATTTCATTTTTTTTTAAAGATAACGTAAGTTGGAAATAAGATATTTACTTCTCATATGCCAAGGGATTGGTGTCTTTTATACTTTCTGACATCATTGTATTCCATATTGGAAACCACTGGAAAAAATATGTTCTTAGTAGCCTGGCCTTAAGTTGATCTTTCTTTATCCTTTAGATATTATCTTCAGATATGCCCTAACACAGTATAGCATTTTAACTGGACTGATAGTGTCCTCTAAGACATCATGTTGTATTCTGAATATTCAGTATTTTCCCAATTCCTTGAAGGACCCATCTTTAAAAACTTTTTTCTTCATTTTATTTTAATTATTATTATTATGTTTTTAATTATTTTAATGTTTATTTATTTTGGGAGAGAGAGAGAGGAGGCGGGGCAGAAAGAGAGGGAGAGAGAATTCCAAGCAAGCTGTCATTGTGGAGCCTGATGTGGGGCTTCATCTCCCAAACTGTGAGATCATGACCCAAGTGAAATCAAGAGTCAGATGCTTAATCAACTGATCCACCCAGGTGCCCTTTCATTTTATTTAATTGAGAGAGAGAGAGAAAGAGAGGGAAGGAGCTAGGGGAGAATGGCAGAGGGAGAGAGAATCCCAAGCAGGCTCTGTGCTCAGCACAGAGCCCAATGTGGGGCTTTATCCCACGACCCTGGGATCATGACCTAGGCTGAAATCAAGAGTTGGACACTCAACCAACTGAGCCATCCAAGTGCTCTGAAGGATGCATCTTTGTCTCTTTTTCACTCATTCACATACTTTCAGTTCTTTTTTTGATAGCATATCATATGTACTGCTATTCCTCTCTCCTATGACCATGATTAACTCTGCTAATAAATCACAAAATTCTTTTCCACTGCATTCAGATCTAATCCAGAATTATTAACACAGCCTTGTAGGCAGCCTAAAATTTGGTATATTAATTGAAACCTGTTTGCTTTACAGTGCTGTTCATGTCTTCCCTTTTTATTTTTTTTAAAGTTTATTTATTTGTTTAAGTAATTTTTATACTCAGTGTGGGGCTCAAACTCACGATCCTGAGATCGAGTCACATGCTCTTCCTACTGAGCCAGCCAGGTACCCCACCCATGTCCTCCCTTTTTAGTGAAATTTTCCTTAACTGTGTTTTGTTTCTGCCTTCAGTATTTTAATATATCCTGCCTTATAGTATAGTTTTTGTGTGTGTGTTTTCTCCTATTGCAAGATTATAAACTTTCTGAGAACAGGGATTCTTATTTATATTTATAAATCTTTTTTATATTGAATTAATATATATTAGATTGTTACATAACATTATTATTGGAGATATGCATTACGTATTTGTGTGTGAGAAAACATTAATGTGCAGATTATTGAACCCCAGATTCTGATTGTAATTGGCAACCATATAAACTCCTATTAAAAATAGTTCCTAATAAATGGCCCATGAATTTGTGTTTTTATATTTTTTTGGCTTCCATTAGTTTATATAATGATTCAGTTGAGACTGAATTTCCTCTCTGATTTAACTCAGAGTACTTTTATAAATTGTTCCTTTATAATTGACTTGTGTTTTATTTCATTTAAAGTTTTAAATTGTTTGAAAAATTAGATCAATTAGATGTTGATTCAGGGCCTTTGAATGTATAGGTTAGATTCCTACAGCAGTATCATTATTTTACTTAGAATAAATTTTTGGAAAACACATAGTAAAAATCTTACAAGTAGAATAGGTTTATCACAAGGAAACAATTGGAAAAGACACAAAGATGTGTGTGTGTGTGTGTGTGTGTGTGTGTGTGTGTATGGGTTTCCAGGAAAGGCTTTTAGATGGAGCGTTCAGCTATGGTTAAATGCCTTTGAGAGGTCAGTTAAGTTAGGACACAGTATACTTTTCTTAGTTTCATGGAGGTTCTTGGTAATTTCAATGAAATATTTTAATGGGGTCAGATGCAAGAATGTGATAGTAAATAGGGAATGACAGAGTGAAGACAACTGTATAAGTTAACAGTTTAATAAGCTTGTTTTTGAAGGGAAGGAGAAGATGTAGGATCTAGGATGGGTTATTTAAAGAGAAAAGTGAACATGATATTATTTTGATAGAAAGTTCTTGTAGGTTCAGGTAAGAGATAGGAAATAGGATAAAAGGATAGGAAATAATAAAATTCCTGAGTAAACTGGAGTTCACGGGATGTAGAGCACAAGTAGGGATTTAGTTGTTGACTGGAGGAGGATCATGTGTTCCTCTGAGATGGGAGGGAAGAATGGAAAGGAGGGTCCAGATATAGATTTTTTTTATAGGAGGGGCCTGATATCAGGTAATTTACCCCAGTGGCCTCATACTGTTTGTTTTAAAAGCATTTATCAAGGGCACCATAGTATGATGTAGGAAAGCATTTCTTAAATAAAATTAATAAAAAATCACCTAGGCCACTTGGTTAAAAAAATACAGATTCCAACGCCTTGCCTTGAAAGTTTCTGATGCTGTAGATCTGAAATATACAATGTAGGGAAAGGGCATTCCAGGCAGGATGAAAAACATTTAGAAAGGTATGGACTTTGAAACACTATAGCAGATTCAGGCAATAGCAAGTCCTCTTCTAACAACTATGTCCAAAAAGTGATACAGTACTGAAAGTAAGGTTATGTAAAGCACTTTGTGCAGCACCTGACATAGTATACATAATTTGTTATTATAGTTATAATTATTATTCTTATATTTTTAATTTTTATAATGATTACGTACTTCATATTTGTAGTGGTTAATGTGCTTGGTTAGAATTTTGCAGTGAAATAAGTGTAGAGAATGCACATAAGCAAGCTGTAATTTATGGTTTTATTTTCACAGGATTTTTTCTCTTCTCTCAGCAATACTACATTTGGGTAATATCTGTTATAAAAAGAAGACATATCGGGATGACTCCATAGATATCTGTAATCCTGAAGTTCTGCCTATTGTCTCAGAATTATTAGAAGTGAGTGATTTGTATTTTCAGTTGTCATTTCTCAAATACTGGGTAACTGCTCACTTTTAATTTTGTGTAACTATTTGGTTAGGTATAAATGGGTTAATGCTTTTTATTAATAGTGTTTCTCAAAAAGATGGAATTTTTGCTACTGATTGTGCCAGAATCTCTAAAAGGCTTGGGTTTTCTTGCCTGTCTCCCTTTGGCCAGATATCCATAATCCGTCAGTTTGCTGGATAGGATCAGTATTTCACTCTAGACCGTATCATGTTCTAACCCATTAATAGTTTTTCTCCCTCTATATTTGAGATTTTTTTTCTCATACTAAGATTTTGATTATATTAGATTGTTTATTTGAAGATGGAGTATCTGGATGAGTGAAGAGAAAAGGGTACTACCTTTTTTCTCTTCATGTCTGAATAAGAGCTAAAGGTCTTCATCTCCTACCATGCTTCTTTCTATAATCAGGGTCTTTATTGCCTCATTCTTCCTGGAGTGATGATTTCTCATGTTTTCCTACCTCACTTTCTCATCTTGCCAGATCCATCTCAAAATCATTTTACAGGCCTTCTCCTTTGACAGAGCAAGGAAATACATGTGTGTTTACTAATCTATGTATATTCACACACTACAAATGTTTTTATATATCCATCTATATATAAAGGTAAACCTGCGGTCATACTGATGTTTCTAACTAATACATTATCATATGTGTCATCCTAGCCTTCTTTCCTTGTTTATAAACTCCCATTTTTACAATGAGGAAGCTATCTCCTACCATCTGCCATTCATTTACTTAATTATTCAATTTTGTATACAGTTGACCCTTGAACAATGGAGGGGTTAGAGGTGCCAACTCTCCTGGGCAGTAAAAAATCTGTGTATAATTTTTAACTCCCCCAAAATGTAATAGCCTGTTGTTGACCAGAAGGCTTATTAAACAGTCAGTTAACACATATTTTGTATGTTAGATCTGTTATATACTATATTCTTACAATAAAGTAAGCTAAGGAAAAGAAAATATTAAAACCATAAGGAAGAGAAAATACATTTACAGTACTGTATTTATTGAAAAACACCTGCATGTAAATAGACTCCTGTAGTTCAAATCCACATTAAGCATCAATGTATGCATCCATGTATGGGAATGTACATATATTTAGGTACAATGCTATGGGAAATGACTTCATTAACTAGAGTATGGTGTTCCTTCTGCTTTTAGTTTTTCAGACTCCATCCAGAATTAATTTAGGTTAGCACCTTTTCCTCCTACTCCCTTCATTTAGGTTGTTTTCATTTATTTGTCGTACAGTTAGGTTCTCTTGTCATGGTCTGCATTCTTTCCTAGGATTCCCCAGTGTCTGAAATAATTTTCTAAAATATTCTTTTTTTTTTTTCAAGCTAGAATGGTTTATTTTTCAGGTAGATACACCCTTTATAGATGTATTTTTTTTTATAGTTTATTGTCAAGTTGGTTTCCGTATAACACCCAGTGCTCTTCCCCACAAGTGCCCTCTACCCCCTTCCCCTTTCCTCCTCCCCCTTCAGCCCTCAGTTTGTTTTCAGTATTCAAGAGTCTCTCATGATTTGTCTTCCTCCCTCTCCCTCTTTTTCCTCCTTCCCCTCCCCCATGGTCCTCTGTTAGGTTTCTCCTGTTAGACCTATGAGTGAAAACATATGGTATCTGGCCTTCTCCACCTAACTTATTTCACTTAGCATGACACTGTCGAGGTCCATCCACTTTGCTATGAATGGCCAGATTTCATTCTTTCTCATGGCCATGTAGTATTCCATTGTATATATAAACCACATCTTCTTGATCCATTCATCAGTTGATGGACATTTAGGCTCTTTCCATGATTTGGCTATCATTGAAAGTGCCGCTATGAACATTGGGGTACATGTGCCCCTATGCATCAGCACTTCTGTATCCCTTGGGTAAATCCCTAGCAGTGCTATTGCTGGGTCATAGGGGAATAGATCATGGCAAATGCATAATGTCATGTTCCTTCATTATGTTACTATTCATATAGAATAGTTTCATTCCTAAAAACCTCCTGTACTTCACCTGTTCAACCTCTCTCCCCAAGCACCTGGCAACCACTGATTTTTTTTACTATGCCTTTAGATTTGCCTTTTTCAGAATGTAACATAATTGAAATTATATAGAGGGCAGTCTTTTCAGACTAACTTGTTTCACTTAACAATATGCATTTAAGATTCATTCATGTCTTTTTGTGGCTTGATAGCTCATTTCTCTTTATTGCTGGGTAATATGCCACTGTAAGCATGTACCATAATTTGTTAATTCATTCACCTATTGAAGGACATCTTGGTTGTTTACATTTTTTTGCAGGTATGAATAGCCTGCTTTTTTATGTTAAAATGTTATTTATCTTTCAAATTTTGTTTGATTTGCCTCTTTATAGAGTTTAAACTTAATTAAGTGGTATAAGCTGATTCCATCAGGATAGAATATTTGTGTCTGCTTAGCCTAATTGAATTTTGGTTTTGTAGCAGTTAATTATTTACTAGTTTGTGTTCATTGTAAGGTGGCAATGCTCTTTGAGAGCAATGGATGCCTGTTTCTTATTTATCTGACCTTAGAGTGCTTCTTATTTTGCACATGCCTGGGTGTTGCTTATTAACTTAAGTGAAAAGAGTTAGTCTGGCAGAACGGACAGGAGAAGGGGATACGCTGAATTGAAACTAGACTCATTCATTGGAAAGAAGGTCTACTAGGCTTTGGAATGTGGTATCTGAAGGTGGTAATGTTGAAGGTCATGAGGATGACAATAGGTGAATGAATAAACAATTTCAGTCAGGCATTTTAGGTGATATTTTACTCAACATTTAGTCAGTAAAAACATTTGGTATGGTGGTAATATAGTGCATTGCAGCTAGTGGGTTTACTTGTAAGTTCAGGCATTCAGCAAGTACCAAGGCTTATTTATGGTCCTCATGCAGTATTCCTTCTTTAGTTAGAGACTGGTAAGAGCAATTCGGCTAATTCAAAAAGATCCCAGGTGTTGGTGAAAAGGAGAAATCCAATTCTGTAAATCAGGCTTACCAGTGTTAGAGTAACTCCAAATGTGATTCTATAGCAAATCTCCATTTTGAACCCAAGCTTCTTAACCATCCTTCTTGTTACATATAGTTTGGACTGGTTCTAAGAATGGAGGTTTGGTAATAAATAGGAAGAAGTTATCTTCAAAGTTGAGTAGCTATAGAAGTACTGACAGGACCTACCATAGTATCATGCCTGTATTTAGTTCTTAGAAATTATTTTTATTTATTTATTAAAAAATTTTTCTTAATGTTTATTTATTTTTGAGACAGAGACAGAGTGCAAACAAGGGAGGGGCAGAGAGAGAGGGAGACACAGAATCCAAAATAGGCTCCAGGCTCTGAGCTGTCAGCACAGAACCCGATGCGGGGCTCGAACCCATGAACCACGAGATCATGACCTGAGCTGAAGTCAGATGCTTAACCGACTGAGCCACCCAGGCGCCCCTAGAAATTATTTTTAAATGATTTCCTATAATTGGTTAAAATTGGTAATAATAATTGCAACCCTTAAGGCTTTTGTTGAGACAGAATTCAAAGATAAGAAAAATAACTGGTTTAATTAAAATGTAAACTCTTCAGTTGAGATTTAATTTAATTCTTCTCAGAGTGGTTCAGTTCAATGATAAGTGTAGATTTATTTATTTTTTAAACTATTTTTTAAATGTTCATTTTGAGAGAGAGAGGGAGAGAGAGAGAGGGAAGGAGGGAGGGAGGTGCGGAGGGTGCAGAGAAAGAGGGAGAGAGAATCTTAAGCAGGCTCTACACTCAAGCTGGAACCTGAGGCGGGGCTTGATCCCATGAACCATGAGATCATGATCTGAGCTGAAATCAAGAGTTGGATGCTTAACTGACTGAGCCACCCAGGCACCGCTATACTTATTTCTTTGGAGCAAATGTTTCTGAAATAATGATTTAATTTTATTTTTTGTAGTTAACTACAAAATTGTAACTGTTTACTAAATTCTATATAGGACATATACTTGTGAAATTATTGAAAGGTGAACAAGCTCCAGTGGGTTAATTGTGAAGCATATTTTTCTTGCATATTTTGGAGCACATTAATACTATCATCATTATCAAAAACTTTTTAGTTTTTAGCAGGTTTATGTATTTTGAATATGTTTTAACATCTGTTAAAACTATAAAGCGTGGGTTTTTAACACACATATCAGTTTCTCAATTAGGTGAATATGAGAAACATTGTAGACTAGATCTTGAGCTATTCCTAGTTATTTTGTGTTAAAAAGTTAATTTAAAATATTTTAAAGTCATTTATGTACAACTAAGGATATTTGGGAAATTACAGAAATGGCTGATTAAAATATCATGAATTGAGTCATATTTTCTTCAGGGTGTTTATCAAAGATAAGATTTGTGTGTTTTGTGCAATTGCGCATATGTGTGTAAATTCATTATTATTAGTAGGTTTTAGTGTCAGCATTAAGCCAGCTCCTTAAAGTGAGTTGTGTAGTTTTTTATCCTTTCAAAATGTTTTCTGCATTTAAAAGAAGAATAATTAGCCAAGAATAATATGTTCCTTAAACATTTGAGAGATATCAACCCTATGATAAACCAAATTTGTGTCCTTCCTGTTTGTTTTGTATTAACTAATTTTTAGGATGTGTTTTTCTAGGAAATTATGTGTTGATTAAATGTTTAAAATTTATTATTTTGCATTCTTTGTAAATGTTCTGTTAGTGTTTAAAAATGTTTTCTGTATGGTGTTTTCTGTTTGTATTTCTTTTTATAAATTTTTTTTAAGTTTCTTTACCCTGAGAGAGACAGCATGAGTGGGGAGGGGCAGAGAAAGAGGGAGAAAGATAATTCCAAACACAGCCTGATGTGGGGCTTGAACTCATGAAACCGCAAGATCGTGACCTGAGCTGAAACCAATAGTGAGATGCTTAACTGACTGAGCCACCCAGGTGCCCCTCTGTATTAATTTAGTTTTTTGATTTGGTGAATCATTTCTTATTTTGAAATAATTGGCCTTTAGATTTATCAATTCTGCTATTTTACTTAATGTATTAATTTCTGTTTTAATATATCTTCTTCATTTTTCTCTGTTAAATTAGAATGGATTTCTGTACACAATATAATAAATACCTATGTACTCACAACCCTTCCCATGTAGTAAAATACTGCATATAATTGTAGTTCACTTTGTACTCTGCCACACCATAAGTAAACACCATTATGAATTTGGTGTTTATAATTCTCATTCTTGTTTTTATATTTTCAGAATAGATAGATGTTTACATAAAGAGTATATAGTTTTATTCTGTATTTTTCATACTTTATATAAATGTTTTAATGTATCATTCTAAAACTTTACTTTCACATTCTATATTATGTTTTTGGGATTTTTCAGTATTGATTTAAATATTCTAAACAATTCTTTTTAGTTTTATAAAATCATTATATGAGTCAAATATCTTTTGTAGTGAGGAATTGAGATATATAATTTTTCATTTACAGATAGTATAATGATAGGCATTTTTGTACATGTCTCCTTGTTAACATGTGTAGGAATTATTCTAGAGTATAGTCCAAGGAGTATAATTTTTGTGTTATGGTATACTCACATATATAGCTTAATGATACTGACAGATTACTTTCTGTAGTGGTTGTACCAGTTTATACAAGTGTATGGAAGTGACTTGTGGTCTGTGTTGTTGGCAGCTGACATTTGTTTGTTCCTTTAAAAAAATTTCGAGTCTACTGCCTAGATCATTTATTTTAAAATATTCACTTTTAATAGTAATTGCTTAACCTCAGAAAACCACAGTGGTTTTTATCACAGAAGTTTTTTTCTTAGTTTTATTAGTTTTGTAATATTTGTGTAATCTGGTATTATTTAATTTTTGTTTTTCAAAATATTAAAAAAATGTTTTTTAGTGTTTATTTATTATTGAGACAGAAACAGAGCATGGGTAGGGGAGAGGCAGATCGAGAGGGAGACACAGAATCCGGAGCAGGCTCCAGGCTCTGAGCTTCAGCACAGAGCCCGATGTGGGGCTTGAACCCATGAACCATGAGATCATGACCTGAGCCGAAGTCAGATGCTTAACTGACTGAGCCACCCAGGTGCCCCTCAAAATATTTTAAATATAGCTAAAAGGTTGAGGTCTTTTATTTAAACTTTGGTTATTTATTTGTAGTTTTCCTGCATTTTGTAAAGGTAAAGGTCCTCAAATTTTTCCAATTTGTTTTGAATTTGAATATTGAGCAGTGGATGTTCCAAAAGAAGGTATATTTCCTTTATGGTATCATCATATTTAAAAAAAAATGATTGATGTCATGAGTTGCTGGTGGTAGGGTAATGCTTCATTCTATTGTTTTGTAACTCAATTTTTCTTGATAATCAAATCTTTTTGGCTTGATATATTTTATATCATACTGTCTACATAACTTTATGAGTGTTTTATCTTTATTATGTGTGGATGCTTTTATAAAATGCCCTTGTTTTACCATTTCATGATCCTCAGTGTGGCAAAAATCAGCAGTCTGATAATACCAAGTATTGTCAAGGTTTGAAGAAATTGGAATGCTCATTATTGATGAGAGAACAGATTGGTGAAAACTATGTAAAATAGTTTGGCAATATCATTTAAAGATGAAAATGTATATACTATAACCTAGTAATTCCACTTTTAGGCTTGTATTTCAGAGAAACTCTTGAACTCATATGCAAGAATATTCACTACAGCTTACTTCCTTATTGTGCAAAATGGTAGATAGTGTAAACTTGTACACATAGGAGAATGGGTTAAACAGTGTAGTAATTTATATACTGGGAATCTGTATAGCAGTTAAAATGAATAAGCTTGATCTAAGTTATTAACGTAGTTAGATTCAAAAATTTACATAGAGTTAAGAGTTAAATAATACTTGGCAGTATAATGTTGTGTTTATGAATACATCTAATATATATAACATGCCAACTGAACTGAATGCTACTGAACTTAACTGAAATAACCTGTCAAATTCATGATCATATTTGCCTCTAGAGAGAAAGAGAACAAAGGAAGCATCAACCTTATTTTAAAGTTTAACATGTGTGAATAAATATAAAACATCTGAAACATAAATAAGTACTCACTGTAATGTTCCTGGAATTCAAGAGGTGTTGTCACTTTTTAGTCCTTGTCTGTCTGCAAGTTGTGGCATTACGGTTGACCATAAAATGTTTTTTTTTTGCATATTCTATATTTTCCATATTCTGCAAAAAGAAACATGTTTCTCCATTATGGTCAGAAAGAAAACTTTAACTAAAATGACCTATCTGTCTTACTTCCCCTCTCTTTTTGGGGGCGGGCACTGGGAAGTGGGATGAGTGGAAAATTTAACTTTTTTACCGTGGCCAATATTTAAATTGTCCACTGTATTGTCTTTGTTTTTCTATTGTATATTTGCTAACCTCATTAAACATCTTTTTTCTTTATTTGGCTTTCCAATAAATAATTCAGCCCATTGTCATAAATCTTATACATTGAATTTACTTTACTTTTCTATTGTATAGGTTAAAGAAGAGATGCTATTTGAAGCATTAGTTACTAGGAAGACTGTGACAGTGGGAGAAAAACTTATTTTGCCATACAAGCTGGCAGAGGTATGAATAGATTTTCTTTCTCTCTCTTTTTTTTTTAATTTGGGAGAGAGCGTGAGTGGAGGAGAGGGGCAGAGGGTGTGAGAGAGAGAAAATCTTAAGCAGGCTCCATGCTCAGCATGGAGCCCAATGCAAGGGTGGATCCTGTGACCCTGGGATTATGATCTGAACCAAAAATCAAGAGTTGGACGCTCAACCAACTGAGCTATCCAGGTGCCCCTGAATAGGTTTTCTTGAGGAAATATTTTCTGAGCCCTTGCAATTTGGTTGTGAACTTTCCATTAACTTGAAAACTTAAAGTTGAATGTGATTTTCAAGCAGTCGGCTTATATATTTCTCTAGAGATCTTAATTTATTCACCATTCTTAAGTTTTATATTATTAATATGGGGTGAACTAGATAGAGTTACAAATGAGCAGTATTTGATCCAGTTGATTATTTCTTCTTCTGGTGGTTTCTTATCTTCAGCACCTCATACTGTTCTGGTTCACTTTTTCATTGTTGGCCACTCATTTGTAATTCTTTTCGTTTGCTGTTTCTTTTCCACCAGACTTCTAAAAGATGTAGTGCTCTAGTACATGGTCCTGGTCTTCTCTGTATTCCTTATCTAGGTTCTCTCACCTAGTCCCATGGTTTTAAGCATCATCTGTATATTGAGTGTAGCTGTCTTTGCCATTATTATAGTAATAATATAGTATTCAGGTGTGTATGAGTGGGAAAATTATTGAATAGCTTACTGTTTTATAGTATAATTTAATGAAAATGATGAGAAATAAAACTATGATGATTATCATAAAAATAGGACAGGAATGTAAGATTAGAAGACAAAGAGGTGGGGAAATAGTGATAGAACTGTAGAGAATGCTTTTTAGGCTGACATTGATCTATTTATTCCATCTTTTTGGGTCCTTCTAACCGTGCCTTCAAGTCTATATTTCTTCATTATGTCATGTATCTTATGTCATAGTCCCCCAACTTTGAGAGCTCTTTTCTTTTTTTTTTTTCAATTTTTTAACTGTCAGCACAGAGCCTGATGCAGGGCTCGAACTTGAGGATGTGAGATCATGACCTGAGCCAAAGTTGGATGCTTAACCAACTGAGCCACCAGCTGATTCGCGAGCTTCTTCCTATTTTTAAAAAAAATTTTTTGATGTTTATTTACTTTTGAAAGACAGTGCAAGCAGGGGAGGGGCAGAGAGAGAGGGAGACACTGAATCCAAAGCAGGCTCCAGGCTCTGAGCTGTCAGCACAGAGGCTGATGTGGGGCTCGAACTCACAAGCCATGAGATCACGACTTGAGCTGAAGTCAGACGGTTAACTGACTGAACCACCCAGGTGCCCCTCAAGAGCTTCTTTCTAAACAACAGAAAAAGCCAAGCCTTTTATTTATTTATTTATTTTTTATTAAAATTAAAAAAAAATGTTTATTTATTTTTGAGAGAGAGAGACAGAGCATGAGCGGGGAGGGGCAGAGAAAGAGAGAGAGACATAGAATCTGAAACAGGCCTCAGGCTCCAAGTTGTCAGCACAGAGCCTGATGTGGGGCTCGAACTTGCAGATGTGAGATCATGACCCGAGCCGAAGTTGGATACTTAACCAACCAAGCCATGAGCCGACTCGAGAGCTTCTTTCTAAATGACAGAAAAAGCCAAACCTTTTATTTAGTTTTTATTAAAATTTTTATAAAATGTTTATTTATTTTTGAGATAGAGCGTGAATGGGGAGGGGCAGAGAGAGGAGGGAGACACATAATCTGAAGCAGGCTCCAGGCTCTGAGCTGTCAGAGCCTGACGCAGGGTTCAAGCTCATGAACTGTGAGATCATAACCTGAGCCAAAATTGGATGCTTAACCGAATGAGCCACCCAGGTGCCCCAAAAAGCCAAACCTTTTACAGGGTTTTGCCCTTTTTTTGCATGAAGGTTTAGTACTTTTATATTTGTTTTACAGCTTTTTTCAATATAAAATACTTCCATATGTTTATTTACATTTTCAACTTTTAATTCAACTTTCTGAGATTATTTTTATCACCCCTGCCTTATTTTTGTTTACATCTATTTAGTGTATTTATTTATTTGTTTAGTAAATATTTGAAAACCTTCTTTGTGTCCAGAAATGTATTAGGCATTAAGGGTAAAATTAAGGAGCAATCTTTAAGAATTTTTGTATTTTATCTTAAGAGCAATGTAAAAGTCTTAAAATGTTTTATGCCAAAAAGGTGTCTTAGATTTTTTTAAAGGCTCACTCTGACAGGATTTTAAAGAATTAGAGGAGAGTGTATTGGTTTTCTATAATTTTGTAACAAACTTAACGACTTAATTCAACACAGGTTTATTTTCTGACAGTTTCCATGGATTGGCAGTCTGGGCACAGGTTTGTTTTGTCCTCTGCTCAAGGTTTCACTAGGCTGAAGTCAAGATGTCTGAAAAGGCTGTGATCTCATCTCATCTGTGACTCAGCATCCTAGTTCACAGGTTGATGACAGGATTTGGTTGCTTGCAGTTGTAGGACTGAGAGCCCTAATTTCTTGTTGATTGTCGGGGGCCATGCTCAGCAGAGTCTACTTGTGATCCTGTTCGCAGTACAGCGGTTTGCTTCAGCCTCTTCAGAGGCCAGCAAGGGAGTCTCAGGTGGAAAGTCTCAGTCTCTTTTAAGAGATTTCTCTGGATAATATTTCTTTGATTAATTTAAAAAAATCAGCTGATTTTGGGCCATAATTATATCTTCAAATCCCTTTGTCATATAACAAGATAGTTACTGGAGTGAAATTCATCATATTTACAGTCTTGCCCACACTGAGCAGGAGAGGGTTATTCAGAAGATGTACACAAGAGGACGGGAATCTTAGGGACCATTATAGGCTTCTAACACAGAGGGCAAGAGTGAATGTGGAAAGATGAGTTGAGGAGAAACAGGTTTATCACTTTGTCTAGAGTGGTGACATATTGATAGGGAGAAATTGATATTTAAAAAGAAAAAAATTTAGATGGTAAAATCAACAGCATCTGGTAGTGATTTGCTTAATGGGAAGCAAGGAGAAAGAAGGAGATGTTAAGGAAAAATCCTAATTTTCTCGTTCACACAACTGTAAGAGTATTGATACCATTCATTGAGATAGCAAATAATGAGATCGTGTTTGGGTTGAAAAATATTAATTGGTATTTGGGTGTATTGAGATTAAACTGTGAAAGGACTGCATTTCAGAGAAAAGAGGCTGAAAGTATAATATTGGGAGTTATGGGGTAAATAAGGATTATGTTGGTATATTTTGGTATATCGATTCTGAGTATTACTTTATAAAAATAGTGCTTAATGTAAACCGTAAGTAGGTGGGTTGTAGTTTTTAATTTAATTTGAAGGTCTGTCTTTTCATTAAAAAAATTCAACCCATTTGTATATTTTATGTTAATATGTTTTCTTATTCTGTATTTTTGTGTCTTATGCTTGTGTATGTAGTTTTAAAATCTTTTACTTTTGGCATGCCTGGTGGCTCATGGTTTGTAAGTTTGAGTTCCACATTGGGCTCTCTGCTGTCAGCACAGAGCTCACTTTGGATCCTCTGTGCCCCTCCTTACTGCTCTTCCCTCACTTGTGTTCTCTCTCAATAATAAATAAACATTAAAAAAATAAAACTTTTACTTATGCTAAACTAGATCAGATTGTCTTCATTTTTCACTCTGGGAAAAATTGATTGGTTATTCTCCCTGTATATTCTATTTGATTTTTTTGAATTTTAAAGATAACTTGCCTAAGTAAAGAATTCTAGGGTCACATTCCTTTTTCTTCCAGAACTTCTAAGTGTTTTCCAATTATTTTCAAGTTTCTGGTATTGAAGTTAGAGAATTTGATAGCCATCTATTCTTTCCTTTGCAAGTAATGGTTTAGGTAGTTATTTTTTGGTCTAGAAACTTGAAGCTTTTGGTTTTTTTATTCACTGAAACTGAGAAGTTAATTTATCATTTCATGTAGTAGATTGTGGTATTATCTACGTTTTACAAATGCATAAGCTGTAGTTTAAGAGTTTCAAGTATCTTGGTCAAGGTTATACAGTTAGAATAAGTAGAGAAACTGGGATTGGATGATAGCCTAGTTTTTAATCATTATTTTCTACTTCCTTTAAAGTTTAGGACAGATATATAAATATGTACCTGATTCAGCTTCAAAGTAAGTTCCTAGATAGCAAATATGTTATTAGGACTTATATTCTTCTAAGTACTAGAACTCAATTCTCAATGATATGTGTCCCTCGTTTTTTAGCTTGTAGTACTTTCTGAATGTTGAATTTTTTTTTTTACTAATAAATTTTATTTTTTTAGAACAATTTTGGATTTATGGAAAAATTGAGCAGATAGTACAGAGAGTTTCCATAAACTGGGGAAAGTTTGAAGTTAGGGGAATTATAAATTGTATTACTTCATAATAAAAGAATGGAGAAACCCTAGAGGTTACAATGGATGACAAGTTGAAGACAACTAGAAATGTAATTTGTGGTGGTGTTATGATTATGTTTTAAGAGTCTGACTCTGACTAGGATTCCACAGATAACTGATGCCTGTTGGGCAACAGATTTATTCCTCTGCTTGGAATAGTCTTCCCTACTTCAGCTGGCAAAGTTCATTTGTTTGTAAACTTCCTCTAATACCTTCTTTACTAGGTAAAATGTATACCCCAAGTTTTAGTAAAACTGTTTAGAACTGAGTGACCTATATTTTGTTTCTTGTACCTTTTAGCCTACATTACCTGAGTTGGACTAGATAAATTAGTATATGTATACGGAAAACTTCGATTATAGGCTATTTATGTTGACAGAAAATTAAATTTCTTATTCAGGATAGTAAGCTTTCTTTAATTAAGGGCAAAACACACTTTATTATAGTATTTTAGATTATTGCCATTTTCATTTGTTTTCCAACCCTTTTTTTTTTTTTTTTCAGGCTGTGACAGTGAGGAATTCCATGGCTAAGTCTTTATATAGTGCCCTGTTTGACTGGATAGTTTTTCGGATAAATCATGCACTTCTGAATAGTAAAGATTTGGAGCAAAATACGAAGGTAGACATACACTGCATTATTATATATTTTTCCCAGAAAGCTATTTTAATAAAATAATTAATATATGAAATTTGAAAACACAGAATTATGTAGAGTAACAAGTAAGAATATGTATTTATCTGTATTCCCTGCTGTTTCCCTCTTATGTCTGATTTTATTACCCTGTTCAAGGAAACTACTGTTCTATTGTCTTTCCAGACTTTTTTCTTATGTACATTGCTATGGATGTAGATTATACAGAGTTGCTTTTCAACATAAAAATAGAATTATGCTATCTGTATTGTTTCTAATTTGTATTTTTTTATCTTGTGTGTCTTGAACTATCTGGACCTTATTATTATTAATAACTTTGTAGTATTATATAGTATGTATGCATGTATACCATAAATTCCCTTATAAAAATATTACATTTGTTTTATTGTTACAAATGATGGTATAACAAATATTCTTTGTGCACATTTCTCTAGGATAAAATCCTCAAAATGAATTGCTGGATTAAAGAATATATACATTTTCAATTTTTGGTAGCTACTGCTAAATTGCTTTTCAAAAAAGACTATACTTCCACTGGTAGTGTATGAAAATACCTGTTTCCTTACACCTTTACTCATATTGTATATTATCAGTCTTCTCATCTACGAATCTGATTAGGAGTCTATCCCATTTTATTGTCTGTTTTTTCAATGATAGATGAAAATTGAGCAACTTATCATTTTTTCATTATTTCATTATATATTTTGCTGTTTTTATGTTGTTCATTTTGGTTTTTTGTTACTCCTTTTTTGGAGTCATTGTGGATATTGCAGAGACTCTTAGTTTGATATGTATTACAAATATTTTCTCTTGACTTTTAAGTTTTGTTTATGTTATATATCGGCCCGTATTTTTTTTTTCCCTTAAGAGCACGAGTGGCCAAGAGGTGGGAAGAGGGAGAAGGAGAGAAAGGGAGGGAGAGAATCTTAAGTAGGCTCCACGCCCAACGCAGGAGTTTTACACTGGACTCAGTCTCACGACCCTGAGATTATGACCTGAGCCAAAATCGAGAGTCAGATACGCAACCTACTGAGCCACTTAGGTGCCCCTGGCCCATATGTTTTAAATTTTTGTGCAGTTAATTCTGTCATTCTTTTCCTTTATTTTCCAGAGTTGTATTTATTTTTCTTATGTAGGAATGCATCTTTCACCCCAAGATTATAAAAATATTTATTCTCATACTTTTAGAATTTAATTTTTATATTCAGGTTATTTTTCTGATTCAAATTTATTTATTTATGTGTTTATTTAAGATTTTATTTTTAAGTAATCTCTACACCCACCGTGGGGCTCAATCTCACAATCCTAGATCAAGGGTCATATGCTCCACCGACTGAGCCAGCCAGGTGCCCTTGGAATTTATTTTTTAATATGGCAGATTTTAGATATTTAAATTATTTTAAATCCATTTTTATTTCTCACCAACTTTTATGGAATAGTCTGCATCTTCAGGGTGATTAAAAATGTCGTCTTTATTACTTAATTCCCCTGTCTTAAATGTGAAATTGTTCTTATATTAACTTTTTATGGTTTGAGTAAGCCCACAGCTACAAAATTAATTGTAATAGTAATCTAATTTACCAAATTGATGTATTTTTGAAGGTCATTGCATTCACTGTTTTTCATAAGGGCTTAGAATTAGTCGAATCAAAGAAAATACTTTTTTTTTTTTTTTTTTTTTTTTTTTTAAAGAGACAGCATGAGACAGAGAATCACAAGCAGAGTCCATGCTCATTGCTGAACCTGATGCAGGCAGGGCTTGATCCCATGACCCTGGGATCATGACCTGAGCCAAAATCAAGAGTCGACGCTCGACTGACTGAGTCACCCAGGCACCCCAAAGAAAATACTCTTAATGGAGACTTAAAAATATCTCTCACTATTTATCACTCATGACATTAGTTTGCCCAGTGGCTCTCTTTGCTGCAGTGGAGAAATACTGTTTTCATTTAACCAGATTGTCTTTCAACTATATTTTAAGAATGAGGTGAGGTGATGAGAAAAATGTTGGTTTGGGGGCATTAGAGCTGAATCCCTATTATCCATAGTAAGAAGTTAGAATATAATTTGTAGAAGTAAAATATCAAGACATAGATGAATAAGCATTTGTATACTATACTGTACTATTTTATACCAAGTAGCTACAAGATTTGAGTGTTGTTGGCTTTAGGGAGCTGAAATTGACATTGAAGAAGGGATTGCTATTTTTTGTTATAATCTTTTAGAACTTTTTAACATCGTAAACCTTGTATAACTTTTTTGATAAAAACTAAAATTTGAAAAAACCACATATTCTGATACCCAGTTTCATTCCTAGTTTGCACAAGGCTGATTAAACATACTTATAGTTTGGGTTGTGAAGCAGAATTCTATTAGGCTTTAGAAGTCAAAATAGGAGAACTTACATGGTGTTTTTTGTGTAAACATGGATAATCAGGAACAACCTAGCTTTAGGTTATTTTTTACTTCCTCGTAGGAGATTCTTTCTATTTCCTTGTTTCTTGGGGTTGAGGAATTTCTGAGATTGAGATAACAGGTCACTAATCCTGCTTCGAACATTTCTGTAAAGTAATCAGTGTATTACATGTGTTAAAATTTTGTATATATTTTTATAACTTATGTAAAGTAATCAATGCATTACATGTGTTAAAATTTTGTATATATTTTTATAATTGGATTAAAAAGAAAAAGATGAAGATAAAGACAACTAAATATTTTTTTGTGGAATATTTTGGTTGAACATTGGCTCCCCACCCCTAAATTTCCTCTCCACTGCTCTAGAAGAACTTTGAGCATTTTGCTACATATATTGTGGATGTTATTCATGAAATAAATTTGAGCATAATAATTTTTTTCCTGTTTTATAGACTTTGTCCATTGGTGTTCTTGATATTTTTGGGTTTGAAGATTATGAAAATAACAGCTTTGAACAGTTCTGTATTAATTTTGCTAATGAACGCTTACAACACTACTTCAATCAGCATATCTTTAAATTGGAGCAAGTGAGTACCTATATGCATGTATGCTTGCCCCCCTCCCATTGTCTTAACCACTTAACCTTCACCCACATATACACATATAAAATTTTTGAGTCATAATTATAAGCATTTTAAGTCTTGTACTTTTATGCATATATTACAGTCTTTACATCAGTGTCAACAAATTAAAAATCAGAGCATGGTCTTTGAGACGTGTGACACAGGGTTTCCTATATTTTTTTAAATAAATCTCAAGTAGATTCAATATGTGCTTGTTTAAGTACACCTTTGAATGTAAAGATGCTTGAGTTTGGTTTGGGTTTCTCTTGGTGATTTTTAATTGTTGCCATGTGCTTGGTCAGTTTGTGTAAATGCCAAATATGCTTGTTTGATTGCTTTGGTCTCTTGGTTTCAATGCATTTTCTTGCTTTGGTCTCTTGATCTGCGGGGTAGAGGAGCTTATTAATAGAATCTTGAATCAATTTAGAGTACAGATAAAAGGAAATGGGATAGTGTAGAGAGACCAAAATGGGTAATTAGATATTTCTTGTGAGAAGCTCAAGTTGATTTAGAGTTGAAAGAGTGAGCCATCAGTTTCCCTGAGAATACTTAGGATTAAATGCAGGGTCAAAGAAAATGTGGGCTCTTTCTCCAAGCCAGATTTCAAGTTAGTAACAAGTTGAGTTATAGCCCACAATTTCAGTTTATATAGGAAGATACAAGCAGAAGGAGGGTTCACATTCAACTCAAGGGAAAACGGTGAAGAAATGAAATGAACAAGAGGACGTCTGCAACACGTGCTGGGGCTTGTTGCACTCTGTCCTAGCTTTCAGCACATTTACCTTCTTAAAGGGTTAGGACAGTAGTACAAGCAGCACTAGTCCTGGCCATCTTGATGGTGCTTAAACTTTTTAGCATATAACCTTTTAGCTAGACTCTCTGATGGGGCTGTTAAAAGATAGTGCAGTATTATTTGTTATTATGTTAGCTAGCATTTATGTAGTACCTCCTATTTATCAGGCAGATACTATTTTTATTCTAGTTGTACAGATGATACATAAACCCATTATTCAAACCTTAATACTCTGGCTCCATAATTCTTGCTTTTAAAAAGCTGAGCTTGAATTGATCTACTTGACTTATAGTCTAGTGTTCTTTTAACTAGATCATGCTAAATTAGTTTTTCAAATGGATATATATATTGGAGGGGTAGAGAAATGTGTTTTGTTGACTGTGTGCTGTATTTTATAAAGCAAAGCGTCAGTTGCTCTCTGGATCATCAAACAGAAGAGTAAGTAAATTGCTTTTGAAGAAAAAAGGTATTTTCTTACAATTATTGAAATTATTCTTACTTTTTCTAGAAGTGTAGGTTAGACATGGAGGAGCCACAAGAAATACTTTGACTAGAAACATGTATAAAAAATAAAGCCTTACAGTTCATGGAAAATGTTTTTGGAACTACTTGGGTGGGGGTGATCGTTATGTATTTGCTACTCTGAATATCATAGTTTTGGGCAGTGTGGTGGAATCATGGATCAGAAGATTTAGATTCAAAGATCTTCTTCCTTTAAATTTTTAATATTCCCTTCTTTAATTTAGTGTAATGGGTATACTTTTGCTGTAATTTATAGAAAGTTTGGAGAACTTACACTTCTTTGCCATCTCATCTATTTTATTCTTCCTTTCTCTCCCTTCTTATTCCATTTAAAATCGATTTGCTGGGCATATGAGATTTAAGGCAGTTTAAATATTAAGTGTTTTATTTATTTGTGTATTACTGGTACCGAGAGTGAGATGGGTACACAGTGAATATTTGTTAAATTCAATTGAATACAAAATTAGTCAAGTAGATAAAACTTTTTGAAAATGAAGGTAGAAATAAAAAGCTATCAAATATGCTTTGGGAGTAAACATCTATACTGAAGTTAATTTTATCGGAAAATTGTATATAGACACATAGGATGGGAGACGGGGATAATAACTGCCCTGTAGGATGGTAAGTGTCAAAATCAGATAGAAAGTTAAAATAGTGATTAAAGGATGAAGTTGATTAGAGCTTCCTGAAAGTCTACAAAGATTTCCCAGGGGTGATTTGGGAATATAGTTTTGAATAGAAGGTTGAGTTTGCCAGATTGTCAATGGGGAAAAGATATTTTAAACCAAGATAACAATATCCTTAAACTGTGATGCATAAAACAGCATGGCACTTTTGAGGAACTGAAAATGGTTCAGTGTAGCTAAAATACAGGGTATAAGGATAGAGACAGGGAGGAAGAGGAAGATTAGTTTATGAAATATCATAGGGTCATATAGTTGTCAACTTTATATGTCATGCAGAGGAGATTGGAATTTTTCTTTTGAAAAATTAGGAGCTATTTGAAGTATATTTAGCAGAGGATTTGAACTGTGGAAGCTGGACTGGTGGGAGTGAACTGGAGGGAAGGATATAATCCTTGAGTTGAAGTAGTATGAGTGTGTGATTCTGAGTCCTAAATCAAGGTATATGTAAAGATAATGTAGAGTAGGAGACCAGAAGAAATTTCTGTGATTAGAAAATATACTTACAGTTGTCATTTATAATACTGTTCTCTTATTTCCTTTACTTGCTCAGAATTATCCTTCAACTCATTGGCTCGTCACAAAATTGAATAACAGTTGTGTGTCACGCATTGTGATAGGCATTGAAGACAGCAAATTTAGAGTGCAGGGATCTTCTCTGAGGGGTTTATAATCTAGTGAGTTTTTCTCTTGTCTCTATTGCTTCTGGGGATGTCAAACTAGGAAATTTGCCTTCATAGAACACCTAACAAAAATGAACAAAATATATTTGAAGGCATTGGGTTACATTTAAGTAAGTGAAGTTCTACAGGGCTTATTCTGTCTGCACTGTGTCTCTCCCAAAAATAAAGAAAAACATTAAAAATGTTTTTTAAAATATTTTTTAACGTTTATTTATTTATTTTTAATTTTTTTTTTAACATTTATTTATTTTTGAGAGACAGAGAGAGACAGTGTGATCAGGGGAGGGGCGGAGAGAGAGAGGGAGACACAGAATCCGAAGCAGGCTCCAGGCTCTGAGCTGTCAGCACAGAGCCCGATATGGGGCTTGAACCCACAAAACGTGAGATCATGACCTGAGCCGAAGTCGGACACTTAACAGACTGAGCCACCCAGGCGCCCCTACATTTATTTATTTTTGAGAGAGAGAGAGAGAGAGAGAAAAAGAGAGAGAGGTAAAGCATGAGTGGGGGAGGAGCAGAGAGAGAGGGAGACAGAATCTGAAGCAGGTTCCAGGCTCTGAGCTGTCAGCACAGAGCTCGACGTGGGCCTCGAACTCACAGACTGTGAGATCATGACCTGAGCCAAAGTCGGACACTTAACTGACTGAGCTAACCCAGGTGCCTCTTTTAAAAATGTTTTTTAAAAAAAACCCCAGAAATTCATCCAAGGGAGTGACAGAGAAAGACAGGGGTATAAATAACCAGAATTCCAGTTTATAAAAGGACATCACTATGGATCCTAAACATATTAAAAAGATAATCAGATACACAACTTTATGTCCATAAGAAAACTTATCAAATGATATGAAAGAAATTTTTCAAAAGTGACACAGAAGAAATGCAAAATCTGATTCTTGTAACTATTAAAAAAAATTTCAGTATGTAATTGAAAGCCTTTCCATAAAAAACATTGTAAGCCAAGATGGCTCCATTGGTGAATTCTGCCAACACTAAACAAATTAATATCAGTTTGACATAAATTCTTATGTGGAGTAGAAAAAGAGACAGTTCACCATGTGTGATCTGTCCAGATCCAGATCTGTCAAGGATATTATTAGAAGTGGAAATTAAAGTGAAATTAACTCATAAACATAGATTAAAAAATTTTAAACAAGTATTAGCAAATGAAATCCAGCAAGATATACAAAAGGTAATATATCAGAACCAAGTGGAGTTTTTTCCTGGTGTGTGTTACGGCTAATCATCAATCGATGGAATTCATCTGTTAACAAAACAAGAAAAAAGAACTTCATGGTGATCTCAGTAAAAGTATAAAAATCATTTGATAAAATTACATAACCATTCATGTTTAAAAAAGTCCTTAGCAAACTAGTTGAAGAGGGCATTTACAAAAACCTATAGTTAATATTATACTTAATGGAAATAGACTGAATGCTCTCCCCTAAGGCAGGGATTTTTCCTCAGAGTTTTTATGATGGACATAGGCATGTGAGGACATCCAAATGGACTGACGGAAAAACATAAGAAAAGATTTTTCACTTATTATCAGGGAATTAAAATTAAAACCACAGTGAGATACCCCTAGGCATTCATCAGAATGACTATAATGAAAAAGACTGATAATACAAGTATTAGAAATAGTGTGCATGGGAAAGTCCCATACACAGGTGATGGTTACATAAATTGGTATATCTGCTTTAGTAAGCTGTTTGGCAGTATCTACTGAGGTTATACATGTGTAGTTTATAAGCCTGTGTTTTCACTCTCAAAATGCATATATACACACCAAAAGTTTTGTGCAGAAATGTTAATAATGGCATTATTTTTAATGGCTAAAAATTAGAAATAACTATAATGTCTATCAGGAGTGCAGTGGTGCATAAATTGTATATAAATATTTTACAGCCAATCAAAAGACAGGCCCATCTATATCCTACCTACAAGAGACTCACTTTAGACCTAAAGACACCTGCAGATTCAAAGTGAGGGGATGGAGAGCCACCTATCATGCTACATGCTAATGGATGTCAAAAGAAAGCTGGAGTAGCCATACTTCTATCAGACAAACTAGATTTTAAAACAAAGACTGTAATAGATGAAGAAGGGCATTATATCATAATTAAGGGTCCCTCCATCAAGAAGATGTAACAGTTGTAAATATTTGTGCCCCCAACTAGGAACCATCCAAATATTTACATCAATTAATAACAAACATAAACAAACTTACTGATAATAACACCATAATAGTAGGAGACTTTAATACCTCACTTACAGCAATGGACAGATCATCTAAGCAGAAAATCAACAAGGAAACAATGACTTTGAATGACACATTGGACCAGATGGACTTAACAGATATACGGAGAACATTTCATCCTAAAGCAGCAAAATACACATTCTTCTAGGTGCACATGGAACATTCTCCAGAATAGATCACATACTGGGACACAAATCAGCCCTCAGCAGGTACAAAAAATTGAGATCATACCATGCATATTTTCAGATAACAACACTATGAAACTTGAAGTCAACCACAAGAAAAAATTTGGAAAGCCCTCAAATACCTGGAGGTTAAATAACATCCTACTAAAGAACGAATGGGTTAGCCAGGAAATTAAAGGAAAAAAATTTTAATGTTTATTTAGTTTTGAGAGAGAGAGAGAGAGAGAGAGAGAGAGAGAGAGAGAGTGAGAGAGTGTAAGCAGGGGAGAGGGTAGAGACAGAGGGAGACACAGAATCCGAAGCAGGCTCCAGGCTCTGAGCTGTCAGCACAGAGCCTGATGCAGGGCTCAAACTCAGAAACCTGAGCTGAAGTCAGATGCTCACTGACTGAGCCATCTAGGCATGCCTGTATGGGTCTATTTGTATTTGTAAACAGGTGAATCTTATCAGTGGTATGAGAAGTTAGGATAATAGTTAACTATGGCAAGGGCATCTGAGTTGTAATTGGGAAGAGGAGATGAGGAAGGATTTTGGATTGCTATTAATATATGTAAGAATCCATATGTTCCTATTATCTAGTATGCTTGTTAACCATGCTACAAAAAAGAAGAAACAGAATCATACAACTACTTGGGGTGACCTTCATATAGCAATTACTTCCTTGTGAAATTATTAATTAAAAGGAAATAATTATCTTTTTCAAATTTGCATGTCATCCTTGCACATGTGCCATGCTATAATCTTCTTTGTATCATTCTAATTTTAGTATATATGCTGCTGAAGTGAGCACAGGCATATGCCTTTCCCAATTAGAGTAACTATGGCTTATATACTGCCATTCTTCTTTACAGGATGAAGATGATGATGATAATAATAATAATACCCAAAGAATGATAAAAGTCACAAAATCACTAATTTGCAAAACCACCATATTTGCAGAGAAGTGTGTGAATGTTATCAGTGTATTTCCTTGGTGCCTAAATATCACTGCACTGTAGAAACTTATCTTTAGGTTTTCAGGGGCCTTGTTTTGAAAAACAGTTTAAAAGCAAATTTTTCCCAGTTTAGAGAAAAAGTTAAAAACAATAGGAGCCTAATGACAGTGATTTGAATAGTTGCTCAAGTCCTGAGCTTTGACTTTTTTAAATCTTGGAATTTGAACTTTTTTCTTTAATGTATTCTATGAGTTCCCCAGCCCCCCAACTCCACCAAGGGTTTTATTTTACCTAAGTGCAGTATGTATGAATTCCATATGATATCCGTGATCACTGTAGGTGATGGTTTTTTTCTTTCCCCAGACATTGCTTCATTAATTCATTGTTGATAATCCAACAAAAACTCAGTCCTTTTTGATGATTTAAGGTAATGTGGGAGAAATTAGGCTCCTTCATTTTGCATTTTTCCTTGGTGCAGTCCACAGATAGGGTGGCTAAAACAAATCCAGCCCTAAATTTTCACCTGAGTGATATTACAAGTAACATTCTAACAAAAAAAATTGGTTTACATGTACCTTTTAATGAAACAGACATGTACTGTATTAAGGTTTTATACCACCTAAATTAAACATTCTTCCATTGTGTAGAATAGCGATTTAAAAAAGAAAAGTTTAGAAAGTTCTTTTAAGCCTGGCAAAAGCTTTTCAGTCTTTATTATCATATAACTATTATTTTCTGCGAGTTGAATAAATTATGAATTTGTTATTTCCTAGGAGGAGTATAGAACTGAAGGTATCAGCTGGCACAATATAGATTATATTGATAATACCTGTTGCATCAATCTTATTAGCAAGAAACCAACAGGACTGCTCCATCTTTTGGATGAAGAAAGCAAGTGAGTATGATTCTTTCAGTTTTGCAATTGGCCATTTGGGATTTTCATGTCTTTTTAACTGTGATGTTTTCTTCTTACATAATGAAATAACAAGCCAAAGTTTCATTGAATGCATGTTATTGTGTGTGTGTGTGTGTGTGTGTGTGTGTGTGTGTGTGTTTCTAGGAAAATTGGATGCCCTTCAGCATTGAATGCATTTTTTCCTTGAGTTTTTCCAGATTTCTTCTACAGAGTTACTTTGATGTTAAATTTGTTAGCATATTTTTTGTTGTTGCATGTTCCTCTCTTCCTGAATTGGGTTTTACATGAGATGTGTTTGTAGTTTTCATGTTTATCAGCAAAGAATATCATGATAGATTAGTGGTGTCTGCCACAGTTTTGCAAGTGGTAAAAAGCAACATAGGCCAAGTATTTGACTGTCTTTTTACCACTGTGTAGTGTACCAAACTTATATATAAGCTTCAGAAATAAAACTTCATATAGCATCCTTCACAGTGTTTTCAGTGCTCTCTAAAAGTATTATATATAAAGTAAATTATCTTATGAGATGGCAAATCTAGAACTCGAGAAACTGAAATGATGGAAAGCGTATAAGTTTTCTGTCACTTTTCTGTAAAATATTTAGTAATTAGGTCACCTGATGTCTAACTTAACATTATACCCATTGAACTAAGATATAAGAGTCTATCAACTCTTTGTCATTACCGAAAAGGTCCTGGGGGTAAGCCATGTGGCCAGAAATCACAGAGAGACAGATTTTGGCTCAGTGTAAGGAAGAACTTACTAATCAATAAACTTGATTAGCAGCTGCTTTATAAAGTAATGAAATTTCCCATTATTGTAATTATTATTAAAAACATTTTTTAATGTTTATTTTTGATAGAACGAGCGAGTGGGGGAGGTGCAGAGAGAGAGAGGGAGACATAGAATCGGAAGCAGGCTCCAGGCTCTGAGCTGTCAGCACAGAACCCAATGCAGGGCTTGAACTCATGGACCGTGCGATCATGACCTGAGCTCAAGCTGGACGCTCAACCAACTGAGCCACCCAGGCACCCCTATTGTGTAATTACTTCTTAATAGGTATCATTTGAATGATCCTCATCATGAGTATAAACCCATTGATGTATATTTGAGATAATAATAGATCTTGTATAAAATTATATAGTAACTGGTAAAGGTACAAAAATTGCTACTTAATTTATATATCAAGAAATAGGAAAACAAAAAATAACTTATGGATTTAAAGGACCTGTCCGAATTGGGAGATCATTTTGTTTTTGGAAGTTCTTGACCCTAAACAGTAGTCATTTGAGTTTTATTCTGCGGGTTTTATGGTATTGTCACACAATGCAACCTAAGTTAAAAGTCTAAAGACCCGAGTTTATTTCTCAATTCTGCTACTTAACACGTGTGAGTTTGGGTAAATCATGAATTGTGATTCCTCATCTATAAAACACCAATCCTTGTTGCATTCACTTTTTAGCTTGTTAGAGGAATCAGATGAGATAATATAATTTGCTCTTTGTAATTTACTATATGTGTTAGATGGCAATGTAATTATAAGGTGTGTTTTTTTTTTTAAGACTATTAACTGGTGCATCTTTCTTTAGTGTTTTTGTTTTTGTTTTTAATTCAGCTTTCCACAGGCCACAAATCAAACATTGCTAGATAAATTTAAGCATCAACATGAAGAGAATTCATATATTGAATTTCCAGCCGTGATGGAGCCTGCTTTCATTATAAAGCATTATGCTGGGAAAGTAAAATATGGAGTAAAGGTCGGTAAATTTCTCATTAAAACCTTTCAGGGTAAAAGTGTGTTCTTCACTATATTATCATCCCTATCACACTACCTTCTTTGTAGTCTATGGAGGCTCTTGATCAGTAACAATTAGAGACATTTTATAAGAACACTACTAATCCTCATATCCTACCTTGCAATATATTGCTGTCTTACGTGATATTTTTGTTGGCTTCTTCCTGTAGATACACTTGATATCAGTCCCTTCAAATAGTTCTTTGAATATAAAAGAATAGATAACCTAAATATTTCTTAAACCCACTATTTCAGTATGTGGTTTGTTGAATTTTTCTCTTCCCTGCATCCATGAGGCTTGACAGAAGATTTTGTCTTCGTGCACCATTAGGTATTTGTGAGTTTGCACTCCTAATGAATATATTGAAACTCTTAACTCCTGCGAAGGGGAATCTTCATAATTGTGTCCATTTCTTGTTTGTAATTAGTGAGCCCATTACCCTTCAACCACTTGATGTTTAAGCCTGCCGTTTAAGATAATTTCCCAGGCAAGTTGGTGATGGTATGGAGAATAGTGGAGCAATATCTTTTCTCTTGGGTCTTGAGGTTAGAGATCACTCATTCATTCATCGATGATTCGCTTATTTAGGAAGTGTCTGTTAAATACAGGGTATGTATCAGACCCTGTCCCGGGTGTTTGGAATAATTAGTAATAAACTAGACAGACCTGTTCTTGACTCAGTATATACGTGTGTGTGTGTGTGTGTGTGTGTGTAATATGGATAAATGGGTATTGCTATAAATAAATAAATAAATGAGTTCTATGAGAGAAAGTAGTGAAATACTAGATTTTGAATTTGGAGATCCATGAATACCTCTCTGAAAACTCAAATTTTGAGAGTTAACCTGAAGCAAGCATTACCTTGGTGAGGAGTTGGGATGATGAATATTCTAAGAGGGCATGAGATGGGAAAGAATTAATATGTTAAAATAATTGAAAACAGGCCAGTGTTACTAGATTATGCTAAGCAAGGGAGATAGTGGCATGAAATGAATTTAGAGAATGGACAGCAAGTTAATTCATGGCTTTTTAGGCCAAGTTAAAGGAGTTTGTTTTTGTTGAATTTATGGGGAGCCATGAAAAGATTTTAAACAGAGGATGTGATTTATGTTCTTAAAAGATTGCTTTGATTCCTTTGAGGAGAAGGAATAGCAAAGGATGAGAGAGGAAGTGGGGAGATCATTTAGGAGCTTTTTTTAAAATAGTTGAGGTGAAATGTTAAGGGAAGCTGAACCACTGGGGTGACAGTAGAGATGTAGGAGACCTAGATGATTATGAGATAAATTTTGGAGGTATCATCCGTGAAACCTGATTGATTTATTCTAGGTAAGTAAGTGACTTCTGACTATAGCCAGTGGGTGAATTTGAGGTGCTATTTCCTAAGATAGAAAAGACAGGAAGGAACAGATTTTATTTTATATTTTATTTTATTTTATTTTTTTGGTTTATTTATTTTTGAGACAGAGAGATAGAGCATGAGTGGGGGAGGTGCAGAGAGATAGAGGGAGACACAGAATCTGAAACAGGCTCCAGGCTCTGAGCTTCCAGCACAGAACCCAATGCGAGGCTCGAACTCACAGACCGTGAGATCATGACCTGAGCCAAAGTCGGACACTTAGCCGACTGAGCCACCCAGGCGCCCCAGGAACAGATTTTAGAATAAACATTAAGATTAACAGAATAGAGGTGTCTGGGTGGCTCAGTTGGTTAAGCGTCTGACTTTAGCTCAGGTCATGATTTCACGGTTCGTGAGTTCAAGCCCCGTGTTGGGCTCTGTGCTGACAGCTCAGAGCCTGGAGCCTTCTTGGGATTCTGTGTCTTAACTCTCTCTGCCCCTCCCCCGCTCATACTCTGTCTCTAAAAATAAATAAATGTTGAAAAAAAATAAAAAAAGGAATAATAGAATAGAGTGGTGGTTACCAGGGCTAAGGGATGGAGGAATTAAGATATTGGGCAAGGAATACAGACTTGCAGTTCTGGAGACCTGATGCACAGCATTGCAAGTATAATTAACATTGTGATAATAGCATTGTCTTCAAAGTTTTGAAGAGACCAGATTTTAGATGTTCTCACCACAGAAAAGAAATGATAATTGTATGACCTGATGGAGGTGTTAGCTAATGCTATAGTGGTAATCATTTTGTAGTATATAAATGTATCAAATTTACATTGTATACCTTAAACATTACATGTCAGTTTTATCTTATTTAAAAAAAGATTTAAAAAATGCCGTTTAAAACAAAAACAAGAAAACTTGAGCTATATATAGTGAGGTGCATAAAATGCACAAATCTAAAGTGTACAGATTTCTTTCATGCCCCTCCCCAGCTCATTCTCCCCCACTTAGAGGTAACCACTATCCTCATTTCTTACCCTTAGTTTTACTTATTAAATTTCAGATAAATGGAATCTTATATACACTTGTATGGATTATTCATTCATATTATCAGACAGGTTGAAAGTAAAAGTATGGAAAAATATATACCACATAAACCCTAACTAAAAAAAAGCTGGTGTATAATTGCATTATCAGACAAAGTAGACTTTAAGGCAAGAAGTATTAATAAAGATAAAGAGGCACATTTCATAACAATAAAAGGGGCCAGTTTGACAAGAACACACAATCATCAAAAGTTGCATGTACCTAATGATTTGATTCAACATATAAAAACCAAAGGGAGAACAAAAGTAGAACTAGAAAAGTCCCATCTGGTTGTAGATTAAAAAAATTTTTTTTAATGTTTATTTATTTTTGAGAGAGGTTGAGAGAGAGAGACATAGCTCAGGTGGTGGAGGGTCAGAGAGAGAGAGGGAGACACAGAATCCGAAGCAGGCTCCAGGCTCTGATCTGTCAGCACAGAGCCCGACACAGGGTTCGAACCCACAACTGTGAGATCATGACCTGAGCTGAAGTCAGATGCTCAACTGACTGAACCACCCAGGTGCCCCAGTTGTAGATTTTTATACATCTCTCTCAGTAATTAACAGAATAAGTAGGCACAGAATTAGTAAAAACAAAAATTGAACAGCATTGTTAAAAAACCAGCCTACTTGGTATATCATAAGGATAATTAGGCAGTCTTTGGGTGTTCAGAAATTAAGCACAGTTCTTTTGTGTAACCCATGAGTCAAAAAAGAAATTACAATATAATGCTAATTTCAAACTGAGCATTAATGAAAGTACAACATGTCAAAATTTGCAGATTTGATAGTAATTGGTAGGATGCATTTAAAGCAATGATTTATAACTTTAAAAACATGTATTAGGAAGAATGGTTGAAAGTAATTAAGCTTCCATTTCAAGAAACTAAAAAAAGAATAGGAAATTAACTCCACTCCCCCAAATTAAAAGGAAATAATAAAGGGAAAAGCAGAAATCAATGCAGTACAGAGCAAACATACAAGAGAGAAATTTTCAAAGCCAAAAATCAGTTTCTTAAACAGATAACAGAAAATAATATAAGTAAAAGGTAATATAAAATAACTGATAATAGAAAAAATTTAAAAATTACAAATATCAGAAAAGAGAGGACTTAACTACATACTCAACAAATATTAAAAGGATCTGAACATATTTTGCCAATAAACTTGATAACATGAGAGTGGAAAACTCCATGAAAAACATCCTCAAAACTGACACTATAAATACAGGCAAATCCGAGACTCCTATTTCTGTTAAATAATTTAAATCAGTAGTTTAAAACTTTCCCACAAAGGAAATTCCAGGCCCACATGATTTCACTGGTGAATGCTTCCAAATATTTAAGTAATACTAGTCTTACTCATTCTCTTTCAACTTTGAGATCTTTTTAAGATGCGTAAGTGGATCTCAGACATAACAAGAAAGATCTGAGCTGGAAATACAGATTTGGGCTTCATCATATAGATAGTGTTTAAGATCATTATTATGGTTGGGATCACCTGATGTAAGGTAATTGAGTGAAAATTATAAAAGTACATAAAACCAAACCCTAAGAATTTCAAATATGGAAACAGCAGTAGGAACTGAGAATGTGCAGCACAAAAGGTAAGTAGTAAATCACAAGAGATGTTGTTATAGAAACCAAGAAGAAATTTTCAAGAATAATATGATTAGTTAATGAAATAGAAATCTGGATCTCTGAAGACAGATGAGACCATTACATTTGGAAAATGAAGGTCTCCCATCAATATTTGACAGTCATCATGGAAAAGAATTCTAGAATTTCATGTTGTACAGTATAGTTATTAATAGGATGGGATGGTCTTTGGTGTAGAACAGACTAGTGTTTCAGTTCCTGTAGTACTTACTATGTTTGACCTTTGGCAAGCTTCTTTATCTTTGTTTACTTATCAGTAAAGTATGGTTTATAATTATTCTGTTTTATTAAGTAATTGTTAGAATTGAATAAGTTATGTATAGTCCTTAACTTAGTGCCTGTCATCTTGTCTCCCATTGGTAGGTATTAGCTTCTGATGGTGATGGTGGTGATTTGGATTTGAAAATTCTTACTCAGTTTTACTAACTTTTATAATACATACTTTTGCTCAAAAGATGGTTAGGGACAAGCCAAGGACCAAGATTTCTGGCTTGTTTTCCCTCTTCTCCTGTTCTCAGGAGAACAAAGAACAGGAAAGGAAACCCCTAAAGGTTAATGGGAGGAGTCCAAACTGCCTTTAGAGAACATCATACCTGGCATGCTCTTCATAGAATTCTGAGTTAGAGCTGTTCTGTGAAGTTGCACCAGCTCTGGGTGATTTACTCACCAAGTTTTACTCCTTTCATCTGGGTGTGGTTATAGCGAAATGGCTGGACTATACATATCAGTCTGGAACCTTCTTTCAGGAGTTTAAGTTTTTTGTCTTCCTTATCGTTCTGTGGAGTATTTGAACCCATTTTCTTCTGTTATATTCCCTCCAACTTCCATTGGCAGGTGGTTTTTTACTGCCTATTTACACTCCTTAGGTAATACTATCCTGCTTTAAAAATCTGTGGGGATAATGAAATCCATGGGCAGTTTCTGAAGTCTCTATAGGATTGTTAGACATATATGTTCATCTGCCTACTTGATGTCTGTATGCAGACATAGTACAGTGGGTATGAGTGGTTGTCTTTGAACCCCTCTTCTACTTGCTGTGTGATAGGGGCCAAGATAGTTAACCTCTCTGTGACTGAGTTTCTTCATCTATAAAATAGGAATAATAATAATATTCTTTGTCTTAAGGAATTGTTATGTGGATGAAATGAGCTTAAATGAGATAACACATGGAAAATGCTTAGAGGAGTGCCACATACATAATAACCATTCAGTAAATGTTACTTCCTGCTTTCTTTATCCTCGCCATCTCAAACTTCACTTGTACAAAACTAATCTCTTGGTCTCATTTCCATTTCCCAGACCTTCTCTTTTCTCTATGCTTATCCATATCAATATGGCATCTCTATCCATCTAGTTACTTAAACCGAAATATAGGCGTTACCCTTATTCCCTCATTCTCTTACTGTGGCCTAATCCACCAGCAAATTACTAGCCTTACTTCCAAAACATATCCCAAATGCAATAATTATTTTCTCTTTACAGTATTACCACCAATGTAGTCTAAAGTTACCATCAGCTCTTACCTGGAATATTGCAGTAGCTGTTCTCCTTTTTTCAGTTCTTCGCACAAATTCATTCCCTCTGCAGCATCCAGTGGTGTTTATAGAACAACATTTAGCTATGTCATTAGCCTTCCATTGGCTTTCCCTTACACTTCAATAAGACCCAAACTCCCAACTCAGGCTTATGTGACTTATTTATTTGCCAAATATTCCACCACTCTCACCCTTGCCCAGAATGCTCCAGCCCTTGGATTTTGGGCTTATCTCCTAACTTGTCTAGTTCATCTCCACCTATGGGTAGTAGGTATTCCCTTTGCTTGGAACACTGTTTGTTATCTTATGTCTGCCTTCTTTTTGTTATTCAACTCTCTGGTCATTTTATATGATACCCCTTCACAGAGGCTCTCTCTTTAACAAGCTGCAATAAAATAGTTGAACATTCACTCTCATTAAGTGTATTATAGAATTCAATAGTTTTAGGGTTGGATCAGACTTTATGGAAGGTATCTGATCCAGTTAGCTACCTAGAACAGAAATCACTTCTATAGTCCTTATTTAACAACTTTTCAAACATGTCACCCGTTATCTTCTTGGTTTAATATTTTTTTCAGAAATAACACTGGTACTTTTTTCATGTAGGACTTCCGGGAAAAAAATACAGATCATATGCGCCCTGACATTGTAGCTCTTCTAAGAAGTAGCAAGAATGCATTTATCTCTGGGATGATTGGAATTGATCCTGTAGCGGTTTTCCGATGGGCAGTTCTCAGAGCTTTTTTCAGAGCCATGGTTGCTTTCCGGGAAGCTGGGAAAAGACACATTCAGAGAAAAACTGGTAAGCAGTAGATATTAGTATTCTACCATATTTCATCTTTTAATTTTTTACCTTTCTTTAGTAGAGACATAATAATTTTGTTCTCTTCTGTTTTCTTACCGTATCCTAACATCATTTTCAGATCTGATTAGTTCTAGTGAACTCTATATGATTGAGTTAAGTGGATATATGGTGTTTGTGTATATATGTGTGTTGGTACATTTTTAGTAATAAATCCTGAGAGGAGTAATGCGTGTAAGACACTTGGTATTTAATAGGCACTTAGTAACATAGTGGTAAAATTTTTAAACAAAAAAAGCGAAATGATATTTACCATTTATATAGAATTAAGTATTTATACCTTTTTCTATTTTCTTCTTAGGTCATAGTTTTTACTCCAAATGAAACTTATTTTAATGTGGAAGAATAAATCCGGAGATAGAAAAATTGGGATGGAAGTAGGGTAGTCTAGTGGAGATAACCTGACTTCAGTAATCAGTCAAGTGTCATTTCTTCTCTTGAAGAAGGTTTTGTGACTATGAAGCAGGATTTTTTCAAAATATTGCCTTAAAAATTGTGGGGTAAAGTCAGATAATAATAACACATGTAAAATATCTATTTACAAATGTTGTTTCTTTTCTTCCTACCCTTCAGTTCATTGTATTTTACTTTGAAATTTAGAAATGAATGAAGCAGGATTCTTTTTCTGTGTCTCTTCCCCTTAAATCATAAAATGCCATATTTCACATTCTGTGGGAGGGCATCTTTGTAAGCACTTGTTACCTAAATGGAAACTACCCTGTTGCTTGCTGTAGCTCTAGTCTTAGATAGACCATTGCTGCATAGTAAAGATTTTTCTAATAAGTTTTTCTGCCAGGAGAAGCTTCAGTAAAAATGTGCTAGAACATATCTGTGCTTTCAAGACTCTCAGACTTACATATATGGCTTTTTGGCATGTGTGCTAGCAGTAAAACTTTTAAGTTCAGCTTTTATATATTTCACGTGAATACATATATTTGGGAGATTATATTTCTAAAATGAGAGGAAAATGCTAAATGAGCTTAGCTTCTGTTTTTCAAGTTATAATACGTGCAAACTGGCCTTTGTCGATAGGGAGAAATACAGTTTTTTGGAAAATAAAAGGAATATCTTAAACCTGCTTTTCCTTTTACAAAATTATTTCTGAGAGGCTCTCTTTGAAAAGAGCTTTAAGGAAAGATTTTTTTCCTTTAAAATACTTTCTTATTACAATATTACAAAATTTTGAAAATTTTAGAAATTGGTAAGTATCCTGCTAAAAAGTAACTAAGCAAAAAAACTTTTCTTGTATTTACTATTGAAAATACTGCTTTCTGTAAAGATTATTCACATTGTTTGTATGTTCCTTTGGCACTTAAAATGTTATTTGTGAAAGCTGGTTGTAGGTTTATTATTATCAATTTGTACAAAGATATGTACTGTTATTAATGATCATCAAAATGATACTGTATTATTTCTACTTTGATCATTTTTAGATTCTTCTTGTTTTTTAATCTATTTTTCCTTTCTGGCCAGCACAGAGCTTCCATATAATAAACTTTTTGAAAACTCTTTTATTTTGGGATATAACATGCATGCATACAGAAATGTGTGCCCCCCCAAAATGTATAGCTTAATGAATTATCACAAAGCGAAAACACCCCTGAAACTACCACCTAGATTAAGAAGTAGAATATTACCAACAACCCAGAAGTCTCATTGGATTAACTTTTTAAATTTCATTTTTTATTAAGAAAAAGAAAAACCATAGTTCATTTGAATTTTGAGGCAATGATGGAACAGATTTGTTACAGAAAATAATTGTATTACAGTATATCAAGTGTCAGTGCCAGTATTTAGCTTTTTTGCTCCTTCCACATCTCTTACCACTTACTATTCTCTGATGGGTTTAGTATAAAAGGATGCCATTAAATTAGAACATTGTAGCATTGCAAAATGAAAACTAATGGAATAACTGTGAAAATGGATTAATAGATTCAGAACTTTTATAATGACCATAGTGTGCAGACATATGAAAATGAAATGGGAATTAGAGATTATTTAAGTAGAAGTAGAATATATGGAAGGCAGAAGGTAATCAAGTTCATATTTTGAATAAGAGGTCAAAATAATAATACTTTATACTTTAAAGAAGAAAGGAGATGTAGACTGCAGAAGTACGATATATTTTCATTTCTTTTGAGAGTATCTTTATAAAAAAGTTTTAGGATCTCTTAGCTAAATTGCCAACAGTTTAACTTGATTGCCAACACTGATTGATCATAAGCTAAAAAATCTTGGATTTTCTTATGGAAATCCCTGACATTCTTTTTCTTCATCAAGCCAACCAAGCACAAATGAGAATATCCAGTTAAAATCTACTTTTTGACTATTTTTTATAGACTCCCAAATTAAAGGACACAGTGCTATTTAATACTTTTAAATAAAAATATTCAATTTAACTATTCTTTTCAAGAATAAATTTGTTAAAATTGTGTAATGTATATTATGGTGACCAGGAAACCATAAAATGTTCTTAATGGAGTCATATTAGTAGGCAGTCTGAGTGAAGGTACATGTTGGCCCTGGGAAATAGTAATGATTTGTCTGGTCAGCAGTGAGGTATGAGAGAACAGACATTCCAGTAGTGTCATTCACCTTGCCTCTTCTTGAATAAGAAAGATCCTGGAATAGAGAGTAGGGGAGATCATAACTTGACCATGAATTATTCAGTATGTAGAAGCAAGTGCAGGATGTTTATTTAGCTCTTCTGGAGTTTCATAAAGGTATAGCCATAGAAGACTTTAAATCAATCTAAAACAACTACACAGAAATGGGGAGTTTACTTGTGGTATTGGGAAAAGAGGCAAGATCGAGAGTTCAGAGTGTCATTAATTTTCTTCATCTACACGGAGAGAAGCTGAAGTCATTCATATGGTGTTCACAGATAGAGAGCTTTAATGGTTTCCACATTACCTGTTCCTTTCCCCCACTTAACCGACTTAGCCACCCAGGCGTCCCGGGGAAATCCTCTTGATTAAGGATTACATGGAAGTAAATATTTGTTTAAGCTTATCAGATTTACACTTGACATTGGTGGATTTTACTGTTTATGAGATATACCTTTATGGTCATAAAGCCCGGGAGCTGGCATTACAGAAACTGCTTTAGGATCAGAGAAATGGCTTCAGATTTGAATGATTAGCTAGGATTGAGTTCCTATTATGTGGTATAGTATCTTCAAAGAGCTTAGACTTTTCTGTCACTGAAAAGATAATTGAAAAATTCTGTTCATTGGCCTTGAACATAGAAACAAGAAGGATCTTATCAATCTGCATTAGGCCTTAGATAAAATTTTTCATAAATTACCTTTAAAAAAAATGAGTGCCCTATATCTTTACTATGCATAGGTATGGGGTCTGAATTTATGGTGTGTTTTTCATGCCTGATCCCAAGCTAAGAAATTATCAGAACTAGACCAGGAACTAGCATAAACCAACAATAAATAAACATCCTTTAAGAGTTTATGAGACTCCTTAGACAAGAACACTCACTGAAAATGTACTTCAAACTATCCTAGGAAACCTCACCACCTTAACAGGGGGTTGTTACACACAGCAGACAAGAGGAAGGTCAGCCTAAGGTTTCGAAATAGTATTATAGTCTAAAACAATAAAGAATTAAAGCATAGAAAGCGAAATAAAAGAAATTTAAAAAAAATAAGGTAGATATGATGGTGAGACATAAAACCATCACAATTATAAAATTAATGGCATTGCTGCATTTATTATATAAAAGAGTGCAGTGGCTATAGTAATGTTAAGTGATTTCTTCAAACTGCTTACTAATTTAGTATATTTAATATCCTGGACTTTTACATAAAATGCTTTAATACCATAATCTCCTTAAAATTATTTCTGACTGGCAGATTATTAAGATAGCTATTGAAGGGCCTAAAAGTCTGGTGATAACTTTTTAAAATTACAATTTGGAGGGAGTATAAATAAAACTCACCACATGCTTGTTTCTTTCTTTCTTTCTTTCCCCCCCCTCAAATGGTCCCCTTCAACTGAAATTTACCTTCTACCACCAGCAACTAACCAAGTACAGACTAGCCTGAACCTAAGCATTGTTTCTTCAAGTAGCCCATCAAACGTGGTGGGGAGGATTATTGGTAAAGTACAGGCTAGTCTGAACCTAAGCATTCTATCTTCAAGTAGCCCATCAAACGTGGTGGGGAGGATTATTGGTAATGACCGTAGAATATTTTTACTGACATATTCTTTGACCTAGAAATGATAGGTAACTCGATAATATTTGTCTCCTTTTGAAACACTGAACATTTGCAACTGTGGGCTCTCCACGAAGTGGACGAGATAGTGTTTTATTTGTGTACTTTTTTAATATTGGCTATGAAAATAATTTTCACATCTATTTCATTTTTAAAAGCCTGCTACTTACATGTTTATTCTTACATGATGTATTTTAAGATTCCATCTCTTTAGCTAGAATGTAGATCCCTGTTCTCTGGATCCAGTTTAAGGAATTATGGTTAGACTAAACCATGCTTTGCAAACCTGTTTGAACTACTCTGCCTCTGTTTCACTTTTTAAATGATCCTGTGTTGAGAACTGTTCATATTTAGTATCTCATTCCAAATTATACAGTAAATGTGTACTAATGAAACTTTAGTTCATTGTGTTGCTTACTTTGCCTCTGTTTGTTAAACCATTCCCTTTTCTCCCCCCTTTTGTTTTTTAAAGGCAAACCTACACAAATTTGAATTTAACGTCTTATCTCTAGAGATGTTCTTTGAGTAAATTATACTCAGCACCACCCCCCAAACCTGGCAATGCCTATTATTCTCTTTTAAATCCATCTGTTGCTAATATTAATGGTACTGACATCCCCCAAATCCCCATCATTGCTAGAGTGACTCACGGTTTCAGTAGCACTAATCCGGGGCTTTGGTCCTTATGTGAACATGCTCTCTTCTGTTTCCCATCAGTAGTTGATACTGTTTCACTTGACTAAGAAGTGGTGGTGAGGTACATTTTCCAACTTTCTTTTCAAATTTATAAATACCTAAGTGCTGCTTGGTTTTTCTGCTCTAGTTTGCTTTTCTTCCTGCTTTTTAAACATTGACACACTTGTTGGAATTCCTACAAGTGTGGATAATTGCAAGATTTGTGAAAGAATTGTTTAACTTTTGGTAAATTGTTTTGGGTATATTTCTCTTTGGTGTTCCATCATTGTTCCTTGCATTGTTGCCAACTATATGTTAATTATATTTCAGACCTGATAAAAATTGGTCTGTTAAAAAAATAGCTAAATCATACAAATTGCTTTGAAATTTCCCTAATATTTTAAATTAGAAATTTTCAATATGATGTTATCTCACAACACTTTGAATACTGACAAAGATACTTTGAATATCTAAAAAAATACCTTTATGTTTTTCTTTTATTTTTGTGTAATTTCCTCAATCAATTTAGAAAAATTATTCATTTAACTCATATGCTTGATGCATTTATATATATTCTTAAGATAGTTGGCAGCATTGTCCTTGATTCTCTATTGGTTTGGGCTTATGTAATATCTTTTTCTTTTCTCCATTTTTTTGTTTTTCTTTTGCTTCCTAAGGACATGATGATACAGCGCCATGTGCAATTTTGAAAAGTATGGATAGTTTTAGCTTTCTCCAACACCCAGTCCACCAGAGGAGCTTAGAGATTCTGCAGAGGTGCAAGGAAGAGAAGTACAGTAAGGCTCCAAATCCTGATAAACTCTGTGTCATCACATTTCTGTTTGGAAATGGAAACCAGGAGCATTTTGTACCAGGGTGGGACATAAATTGCATACGCAATGTGACTTCTGTAATGCTTTGACCAGTCTCAGGATACTTCCATTGAGACTTAAGTTCTTTCTTTTGAAAGAGTTGATATACCTCTTCTTTGAACTTGGATGACTCTTTGCCTGTGATCCTTGAGTTGTTAATTATACTTGGTTATGGACTCTGAATTTGTTTACACTTTTGTCTTTAGAGTAGCTGAGTGATGGGTAAAAATGAATAATGATTTTTTCCTGCTGATTTTTAAAAAATGCTTTATTGAAATCTAATTGAGGTAAAATTGCATGCAAAAGCATACAGTTTGGTAAATTTTGACATATATATGTACTTGTGAAATCATTAGCATGATCTATATAATTACTATATCCAACACTACCAAAAGTTTCCTCTGTCCCTTTCTAATTTTTGGCTGATTGTTATACTTGCCTGTGCTTGAATTTCAACATCAGCAGTTGCTTTTGTATATCATTACTTAATCCACTTAGTTTGATTGCAGTTCTGCTATCAGACTTTTCTATGTCTGGTTTAGAGCAAAGCCACCATATTAATATTTTGGTTTAAGGAAGAATGATAGAATCATGGTGGATATTCTTTTTTTTTTCTTTTCTTTTTTTCTTTTTTCTTTTTTTTTTTTATAAAATTGGTGTGAAACTATGCCCTTGGTCTCCATTTCCTCCTTTCTATTTGTTATACTCATTCTGAATGAAAATAGATTGTTTTGCCTATTGTGGGGTTATAGTTATTTCCCTACTGCTATAGTGAAAATAAAGAGATCCTTCAGAATACTCAAACCCCAATTCAGCAATTTCCATATAATGGACCTCAACTATTCACACATTCTGAGCTTTTTACAAATTACCACAGATTTACTTTGTTAATTTTACAGTTCTGTCATTGAAATTCCATGAAATTTTAGTATCTAATTATCAGTGAGGGGAGAATGTAAGTAGCATTTCTAAAAGCAAATGTTGTGGATTTTTTTTTCAGTTCTTCTTACTTTGGCTGTCTTGGTATAAGAAATGTGTAATGCATTTTGAAAAATACTATTAAAAATGTTTTCTTATTTTAGAAAGAACAAAGGTAAGTATTTCATTTTAAAAAGACCATCCTTAAGTGTAACTACGAATTATTGCTGTTTTCTAAAAGGTATACAGTAAGTCTTATTTCAGTTACCCATCTTCCTTTTTTTTTTTTTTAATTTAATTTAATTTAATTTAATTTTTTTTTATCTTTATCTCCTATTTATTTATTTATTTATTTTTTTAAACTTTATAGTTTATTGTCAGGTTAGTTTCCC